>VDMD01000001.1:3600000-4200000 GCA_007026445.1 Schizophyllum amplum | reverse complement strand
GCCGATCGAACGCGCATCTCAAGATGTTGACGCTCATGGACCAGCCGCACGGTCATCTAGTGGATACAGTCACCTTGCTTCGCAGCCGGCCGATGGAACGGCTGGGGATACTCCGCTACGTGCCATACGTCGGGGAGTCCTGGGCACGCCCGAGCGGAGAAACTCCCGAGGAGGTCGCCTGCTACCTACCGCCACACATACGCGTCTTCACCACGAAGTATCACGAGGCGGAGGACGCTTATTTACAGTTGTCGCGCGAGCAGTATCCGTGATACTCGCCGCATCGAAGACAGTTCCTACATTCTCGGCTGTAGTACTATGTACTGTATACAAACTAATTAGAAATCGTATTAATCGACCATGCTGCGCGGAGGGGACCCGATTCAAAGACCTCCCTGAGCTCGCTCGCTTGCAAAGCACTCGATATATCGAGACGAAGATCAACATCCGATGGTATACTGTGGTAAAAGCCAGGGCTAAAATGGTCGGCGACGATATGCATGACTGGTGGATAATGCGTCGTCGTAGGCACTTTAACTGACTTGCGGAGTTGTCCGTCGTCGTGTTTAAGGGGATCAGAGGAAATGACCTCTAGGATATCCAGTCTCTTGCATATACGCATGAGAATATTCAGGTCTGTCTCACTGATGTCGATCGAGATTTCCAGGTGCCGAAGTTGTGCCAGAGGAAACATCAACAATTGCCCGACGTTACCATAGCCTCGGAACTTGAGCCGCTGCAGACTGCTGAATGGTGTCTGAGACGAGAGTCTCTGACTCAAGTCAGGCAGAGCTGGCGCAGCGCACTTCCCGCGGCCGGCATACTCGACGTCAACCGAATGAAAACATCCCACGTGGGCTTCGAGGTCCATCAGGATAGCCAGCAGCGAGTCGCGATCGTGATAGGCTCCACCCCGCACTTTCGTTTGGTGGAACTTCATCTTGAGCTGAGGTGAGATCATGGCGATGATCCTTGTAGAAACGACGAAGGTGACGCAACGCCTCGTCGAACAGCTTCGCCTCTCCCCCATGAGCACAGCGCCTGCAGTCCCGCTTGTTCCCGACATGCACGTATAATTGCTGGCCGGGGAATGGCGTGTCGCGACACCGAAGTCATGGGATGCAGGCATGCGTTCCGGTCGTCCTCAGCGTGATGATCGGCGACCTCAGTGCCTTCCGGAGACCCCGATATCGTCGTGCCTCCAGACGAACCGGAAGCACAATCGAGTCGACAGTCCGAGGGACTGGCACTGGCGCTACTTCGGCACGATGGACCGGGCCAATCCCATGAGCGTGAGCCCGTCGCGCAAGACCAGGAGGAACCGTCGGTGGACGCGATGCCGCCGCGGAGGAAGGACGCGTAGCACGCATCCGCATCGTCTCTGGGACTAGCAAGTCCTAGCTGCGACAGGCCTGGCGCAACTTCGAGAGGAGACAATGAGCCGTTGGCGAAAGCGGGGCTGGCGTGACTTCAGGAAGCGGAACACAAGCCAGACGCGCAAGGTTAGGAGGAATCGTTGGCGAACTCGATACCGGTGCGGAGGAAAACGGAGGAGGGACTGGCGGCATTTCGAACCAGCAGGTCCTGCCTGCGGTGGACTGGCCCGATTGCGGGCAGAGACTCCGTCCCAGCTTGTAGAAGAGGTGTCGGCGAAGCTTCGGGAAGAGGAACGCAAGCCTGACGAACAAGGCCAGGAGGGTTCGTTGATGAGCTTGATGCTTGGGCAGCGGAAAGAGCTGTAGAGCACGATGGTGTCCGGCGCGCGAGAAGATCCTGGCTCTGGGGACGTGCACCACCGTGCTGCTCGGCTGTTTTCTGCTGCGTCTTCGAGGGGCACCCATGCTTAAGCTTCCATTTGTCCTTAGACGACTGCAGAAGCTCCATGATGTATTCTTCGGACGGAGGCAAAGTTGAGGAGCAGGAAGTCTATCTGCCCACGGGCAGTGGCCGCCATGGACTCGAGATGGCGGACTAGGTCGCAGGCGGGCTTCCCTGGGGCACGCAGAACAGGAGTTGCTGCCGGGGAGGGTTGTTGGATAGCTCATTGAGTTGCGTGCTGTCGATGGAAGTCAAGCCGACTGGACTGGTCCTAACCGATGTCGATGCATGGCTAGCGGAGCCTGCGCTCTCAGGAGGTTCCCCGTGAGGATACTCGTATCCAGCATTGGTATGTTGTTGTCGCTGCGCCCATCGTCCTCGTCGTTGGTATGCAACGCGGCGAGCGAGCGTGTTTGAGGCGAATGCTCGAGGGTGGCACTGCCAATACCTGGGCTATCCGTTTCGTTGCCGAAGTCCGTCAGTCCGTCATCCCCCGCCTGTCGATCATATTGCCGTCACCGTCTATCCAGCATGGTCTCGAGATGTACCGGCTATTTGCGCATTTTGTGGCACAGATTCTCTGAGTGCAGCAGGAGGTATATCGAGGCCTGGAGGATATGCCGGGCCAGGCGTTGCGTGAGGTGTCAAGTCGTCAGATGATGATAGAGATGGGTTGATGGTTGTCCGATTTCTGGCAGCCCTTGCGCTCCGCAACGAGGATACGTCATCATAGGTATGCCTGAGGGTCCGAGGGGGAGTAGGGCACCGTTCTTGATAGGATGTCCTACGGTTCGAATGCGGCGACGAGGAGCCGCGCCATCCAACAGCGGATTGGCCAATGAGACGATCGATGGCGCGCGCTATTTCTCGTTGCACGTCGGTCTGCTCCCGCTGAGAGTTGGTCAATTGCTGCAGCTCGCGGACCAGTCGGTCGGACTGCTGCCTTAGCATGGCGCCGGTATAGATGTGCCCGAGATGCGCCTCAGATGATGCCGGTTCAGGGAGAGAGGGCGCGTCCCCGTGGTTGTAGAACAGACGGCGCGAGAGTCGCGAGAAAATTATGCGGGTCCGGCGGCGCACGCCAACCCGTATAGGTTGATCCCCGGCAGAGCCCGAAGTAGCGCCAGAAATCAGGGTAGGTGCTGAACCATGTGTCGCTTGTCCGGTCTCTGAAGATAGATGGTCATTGATCGCTCCTGATATTGTGGCACGGCAGAGGTACGATACGCCGAGGAGGCAAAGCACCTACCAGATGAGCTCCAATCACTGCGTGAATCATGTCTCGCCTCCGGCGCCGGACCAGCCGGGGCGGACGGATGTTCGTTGGTTGACACTGTAAGCGTGATAGTCAGATCGGCGATATCTGAATCGCGGACGAGCACGTACTGCTTGGATGAGTCGAGGCCGTGAGTATCGTCGAGGGTCTTTCGGAGTATGATTGTCGTCTAATGTGTCTCAAAGTGATGTGTGCAGTCGTTAGAGGGATGTTTCGTGAGTAGTGCGCCATGCACACCGGGGAGGGGCCATATAAGAGGCCTCAACTAGAGTCAAGCACTGACCCTCGCGAGACAATAGCGCAATGACCCACATGCTTCTCAATAAGCAGGAGCAGTGCGTTCGCGGCGACATACGGATTGAGAACAAAGCAGCTTGCCGTGTCTATAACGCTTGCTTTTTGTGATGTCCGGTCCGTTGAAACAATAACTGGCGCGTACTGAGCATGGCCCGTGCGCTTCCACCCCAGTCGCCAGAAGGGCATGTGCCACATAGAGCATACCATATTTTTAGATGAGATAATATAAGTGAGGCTATTCAGACGCCTCTGTGAAAAGGAAGCGAGAGCAGGGGAAAGTGCCGCCGATGAATGATGGGATCTGGAGAGAGACAGAGAGAACACCACCGTGTCAAGGCGTGACGCGGTGTCTTTACATAAGGATGCGTGACCAAAACAGAGGCAAATAAGTTCACTGCCATCAGTCGTTGTCTTTCCTTCGCGATTCCTGTCAGCTCTTCCCTACTAAACTCACAGCGCAACCAACTAACTGAGGTTCATAAAATAATATGCATGCCACAAGACCGTATGACTCTCGAGGAACATGTATTCCAACAGCGAGGTCAATAAAATTGAATACCGGTGGCTCGTGGCGCTCTCGCTGCAGTATCGTGTGACCTTGGCGGTCGCACGTCTTGTTTTACTGTAAATTCCTCTCAGATGCGAAGACGGAGGCGTCGTATGTTCTCCGTCACTTACAATTGTGCTTATGTAAATCACAGGAACCATATCATCATCCACGTCTATTGAGGTTGTCGGACTTCTCGAATGCAGACCCTTCCAATGCCATGAGCAACGTAGCGACCAGAAAAACAGTGGACGAGATCCATCCGTACACCAAGCGTACTTGATATACCAATTCCGAAAGAACCAGAATACTGTATAGATACGCCCGCCTCTATATCACCAGCACCAAAATCCTCTTCTCCTCGTCGAGTCGTCCTCCTCTCCGACCTTGTTGTCCCTCATCACCTTCAGGAACACACTCTCCAACGTCGTTTTCTCTACTGTGTACTCGGTGAAGTCTGCTGACGAACTTAAAGTGTGTAGCACATCGGCGAGCGACATGTTCTGCGCTTCACCAATTGGTATCTCGAAGCGCGTCGCAACGTCGTCTGCCTTGCGCGATCCCGGTATTTGCGCCATGAGCACTTGCGCCTTCACGGCGTCTTCGCGAGTCCTGCAAGTAAAGTGGACTTCGTAGCAAGCGTATCGCGCTGAGAGCGACTCGATGGTCCCCGAGGCTGTGAGTGTGATTAGACTCAATCGTGGATGAAATTCGCGAGACGTACCCAGCGTGCGCTTCGCAAGTATAGTCACGTAATCTGCCAGTGCAGAAGCCTCTTCCATAGAATCTGTTAGGGTTAAATCAGCGCAGGCTTCGGTGCGAAGACCCTTCGTGCGTACGCGTCGTTAACACCACGGCTTTCCGGCCGAGACACCTTTCAGCGTCTGCCACATATCTCGCTTCATCTTGGCGTCAACTCCAGTCGAGAACTCGTCAATAAGTATGACCGCAGGATTGCCTTCATACAAAGTTCAGTTTGTGCCCGAGTCGGAGGAACAAGCACGACTGCTTACCCATCAACGCAATAGCCAGCGAGAGCTTCCTCTGATTGCCACCCGACAGCTTGCTCGCCAGCCGGTCGGCATAGATGTCTAAACGAGTTGCCTGCAGTAGCGTGTCCACATTCTCGTTGATCTCTGCGCCAGACGATAGCCCCTTGAGCCGTGCGTATACGAGCAGATGATCACGGACGGTGAGCTGCGTGTCAATTGCCGTGAATTGAGGGCATACGCCCAGGTTGAGGCGTGCCCCGCTCGGGTTCCGGACGATAGATACACCCTTGACAAATGCATCGCCCTCGTCTGGCACGATGTCCCCTCCTGCACCCGTGTCAGTGATGACAAAACTAGGAGAGAACACCCCTACTTACTAATCACGTTGAGCGTCGTGGTCTTGCCGCCACCGTTTGCTCCCAGAAGAGCGAGCACGGAACTTTGCGGTACATCGAGACTGACGCTGTCGACGGCCTTCTGCTTCCCGAATGTCTTGCTGATGTTCTCGACACGCAGTAGGACGTCGTCAGAGGTGACCTCCGAATCAGATGGAGAGCCGCCTTTGCTGCGCTTTAACATGTCCGAGCTGCGTCTCCAGACGGAACCGGAGTCCACCCAAACCAGTATGGCGAACAAAACAAAGTTGTAACCGAAAAGGTAGGCGATGGGACCACCGTAATGTGTGATGTTACCCATGGAAGAGGTAGTGACAGATTCCAAGGTGCCACCCGAGCACAGCAAAGAGAACAAGTTAACTGACACGAAGCCAGCGCGCGCCTGTTGGACAGATCATATCAGCAGACATACGAAGCAGTGGAGCCTCGGCAAGTACCCACCACATTGGCAACAGGAGACAGCAGTGAGAGGGTGAAGTGGATGATCGTGACAATGTGGTCCGACTCTGACGTCTTTGCGTATGTGAGGGTCAAAAGGTATCCTGCAAGGTATAACTATAAAGGCGATTAGCGATGCGATCCCATAGGTGTGACGACCCACGTACGACAAACATGATGACCTGATACCCTGCCGATACCGCAAAGGCAGCAAGCGGAGAGGCCACCATCAACGATATACAATACGAGAACAGCGTTGCTGCCAGCCCATACAGGAACATCACGACTGTATAGTCAATTAGCAAGGGCCTGCCACAGTGTGCGCATGGACTTCGGCGTACCCCACTGAACAGAGATGTCAGCCTACGTTGAAGCGAAGAAGATTCAAAGCACGTACGAAGAGACCTTCTCCCTCGAACTGTGTTGACGCAAAAGAAAACACAAGTGCGATCACCGCTGACGCGACGAGGGATAACATCGCGTCAAACGCGACATGCCCAAGCCACAGGCCGACCGGGTTGGACAGACCATTCGAGAACTGCATGGCTTGCACAAGCGACCTCCGTTCCTCCGCCACGTATATCGCCAAAAACGCTGGATACACAGCCTGGATAGCAGGCGTCAGCTGTATATCTTCCTGTCACACCAGACACTCACCATTGCCACACCGAAGAATGCGCCCACTCGAGTGCAACAAGTGTACCCGGAGGAACAGAAGGTAGCGCTGAGTAGCTTGCTGAGATTATCGCCCCTGCGTTCCCCTCGCCCGTGGCATTTACAGCGCGCTGGTACAGTATATTCGACACCTCGTTCAGCAGTTCCAGGCCAGTCTTGCCCGGCGGCGACGCCTCCCAAGCGAAGAGTGCTTCATATGAATCCAGATCCACGGATACACCACCGAGGGCCATTGTCTTATACTCGTTCCGTATCGTGTCCATGAAGGTTTCATTGTCGGCGACGCCTTCGATGGTCAGACTAGGGCCACGCGGCAGCGCACTCGCCACATCTGACGGGAAGGTCAATAGCCGCGCCATAGGGCTGTACACCACAGGTGAGTTGGCCAGGTATAGCGATTGGGATAGATGGCGATCGAAGGACCGCACGCAGGTCTCCTGCCTGTCCGTGATAACACGAGAGGGATTATGGACGCCAATATAGCGACCAGTATTGCAAGCGCTGGGGTGAGCCAACTCCTGCGCGCGATGAGCAGACGCTTGCGGAAGATGGTAACAGCCTGCCGAAGAGGTGACACCGCGCGGCTGTTCGTGAGGTTGAGAGGTCCACCGTGACTCGGATCGGGCGCCTCCTTCTGTGAAGTTTTCTCGTTGCCGTCTTGCAGATCACCAACTGCGGGGTTCCCCCTCTTGCTCGCGCGTCATCAGGTCGAGGAAGATCTCTTCAATGGACGTAGCATGAATGTCATACGAGGCGACATGCAAGGCTTCCCGGCGTTCATCCAGCATACGCACGACAAGTTCGACCAGCGTGATGTCCTTGGTGTGCAGTCGATACGCGCTGTAGCGTTGAGATCGAGTCAGTGTTGCCTCGGGTGTAACCTCTTGAATCGCGCGGAGAAGGTTCAACTCCGCTTGCGAGCGGACCGTCCCATCCGCCGTCATCCGCGATCGCAGCCTTGCCCTCCCCATGGTGGGTAGCATCGATATCAAAAGTTGTATGTATGGCGTAGCCCTCTCCCAGTTGTTGCTTCAGTGCCACCGGAGGGCCATTCGCCACGAGCTTCCCAGGTGCCGCCAGAATAGCAATCTCGTCCGCGAGAAGGTCAGCCTCGTCAAGGAACTGATGATGATGGAAGGAGTTACTAGTATTTGACATACCTAAGTGGTGAGCTACTCACATGCGTCGTATATACGATGGTACGCTCCTCGCGAAGCGCTGTCAGCGTACGCCATATAGCGCGACGCGACAAGGGATCAACGCCTGACGTACACTACAAACAAGGTGTCAGCAAAATGGCCGCCTTGATGCACATACATGCGCCCGCCCACTCAACATACTCGTCAACTAGAACGACTACGTTTTGTCATCAGGTCACTACCGCTGCAGAAAGACGTATCCACTCACCCTTCGACCCACCGATCAACCCAGCCGCAAGCTGCAGCTTCCGTTTCTGACCACCCGAGAGCGTATCCGCATTCGCATGCACCTTCGCACCAAGGTCGCAGTCGTGCAACAGCTGCTCTATCTCGTCGTACTTACCGCCGTCTGACTTGCCACCCTTGTTCCCAGAGTCGCCTGCCCATTTGATAGCTCGCCAGACGCGTACTGTCTGGTAGCATGACAGCTCTGGGAACAGTACGTTCTTCTGCGGTACGATGCCTAAAGTTCCCCACGGAGGACGTGCGTGCCCGCCTTCGAATGTGACTGTGCCTCGCGTGCGTCCGGTGAGGCCTGCCAAGACGGCCAATGCAGTTGACTTGCCGGCGCTGCATGGGGTGGGCCATTCAAATCGACGACAATCTGCTTGACTGGCGTACTTACCCATTGGATCCCAGGAGCACGGTGATTCCGTTCTTCGGCACATCCATCGAGAGATCTGCGATAGCCGTGACCGACCCTCGTGCGCGTCTAAACAAGTCGGTGTTGAACGTTTTGCCTAGGTTGCGGATTGAGATCGCCACGCCTTCCGGCAAAGGCGTTCCGTCTTGTGGCCGGCGACGTTGAAACCATATTGAGCTGTCGTGATCGTGCGCGTTGTACACAAGTGCCTCGAAGACGGTGGCGAGCCATGACCAGAGGAAAACGTTGATCTATTCGGGTCACGTCAGCGAAATGGACCATCGCTTAGTGCGCAGACAACTTACGATGGCAACTATGATCAAAGGCAGAAGAATCAAGTCATTGTCCGGATCGCCTTTCAGCACATCCGTGGCCCGTTCATGATTCTCCCACCCGCAAATGGCACGGATGGCAAACATGTAGAACGCGGGAGGGAAGACCAAGCTGAATATGGTTGCCGAGGCCGTAGTCGCCTGCTTGTAAACGAGCGCTATGATCGCTAGGACGATGCTCGCGAATGTCGATACAACTGCCGCTAGCTGTGGGCTGCGGGCGAACGGCGCAGCGACGAAGAGGCTGAAGCTCGCGAGAGATAATCCAAAGAGGATGTGCACGACGAATATAAGGCCGGGATTGGAGGCGGTGAAGATACGGTAGCTCCACACGATAGAGACGATAGTCCAGGCGGGGAAGTAAAGGAGGGAGAGGCTGGTGTGCCACGAGCTAAAAGACGTCAGAAGTGGTATATGCGCATATCCCGAGGAGCGTACATGATTCGAGCGGCGTCCCCGAGCCCATGACTTGCATATGCGCTGTGAGCAGGTTAGCTCGTTCACCAGCGAAGGCGCCAGGAAGCTGATAGGCGATGCCGACGTAGCAGACAAATCTACACTGATATGGGAGCAGTTCGAGCGTCATGCGGCGAGTCCACGTACAATGCTATTGACAGGAGGTTCCTAATGCCACGGACATAACCTACGATCAGGACATCAGATGTTGGCCGATGTTGAACGGAGGTACGCACTCAGTCGAAGGTCTCTATCCTGATCTTCGTTCGACTCCTGCGAGAACGGCCACTCCATAGGTGCTGGGACCTCGACGTCGGTAGTCAGTGCTATGACAGCCTAAGAAGGTGAGTATGTGCGCTGTTTCAAAAGTAAACAACTGACCTGGTCGATCGCCCATTGCAGAGGCATGAGTCGCTGCTCGTAATCGCTGGCATGGTTGATCACGTCGATGTGATAGAGTCCACCGTCCGCACGAAGCGTGTAGTTGACGACGCTCGCCGTGCCATTAGCTGGCACAGGGTCATAGAACTCGATCCCGGCGAAGCATTCAGAGAACAGGTTGAAGTTCTCGGGACATGTAGTCGCTATTTCGTCTGGATGTGCGACCTGCTGTACAGCAGTCAGTTGCGCCGTAGAGAACTCGCTGGTCACACGCGACATGATGTCGGTGGGGGAGGGGGAGGCGGTGCCATTGGTCGCATCTGCCCATACGAGCGTAAGGGAGCCGTCGAAGCGGGATACCAGGGAGTTGACTGGAACGGGATCGCTGATGCCGTACTACACGGTCGTCAGCACACGTCTATTGCAATCGGAGGGCACGCACATTGTTCAGCTTCGTCAGGAAAGTCTGCGCTACGGACATGAACACTCCATATGCTATGGGAAGTATGAAGGCCCGCAGGATATTCAACTGAGGACCTCTTCGTCAGCTAACGTTCTGCGAAGCTAGCGGCCTGGATAACGCACCAGCGGATGCTTCGACAGAACGACGGCATTCTTCCAGCAGAGGATGGTGAACTGCCGCCAAAATAGACCCCTCATGATGGACGGTCGAGACAGTTGAATGCGCCGCTTCAGATATAAGCTCCTCCCAAGCCCATCGCAACTTGGCAAGGCGAGCGAAATGCATGCGTGCAAGCACTGCCGACTTCATGATGACAAGCGCCCTTCGCACGCGATCCGTTCAATGCAGTCGGGCTCGGCATTACTCGGCACCGCGCGGCGTCACGGTCAAAGGGCCTGCCCAGCCATGCATGGCGCTTTGTATACTTTGACAACGACAAAGACGACGAGAAGGGAGCCACGAAAGGACGAGTTCGATGTCGAGTGCCATCACTGCCATGAGGTGCAATGAAGTTACGCCACAGCCGAATGGGAAGCGAGCACGTGCTGCAACACGAACGTCAACGTGCGCGTGACCACTTGGACTGGCGTTGGGGTAAAATCTTTCAGCTTGCACCGCTGGCGTAGCTCGACTGAAACCGAAGCCAGCTGGTTGCGGTCCACTCTGGGTCCCAATTTACCAACTTGCTGTGTACATCGCCTTTCGAAACTCTCTCTGAGTCACGATTACACACTCCTTGCAGAGTCTATTTCAGTCATCATCTACCTCTTCGGCGCCATATATCGGCTAGCCGCTACAGACCTATGCGTCAAAAATACCAGCTCGCCATCTTCAATTGCCCAACGTTTCCAAGTCTATGGCAGCGTCCCTTCATACCAACGCGGACGGTGACCTGACTCTCTCAGGTTCTCTCGTCGAGCAGCTTGCCAACAACGCCGTAGAATTGGCACGGGGCACTCCCTCCATCACACTACACAACACTCGAACGACCCACCACATAGTCGTAGCCACATCTGCGGAACTGACACGCGTTGATCGCGCTCGCCTCGACAAAGCCTTGTCCGCAGAGATCGACTGCACTTTACACAGCGCTGGTATCGGCGGGCAGGCGAACACCGACATCTACTTCATCGTCATAATCTGGGCGGCAGGTCAGCAATTGCGTCGCGCACTCGGCCTGCCACCTACCCATTTCCACATTCTCCTTACCGAAGCCGAAGATGCAAAACCCGACAAAAGTCTTCATTCGCTGCTCATGCCCTGTCTAGCAGTACCCCTCCCCGAGCTTCCTCGATCACGCGCGTTTACGGCCCACTGCTTTGGCGACGTCGAGCAGGCAAGCAAGTTCGCCCTCCGGCTCATCTGCGCGGACCGCACATCGCACAAGGGCTTCTTGCGGCTCGCGGACGCTTCCAGGAAGACGGAGAAGCACAAACTCGCAATGCTTGCGTATGCGCAGGCATGGGAGCGTGCCGAAGAGGAACGCGTCGAGGGGTATTGCCTCAAAAAGCTCGCTGACTGCGCAGAGCTTACCGAGTGGGGACCTGTTCCTCCCGCACGAGCTAGACAACTTGCCGACCAAATCGGAAGTCACGCGCATCCTGCTTGCGCCATGGACAGACGCGCTGCGGCTTGCAGTATCCGACCTCGCCTTCGCCACGCTGTTCTCGCTCGAGCCGCGCACCCGCCTGGTTGTACCGACGCAGCCGCGCAGCCGTCTCCCTCGCAACTTCCGCTGGCTCATCCCCTTCTACTCGCTGTGATGTCCACGCCCATAGGCAGAAGACATCGCGCTGCTCGCGTCGCCGCATATCGGTATCCGCCGCGTGCTCACTTTGACGAAGGAGCAGCCGCTGCCTGCATCTTGGTTCATGGGCACAATGGTGAAGAACACGTTCCTCCCTATCACAAACGAGCACGCGCCCTCCATCGAAGAGATGGACATAGTCGTCCGGCTGCTGCTGGACGAAGAAAATGTCCCCCTCTTGGTGCACTGCGGCGGTGGCAAGGGTAAGATTGTCATACCACACGTGACACCACGCAATAACAAGGCTGACACCCTGACGCAGGCCGCGCCGGCACAGTCGCCGCCTGCCACCTCGCCACCTTCGGCTTCGCCAAGGCCGACCGCACCCTCACCCAGCCCACCATGTCTGCCACCGAGGCCATCGCCACCTTGCGCGCTATCCGCCCCGGCAGCGTCGAGACGCGCGCCCAGGAAGCCTTCGTGTCCAGGTACTGCAGCACCCTCTGGAAGCGCCGCGCCATCCTTCCGCCCGCCCCCGCCGAGCCTCCCCCAAGCGCTGTGTTATTGAGGGTCAGCTCCCTGCCGACCCCGACCTTCTCATTCGTCGGCCTCCCCGGAGCAGGGAAGAGTTGGTTCGCGGAAGCGCTCCTCGCGCGAGGTCCACGCGCTGGGTGCGCGTCAGCCAAGACGACGCCAGCGGACGAGCGGCTTGCGAGCGCCAGATTGGACAACCCCATCCCGGTCGCGGGCTGATCCTCGACCGCTGCAATGCCGGCAGCGCCGACCGCGCCAACTGGCTCGCACTTGCAGGGGACGGAAAAGCCCGTATGCGTGCTCTTCGACTATCCATCGACCCTGTGTATTGCCCGCGCACAGGAGCGCGCAGGGCATCCTACTCTGCCGCCGGGGGGTCGCGTACGGGCCGCGGTCGCGCAAATGGCTGAGCAGTTCCAGCGCCCTACCCTAAACGAGGGCTTCGCAGCGATCGCTGTGGTGAGGTCGCTCGCGGCGGCGGACGAGCTTGTCAGACGGCTGTCGCCTCCCGCGGGACTCTTCAAATTCCCGCGTACCGCGCATCTTCTTGACCTCGGTGGAGCAGCCGACGACGACGTCGTGCTCGCGCAGACTCCCGTTGTACCGCCCGATACCACCGTCGTCATCACTGAGAAGCTGGATGGCGCGAACATGGGATTCTCGCTGGGCGCGGATGGACAACTCCTGGCGCAGAACCGATCACATTACGTGCATGCGGGAAGCCATGCACAATTCCGAGCGCTTAACATCTGGCTAGCGACGCACTCGGCGGGATTGCGAAACGTGCTCGGATGCGACGCGCGATACCCAGAGCGCTACGTGTTGTTTGGCGAGTGGCTGGCTGCGCGACATTCAGTGGGCTATTCGCGACTACCCGGGCGTTTTGTCGCCTTTGACCTCTACGACCGAGCGCGAGACGCGTGGCTGGGTCGCAAGGTGATGAAGGCAGCACTGGCGAAGACGAGCATCCCAATGGTGCCGCTGCTTCATACGGGTAAAATGCCGAGCAACGAAGAGCTGTTGGCGACGGTGACACGCCAGTCATCATTCAGTGACGAGACGGCTGAAGGCATTGTCGTGAAGATGGAACGCGGCGGGTTGATCGTGTTTCGTGGCAAGGTCGTCCGGGCAGACTTCATCGCAGGTAACGAGCATTGGACACACCACAAGCTGGAGCAGAACCAGATAGCGGAACAGACCATCGACTGAAACCAGTCCCAGCCTTTGCCAGACCTACGAAGATGCTGTATCAGTATGGCATTCGTTTTGAAGACATGCATATTTCTTGGTCTTCGCAGCCTGCACTTCGATTGGTGGTTCCATACATATTTACGGGTGCAAAAACGTCTGAAGCTGTAATGGCTGGTCAGTAACACCTCTCTCGAGAGCTCAGGATGCCACGCACATATTCCTCGTAAACATGCAGGACCTCCCGCAACTGCTTCCTCGTAATCTCCGCTCGATACAAGATCTCATCGTCCGTCATCTTCCCGTCAAAGTACTGGTTGATGCTGCAACCAGTCAGCCACGCCGTCCATCCTCCAAAGCCAAGAAGCACTCACTGCGCGAACCGGTGTGCAATATGCTCATTCTTGCCCTCCGACATCGTCGCCAGCCACAACTGCTGCAGCGGCGTCGCTTGGCTTGGATCAGTGATGATCGACGCCGCACCCCCATCATCGTCCTCTTCGGACGCTGCCCCCTCCGCGTTCTCCTCAAACACGTCGTCATCATCGTCGGCCAGCTTCTCTCCGTCATCCTCCCGGATCACTAGCGCACTTACATGACTCTCGCTAGAGCGCATGCGGCCGGGGAAAGAATAACTATGCGCGGCCTTGGGCGAGAGCGACAGCCAAGGCAATGCCGGCGGACGGTGTAGAGCGGGATTCGGCTTTTCGACGTCGAGGTTGGGCTTAACGCGCTGGTGTTTTCGGAACTTGGCCCGCTCTTTGATCTCACGGGTGGCAACGATGCGGATGCGCAGTGAGAGTCGTATAAGGAGGCCGCGCTTGAGCATCCACAGTACAACGTCGTGATAGACCGGTATGAGGTCGCGGTGTTGGACTACTGTCGCGTAAAAGTGGTTGTCGCTTTGCTTCGACGGCGCAGTAGATATGAGAGACAAGATCTCGGGTAGGGATGCTACGGGATCTGTGAACTCCTTGTCGAAATCGGCAGTCAACTCTTTGAGTCTGGAACAAAAACTATCAGTAAGAGGTATGTTGCATTCGACCGCAAACTCACGGCTGCTCGAATCTGGGTGGAAGAGTGAATACAGTCTTCAGCCCAGGGTGCACGACATCGACGATTTTGGCCCTCCTATGTTCGACCAACCAGCGTACGACAGGGTACACCTGAGTGTCAAGATCCCAATCCAGCAGGCTTGACATGTCCGCAAGCCTGAGTTTTTACGGTGAGCAAACGGTGATCATTGCTTGGCTAAGGACTTACGACAGGGTAATCGACGCAACCTCGAGGAAGCGAATGAGGCCGTCGACCAACGGTCGGTCATTGACACTGACATGGGGCCCACGTAAACTAGCAAATGGGTCAAACCCATCCTTCTCCAGCAACAGGATGCTCTTCCAGGGAGCGAGGGTCTCCAATCTCCATCCAAAGCTCATATGCGGTCCCCACATATCTGCAGCGTCTTGCTCTTGCAGCTCATCAATATCGTCGTCCCCAGCGACATGGAGGAGAGTATCAAGATAGGGAGGAAGTTGTAATTCCATGGGAAGATCGTGGATGGTAATATAGGCAATGGTAGAAGTCTTGATGGAGTCAAAGAGCACTTGCATAGCAGGGGCGATGGATGTTTGTGCAAGCGCCTGAGACATGTAATCCGAGAAGGGCTGCCCTTTGCGTTTATGAGAGAGAATAGACGGGCGAGAGGAGAAGTGCCTCACCTTTGCCTATGCACGCCTCTCGCAGACTCGTAAGCCGCTCACATTCCAGCTCGACGAAGTTGGAGATCACTTGTTCACGAAAAAGCACGGCGGTGATGTTGAATGCAATACGCTCGTATATTATGTCAAAGTATTTCCATACGTTGCCCGAGTTGCAGGAGGAAGGGTCGGGGAGATCGAGGACCAAGACAAGGTGGAAGCTTTGCAGCCAGGCGCTCTTCGTCCCTAGATGTTCTGTGGGATGCGCTTCGGACGGATCGGCGTCCTCTTGAGACACTTGTCGATTCCTTGAGCCGCGTCCGCGCGCGTATGGTTTTCCGGTCTCCGGCTTGAACTTCCACGTCCCATCCGGGTAGGCGCATACAGGGTGTCCGATGAAAGCGAGCTCGTCCACTATGAGTTCAAATTTCTGGTGGAACATCGAAGCATGGGGGCAGAGCAGGCTTGTCAAGAATTCGGGATTGTATCCGAGGACGCGATCGTATTGGTCGTCCTTGGTCGGCGATGCGGCGAGGTGCGCGCTCTTGGGAGGGGTCGCGCTGGTGCCGGCTGCATTTCTCGTGGACATTGAGGCCGACCGTACGCGTATCGCGGACGCTGGCTTGCGCCATGTGTACTCGGCGCCATTTGTCGCGGCAGTCGACCGGGGCTCGTGGACGCTGGGCTCGAAGGCATGCGAGGTGCGCCACGGGTTATCGAGGTTGGAAATGGGCAGGACTTCCGCCTTTTCTGGTCTGTAGCGCGAGAGTCGTGGTGAAGGAACCGGATTTGCAGGATATTTGTGCACCAGCGTCGGTCCCGTCGCCGAGGAGGTTACGAGCAAGATCGCCAACAGCGTCTCCGCCATCGTCGCATGCGACGACGACGCGTGTGATTCAAGCGTGCGAGTTCTCTCCCGGAAAGGAAGGCTTTGTTCGCACCTTGCCGTTCACGTTCATCTGTCTTTATCCGGCCGGCAAGCTGCGGCGAATCGGCGATTGCGCGCTGGGTTGCTCTTCCTTTCTCAGGACTCCACATAGACAAGTGGGGTCTGTCGACATACGTGCACGCCCATGATACCGCAAAGGTCCGACACGAATACGAACGCTAGCCGGTTACGTCTTCAGAATCGTGCCCTACCTGATGTTGCACTCGCCAGGCGTACCTCAGGGAGCGTCCTGAGCGCCCGACGACAAGCGCGCATGGCAAACCTTGCCGAGAGGCAAGGTTTGGACAGGTCACCTCCGGCGTCGAGTCCCTTGCGACTGCCGGTGGAAGACTTGAACGACACGGATAGTTCAGTTTTGGACGACGACCACGTGGAAATTGAAGCACCGTCCTCTGCAGAAGAGGGAGCGCACTTTGCTCAGAGCCTCCAGATCGACATGAAGACGCTCGTAGGCGATGCAGTGGGCAACGTTAGTAAACCTCAACACCAATGTCGTCGGCAGCTCTAAACTTTTCCCAGATCAGCATCAGTCCATCTTCAAGAGACCTCGTTCTTGCAGCGTAAGTGTCAAGCGTCTATCTAAGCTTGCCATAGCTGACAACAAAACAGGCGCCGCGGGCTGTTCATAATTGATCTGGAAGCCCCGCTCGAGGTTCCCCGCTTCCTGCCGCAAGGAGGGACATGGGATGTCGCCGATGTGCAATGGAACCCGCACGTAGCTCGCTCCGAATACGTCGTCTCCACGTCCAGCGAGAAACTGTACGTCTTTCTTTCTGTCTCCTGCGCCGCGCTGAACGTAAATATCATCGCAGATTGATATGGAACCTCATGCTCCAGGGAAAAACGTCCATACAGCACATACTACACTCGCACTACCGGGCTATCACCGACATCAACTGGCATACAAGCGAGTACGACACAGTCATCAGCACGGGTATTGACTCCTGGCTGTGGGCGTGGGACTTGCGGCATCCACGCAAGCCGAGTATAGGTCAGCTCTACGTCTTCTTGCCAAGCGAAATTCTGACCAATATCTGCGTAGGGCTATGTGCCTTCCACGGTATGATATTCTCTATCATTATTCAAGAAGATACTAAATCAGCAATTCAGCTGGCGGAGGAACACACGTCAAGTGGAACAGACACGACGCCAATGTCATTGCCTCATCTCACGCTAACGAGGTCCTTGTTTGGGATCGAAGAGTGCGTGCTGACAAAGATGGCCAGCGGCTAGCTCAACGATTTGCAGAACGGCTCCCTCCCCACGGCGCGGATACCTGCCCACCGCTCGAAGATCTACGGCCTTGACTGGTCGCACAGCGCACGAAACGAGCTGGTCACCTGCTCGCTCGACCGCACGATCAAATTCTGGGATATTAATTGCCTGTCCGACACGCCTGGCGTGCAGTCCTCCGATGCGAAGGCCACCATATATACATCGTATCCTGTTTGGCGGGCACGCAATCTGCCGTTCGGCGAGGGTGTGATGAGTCTGCCGCAGAGAGGGGAGACGGCGCTGGAACTTTACGCCCGGGATGACTATTGCGAACCCATAGAAGTGTTCGAGGGCCACACCGATGTCGTCAAAGAGTTTGTGTGGCGGAAGGGCGAGCAGGGTATGTGGCGTGATCTTGTGTTTGCCTCTTGCCTGTCTCACGCTGTCCAGATGACTTCCAGCTCATTACCTGGTCCAAGGATCGGACGCTACGTTTTTGGCCAGTCGATCACGCTACACTCGAGGTATTTACAGACAAAACCTGCTCAAAACCGGTATTCATTACTCACTCAGCGCGTCGGACATGAATTCGGCCAGAACAGAGGCCGCTCCGGGAAACGGCCGTCTCTCGACGTGCAGAGCTACCGCGACGTCTCGTTCCGCAGCCCTGCCCAATCTGCGCCCCAGTCCATGCTCTCCGCTCCTATTGGCAACCGCTCCATCCTCGCCGAGGTTCGCGCCCTCCCGCCCAGCATGACCACCACCTCCGCCCCCGTTGCCCTGGGTGCAGACAAGCCCACTAGCAAGCAGGGCCGCGCGTCCGCCACACGCGCCCTGCCGATTCCGCAGATCGCCAGCCTGAAGAAGACGGGGACGATGAGTAAGGGGAGCGTGACGGGCAAATCGGTGGCGACGCGCATGGATGCGTTCACGTGGCTGTCGAATGTGCGTGTTGGTGGGAGGAGAGGCAGTAGTTCGGGGCGGGGGAGCGATGTGAGTCCTACCGGATCGCAGTCACGACCGGCGTCAGCGGTTCGGGGAAGGAGTATTAACCGGGTCGAGAGCGATAGCGAAGAGGAGAAGAAAGAAGGAGAGCAGTCGCTCGCGGATGAGTGGGTGGAACTCGCACTTTGTATATTGGTGCTTGCTGATTCCCGTTAAGGATCAAATCCGTAGTCGGGAAGCTGGGGAAACTGGCTGAGCGACAGATCAAACTCGAGAAGGTAATTGTATCTTATACAGTACCACAGCTAACTAACGTGAATTCATAGTTCGATTTAACCAAGAAGCGCACCTGCACGCTTGGCCTACACGGCCCTTGGGGAGAGAAAACTTCAGTCTTCCTCCGCGTCACCTTCACCTTCCCCAAAGACTACCCACAAGCGCAACACCCAGGCGGCACGCCCAGCGTCGAGCTGGAGCGCAGTCCACTTATATCCATGAAAGATTTCGCGTACATCCTCCGTCGATTGCGTACAATCCGACAACATCGGCGGCCCTGCTTAGAAGCATGTCTCCGATTTCTGTTGTTCGCCAGGGAGGACGAGCACGCTCGCGGTCCGTTATACCCTGACTCCGAGTCTTCCTCCGACGAGGAGGACAACCGGAAGTCGAGAGACGTGACCGTCTCGCTATTGCGTAATAACAAGAACCTGACGGAGCCAAGAACGTCGCAGGGCGCCTTCGGACCTAACGGTGCGTTTCTCGCCTAATGGTCGAAATAACACCTGACTGGATTTGCAGGTGAACTAATTTGTTTCTTCCGCGCACCACCTCGCATTGTGCGCAGTCTCCTGCGCGATGTTTCCGGTTCTCCAGACGACGCTGCTGCGGGGAAGGATGCCACGCCCAAGCTCTTCAAACATCCTGCGCTCATTTACGACGCCGTTGACCGCCTTGGTAGCTTTACGCCCGAGCGTAGCGGCAAAGCCGACCCTCGACGCCGTGGCGATGCAGAAAACATCTCGCGCATCATGACGAACTTGCTCACGTTCTCGCCGCTGCAGTATCGACCAGAGCTTGCATCGCACGCGGATGATCAGCCACAGAGCTACGTGCTGCCGATGCGGAGAAGTACGATCGCCGTGACGAATACGCTGGGCCTTACGGGTGCGGATCGGAAGGTCGCGATAGACTACATTTTCCATGGCGAAGCCTTGGAGGATGTTTGTCGCACGAACGCAGAGGTGGCCCAGACCCACGGTCGCTACGATCATCAAAGGGTTTTCGATGCCCTTGCATCGCTTTTTCCTGCTATGGAGGGCGGCGACGAGCCCCATAAATATAAGAAAATGAGCGCCGTACAAACACTCGTGTTGAACTTGTAGGTGATTCTATGCATCATTTTAGGTGACATTGACCTTCCCGATTGTAGCTTCCAGGATTTCTGCGCCGCCAAGGACCTACAGATGCTCGGAATGATTTCTGCAGTTGTCCTCCAGGCATTCGACCACCAGCAAAGCGGAGGCAGTGCCATACAACCAAAATCGCCGGTAACAGGTCGTCGTGTGACGCCTTTGTCCGCCAACATCGCCAACCTCGACTACTTTACAGCGCGCCGCTCACGTACCAGCCCTCACTCCCCGCCCTGGCAGCATCAGTCCGGGAACATCTCCCCCTCGCGGAATCTAATCAACGCAGCGCTCTCTTCGTCGAATTCCTCCCGCGGTTCATGGTCGAGTCTTTTCAACACCGGTACAATGCGGCAATACCTCGCCGGCGTGCAGGACACGCTGCGTGAAGGGCTCGCCACTCCTATGAGTGAGACGTCTCCGTACACACCCAAACCTCCGACACCTACTACACCGTTAGCGCCACGGTCATCGATACCTGTCCCGGCGAGCAGAGTATTACGCGGGCCCGATTCACCAATACCACGTACCCGTCGGCCACGACAAAACTCCATACTCTCGCCTTTAAACGAGCCCATATCCAAGTCGTGGAACGAGTCCGTCTTTGGCTCACAGCCGGGTCCGTCTCCACCTGTCGTGCAGTCATCATATTCATCTGCGGGATCGGGCGGTCGGGCGGGGCAGCGCCCGAGAAGGCCGACATTCTCGAGGATACCTCCCGTGAGGGCTGATCAGGTAATCACGGAGAAGCGGTTGGTTTTCAAGGAGGAATCGGTGGTCAAGTCTGACAACCAGTATGCTCCTCATACCATAGGCAGCCATAGACGCTGACGCCTCGCAGGGACTTGTTCAATCCGAATTTGATTCGCCAATTTTATGCTCACGTTGAAGCATATGCGGAACTTCTTTTCCGGTGGCAGCTACTGGAGAAGAGGCTGGAATTACTCAAGTCAGTGCCACCAAGAAGAAATGGGCTGGCAGATCCTGTTCAGCATAAGCTAGGTTCGTTGAGACTCCGCGTCATCCGACGCTTCATGAACTGACCTTGTGCGCAGGTCTTGTGAGCCGTTGCACGCGCTGCTCGGGGGAATTCTCGCGCGATACAAGCGCAGGGAAGATTTGCCCGAACTGTCTGAACACGAAGATCCTTCCGAACTGTACCGTATGTCGCTTACCCGTGAGAGGTAAGTGGGCTATTCCTACTGTGGCTTAGCAAGTATCTGACAAACCCTTGTATCAGGCTTGTCGAAAAGCTGCCTCCGCTGCATGCACGTCAGCCATATATCTTGCTGGAGGAAGCTTGATGTGCCAATATGTCCGAGTGGATGCGGTTGTCTGTGTTCTTCCTCCGAGACCAGCGCCTTCATCTCCAGTGGTCGCGCTGTGAGCATACCACTCGTGCCATGATAGGCTTGGCCGCGCCTGCAGCCATACTTGTCTTCGCAGATAAGTCTGTGTATATCACTACTCTCATTGGTGGTACTGTACTATATAGCCCTACGAGGCTCGGAAGAAAGTTGGAGTGGCCACTTCTTTTCACCTTGCCAAAGATTTCTACTTCGAGCTTAGAGTTGGTTTATCTAAAGTGTGAACGTCATGAATTCGAACATAAGCCACGTGATGCAGCCGGCCAATGCCGATCATCTCCGTTGGTGAAGCCCTTTCAATTTGTTCCCCTTGTCTTGTTCCTTCACCAGAAGCTTCTCGAGCTCTCGCACCTTCATGCTGCGCAGAACCAGGCGAACGACCTCGTGAACGCGGAGAAAACGTTTGCAGAGCTGCAGCGGATGGGCGCCCTTGTGCGCACTTCGGAGGTGGAGGAACTCGTCCTCAGGTGGTGGAATTTCCCCGTCAATCAACTCCCCCCTGAACTCCTCGGTGATATATTCCGCTTCGCCATCTACGACACTCATGGACCCATTGAACTCGCTCTCACGCGGACGCGCATAGCCTCAGTTTGCCACACATGGCGGGAGGTCGCCGTCAGCGACATGACTTTGTGGAGCACGATCCGTGTCTTCGAGAATTATCCGTGGACGATGACGGCTATGCAGGTCGAGCGCAGCGGAACCACCTTCATTGACATCCGCGTGGATGACGATGAGCAGCGGGTGCGAGGCATCGGGACGATGCAAGGCGACAAGTGGGTTGCGCTCATCGACATCCTCTTCCGCAAGCTTTCGCAGATCCGGATGTTTATCGTGAACGTCAAGGACATGACAGCAATGTTCTACTTGATCGATAAACTGAGGGCCGCGAAGGATCAGCCTATGATGCTCGAGCACCTTGAACTCTTCGGCGGAGGTCAGCCAAGAATGATCATGCCCGGCGCGGATCTCGAGCCCAAGGAGTACCGTCAGCCCATGGCCCTGTTCGACGGCTACGACCTTCCCTCCCTGACGTTCCTCACCTTGAAGGGTGTCCAGCTGGACTGGACGAGGACCAAATTCAGCAACCTGACCAACTTCGACATTCGTCGCTTCCCTACGGAGCGCAGCCCTACAGTGTTCAAGTTCCGCGAGGTGCTCGCTAACTGCCCCAACTTGGAGGGCCTCGTCGTGGACGCCGCCGCCCCAATACCGGCGCAGAACCAAGACGAACTGGATGCGACCGCGGCTCCCATCATACTCCCTCGCCTCGGTCGCCTGACCATCGCCGACCTCGTTCCCTCGGCCGCGATCCAGCTCTGGAGCCAGTTCCGCGCGCCGAACGTCAAGCAGCTCACGCTGCTCAACCTCTGCACGGACGACTATTCTGACTTCATCGAGCAGATGATCGGCTGCATGCCCAACGTCCGCCTCTTGACGTGGTACTCCGTCGAGCTCCCCAACACGGACAGGACGCGAAAAATGATGATCAAGTGGTTCAAGGCCATGCCCAAGTTGCGGTACATGCGCCTCTCCGGCCTCGACCGCGTCACGGTAGATTTCTTCTTGCTCGACGCGGCGGTCGCCGACGGCTCTATGTTGTTCTCGATAACCGGCAAGTACGAGCCCAAGCCCGTGCTCCCGAACCTCCTCGCGATTGAGTGGGAGAACATGGAGGTGGAGGACGTCACATACTTCGTTCGCCGCCGCAAGCAACTCGGCGTGCCCCTGCGCCGCCTCTATACCTACCCTAGGAGCTGGACCGAGGTGGTGGACGACGACGACATACCGGAGCTTCTCGAGGAGGCGAAGGGCATCATGGGCTTTGCGCCTATGGATGCCTCGCAGACCATCGAAGAGGCGGCGGCTCTTTCAGATGGCGAATTCAAGCTCCCCGAGCGTGGGGAGAGTGAGGACCATATGTTCAACGTTCCCGATCGTGGGGAACAGGATCATGATATGGATGAGGACGTGGAGATGGAAGACGCGTAAAGCGCCGCATAGATTGACGAACGTAAGGAGGGGTGGTCGAAGGATCTTATGGTTGATTTATGTACACGCCAAAGAGCGGATGAACAGAACTATGTCTAAACGCAGCTTATACAATTATGTACTGTTGCTGTATATATGCATCATCTGAACAGGATTATGCAAGCCTCATTCCGCCAGCGTTTGAGTCCTGCAGCAAACATGCGCTTGACGTTGGACGCCACCGTAAGATGACAATGGCCATGCCATGCTTATTTGTCAGCCAGCCGGCTTTCAGCATCGCGAATCTCATTCTTGGTCGACATTCTTTTCTTACACAGGTAGCAATACGATATAGCAAAACACACAAAGCGGTACACCGTAAGTCTTGCTAGATACTTGCCTCAACATATAACTTGAAAGCCCTGATAAAGGCTATCGACGCGGGCACTTCATGTATGCGCCCCTTCGTCGATTATCTCCAAAACCTATAGATCACTCTCTCACAGCCACGTACCCGGGATATCCTGCGTCCTGGTCCCCGAGCCTGACGCGACGGGCTGCGCCATGGGCGACTTCGGGAGAAGCTGCTCGAGCAGGCTCGTCACGATGTTGTCCTCATGCGACCAATGGGCGAGTAAGCACGCGAAAGGATAGGCGCGCTGGTAGATATGGGAGAGCTCGACCTCGATATTGGCGGGAGAGGTCGGGAGGAAGCTTCAAACTGCACGGCACTACGATCACTTCCTGAGCCCGCGCCAAGAATACATTCCTCGGTCGCAGATGCCTCCATCCCGCTCGTGTCTTCAGCGCTGCGAATGTGATGAAGCGGGACACGGCGTCCGCGAGGTACAGCAGACTTAGGGAAAGCGTTGGCGGTCAAAGAGTTGGGATGGTCGAAACGAGAAGCCGCAGGCGTCAAAGGGCCAACATCGGCGCGAGCGTCTGCGCTTGATCTTCCGGACATGATGTCGACCATGTTCCAGTATCGTAGTCTGGTAGCGCAATTCAGAGAGCAGGGGATGGTTGATCTCGTGAGACTCGTAGTCGGACTGAGGCCCTGGCGAATAAGGGGTTGAGTACGAGGTGTCTAGGTTCAGAAGCCGCGCTAGACCATGGGCCACTCCGGAAAGAAAACGCCTCAAAGGGGTACGTCGAGAACGTCTTCGGCCGGTTTGATGACTTCCTGGCTGAATGGTTGTAAAGGAATGCGCGGCAAGTCCAACCGGTCCAGCCGGCGGGGAAGCTACATAGAGAGAGGAGACTGCAGGTTTCCCGACGCCGTCAATATTCAGGGTGGTGGCCGACATGATAAACGCACCGGTTCGTACAGACATCCTTTCCTTCGTGGTACGTCAAGGCCGTGAGGATATAGGGAGGCGTAAGAGACGTCTTCAGCGTCGTTAAAGGAATCGTGAGGAGCGTGTAGCTTCGGAATGCCGTGCAGTCGTAAGAAAAGTCGTTCTGCCTAGCGAAAGGAAACATGTGTTGCGGTCAGTTTTGTGCAGTCGGTGGGATCGGACCGCGGGCAAAAATATTGAGTGACTATACTTATGGCCATGCCGTATTTTCTTTTGTTCCTCGCCACATACTTCGGCGGGCGAGCATCTGCAATGCGAAGTAAGTTGAGACCAGCTCGTGATGCATGCAAGCAAGTCACTGAACCTGCGGCATCCGCCGATCGGAAATGCGGACCGATGTCACTTCACGTCGGTGATTAGTGCGCCACACAAGCCAAATATCTGCAACTTCAAGCTCATCATCAAGTCTTTGAAGTTTGCCAGTGTCAGCCCAGTACAGTCACTTCCTATTCTCCTTTTCCTATAGATCTTTCCTATAAATACAGAGCTATACAGAGACATATGCAAGGTTAGCATCGAAGCCCTCACCAAAGACCTGCAAGAGCGTCCTGCACGGTCTTATTCTATGCAAGTAAGGGCACCGAGCGCGTATGACAGAGGACGTGCGCGTATAATGGTAAGCAGGGTCAGCTAAGACTTCATGAGCGGAGTCCGTGAAGACATCGTGTTCTTGAGTATCACTATGTGCGCGCGTATTTTTACAACAAGTCGCAGGACATGAGCGATTTTGGTGGCGCGAAGGCCATAGAGAGGCGGAGAGGCTGGGGCTAGTGAGCATCAATTAAGAGTGGAGGAGAGGCATCGCTAACCTGGGTCATGAGAACGCGTCCGCCTTGGGACGCAGTGTCAACGAGTGGTAGTAGTGAGCATCGGAGGCGGGCTTGACGAAGGCCACGCCCGACCGAGAAGCGTCCTTTTCGTCGTCTTCTTCCTCCTCCTCGTCGGACGGCGTACTCTCGTCTGGCGAATTGCGGGCGTTGGAGGTGGGGTGGCAGACGTAGCGGTCGATGCTGAAGGGGCCGCAGTGCCAGCTCGGGGCGGTGATGCGGTAGTAGGGCGAGGGGTAGAGCGCGGGCTTGGACTCGCCGACGCTGAGCGCCTCGAGCGGGTTCGTGCTGTACCAGCGTGAGGACGTTCGGGAAGGAGAGGCAGATATCGTGCCGTACGTCTCTTCGTCGGTAGTGCGGGTATAGACTGCATGGGCGTCAGCGGAGGTCAGAGAGGGTGCACGCACACACGCACCTGCTGCGTATGTGGCCTCGGGCGCGACGGCCACCATGGTGGCTGCGGACTCGTCTTCCGAGAGTGGCGCATCCTCGCTCATGGCGCTGTCCGACTCGTCGTCCCCCTCCGAGAGCACGTCGCCGGCGAGCTCCTCACGAACGTCACGCACGTCCTCGTCGCCGCTGCCGCTCATGCCGTCGCCGTCACCGTCACCGTCGCCGTCGGCGCCCGTGCTGCCGTCGTCCTCCTCGTTAGCGCCGGCGCTGGCGGGCGCGACCAGTGGCTCGCTGACGGTCCCATGCCTGCCTCCAGTCAGCTTTGTGTCCCGGCGGCGCGCGCGATCACGCACTTTGACCTCTGGTGCCGTCTGCACGCGTCGGGCTGGGATGGGAAGGACGTCGGGATTGGTTAAGGGCTTCAGTGGCGAGACACTCACGCGTGTGAAGGTCGCCTCGCATTGCGGGCATATACTGGGGGACGTCAGCATCGTCCTTTGCTCTGCGCGCGCCACACGTACTGCGTCGCCTTCGAATGCGTCCTGCTCGTCCGCTGGTGGCGCCGGAGGTCCGCCTCGCGTTGAAATTGCTTCTTGCATCCGTCAAGCTTGCATGGCCAGTAGTTGAGTCCCGGCGGTGGCGAGCGGTGTCTGTAGTAGCCACCCAGCGCCGCCGCCCGCTTGCCATTGGCCTGCAGGGACTGGTCAGCATAGCGCCCACGGCCGTGCGTAGCCTGATCACGCACTGCTGCCTGCGTCGACGTCCCCGTCGATTTCCCCATCTTCTCGGGCGTGTGCGCGTCGAGCCGAATGAGGCGGCCGACCCTTGTACGTCGCCCGTCACGACGTCGAGACTTGCAGAGGCAGAGGAGGGAAAGAACTGCAATGTGGCGTAGGAAATTGCGGCGCCGGGCGTGGCGTGCCGTGCTCCGATTTTCTCATGTCTGGTGGCGCCGCACGCGCTCTACGGTAGTTGCATAACGTACTCGAGACGTACTCTACAGAAAACGGAGATATTGAGGGTGGTAGCACAACGAGACTAAGTAAGTAACGATATTCGACAGTACAATAAATAGTCCCATGTCCCCCAAAGCTAAGTGAGCTTGCAGCCCATGATGCGCACTGTACAGGACGTTAGCCGTTGCAAAAGACCGTGCGCACTCCGAAAACGTACGATTTCCATCCGGAGCACCAATGGCGTACAACATCTCCCGAGGGTGGAAAGTGAGTGAAGTCCAGCGAGGAACGTAAGGCGCCGGGAACGTTCGCGTAGGCGAGGACCCGAGCCCAGTGGAGAGCATGAAGGACGAGAGGGAGGTATCTGGAGCATTCAAGGCATTCTGCACAAGTACGCGCTGACTTCGCCAATGATTTGCATTGACCGCGGAAGTTCTACACGATGCGTCAGCGACGGGTAGCAGTGAGCTTATACGGATGCCTCACGTTGCAAACACCGGTGTTAGTGGATGCATATCGAAGGCAGCTATGCCAACACTCTGCATGTCCCAAGTCTGAGCCGCCACATCCCTTCCGCGCATATCCCATAGCTTGACCTCGCCGTCCAAGCTGCGCAGTCGCGTCAAATACAATCACGGCGAACGATACTTGACCTACCTTGCAGACATGGGCTGGCGATCTGCGACGGGTTGCCACCGAACGTTCTGCACCCAAGAATTGTGCTCCGCATACGAGCGGACGATCGCCTGCTCGTCGTCCAACCGCCGATCAAATACCTTCAACGCACCATCCGCGAAGCCGGCCACGAACGTTTGTGACGAGCGTGGGTCCGTTGACATGGACGTTAAAGGCGCGTTGGAGTTGGTGTCCAAGTCCTGCTGGTAGTCAGCGGCATGCAATCACTTGTGCCGGACACAACATACCGAGACCGATGTCTCCGTCTGCGCGTCCCACACCTTCACCGTCCTCGAGTCCCCGCCGACCAACAACACACCGGAAGGCTGATTCCAGTCCATGATCATGCCGGCTCCATGGTCCGTGTAGATCAGCTCGTTCAGTGCTCGCCAGGAAGAGACCATTTGAATAGGCCCTTGCTGAAGCGTCGGGTCGTAGTTCCTATACAGGCGCACAACACCATCCGCTAGGGGATATCAGTATTCCACATACTTGCTTTGGCTAGAGATAACAGCCTACCCGATCCGGAGACAATGATACCGCCGATGTCCTGATTGACGATCTCGAGTGCCGTGATATTGGTTCCCCGGGGGTTCCCGTTGCAGAAGTGGCACAGCCGCTTGCGCTTCGACCAGTCCCAAACGCTGAGCAGACGTTTAGCCCAGATAGGAAGTTCATATGGCTAGGCTAACGCACCTGATCGTGTCCTTGTCGTTCGCCACGACCACATGCTGATCATAGGAGTGGAAGGCGACAGTGAGCGGATAGCTCGCCGTCTGTATCGTCGCCACAGAACGATCCCAGCGGCATGTCTCTGCAGGCTCGCTCTGGTTCATAGTCTCCACCATGACTTTCTCGTTCCGTTGCTGGCGCCAAACCTGGTAGTTATACTCGGTACTCCCGGGCTCATCCGCCTCCGCTTGCTATTCAGGGGTCAGTCGAAATCCCGCCCAACTTGCAAGCGTCACATACCCGCATCTGTGGCTCCTTGAAATACTCGCAACACCAGTCGTAGTAGACGCTCTTCAGCGGCAGCGTCTCACGCACGTTCTTTCCCGTGCCGAGACCCAAGATAATCCCACTCTCCATAGAGAACGTGCTGCTGCTCGGACTTGGGACCATGGGCGACTGCGCGTACATCGACTGGTAATGGTGGGCTTCATGTGGAGTGCGCCGCCGCGCGCGCAAACGCTCCATGTCCTCCGCGATCAGCGCCTGCATCACGTCCGACGGATAGAAATCACTAGGCTCGCAAGGCAAGCTGTTCGTCCCTTCGCCAGCAGGTGGTGGATACGGCGACGCGTAGTTCGCGATGTTGAGGTTTGGCGAGGGAGGTCGGGGGAGCTCGGTTTCTGGCCGCAGCTGCTGGGTGGTAATGGGCGGAGCGGCGCGCACGTCCTCGGCGGAGGGGAAGGTGATGCCGTTGGCGAGGGATTTGAGCGCATTCGCGAAGGAACCCGTGCGCTTCAATGTGTTCGAAAACGTGCTGGTCATGGTGTCCGCGCGCGACAATGCCGGTCGTCCGGCACCTCCTGGCGATCCGGGTGGCATTGAGGGAGACATTTGCACGGAGGACACGCGTGAGCGAGCACCATACCCCTGCCTCTCGGGGCTGCGGTTCCGCGTCGGTGCCGATCTCAGGGTAGCAGAGTCGACTCGACTGAACGGCGACTCGAGCAACAGGGCCACGATGTAGTCCACAATCGTCTGCGCGTGCGTCGTGACCTCGCTATATGGGTCGGCCGAGAAGTCGAGGAGGCAGACAAAGATGGTGAAGAATGACGAGAGCAGCACCCGCTGCCCCTCGCGTGAGTCGTCGTCTGGGCAGTCGTCGAGCCACTCTGCAACCGCCTGGCTAGCAAGGTCGTCCTCGTCGACGCTGCCGCCGAGTCGCCACTTGCGGTCCTCCTCCCAGTACAGCCACGCGCAGATGATGAAGTAGCCTCGCCACTCCTTCACGAGACAGCTCAGCATCACCAGCAGCTCCTTCCGGCACATCGGGCTCGCGTCCTCGCGAATCGCAAGCGTCGCGCCGGTTGCGACCGCGATCTCCATCCGAAACTGGACTGTCTCCTCCAACTGGCTCATCATCCCCGTCCCGCCGCCACCCCGCTTCTGCGCATTCGCCGACCCGCTGGCGCCGAAGAACGTGCCCAATGCGTAGAGCGCGGCGCAGCGCACTTCGACCGAGTCATCCGACAGGAGGCCGACGAGCCGGTCCTGCGCACCGTGGTCGACGCCGTAGATCTTCATCTCGTCATTCGCGTCCCACATCTGCGCGATGCAGAGCGCGGACCATTGCCGTAGGAGAAAGTCCCCGTCGTTGAGCGCGTCGTAGCAGTTGTCGAACACGCGCTCCTGCCGGCATGCATTCTGTCCATGCACGAAATCGCGAGCGAGGGCGGAGAGGATGAAAGAGCACATTGCCTTGTGCTCCGAGCTGTTCGGCAGGGCGTGCTCGTCGCGGAGGCCAAGGATGGTGGAGAAGTACTTGTATCCGTGTGAGGCAAATAGGTCGTTCTGCACGGAAGGATCGACGGCCATGATGCGAGCCCAGATGAAGATCAGCACGGGGCGCAGATCCTGGCCCGCAGCCTGCAGCAGCTTGGAGATGTAAGGGAAGATGCCAATCGTCAGCACGAGGTTCACCGCCCAGGGTCCGAGGTCGACAAATTGCGAGAGCAGGATGAGGGCACGCAGCCGGTGCGGCTGCGACAGCAAGACCTGCAGCACGATCGGCAGCTGGTCGGGCGGTTTGCGGGGAACGAGGTGATGCAGCCCATTGAGCGGCTGCTGCAGGTCCAGCTTGCGGTCAAGCGATTCGTCCGAGGCGACGCGCTCCCCAGATGAGGGAAGGGACATTGGGCCGCGCTTGGTCAGCGCGGACCCGCCTCGAGATATCCAAACCTCGAAGGCGGTGAGCTGGTCGGAGAAGAATCGGCTGGGCGAATAGACGTATGGCTTCGTGCCTTCTGGCGGTACCGGTACCGCCGGTGCATTCTTGTCCTGCTGGCGGTACATCTGCCCGATACGCCCCGGAACAGCTACATTTGCTCCCCGCGGTACTGGCTTCGGCTCAGTGTCCTTCGAGTCGTCCGTGTTGATGTACAACAAGTTTGGGAGCTGTCGGAGACATGTGTCGACTGCAAGATCCCAGGTTGCCCATAGCGGGTGCGTGTTGGTCGGTGGTAGTGCGGGAGAGGTATGCGGTGTACAGGAGTAGTTCTTCATGATGCGCTCCGCGAGGAGGAAATTGCGGAATAGACAGGCGATGAGCAGGTCGCACCGATAGAGTCGGGTGAACGTTTCGTGGTCGAACGTCGTCCATGCAATTGTGTCCGTGATCGCGGTAAATATCCAGTTGAGTTCCCCGAGGGGCGTCTTGCGATCCTTTAGGTCACCAGGGAGCTGAAGGACCATATCGACCGTAATGTTGTTCGGCAACTGGTGATTCATGAGGAAGAAGCGCAGCGCGATGTCAATTGGGGAGGTAAGGCAGGACGTGAACAGGTCCGCGGGCAACTCTGGACATGATGGCAGCTGCTCGTGCGCCATACACGCAGCGAGCTGCAGTGAGGACTGATACGGCTGCTTGCCGCTGCTACCGTATACGCCGGGTTGGAGCTGCATCTCCTGATCGCGGCGGGTAGCGAAGATGTTGAAATTGGTGAGCAGATGGCCCGCAGCGGAGCAGTCCCAGATGTACACTCCTGGCGCACCCAGCCAGTTCTGGACCTCTTGCAGCGAGACGGGGATGTACTGAGTGTAGTCCCTGTTGAAGCACCACAGCTCGCCGCTGGATGTGGGCTTTGGGACGCCGTGTCCATTGTAGTGGAAGAGCACTGCGTCATCCTGAGCCTGCCGGCGGAGTGACTGGCAGAACCTGCGCAGGTCCTCGTACGACGGGTCAAGGATGGGTTTGTAGGGGATCTTCAAGCTGAGGCACTCGAACTGGTGTTTGAGGTTATTGCCGATGGCCTCTAGCGCCTTGTGCGAGGGCATGGAATGCGGATCGACCCAGCATTCGAGGTGCGCGCAGGGGTTTGTCTTGACGACGTCTGGGGGATCAACATCTATGTTGAGGCAGAGGACGAGCGCGGCGTAGGACGTCTTGAGCTTGCCGGGCGCTGGGCGCCATGCAGTGGGCTTGGCGGACCATGATGGGGCGGGGGTGGGGTTGCCGCACGTCAGATGGCGTTTCGTGGACCAGTACGGTATGGGGGGCGCGGGCTCGGGAAGCGTATCTGCGGTGGACCCCTGGATCGCGCTCTCCGGGCTCTCCTCCTCGTTGGGGGGCGGGCGGGCGCGGTACTCGTGGGGCGGGGGCGGTGGTGAGCGCGGATCCGGGCCGACTTGGAACTTGCTGCCCGAGGGCTTCATGTACTGGGGATCTAGGCGAGTTCAACACCAGACGTATGCGAGACTGGAATCTAACACACCGCGGTCATAGCCGCGCGCGTTCTGGCTGGGCGCAATGTTGGACGCGAACATGCGGTCGAAGTTGAGTTCAGTGTCGTCCCCCCGACCTGTATCAAGGGTTCTCTGCCGCTACGAGCCGCGGTGCAGCGTACGCGTGCCGACTCAAAGTCGAACAATGGAACTCGAGTCCAAGAGCAGCGTGCCGTTAGCGCCGGGCATCATACACACGTCACGCCTGCTTCGTCACAGAACCGTGACGCTGATCAAAAAAGTCTCCCCTCGTTCCCCTCGTCCGCAACGATGGCGCCGTCCCCAAAAAATGCCGGCTCCTCGGCCAAGGCGCGCTCCTCGACGTCCAAGATCTCACTCAAGCGCGTGAAGGGGGAGAACTTTTACCGCGATGCCAAGCAGGCCTCGCGCCTCAAGATGCTCAACGGCGGCAAGCCCGTCCGCGACAAGGACGGCAAGATCATCGAGGCCGCCTTGTTCCAGAAGGGGGAGGACGAGACGAAGCCGGGAAGGGTGCAGCCCGATAGACGCTGGTTTGGTGAGCTCTCCTGCACAACGGATGCTCTTCCCTTGCTGATCGCCTCGCAGGGAACACCAGGGTGATCTCCCAGACCGCGCTCGATCACTTCAGGACAAGTCTTGCGACCAAGAAGGATGACCCATACTCGGTGCTCCTTCGCAGAAACAAGCTTCCAATGGCTCTGCTTGACGATGCCGCCAATCCGAACACTCGCAAGGTGTGCATCGCTGCCCTCGTGTCCCCCGCACGATCCTAACTTGTTACAGCGCTCCCACATCGTCGAGACCGAGCCCTTCTCCGATACTTTCGGCCCCAAGGCGCAGCGCAAGCGTCCTCGCGTTGATGCTGGATCGTTCTCTGAGCTGGCTGCCGCGGCCACCGAAGCGACTGCAGAGCCTGCGGAGGGCTCTTCTACGACCCCTCTCGAGGTGGTCGAGCCGCAGACGCACGCGGACTACAACGAGCCTATCTATGCCAAGGGAACCTCTCGCCGTATCTACGGAGAGCTGTACAAGGTCATCGATTCCTCGGATGTCATTCTCCACATCCTCGACGCTCGCGACCCGCTCGGTACTATGTGCGAGTCCATCCTCGAGTACGTCAAGAAGGAAAAATCGCATAAGCAGGTCGTCCTCGTCATCAACAAGTGCGACCTGGTCCCCAATTGGGTTACAGTAAGTCTGTTTTGCACTTGCTGCCGAATACATTTCTGAAATCATTCAGGCGCGATACATTCAGCACCTTACTCCCCGATACCCCACCATCGCCTTCCACGCATCCCCCAACCACTCCTTCGGCAAGGGCTCCCTCATCCAGCTCCTCCGCCAGTTCTCGCAACTCCACTCCGACAAGAAACAGATCTCCGTCGGTTTCGTCGGCTACCCGAACGTCGGCAAGAGCAGCGTCATCAACACGCTCAAAAGCGGCAAGGTCTGCCGCGTCGCGCCCGTGCCCGGCGAGACGAAGGTCTGGCAGTACATCACGCTCACCCGGCGCATCTACCTCATCGACTGCCCGGGCGTCGTGCCGACCTCGGCGCACGACTCGCAGACGTCGACCGTGCTCAAGGGCGTCGTGCGCGTCGAGGCGCTCCCCACGCCCTCCGAGCACATCCCGGCGCTGATGGAGCGCGTCAAGCCCATCTACCTCTCGCGCACGTACGGCGTGCCTCTCCCGGACGAGAACGACCCCTCGAAGGGATGGGACCCGGAGGATCTGCTGGACAAGCTGGCGCGGATGAAGGGGCGGCTGTTGAAGCATGGCGAGCCTGACCTGGACTCTGTCGCGAAGATCCTTCTTAGCGACTGGGTACGTGGACGGATCCCCTTCTTCGTGCCGCCGCCCGAGCGGTCGGAGGAGCTCAACAAGGTTGAGGCGAAGGCGGCCAAAGTCAAAGCTGCCAAGGAGAGCAAGGGGAAGAGCAAGGCCGTCGAAGAGGACGAGCGCGTCGTCCCTGGCGTCAAGCAAAACCTCGGGTCCATCATGCAGAAGAACACATTCGTCGCGGAGGATGTGCGGCCTCTCGAAGTCGAGGATGTCGCTGAGGTGGAGGACGAAGACGTCGAGGAGGAGGGAGATGACGAGGAATTGCCCTCCGATGAGGAGGCTGAGGAGGATGAGGAGTTAACCTGGGACGATGTTTGGACCGGCGTCAGCACCGAGCCTACGGCCTCTACGGAAGCTGCGCCCTCGGCGCTTCCTGAAGCCAAAGGTGCGTTTTTGCCACTGATCTCGATTCTTATACTGATCTCGGTTCTTTAGACGATGACGAAGAAAAGTCGCAGGAGAAGGGCGCCCGTATGAAGACCAATAAGGTACGCGATATCTTCTTTTCTTCTTTGACCTGGCTCACACTCTCCTCAGCGCAAGGCGACGAACTTTTACTCTGACGCGAACGTTAAGAACAAAAACAGGGCCAAGGCGGCGCACATGAAGGACCTACCCAAGGGTAAGCGCCGGGAAGGCCAGAAGCCCAAGGCGAGGCGGTGAGAGACTGTACGAGGCGCAGCTTAGCACACGCCGGTCGCTATATACATATTGTCCTTTGTAGTTGTTCGCAACGGGCGCGCTGCGAGTCCCAGATCTGGACTGGAAAGCACATGAGTGAGCCCAGACTTGCGTTAATGCGATGGAGGTCGGGCCCATGCAGGCCGCAGGTTGGTCGTCAGGGCTCCAGTTTGCGCTGCCGGCGGCTGGCGGCTGGCGGGGGCGGGTCGGGATTCGGACTCTGATTGGCGGAAGGAAACAGGCGGGACCTCGGCCCACGTCACGTCGATATAAGGCGCGCAATCCGCTCCTCCGGACTCCATCATCCCCTGCTCTTAACCACCATGTCCATCAGCAAAATCCACGCCCGCCAGGCAAGTCTGCTCGTCGTCGCCTGCATTGGGCGCGGGCTAATTAGCGAATTAGATCTTCGACTCTCGCGGCAACCCGACCGTCGAGGTCGACCTCTGGACGCAGAAGGGTGCGCGCACGTTCGCAATCGTACCATTTTCACCGCGACTGACAACCATCTGCAGGCCGCTTCCGCGCATCGGTCCCATCGGGCGCGTCCACCGGTGTCCACGAAGCCGTCGAGCTCCGCGATGGCGACAAGGCCAACTACGTCGGCAAGGGTAAGTCATTCCCCTCCCGATCGCCGATCGCGCGCTCACGACGCGTCCCATAGGTGTCCTCAAGGCCGTCGCGAACGTCAACGAGACCATCGCGCCCGAGCTCATCAAGGCCGGCATCTCCGTCACCTCCCAGAAGGAGATCGACGACTTCCTGATCAAGCTCGACGGCACCCCCAACAAGGGCAAGCTCGGCGCGAACGCGATCCTCGGTGTCTCCATCGCCGTCGCCGAGGCCGGCGCAGCAGAGAAGGGCGTCCCCCTCTACCAGCACTTCGCTGACATCGCGGGCGTCAAGCCCCCCTTCACCCTGCCGTGCCCGGCGTTCAACGTCATCAACGGTGGCTCGCACGCCGGCAACAAGCTCGCGTTCCAGGAGTTCATGCTCCTCCCGACGGGCGCCACCTCCTTCTCCGAGGCGATGAAGATCGGCACGGAGACCTACCACACGCTCAAGAAGGTCATCAGCGCCAAGTACGGTATCGATGGTACGCACCCTTGGCAATTGGCTTGGCTATGGTAACTGACCCCTACTCCAGCCGTCAACGTTGGTGATGAGGGTGGCTTCGCCCCGAACGTCTCCGGCGCCGAGGAGTCGCTCGAGCTCCTCACGGAGGCCATCAAGAAGGCCGGCTACGAGGGCAAAATCAAGATCGCCCTCGATGTCGCCTCGTCCGAGTTCTACAAGGACGGCAAGTACGACCTCGACTTCAAGAACCCCAACTCCGATTCGAGCAAGTGGCTCTCGGGCAAGGAGCTCGCCGACCTCTACCTCAGCTACGTCGAGAAGTACCCCATCGTCTCCATCGAGGACCCCTTCGACCAGGACGACTGGGAGGCATGGACCCACTTCACCGCCAACTCTGGCATCCAGATTGTCGGTGACGACCTGACGGTCACCAACCCCCTCCGCATCAAGACCGCCATCGAGAAGAAGGCCTGCAACGGTCTCTTGCTCAAGGTCAACCAGATCGGCACGATCTCCGAGTCTATCCAGGCGTAAGTCGCAGACATGTCGCCCTATACCTTCAAAAGCTCATTCTCCCCACAGTGCGCAGCTCTCGCAGTCCGACGGCTGGGGTGTCATGGTCTCTCACCGCTCCGGTGAGACCGAAAACACCATCATCGCCGACCTCGTCGTTGCCCTCGGCACCGGCCAGATCAAGACTGGTGCGCCCGCCCGCAGCGAGCGTGTCGCGAAGTACAACGCGCTCCTCCGTATCGAGGAGGAGCTCTCGGGCTCCGGCGCGAAGTTCGCTGCTGCCGACGGCCTCGCTGCAGGCCTCACCCCGCCCGCGCTCCTCAAGAAGTAAATGTACTAACGACGGACTTTGAAGTAGAAAAATAATACCTGTACTCATACGCACGCATAGATAGACGGTGACATCGGTTCACTGCGTAAAAATGCTCATGACGCAAACTCGGAATCTTAAACGTGAAGTCTGAGGACCGACGATGACAAGCACGAATCCTACAGAACTCTTTCCAAAGCACCGCTCCAGGTTCAGTGCCACTGGTGGTCGCTGGGGATAAGTCCAACATGGCACGTGACCTAAGCATGACTTCAACTCCCGCACCCTACTACAAGACGGGCATCAGTATCTTGGAACACAGAAAAGATCGACAGTTATACTTCATCAGGACAGCGGATATACACAAAGACAATATACATAAGGTATACATCACTGACTAGTACTGACTACTACAAGGATGAGATCATGCCATCTTCAGAAGGCCTTGCGAGTCAGCGACTCCCCGTACAGGCCCGAGCGTCCAAGCTGGTCCGCACTATCGATGTTAGCACGCAAGAAAAGGGTGGAAGAATCATGGTGAGGTCCAAGATGATTTGCGCTCATTTGTCTTCAGGCGTTGGTCGTAATTTTGGCGGCGCATGCGGTGCAGCTGCATGCAACCCCGTAAGGCGCCAGCGCTTGCTGGCGTTGCGCGTACGTCGCAGCTTTCAGGTCGATATATGTGACGAAGATCTCCTCGCCAGCCTTGATGTCGCGCAGCGCGTGCAACCGGGCGGAAAAGCTCAGTCGATCGAACGCATATGCCGCGTTGGTGATGCAGCTACAGTCAAGTTCAACTTTGCGAACTCTCCATATACAGCATGAACGACGCACCTGTGATTGAGCCGCGATATCAATTCGCACGTCACGGAGAACAGCCCTTCCAAGCCTTGCTCTCCTTGATAGTACAGACCGGAAGCGCCGATTCCATTCGTCCGCACGCGTCCCAATATCGGGCCGCTGCCGTCCCGCTCATGGCAGTTTTGCAGCTTCATGAACGCGTCCTGCCGCTCCGGGTCCATCCTGTTGAACGCCATCTCCAGCTTCTTCTCCCACTCCGCCATGCAGATCTGCAGCTGTTGCGCGTGGGTGAAGTGCGCGGGGAGTCCGTCGATGAACGGCATAGAGCGCGGGACGAGTAGCAGAGGGCGCTCGGCAAGGATGAGCTCGCCTGCCTTGATTGCGCGCGCTGCGAAGACGCCTAGTCCCTTTCCTGGGGATGGTGCGACGCGGTGAGCCACGGTCGATGGCCGCTCGATCGGTTTTGGGAAGCCAGGCTGGGCGAAGATCTGGCGCTTCGTCGCGCCGTCAACGATGGCCTCAGTCCATTGATCTCCGCGCTCGGCAGCGGTGTGTGCTTCGAGATGCGAGCGACGGATCGGTATGGTGGTCCAATGATTGACGCTTGGGTCACCGCTGAGAGCGCTATCGTCGTGTTCCTTCATACCTGACATGCTTATACCGGGGTTGTACCCTTGGGGTTTGTCTGTGCGTCGCGAATCAGTGCGAGCAAGTATTGAGCCTGCGATATACACACCTGCTTCTTTGACGTCCTCATGAGACAAGTGGATGTATCTTCCATCTGCGTTCTTGCCTGGATATCTACAGTTCAATTGCAAGTTGCAAGTGGCAGAGACCAATTGTACTGACCATTGTCGCTACTATTGCTCTGGAGTGACTCGGATGTGCTGCTCGACTCAGGGCCTAGCGGGGTGTGTTTGGCCTTTGCGCTGTTGAGAAAGCCTCTCTTCATGGTGGGCGAATAGGACAAAGAGGCCCGTGCGGATCTGGGCGTCAGCTGGGTTTAAATAGGCCGTTCTCAGCACGGGGCACAACAAAAGCCCTTGGGTAGGCGCGCCGCAAATGCGCAGAGGTTCACGAAGAGAAGAAAGATGCTTGGTGGTCATGCAACGTAGGATCATGGATAGCAAAGAGCAAGTGATTCGGTTTGAAGGCTGAAAGAGAACATCCGAGAGAACTACAGAGACAACAGATGACGCCGATATGCCCGCGGCGGCGACGCGCAGATACAGCGGCATTGCGGTACAGGAGCGGGCTCTGAGCTACCCCGTCAGAGTCAGACACATACAGCTAGTATTCGGCCTATGTAGCAAATTCATTGCGCAGCCGACACAGCAGGAAGAGTGAGAGACTAAGGCGGAGAACTATAAAATTGCATGGTGACGCCTGCGGCCTGGCGGGGTGTCACAATGTCACTTCCCGTGATCATCATGTGATCACTGTTCGACTTGCTTAGCAGCGCAGATGGTTTATGGCTTTGCACTAACGGTCAATTTTCTACGGACTCAAATCCTAATAGAATAATTGACTCTCACTTGTAGGCGTCTTTGATAAAATTGTCTGAATTTTAGACGCAAGAACAAAGGAGCAATAGTCAAAAAGCTGCATCAGCCGGGAGTCGAACCCGAGGCTAGAGCATTGTATTGCCTGTGGCAACCCAGTGATGGGAAGCTCCAATGTTACCGTTACACCACTGATGCTTGATTATTGCTTTTAATGCCTTGTTTATACGGCTCATACGACAAAAGTTGACAACATTTGTCCGTCGACGTCAAATCGAAGTTGCTGTCTGGGATCTCATAGTTCAATGCGCAACGTTGTCTAGCTACATTCCCATTTAGTTGCCAATCGTCGTCATCGCACGACAGGTCTACTGTACATCGGACAAGACGCGCGCCGCCTCCGCATCCGTCTCGCGCACGATGGTATGCCTTCGCCAGTGATACCCGTCCCAGATGCCGTGCCCCAGCTTTTGCAGTCTATCAGGCTCCGTATATACCGGCGAATCCGCCTCTACGAGCGACAGGTCCTGGCCCTCTTCGTTGAACTCGTAGAAACGGGTTTGCAAGCGCGCGCGCGCTTGCACGAAGTTGGCCACGGGCGGACGGATGCGGTTGTAGAGGTTCATAGTTTCGTCAGAAAGTACCTCAAGCGGCCCTTCCTTCTGTGCATGCGCGAGTATCTTGGCAAGGTAATAGGCGTCCTGAAAGAAGTTAGCAGGAGGCATTGTACTAGCGGAAGTAGGCCTACCTCGATGGCTTGACCAGCGCCTGCGCCGAGATGCGGAGTCATCGCATGGCTCTGCAGCAGATCAGATTTCGCTCTCTGATTGCGAAGTCGAGGCTTACAGAGTCGCCCAATAGCATGACATCGTCGTGGGCCCAGATGTCAAAAGGTTTGATCGTGAGCACCGCCCAGTGCGAAGGGTTCGCCATGCACTGTAGGTTATGTGAACGTATATCGTCAGCATCGACGCTGAACATACCCCAAGCATCGCCATAACCTCAGGCTCCCAGCCCTCGTACGTCTTCAGAACATCCTGCGTAGTCGAGCTTCCAATGTAAGAACCAGAGTATGGCGAGTCCTCCTTGGAAAGGTCGCAGTAAAACCCGACGACGTTCACAAAGCGTCTGTTGCCTTGGGAGACGGGATATGTGACGATATGCTGAGGAGATGCGTCAGCTTAACGAAGTGAAGGCTAGGTCGAAGGCATACCTTGTTCTTGCCACAGTACTATCCCGAATTGTCAGCCGCATCACGCAAGCAACGAGCCAAGATCCTACCTGGTACGGCACCTTCGCCGTAGGGTGGTTCGGCCAAACCTCTTCCAGTTTCTGAAATGGGATGAGATCACGGTAGACGCAGCTGCCGCTGAAGACTGCATCGACGTAGTCCAGGTACTCGGGTTTGCCAAGCTTCTCGGCGACACGGGGCAAGTAAGTGTGGCGGACGGCCGAGTAGACGCCATCGGCGCCGATGAGCAGGTCGCAGCGCGCGTCTTGGCCGCCCCGGAATTTGAGTGCGATCCTCTCTGTAGCATCATCCGTGTAGGAGTAGCTCTCCAGGCGGTGGGAGAGGTGAAAATGAATGTCCTCGGAGATATGCTTGAGGAAGATGTCTTGGACTTGCGCGCGGTGCAACGTGAGCATAGCACCTGCATCGACATCAGTGTATTGCAGAGAACAGCAGTGTCGCGTGACACTTACCATCGAGCATCTCGATATCACGGAAAGTCTTGCCCTCTGGTTGGTCGCTCTTGCGGCACGTGAAGGCTGTATTGAATGAGCCCGAGGTATCGCGGATGATGGGAAAGTGACCTCACACATCTTCTCGTCTTCGGGGCGCAGGGCGGCGAAGTCCTCCTCCATGCCCATATCGCTCAGGAGCTCGAACGTCCGCTGCCAGACGGTGATCCCAGCTCCGATCTGCGAGATCTGGGTCGCGGACTCGTAGACGTGGACGTCGAAGTCAGACATCTTGCAGAAACGCTGCATGGCGAGGACGAGCGCCAGTCCACCGATGCCGCCACCTCTGCATTAAAGATGGCGTTTAGTGTATCGAGAAACAGACAAGCAGACGCACATGATGGCCACTTGTACTTTGCGGGACTCGGGTGCGCCCATCATATGTGTCTTTGGAAGTGTATAAGGCAGACGAGTGGGTAGAGGAAGGGTGATTTGCTTCTGCGAGGTAGGTCGTTCTTAAATACTTGAGCATGCGGAGGGTGTGCGGGTCTCATCCGACTTCGCACGCTGCACCTACCGGCCTTCCATGGCGAATTATAGGACTGCCTGTCCACGGCAAACAAAAGCAGGGTGACAGGTGCCGTCCCCGCCGGCTCCAGTGTAGTAGGTTTGAGGAGACATGTTCTCTAGACGTTGAATGATTGGTGAGTACAAGCGAGTGCCATTGGCGCCGATTACGCATGGATGACACAAGCAAACGCAGGCGCTAAAAGCGGAGTCAAGTTTCTGGCTAGCGGCAATACTTGGCAGCGTATCGGACAGTGTTCCCGAGGTAGAAGAGCGCACCATAACACTGCCGAATGCGAGCGCGATGTTTTCGCATTGCTTCTATCTGAAGCTGCTGGCGAGGCGTACGCATTGGGTGTATGACGATAGTCATGTTACGCATTTGAGCGGGAGGCCGACGTCTGCGGGTAAATGGGAAGCATGCCTGATGGGTGAATGGGAGGACGGCGCGCATCATTTTATGAACAGTGATTTACGGCCTCCAAGCGGCCTCTATCGAACGCCGCTCATCTTCGGATTCCCCTGAATCTACCCTCTACTTGGACGAGCGAGAGCCTCAGATGAGTGTCAGTTCATGCACGAGAACGCATAACTTTGAGAAAGACATACCGTGGCAGAAGGCTGTTTGTCTCCAAGTCATGTTCAACTTGCCAGCCCGCGCCGCGCGGCACAACGTCGCCGTCAAGCCGTGTACGTCTGTCATGGGAAGACTTGCGAAAGAGGCCCGCTCCATCGTGAGGGAGCTGCGGACCCTAGCCGCACTACCGCAAGCTCGACTCGAGCCCGTGCCGTTGGATGCCCCGGCTTGGACGTGGGAAGAGGGAAGTAGGCTCGTCGTCGGGCCGCCTTGCGACCACCTGGAGCGCCGTGGAGGAGGATGAGAAATGGCATTGCGGTAGCTTAGCGCAATTCATCGACCTGAGGCATCGCTCAAGTTGAATGCGGTCGGAGGGAGTCGACGCAGACTCGCCTGTACTATGGAAATGTGAACGAAGTCGGCCTCAACCAGTCGCTCGAAGGTCACGCTTTCCTTATGTATATGATCCAGAAGCGGTGTGGGAGAGCAACATATCTGGTCGTGTCTATTCGCGGTCGTCTTTGCGTATGACCGTGACTTGAAGGCGTTCGAGTGCCCGGATATTGTCCATGTTAACGCGTCCATTATCTATACCACAGTGACTCGAAGGATATAGGACGCGGAAGAGAGGATACAAGTTTAAGAAGTTACCGCGGCATGAGAACATGAACGGAAGAGCCAGGTTCGCCGTGTTTGTGCACATTGATTTGTTTGGTCGCGTTCATTGTTTGCTTCCTGCCCTGACGCGCCTACACTAGTGTCTCGAACACGTACCGGCGTCCGTTCCCTGCTTCCCGCGTCCATGAGGTTATAGCACCATGAGCGCAGAGCCGACAATTGGATCCATTGTCGAAATCCCCGTCGGCCGCGGTGTCGTACGCTTCACGGGATCTACCTCTTTCTCCCCCGGCAAATGGGTCGGCGTACAGCTCTACGAACAGAAGGGCAAGAACGATGGCTCCGTGCAGGGAACTCAGTACTTTACCTGCCCGCCGGGCTACGGTGTCTTTGTGCGGCCTAGTCAAGTTAAGGCGGTACTGGGCCAGGAGCCGAAGGAGAACGGACATGCAGTGCGTAGGTCATCTTGCATACGGCCCTTGCGCTCACTCATCGTAGCGTACGGTGCCTGCGGGAAGGCCGGGACTTGGTCACCAAAGAACGCCGAGCACATCGAGTTTATTGCGATCCAATTCCATGCACCGTTCCTCGGCGTCTACCAGTGGATCGCGCGCTGGAAGTCCTGCGAAGGTGTCACCGAAGCCCGCATCACCAGCGAAGACCTCCAGGCTGGGACCAGCATCTCCCACAAAGCGCGCATCCACGTCCCTGCAACCACGCAAGTCGCTTTCCCTCAAGCAGTCGCCGCCACAGGATGTTGTTCCGCGCGATTCCCCATTATCCCGCAAACCTCCCGCGTCTCCCGTTCTCCCCAGACATCAAACTTCGTCACCCCTTATATCGCAGCCGCCGCTACTCGCCACCACGCCACCGAGAACCCCTTCCCCACCTATACCAATCATACGGCCTAGCTCACGCTCGGGCTCCCCAATCACAAATGCTACAGTGCGTGTATCGCATTCCTTTCTAACCTCACTTCCTGACCGCTCTCCAGCCCCCCAGACCCCCACCAGACGATTCTGAGCTGCAAGAGCTCCGTGCGAAACTTCGCGTTCTGGAGGCCAAACGCGGCGACGACGCGCGCCATGTACGCGAGCTCGAAACCAGACTCGCAGAGGCCGAATCATTTGTTGCTCTGCGGCCGAAATTGCAAGCCAAGCTCAGCCAGCTGCAGACGGAACTTATTGAAACACGACGCGAGCTTGCGGATGCGCAGCAGTTATCACAGCTCAACGAAGGGCGAAATGCTGACAATCAAGAGCAGCTTGAAATGGCGATGTTGGATAAGGAGATGGCTGAGGAACGAGCCGAGTTGGCGGAGACTGAGCTAGAGGAGTTACGGGAGAAGCTAGCCGCGGTTGAGGTCGAGTTGACCGTCCGAAGAGAAGGTATGTGTTCAAGCATATCTGTCAGCATGTCCCCCAACAAGCGTACAGAGTCGGGCGAACCCATTGATACTGAGTCCGGCAAGGATACTCTCGCGTACATACAGTTAGAGAAGCAGAACGAGCGACTGAAGGAGGCGTTGATTCGGTATGTGTCTACCTCATCGAGTGATTCCGCCTCTCATACCCTGTAGCTTGCGCGACATGTCGCAAGAGACTGATCAGGAACAGCGCAGAAGGCTTGCTGACCTAGAGAAGGATCTATCTGGCTTTGACGAGCTACAAAGTACGTTGCTTCACATTTTTATCTTACTCCGTTGGACTTACGACACTCGCAGCTTCATACGAGACAACTCTCATCCAGCTCACCAATGCAGAGATACAAGTAGAGGACCTGAAGATGCAGCTCGACGATGCACTTGGGGCTGAGGAAATGCTTGTCAAGCTGACGGAGAGGAATCTCGAGCTCGGCGAGGTCTGTAAAATGCATGGTTCATTCATACTCCAGTCTCACCAGCGGCCCAGAAAATCGAGGACATGCGAATCACCATCGAAGACCTCGAGGCTCTCAAGGAGCTCAATGACGAGCTTGAGGAGAATCACGTCGAGACGGAGAAGGCGCTGAATGAGGATCTCGGTGAGCGATTACTTATTGCTGCGATGCAATCGTATCTCACGTTGGCACAGAGAGACGCGATATGGAGATCCAAGAGCTCAAGCGCGACGTCGAGAAGTTCGAGGACGCTTGCCAGGACTTGGAGGGCACGATATCGCAGTTCCGGGACCTTGTTATGACCCTGCAATCGTGCGTTCTTCGTATACCGATCAATCATTGCTCTCTGACGAGAGCTGTCTAGCGAGTTGGATGCCCTTCGAGCCCAGACACAGACGGCGCAGGACGAGTCCGCGAATGCCGCTTCGCAGACAGCCGCCGTCATGTCGCTCAACCTCAAGCTCCAATCCTCGGCATCGAAGAATCAGGCCAAGCACATCGAGCTGGAGATCAAGCGCCTCGAGGCGCGCGAGTCGAAGGAACTTCTGGAGATTGTTCAGGTGAACACCTGTCCTCTCTGTCGGTCCTCGAGACACCGTGCTTATCCCTTGGACAGCCGTTCTTGCCCCAGTTATACGTCGAGCAGGACAGCTTGGCAACAAGCTGCTACCTGTTCTTCCTCCGGCTCGCCTACAAGGCCGATCTCGTCAGCTCCGCCATCGCTCAGTCTCACGGCCTGCCGGAGGCACTTCATGGAACCGTCTCGGATGTCTTGGTCGGCGTATGCGAGGTGCGCTGGGTGCAATCTGCGTGTGGTTGCACTACACAAGCTGATTATCTGCATCGGTGTAGATGCGTGGCCGCCTGTCCGCTCTGTCTACTCTTTGCAGACGCTTTGCTGCAATCATGCGGCGGTGTGACGTGGAGACGTTCCTCAACATTGGCAGGATATTCCCTGATATTGCGCCGATGGAGAAGCGGCTCGATATGCATGTAGACCTCCTCCGTCGCGACGAGTTCAGGGTGCGGGAATGTGTCAGTGATATCCTCAAGTGAGTAATATTGATGCTTCCTGTGCCTATGTTGTTAAAGCCCTTTGTAGGATGCAGGCGCAGTTCGACCATCTTGCGGAGACCTACTTCGAGGGCTTCTCGCACGATTTGGGCGAGCGCGAGCTAGGCTATGTGTCCATGTTTGACCACGATCTTGACATGTTCACTGGCTCCATGGGTCTTATCAAGACTACGGTGGATGTAATCTTGAAGGACGACGGTATGTTTGCTCCCTGATGGAATATATATAGCTGACCTTGTATACAGAGATCGTATTCGACATGGGTGGCTATGACATCGACGCCGAGTTCTTTACGCCGATGCAGAAGCTGTTGGACCAGATCAAGCCTGCTAAGACCACGGCAAGGTAACCTCAACCGGTCACTCACTCAATTGAGCCATATTGACACGACTTCAAGGAAACTGGTCAAGCGCTTCGAAGACCTGACACAGGAGTCGAACGCCGTCAAGTCTGCGTTCGAGCCACGTTTGAAGGCTCTCAGCAATGCCGTTCCGGAACTCGTCAACTTCGGTTTCGGGGTATGCGTCTCCGGTGGTCATCTTCATGTTAGCAAAATACTAATGTCCATCCAGTTGGCTCAGCAGGTCATGCCTCATCTGAAGGATGCGCAGGACGGCAAATCGTCCTTCCAGCTCACTACGATCATGTCCTTCGTAAAGCAGTCTGCGGCCTCTACAGTTGCGCAGGGTCTGAAGCCGGGAGCGTCGGTCTGGGACGCTGTCGCAGAACCGATCACTCAACTTGTACAAGAGTCTTCGAGTCTGCTATCCGAGGTCTCCGAACCCAGCGTTGTCACGAAGAGTGAGTGCATGTCCGCTACCGGTGCTTTTCCCTAACAGTTGACCGTACCAGTCACTGGGATCGCCCCCTGGATCACCCGCGTTGAACAGATCAAGGCGAGCCTCGCTGTCAACGTCGAGGCGGACCGCAAGCTCGCCCAAGTCTCGGACGAGATGCAGGGCCTTGTGCGCAACATCAAGGCAAAGGACCAGCACATCCAAGAGACCAATGTGAAGATCGAGCTCATGGAACGCCGGATGGAGGCCGCAAAGCGCCAAGCTGACATGGTCGTCGAGCTCGAGGCGGAGCTGGCGAAGGCGCGCAAGGAGAAGCAGGCCTACGACGAAGCTATGGAGCAGCTCCAGACGGACTTGGACGCTCTTGAGCAGGATAATGCTAAGTTGAAAGCCCAGACGGCGGCTGGCGAGAGGCAAGGTGTGTTCGGGCCTCTTACCCTGCCTTGATCAGTGTTGACATCTTCACAGCCGCAGGTCCCCAGCAGCCCGAGATGGAGAGCGTTCCTGTAGAGGGCAGCCTCGAGACGTCTTATCTATTGGAGCAGGTTAGTCCTTGTGGCCCTGGTATTTGCTAGTGGCTGATCATGTCTACTAGGTCGACGCTCTTCGTGGAACTGTTCGCTTTCTACGAACCGAGAACTCATTCCTCAAGGGCCAGGACCTGCTTCGGGAGATCGAGGCGCTGCCACGACTCGAGTCCATCAGTCGCATGCCGACACCGGCTTTGGACCCTTCTGCATCATCGGACGAGGACTCAGACGACGACTACCTTCGTACGCCGCCAACGCTCCGGTCGCTTACCTCGGAGACGAAGTTGCTGTATCACGACGTGATCAAGTTCTCATCTTCGCCACGCGTCGTCGACCTGTCGAAGCTGAATGAGCGGCGCGCTCAGGCGAAGAGTGGGCGTGTGTGGCTGCCGAGGAAGGAGACACCGGCGTACCACCTGATGGAGCGCAAGCGGGAGGCCGAGGCATTGAGTCGGAGGGTGCGGGGACTTCTGGAGCGGGCCAGCGCGCTATGAGCTATGTTATGCTTTCCTGTTCCTGTTGTCGGGCATACCAGTGCGTATCGCCTTGCTCAGTGTCTATTTCACTGCTAAGAGGTCTTTAGCTTCTATTTCTAGTATACCACTCCTAATGCCGGCCAGTCACTCCTTTGTCGTCCAAGTATCGCGATGTCTTATGTATCATTATTATGCATGGGATGCCTTGGAATATGCCAACGCTCACTAGAACTTCATATCACAGATGCTCGTGCGCTGTAGTATGTGGCGAGGAACAAAAGAAAGTCGGCATCGCCACAAATGCAAGGTATTGTCCTTGTGCGCGGTCCGATCTTACCGACTGCACAATACGAACGTACCGCGACGATTGTTCCCTTCCGCCTCCGCCGGCTAGAAGACAAACGATGCCGGCCACTATCTTCCGACGCCATATAATCAATTCTAGTTGCCTCAAACAGTTTGCGGTATTGTCAGAAGGCGACAGACAACAATAGGCCTCGCCTATTGTCTCTCAATCTTGACGTCCTTTTAAGCGGGCGAGTGGCATGCAGCATACGGCAGAAACGACGTTCCCTACGACCCCACGACATCTCAAGCTCGACGCTACTCACGACTTCTGTCCACGACGTTAAGGACGCCTCTTACGCCTCGCTGATCTCCTCTACACTCACGATCTTGACGATCCACGACAAGGAAGATGTCCGACCAACAAGGTGCGTTGATTGCATACACCGCGGCCTCAAATATTGACGGTTTTTCCACGCTCTGCAGTTCTTTCGTCTGACGCGACTGCCCCACCGGCTGGACCGGCTGTGGGAATCATTACGTCTCCCTCTGCATCCGTTCGAGAGGGTAGGCAACATGACGGTCGAAGGCGCGGTCGACGTAGCCCCGTCAGGCGCTTCTTCTCTGGCCTCGTTCACGGCATTGCGCGGCTGTTGAACAGCGAAAGTAGCGTCGAATTCTCGACCCCGCCTCCAGCATACTCAGCGGGCCCTCACCCCGTCCTCGAGGACTCTCACTTCAACGACCCCGTACTCGCCGAACTGCAGCATCACAGTGCGGTGTTGGAGCACGAACTGCAGCATCACAGCACGATGTTGGAGCAGATAGCTGACCTTTTGTCCCGGAGGTCGAGCGCAGACGCGCACGCCGACAACGTTCAGGTCTCGTCTGAGGTTACGCACGTACGTCAGCCTTCTCCGGGCGACAATTCTCCTCATGAGGGCACGTCCGTCGGCCGCACTTCACAATCCGCAAATGACAGTCAGAGTCACAGCAATCTCAACACTGGGCATATGACGGAGGCCCTTACCACCACCGGTATCCCCTCCGCCAGTGCCCCTATCGACAACTCCCGGGCCACCCGTCAACCTCTTCCTCCCTCATCTGAAGCGACCACTTCCCATACAGCTGCAGCCGGCCCGGATTCTGCCTCTCGTTCGACCGTACCTATGCCTGCTCGCGCCCAGACCCCGTCGGAGGGGACACCGATGTCCCAATTGCCCATCCTTCGCAGCCGCTCCCCCATGCCAGGTGATGCATCCCTTCAACAGCTGCACAACCTCCTCAACATCGGGCAGGGACAAGCATCGCGCCAGGTCGAACATCCGCGGAACGATCAACCGGCGCATGATGTCAGGTCACCCTCGCTAAGGAACGATATGCCTCTTGTTCCTGTGGACCATAACCTGCCTTCTTCAGTGTCGCACCCTGCAAGTCAGTCCTCCCCCGACCATTCAACCATAATCGGGGAAACGCAACGTGGTCGTGCACCTGGTGAAGCCGGCAGGTTCGTGGAAGGGCCCGCGACGGTGACGTCGCCTTCTACAGACGAGGCTGAGCATACTTTCATGCGCGTCCGCCATTTCCTCGACGATAATGGTCCTTATCCAGGTCGGACGCTGACAGTCGATGTTCGAGCCAAGTCACAGATTGGCCGTCACCGGGGTTACCTGCCTTTTGACGAGGGGTTGGCCGAACTTGCCCAAATATGCGTACAGCACGCCCCCGGGTGGACGCGGTTGCGCCTCGATTTACGCGCGTGCATAGTGAAAGGCGGCTACCGCGGTCGGAGAGACGCGCTCCTGTGTGTCTTGGAGCATGTCAAGCAACACCTGCACCATTTTCTTTCGGTCAGCTTGCGTGGCTTGGAGGAAATGTGCATGCTTCATATCAACGATCCCGCGACGTCAACTTTCCCGATCTACTTTTCCAACCTGCAGCACCTTAGTCTGAAAGGACGCTTCCAGCTTTGGCGTCTGTTCGTCTTTCCTCTAGGCTGCATACGTCAACTGGACATGCTTTTCCCCGTCCATGAAGCAGATGTGGAAAGGATCCTGTCTCAGTGTGGTAGCTTAGAAGTTCTAGTGGTGCGCGACATCCTGACGGATTCACACAAGGCCATCGGCGCTTCGCGGATGGAGAACGTTCCCCGTTATCCGTCCATCATGCATATCACCGCGACGGACGTCGACGTCCCTTTCAGGTTCCTGGCCTGTATTCCTAGGACCGTCAAGGTTCGTTTCGGCGTCAAGGTCAAGGCATACACCGAGGTCGAGGCCTTGTTCAAGGATAGGGACGCCTGGTCGTTCTACACGTTTTCTCAGTAGATGGATTTTGCGTATATAGATGAAGCGAGCAGAAGCATGACAACTAGTACATTTGAACGTGAACGCGCGTGAACACCCGCACCGTTGTGATTCTTGATACTTGCCTATATACGCCACACCCTGCAGGTCTCCCTCTCGTATGCATCCTCCGCATCCTGCCACTCAGTGAAGAGTCCAATGACAGGCGATAGGAAAGGCAATAGCTCTTGAGGTTCCTCCTCCGTCCGCCACCAAGGTAGAACAGTACGATAGTCGTAACGAAGTATCTTCAATTGCTGCAGACTCTGGTTTTGGAGTAGAGCAGCGATGTTGTCCTTCTGCCCATCCACAGGACAATGAATGGTCAACATGATCAGGTGTGCGATGGACCGTGTCAGCATACTAACAATGGCATCCTTCTGCACCTTCGTTGCGGAGAGGTCCAGCCGGACAAGAGCAGGAACAACGAGAGATGAATATATGGGAGTCAAATCGTCAGCTCCGGCCAGCACCAGCTGCTGTAGGCACGGTAGATGAAGCGTCGGTGAAGACTGCAGTGGAATCTCGTAGTAACGCCGGTGAAGAATGCCAGCTTGTACGACCAGGACAAGTGGGCAGTGCCGAAGAAGTAATAAAAGATCATGCTGCGCGACATCTCCCATACCGATATGGGTGAGATTGCCGAGAAGAGGATTGCTGAGGTCGACATGGATTAATGGTCTATCGGGCCATTCGACCACACGGAGCGAGGGTTCGGAGTGGAAGTATTTCCACAAGAGAGCGATGGGACCGTCGGGGGCGGGTCGACGGGCTTCCTCTGTGACTAGGGACGCTCGCGCTAAACACGAGAAGGCGCCACGCGGGAGGGCGAGCAGAGGGTCGAGGATGTCCCTCACTTCCATGACATGCAAGGATATCTCCTCCCACCTCTTCGCGTGGTCTGCGACGATGCACAACAGGTGCTTGACGCGTTTGGCTATGAGGTCGTAGTTGCTTGGGAGGAAAATGTAGTCATGGATGCGCAAGGAAAGAGGCAAGCTTTCCGAATGGCGGAGGCAGAGTTTCAGAGCGACGAAGTCGAGTGGAGACGGGGCGCCAACATCGAAGACGGTCCAAAGCCTAGGAAATCCTCGCGTGACAGTAAACCAGCGCGAGCAGACGCGACCGAGGAGGACTGCTGACCGACTGTATAGATTGAAGTGGCTCCAGTTCACGTCCACTTTGTGCATATGTTCGTCCCGAGGATATCCAGCCACGGGGTTCGGATCGCCGCACATGAGGAAGATGCAGCAAAGCAGCTCGTTGGGCAGGCGTTGAATGAAGCTCTTGTGCCGGTGCGACGCTGGAGGTCCAATGGTGAGTAGCAAGAAGATGAACATACGAAGCTACTCACGCGTCGTAAAATCAAGGTCGCGAGCGTAGGGTGAAGGATGGCCGTCATCCATGCGCTCTGAGATTTGTTAGCTTTGCAGGTAAGGAACGACGATGAGATCTCACTGACCTGAAGTAGTCGAGCGAACGGTTGACTTGAGGGTCTGGCGCTCAGATAGGGCTTTGAATATGTGTTTGTGGTATGCTCGGCGATCTGTACAGCCTGGTGAGTGTGACGTTCGGGAAACGATTTTCGAAGAGCATACCGGCGGCGTCCATGATCTGCCCTACGCTCCTCACCACGGCCTGAATTGGTAACGCGGAAGGAAGTATGCTAGACATCGCTGTAAAGAACTGGTCACTTCTCAGACTTGACGTTTACGGGCGACGTCGGGGAGGGACGCACCGAGGGAGAGCTGTTATGCCAGAGGATGATGGGCGAGAGGAGCGAGTCTTGACAACTTGCCGGCTTACCGTGCCAGTATATAACACGTTGGGTGAGATGCGCATTCATCCATACGGGGAAATTTTGGCCGAGAGAGGAAGTGAAGCTCATACGCGGATACGAAAGGAGAACAAAGGGAGGGCCGCCGGGGATATCCGGCGCCGCCAACCGGACCTGGGATCACATGATGTCAACCGTGTTTTCCGCCGCGGCTTGTCCCCTACTATCATCGTCAAGCTTGTTGCTTCTGTTTCTTTGGTTCATCGAATGATCCGGCTGCATGAGCCACTATCTAGAGTCAAATTGAGCTCCATCTCGTTTTTGAAGCTCACCGTCACGGTGCCAGTGTCGCTGCTGCTGCACGCACGACCCAGCTGATGTTCAGTCCTGCTGCCTGACTGTCGAGAAGGTGCAGTCGACGACGTCGTCCATATGCGTCTCTCTTGGGAGAGTACACCTCAAGCAGGTGCTATGATGATCTCCAGACGACTGCAGTGAAGGACAACTTCTGCGCCGTCTTCTACTTGTCTTCGACATCGTTCAATCTCCACTTACCGTCCATCCCACTCGCCGCCGCCATAGTCTTCTTCTCTCGAGCGGCTGAAATTCATGTACGCGCGCGTTCAACTTGGCATATGTATGATCATACCTCTGGGTTGGACCTCGCGCTCGCTCGGCCGCCCTGTCAAGGGACACCCGTGCTTATAAAGTAAGCACCGGCGTTTGTGTAGTGAATGGCGCGCTGATCAAATTTTATTGAGCAACATCCTTTTCAGTTGAGCCTGTTGGGCCCTCAAACTTGCTCTTCAGCGTGGGAAACGGCGAGGCATGTCGCTGTCATCCAACATGTCCTTCCGCTGTCACCGACGCGTCGTCGCGTCAATTAGAGTGGCGGGACGCGTTGAAGAGGCGGAGGCTGGGATTTCCTTCTTTTCCTCCTCCCACCATCTAACCTCCTTCGCCATCTGGGCGGGATCCCAGTTCGCCGCACAGAGCTAGCATCTGTGTTCTATACCAGTGCCCAACTCCTTATTCCCTCATTACTATTTCCCGAGCCATGCTCGACAAATTAACCCTCGTGCTGCACGCCCTCAGCCTGCAGCAGGGACTCTACAAGCCCTCGCCGGTCCCTACGACCAACGCCCAACAGCCTGCGCTGAATTACGTTGCCGTGCCGGACCAGCCTTTCCAAAAGGACCCCGCGGACATTGGCGTCGGCTCAATTGCGACGCCGCACGCCCTTGATACCCAGCATGATGCATGCTACGTCGAGCCGTATCCCGTTGAAGCCCCCGCCCTAGACGCATTCCCTCCTTTTGACCCCGTCAAGGCGAACATCTTTCGGTACCGCCAACAGCAATCGGTGAACCTAGGATCCTGGTGCGCAATATACCCTATCATTCCGCTCAGATATGCTGACCCCACCATTCCAGGTTCGTTCACGAGCAATGGATGACGCCCTCTCTTTTCACCTGCGCGAACGGTACGCAGCTGTCCGAACTTGACATCGCCCAGGGATGGAATTCCACGGACAATGCCCGCGCACTGCTCGAGCGGCACTGGGACACGTTTATCACTGCGACCGACTTCCAGTATCTTGCGAGCATCGGTATCAACACTGTCCGCCTGCCAATAGGATACTGGTCGCTGGGTCCCGCGTTCACGTCTGGAACGCCTTTCCAGTCAGTGTCAGATGTGTACGCAAATTCCTGGCAACGAGTGGTGCGCGCTATCAACTTGGCGGGCGAGGCTGGATTGGGCGTCCTGGTCGACATGCACGGCGCTGTCGGTAGCCAAAATGGTCAAGCCCATTCCGGCGTTAGCGACGGGCAGACGCAACTGTTCGGCGACGAGGGTAACAAGGCGCGCACGATCGAGGCGCTGTCCTTCCTTGTGCAACAGCTTTCCAGCGTCACGAACGTTGTCGGCGTCCAACTACTCAATGAGCCTCAGAACGTGCCCGAGCTGCCAGCATTCTGTGAGTTGAATTACGTTGGCGATTTATTGATGACTAACTCACATTCTCCCAGACGACCGCGCCATCCAGACTCTCCGTCAGATTTCGCCTACAATCCCGCTCTATATTCACGACGGTTTCAACCTCGAACAATTTAGCGACTATGTCTCTAAGAGGGTCGACTTCGTCGTGCAGGACAACCATTCGTACTTCGTCTTCACCTCCGAAGACGCGACGGAGTCTGCCTCCGACCATACGAATGACGTCCAGACCGGCGTGGCCGAGCGCTTCGTACAGGCCTCCACGCAGGAGCGGAGAAATCTCAGTGAGTATCATTCTCAAAACTTCGTGCATCCTTATTGAACTAATTCACAGTCATCGGCGAGTGGTCATGCGCGTTGACCCCAGACAGCCTGTCGGGCGAGCAAGACGCGGACGCAGCCAGACGTGACTTCTGCACTCATCAAATGGACGTCTACACGAACAGCACTGCAGGCTGGGCCTTCTGGGGTATGTCCAATGAGCTTTGTAAAGTATCCTGCTGACATCTATCGCCTCAGCCTACCGTACGGAAGATTGTGACTCGAACCCGGGCTGGTGCTTTAGGGACGCAGTTGGCCGCAGTCTGCCGTCTTCATTCTTCTCCTATGGGCAACCGGGAGTCGTGGGCCTGGACCAAGCGAACCCCTACGCCGACGCGCAGCGTGGATCCCACTTTGCAACGACCGTGGGCTCGATGGTCGCGCCGCCGATGAGCGATATCTTGGGCAAGCTGCCACTGGCGGCGCGCGATGTGCACACGGCCCATGTTGCTCGACGGTTCGATCCGTCCCTCAAGACCTACGTCGACCTCGCTCGAATGACGCAGTCTTTCGGCGGAAACTCAAGACATCGTTTCGAGGCAATTCATCTGCGTCGGAGCGAGAGATTGGGCCAGTCCGGGACGCACGCCAATCGCGATCTTCTGCAGGCGGCCACAGGCCAGCCTTCTGACGAGCAGGCATCGTTCGCAAGAGGCTACGGTGACGGCTATCTCACGGCGAAGGCGTTCGCACTGGAGGGCGGTTCGCGTCTGGGATTCAAGGGGCAGTACGTTATGGATAGCATGGCGAACCTGGTAGCTGGAGGTACGCAACTCGGTACGGGCGTGACACCTCCAGACGGTGCTGCGGGCGGCATCGTGGCTCCCGGGACGGAGGAGCGCTACCGTGATGGGTTTTATACTGGGCTGCAGGACGGCGAGGCCGCGATAAAGGCGGTCATGGCGACTTTGTAGGCGCGGGCGCTCACGGACGGGTCTTGGAACATGGAACTATTTAACATTGTACTATACTATGACTTTCTCAGGGGGAATACAAGGAGAACATAAGGAGGATTTGTGGGTGCGAGAACGAGCATGGGCGCAGGTCTCAAGGCGAACATGGGCCTGGCGGTATTTGTGGCGTGATCAATCGATCAGATTCAGAAAACAAGGCGCCTGTCTCTGAACGTTGTTCCCTACCCTTCCAATACACCATTCCTTTCTTCTCTACTCCTCTCATCTCACACTAGGATGTCGTCGTACAAGCTCTTTTGCATGGGCAACCCCCTGCTCGACATGCAGGTTCGTGGCGGCGAGAAGCTGCTCGAGAAGTACGGCCTCAAGTCGAACGACGCCATCCTTGCGGAGGACAAGCATATGCCTCTGTACGCTTGAATTAGCTATTCGTATCTTACGTAGGTGCTAATGCTATAGTCCACAGGTACGATGAGATTGTGAAGGAGCACGAGATCACCTACGTCGCAGGCGGTGCGGCGCAGAACGCTGCCCGCGGGGCTGCTGTGCGTCTTGCGTTCTTTTCCGGAAGTCCCATCGCCTGACACGAGAGCGACAGTACTGCTTGCCCCCGAAGTCCGTGGTGTACACCGGCTGCGTTGGTGACGACGATCTCGCGGAGCAGCTGAAGTCGGCGAACAAGCGCGAGGGCCTCGACGAGGCCTACCTCGTCAAGAAGGGCGAGAAGACGGGCGCGTGCGCGGTTATCATCACAGGACATGACCGGTGCGTCGTATTCTTTTTCGCACTGGGGAGCAGTATCTCACAACCATCCTAGCTCCCTCGTTACCACCCTGCGCGCGGCAGAGAAGTTCGAGCAGGCGCACCTGTCCTCGGACGCGGTCGCGCCGCTCGTGGACGCCGCGCAGTTCTACTACATGGAGGGCTACTTCGTGACCCACGGCCTCGCCTCCGCGCTCGAGCTCGCGGGCAAGTCGGCGGCCAAGTCCAAGTGCTTCGTCCTCAACTTCTCCGCGCCGTTCATCCCGCAGTTCTTCGGCGCAGGTGAGCGCATAGCAGCTGTCGTACGTACCGGGAGGTGCTGACGTGCGCCATAGCGATCCAGCAGATCCTGCCGTACGTTGACATTGTGATCGCGAACGAGGCGGAGGCGGAGGCGTGGGCCTCCGCAAGCGGGCACCCCGCACCGACCGACCTGCCCGCGGTCGCAAAGTCGCTCGCGATGCAGCCCAAGACGAACCCGGCCCGTCCCCGTGTCGTGCGTATACCTGATCCTGCCGTGGATGAGTGCATGCGGTATTGAACAATCTCACAGGTCATTTTCACGCACGGCGCCGAGGAGACAGTGCTCGTGAACAGCGCGGAACCCGAGCGCGTGCACACCTTCAAGGTCCAGAAGCTCGCGGACGCCGAGATTGTGGACACGAACGGTGCCGGTGACGCGTTTGCGGGTGGCTTTCTGGGCGGGCTCGTGGCGGGCCGCGAGCTCAACGACTGTGTTGAGGCGGGCCACAAGCTTGCAGGCATCAGCATCCAGCAGGTGAATTGGTTATCCCATGCATGCTATGCGACACGCGCTAATCACTGTCGTTGCAGATTGGCCCGCAGTTCAAGTGGCCGAAGGTCGACATCCTCTAAACGTCGCCGTCGGACGAAATGAACTCGATGATGTGACATGATATCAACGTGCTTTCAACAGCGTTTGCATCTGTATTCTGATCTGCAACTTGCTCTCTACAGCCTGTATCCAGTAGTCCTACTATCAATGTGCTAGCCCTGGCTTAGTATCATCAAATTTCGCATGAAATACCATGTACTAGAAAGGTGCTCAGTGATGCCGTGACTTCTGAGAAGAGAGGATGACATACTATGTAGGGGCGGAAGGACTGGACGTGGCATGCCTGAACTCGCGTACATTCTGCCTGCTTCCCATTTTAGAGCATCCGATTCATTGGACGAAGCGTACGTGACTCTTTTGACGGGCGTTAGCACCTTCTCTCGGCCTTCAACGGGAAGGAAACGGATGCGCGAGAGCACGTTCAACTGTAAGCCCTGGCGAAACATGCGAGCAACGCGTAATGCTTGCTGTGCCGAAGCCGCGGTAGCCAGCACATTCGTGCGAGCACTGGGCACCCGCGGCAGTGCTTTGGCGAAGGCTTCGGAACGGCTGGACCACGGGCTGTCTCCTCGCTTCTCCAAAAAGGGATCGAGAACTTTGCATACTATGAAACCGACCCCCGGAGGATATGCAAGATGTTTGCGCAGTGATTGCTCGAGGACGAGCAGTGAGGGTATTATGGCAGCAGATTCGATGGCGTCAAGTTCTTCCAGGAAATCGTCGTAATGGGCAAGGATGTGGGGGATGTATTTGTTGCGATCGTCGTTCGAGATGATGAGTCTGGTGATGGCGACGAAGAATGAAGTGAGGTTCATGGCAGCACGATAGGCGTGAGCGATGTGGAGTTGTACCAGACGGGTGGCCTCCTTCAGATCATGGACAAGGGCTGGTTTGGGTTTGGTATGCCTGGTAAGTCGCCAGATTGTTGAAAGATCGTCGACGAGAGATTCGGTGCTGTGTCGCATGTGGGCAATCGCGTTCAGAAGTGGGAACAACTGAAGCTGCGTGAGACTCGCCGGTGAGCCTGAGCCAGCGCATGGATAAGCATGCGTACCTCAACATCTCCTTTACTCTCCATGACATGCGATACTACTCAGCTCTGCTGCAGGATTCGCTTATTGACGTCGACAAACTGGAGGACCCGATCGAGATGAACGTTCTGGCTAAGGGGCTGCGTGAGACATTGTGTGCGCCTCCGCGGACGCCGAGATCCTAGACACGAACGGGGCCGGCGACTCCTGGACGCACTCTTGGCGGGTCGCGAGCTCAACGACTGTGTTGAGGTGAGTCACAAGCCCGCGGGCATCAGCAATCATCAGGTGAGTCGAATATTGCTCTGCAACTCGCTCTTTACAGTATGTATACAGTGGTCCTGCTTACTTGCAATATACCACATCACTCGTTCTTGGACAACGCACGCTGGCCTGCAGCGAATTTATCGTCAGATCCCACACGTAACTCCGTGTACTGCAGTTGCACTTAGTCGTGTCCCGAGTGGCGGAAACCAAAGGAAACGCACTGCGTTGAGGTGGAAGCGCTGGAGCAGCCACGCCACAAACTATCGGTGCGCGGTAGATCGCTCTCTGCAGGGCAGCCATCGTGAAAATCCCCCAATTCGGACCTGACCTCGACATGGCCTTGCATGACCTTGCCTGACAGCGCAATCCAATGCATGGTGCGTAATCGGTTGCAATGACATATATTCGACAGAGACATACTGTATTGCCCATGTATGGCCCTGGTATGGCCTTGCAATGCCCTTGCGATGAGCCGGATAAAAGTGTTTCTTTCGCCATTAACGGATTATATTTTACCGCTTTCAGGCTTATTTATTTAGGCAATCAAAATAATGCAAAAAATCATTATATTGGGAGACAAAAAAACAATGACTGGGCCATAGTGGCATATACAGTATCCTAGTCAGCAAAGCTACATGCGGCGCGTACTGCTGGGGTTCTGTGCACTGCAAGTTCCAATAAGCGGTGATCGTATGCGTCTGCGCAAAATTATAAGCAAGATATTTGATAGATGTAGGACAGGATACTCACCGTTGACATTGACAGGTCTACCGCTCGGCGAGATCCTACATGCAGCAAGATCAGCACAGAATGAGCAAGTAGAGGGATATCTCACCGTTGATGATGCATGGTACGAGATGTTCCACGGCCTAGCAGCCCATGTCCATGAGCGCGCCGCCGCCGAGGGACCCGAAGGACGTTGCTCACCTAGATGAGAAGTAATCAGCATAAAAGTCACGTATCGCAAGGAAGAAAAAACGGACCATTGTTATTTGACCCTAGTAGCAGTAGCACAATCACGGCATGTACACCACAGCCTGGCAGAACGACATTAGCAAGGAGATCTACAACCGCGCGTAGGCTCACCGATCTTCATCAATTACTGGCCGTCAGACCAGCATGAACGCGCGATAGCCTTGGATATGACCTCCGCGGCACAATATGCATGCTAAAGAACGGGGAGGGAAGAGGGCATGAGCGACAACAGGCGATGACCTGGAGGCGGCGATGGGCAGAGATGGAGGGAAGGAGCAAGGAGCGACAGCTGGCAGATCGTCAACAAAACTGGTGCATCACGTGGGCGTGGCGTCATCCGCGGTCACCGGATGCCGTCACTGCGCCGAGCGGACTTCGCAGTTTTTTCCCAAGTCCTGGTCCAGCCTACCTGAACGGGGGACGCCTGTTGGCCGACGGTCCTGTAGCACCCTGTGGGCACTGTGAGGGCTTCTTTATGTGTGGCTGTTATATTCGAGCCAATATCAAGCAAATGCATCAGTCTAGCAGGCCAACAGTTAGGTAGATAGACGAGGGCCCACTGGCAGCCTAAATTCAGGGTGCAGTACACCTCAGCTGTATTAGAGGGCGGTCAGACCATCGCAAGACCCTTACATGCCCTTGCAAGGCCGCGCATGGCTCGTATCGTCATGTCGGAGCCTTGACCTTCGGGCATGCTACCGACCGCATCAAGGTATCCGGAAATCGGACCGGTATCGCACGGCATGATCCGCAACCAAATATACGGTCATGCATTTCTTTGGGGATTTTCGCGATTGGCATCCTCGTAGTCCCACACAGTGAACATGACTTTATTCACGTGCATCCGCACTGCCTGCCTCTCAACAGAAGGAAGTTGACGTACGCGGGAGAACACATCCATCTGCAACCTCTGGCGGAATGCATGAGCACCAATCATCGCTTGCTCGGCTGTCTCGGTGTTTGCCTGCACCTTCGTGCGAGAACTGGAGACTCGTGGCAATGCTTTGGTCAAAGCTTCCGAGCGCCAGGAAAACATGGGCAAGCCTTTCTTTTCCAGGAAGGGGTCCACCATCCTGCATACGATGAACCCCATGCCAGGAGGGTACGCAAGGTGCTTGCGCAATGATTTTTCGAGAACGAGCAGGGAAGTTAAAAGGGGATCCGTGTCAAGGGCGTCTATTCCTGGAGGAAATCGTCATAGTGAGCCAGAATATGAGGTATATGTGCGTCGGGATCGTCGTTTGAGTCAATGAGCCTAGAGATGGCAACGAAAAATGAGGCGAGATCCGTTGTGGCGCGGTGGATGCGAGAGATGTGTAGTTGCACCAACCGCGCGGCGCCTTCCATATCATCAACGAGGGTTGGTTTGGGTGCGATACGCATACACAGTCGCCAAATCACTGAGAGATCTTCAACGAGAGATGTCGAGCAGGCTTCCATTTCGGCGATTGGGTTCAGAAGTGGGAGCAATAACTGTGGACCGTAAATGATTTGAGATCATACTTATCGCGGGCTTACTTGCGCACCTCAACATCCCCTTCATGCTCCATGATATATGTGTCGTTGTTTTATCGAGGACTCTTCGGTCTGACAGCTGACCGAAGTCGACGTTGAGGTTGCGATGTAGGCAAGATGGAGGTCCGAGCTGAGTTGGTCGGAGCCGCCGCGTGCGCAGGGAGGTATGTAAGTCGCCAGATTGTTGAAAGATGGTCGATGAGAGATTTGGTGCTGTGTCGCATGTGTGCAATCGGGTTCAAAAGTGGTAGCAACTCTACGTGACGCTCGCCGGTGAGCTTGAGCTAGAGCATGGGTAAGCATGCAATGTCTCCTTTACTCTCCATGACGTGCGATACTACTCTGTTGCCTTAGAATTCGTTTATTGACGTCGACAAACTGGAGGACCCTATCGAGATAAACGTTCTGGCTGAGGGGCTGAGTGAGACTCAGACAGAGTCTGGCGTCCACGATCCGCGCGGCGGCGCGAGCGACGCGTCGCCTCAGCACGTGACATTCCCACAATCACGAAGTTGAATTTATCGAACTTCTTGTGTGTCCTCTTCATGCATCAGAATTAGAAAGCAGAATTCTTTCCTCCTCATCGACCGTGTAAGGAAACATTTACGCAGAGGGAAAACTATTTCGTTTTTGTCAACATTTAAGAACATGCACATTTGGAAGGTCCTCCCCATATCCCCGCTCCCTTGTCATCCTCCGTGTGACGAGAAAATCGGAGGCCGTCGGTTCAAGTTGTAAGCATGGAATGTAAACGCCCCAGACGAGCTACAATGACGGGCTATCGAGCCGTCGATGCGACTGATCAGAAGAAGAGATCACTGTACAAGATACTCAGTGATTACGCTTTACGCAGCGATTTGGAAAAACGTACAGGCGCAAGGTGCTTATTGCATGAGCGCGCTGTTCCGTCTTCACAATCGCATCCCTATACGCCCAGACATCATACGACAATTCGGTTACGAGAGTATGTACTGCTCGTCGGTCTGGCGAGTGGCGAATGCGAGAGAGCACCTCTGGCTTGAAGCGCTGACCAAACCCAGGAGCAACAGTTTTGAGAAGTTTCGTCGACCGAGCGTTTTCATGCACCTGACCGTGCGCGGTAGCTGCAAGGGGAGGCGCTTGGTGAAGGGCGGCGGAGCGAGCAGACCATGGCTTCGAGCCACGCTTTTCCAGCAAAGGGTCAATCAATTTGCATACGGCAAAGTTGATCACAGCTGGATAAGCGAGGTGCTGGCGAATTGATTGCTCCAGAGCGATTAGAGAAGCGCTCAAGTCAGCGACGTCATCCAACGTTTCCATTTCCACCAGAAATGTGCTGTAGTGGGATTGTATTGTGGTGATGTGTCCAGAAAGATCGTCGTCGACGTCTATAGCGACTGAAATGGAGGCAAAGAAGAGGGAGAGGGCCACGAACGCTCGATAGGCGATGGAAACATGGATATACATCAGACGCATAGTCTCCTGGAGATCATCGAGAAGAGTTGCGTTTGCTTCGCTTCGCTTCAGGAGCCTCCGAATATTGGCAAGGGCATCGACGATAGAGAAGGTTTGTGACTCTATGTGAGCCAAGGGATCCAGGAGCGGGAGCAAGAGCTGTGGACAATGAGTCGTTTGACAGCGATAGGCGCCTTGCTTCGTACCTCCATTTCTTGCCGTTCCATGATGTTCAATCACCGTTTGACGTCGGCTTGGGAAACTTATGGCGATAGGAAAGAAGATGCGCTGCCACAGCTATGAAGGAGATTGAAGATGGTAGATACTAAAAGATAGTGGGCTGAAGCAAGGTTCGCGATCGACGAGTCTGAGTCAGCGCTTCGGACCGAGACTCCCGGTCTCCGGCGGACCATGCCATGCCCAACCAATTGAATTGCCGTACAACAGTACTAGAGGAAGCGCCGGCTGCGCACGGCCTTGACCTTGCTTGCGATGGGGCTGGATGTCTGTCTTTCGGACTTAAGGGCCGAAAGAGTCATTGTTATGGTTATGTACGGAAAATGACCCGATGAAAAGGGTGTGGAGAGACCTTGCAAGCAAGGTAACTTACCCGCTCGTCGAACTTAGTTCTCGCCGCATGAGCGTACCTGATGCGGACTTGTTTCCATGGAGCATTCTTGACTAGTGCTTAACTAGTGCTGCAAGCGACACACAATATAGAAGGGTGGAACTCATATGAATATCTTGAAGTAGAGGTGCATACATGTTTACATTACTGACTCGTGGAATTCGCTTACTGAGGTCAATCACTTCCTGCACTTCGTGAAGAGCGGCCCGTCATTCGGCGACTTCTTCTTCCGATCCTTGGACGACGAAGTTGAGGCCTACATATATTGACATCAGGAAAAGGTCAGGTCGCTCGGACTCGGGGCACGTATTCAACACGTACCTCGCCTCTACGCGCTGAATGAGCATCGCTCCTCGCGACCTGGTTGAAAGATTTCTCAGTATACACCGACCAAGGATTTGGCATGCTCACCATCGAAGGGGCTTTGTAACGCACACCGGAAGCTGGTATGACTGACGGCCCGTGCGTCCTAGCGGCTTCTTGAATGGCGGAGTCAGTTGCAACGGATATGTTCTTGTCGGGATCGTTAAGGCCAAACTAGAGGCTAAATCAGAGAACATCATAAGTTTGGCCCAAAGAACAAGAAACCTACATGATGGACGAATGCTGCAAAGAACTCGTTGTACTGCATCTTCTCTTCCTCCGAAAGCGGTCGATGCGTGCGAATACTTGTCATACTCGCCAGAACGGCATGCAGCTCGATCCAAGAGATGAAAAGCTTCCTACCGCTGTCTTGCATGGTGCTGATAGACTCCTGTGCCTTGTCATAGGCGACACCGGGCCCATTAGGATCTTCGAAAAACAGTCAGCCAGCACTGTGAATGAAGCCTGAAGCTGAGTTTCGATTTCTTACCTTGCATAAAGTTCTGAATGAGTAATTTGGAGACAGAAATCGCTCCGAGAATACTTCCAGCGGCAATCATGGCAATTTGGCCCACACCGCCTGTCGTCATAGACAAAGTACCAATGGCGATACCGCTGGTGCCGAGGACTGTTTCGGTCAATTTCGCGCGCCTGCGAAGCTGCGCCAGACATCTTGCCGCCTTGCTTACATCATTGAGGTCCTACGGCAAGATTCGTACGGTAAGCACAATTGATCAGGTCGAGATGCAGGCAACAGACACGCACCCGGGCAGGGCCATCAGTGGCACCACGAAATTCTCGATCTCGTTGCCAAGCTGGAGAGTGACGGAGGTGAGGATATCAAGGTCAACATCTGTTCCTTCTGCTGCTCCTGCAGCGTATGTGGTCAGGACCAAAAACGTGTGGGATAGGTAAAGATGCAACTGACCCTGCGTAGAACGTATCTCTAGCTTAGCGGGAAGCTTTGAAAGACCGCTCTCTATTTCCTCTTGCGTAGAACCCGTCAAATCCATGGCCCACAGGTACCGCTTCATGATGTCAATCATGCTAAGCAGTTTCGTCAGTTCTGCTTCACTTGAAGCCTATGTGATACTCACAATCTAGTTGAGGCGTGCGGATTGTAGCGGTGAGAGCAGCGCCCATCTTGGTCGCCCCTTCGACGATTCTGCCATTGATGTTGTAATTTGGCCTGGGATGGTCGCCTTGCATCTTGTTGTAGAGCATCTTCTGCACGCGAGAGACATGCCTATAAAGGTCGGACGACCGCATGCTGAGGAAAGCTTCCAACTCGTTCGAGACGAACTTGCGGTTTACACCAACTCGTGGAGCAATGGAGGGTCGATCCCGAGCGTATAACTCAACTCCGCGCTCGAATTCGTTATACTCTTGCGGTGTTTTGAAACATCCCGCATCGAAAAAACGCCGCTGAGGGGGAGGCCCGCTTGAGAACGAGGAGTACGACCTGCCGCTTGGCTCGGATAGTCGAAAATCGTCTTGCGCGAGCCGGAAATCTCCCGTCAACTGGGAGGAGCGTGACGGCTGGTGTCGTACCGGCTGATAGAACGCTATGAGCAACATGTGACATTTAGATCACGACAGTCAACGCACCTCAAGTGGCTGAAGGGAAGGATCTTTGACACGGATGTCCTGTACTGCCCGGCTGCTCTGATGGGCTGGAATGGCTGCTGAATATGATTTGGTACGTCCAGCGTACGCGGCAACTTGAGGCGGTATGGCTGGCATGCGCTGCACGTCCGGCTTCACGTGCTATACGTGGTCAGAGCAGGAAGGGGTTATAATGACACAGGGCTTACGGAAAGACGAGAAGATGGAGGATATTCTTGGTATTGCTCATACATTCGCGATGGATCCACGTGGGCATCATAGCCGTCCTGTACAAGGCGTCCCTGCGCATCCTTAAGTAATCTTAAGATACCAATGCCATTGAAAGAGCATATATAGAGACTCCTACCTCGCTAGGTTGCGACGGCGGCAAAGGCAAAGGACGAACAGGCTGGCCAGCGTAAACCGGCGGTGGGGCTTGTGGATATTGATGCTGGTGGTCCCACCCATTTTCGGGGTGCGTCTGCAGTGACAGGGTGGCAAAATCCGGATATTCGTATGGCGCGGCAGGGCGGCCAGAGGTCCTAGCCGGTGGTGGACCTGGGTACACGGCATGCGTTGGCTGGGAAGGCTGCCGTGGTCGTGCTGGATGGTAAGGGTAGGCGGCATCTACCGTGGGATGAGGCGGATAAGATGCAGAGGACGAGTAGCCCTCCTGAGGAAGCGGTTGGGAAGAGCGAGAAGAACGCTTCGGGTGGGCGGACATCTTGTGCTGGTTAGAGCGGGACTGTCCTCCTAGCTTTTATAACAGACTGCCATACCAGGGCGCTTATTGCTCATACCCATTTCGAGTTGGACGCGTCAGCGCGTCCAGAGTTTCTCAGCGCTTCAGGGCAAGGCGGACGGAGACGCCCACGTCAGGGTACGCATGTGTGTTGCAGCCGAGCTCGTCAATTCAACAGCTTCGTCAAGCGCTGAGAAAAAACGAGGGATACATACCTCGAACCACAGGCAGAAGCTGGGCCACACAACGCAGATTAAGTCCGCAAGGCAGCCCTACCTGGAGTCATGTCCGTATGAGGCGACCACGCTCTTCCTGCTATGCCTGCGTTCAACAGCTTCAGCAAGCGCTGAGAAAGAACGAGACAAACACGCGACTGACAGGAGGAAGTAGACGCCGAGCAGCTTCGACTGGCGGAGCCAGTAGCATGGGGACGGACAGCGGGCTATGCGTCGACCGGTATGGGTTGTGACTAGCGTGGTGGATGTCCCGAGCTCATGCATGCAATGACAGGCCGCCCACAAGTCGTAGTCGGTAGACAGAAATGTGCACTCTGAGAATATGACTCAGAATACGCGCTGCAGATACGCGTGACTTTCCCACGAGCACGCTCGAAGTTGGAGTTCAAGACCAGACTGCTTGAGCGCACAGTCAGTGATTTGCCCCCCATGAGGATAGGAGACGTACGAAAGTCAGCCAGCCATCGAGCGAGCTCGGAGGTTCTCGCCTTCCGGCCTGTGCGATGACATCTTCGGGTGAAGACATTACTCGAGTACGCGCCCGACGACTCATTTTAGCTTGGTCCTTGGCGCCAGAACACTGCACAAACAGTTGATAATCCGGATCCTATTACCAGTCTACTCATCTGACATGTCGGCCGTGTCCTCGTATATCAGAAATAGCGGTCCCAGAACCCTCCGTGCCGTTCGTCGGTGCCGCGAACGCGCCCACGCCGAGGAGCTTCATGACAAGCCCGTAGATCTCCACATTCGCAAAGCTATCCATGACATACGTGTCGTCGGCCGTTGAGTGCCAGCCCTTGTTGGGTCGTGAAAGCACGCGGCGCGCTAGACGAGACACGACGCCGCCTTCTTCCCGGCTCTGGTGCACGGCCTTGACAACCGAGGTAAACGGCCCGTGTGCGACGAACATGGCGTGCATTTGCTGGTTCCGATTGTCGTAGCCGTGGTTCTGGACAAAGGGCGTCAGTCAATAGACAGAGCAAAAACGACACTCCAAGCCGCACCCCCTTGCTCATCCCATCCTCGCCCTCCTGGCGCGTCGTGAGCGCGTAGCCGATCTTCGGCACGACGTAGACCGGCGCGATGCGGTCAATACCCGAGAAATGCCACCGCTCCGGCATCGTCTCGTGCGTGAAGACATCGAATGCGCCGTCCTCACGCGCGTCCACGGCCTTCTCCAGCCGACTGAGCATCTCCGTCACGTTAGTGCCCTCCTTGAACCGGATGCCCATACTGGGCCACCCGTCCGTGTGCTGGATCGCGTCCATGCCGTCCGAGCCTAGGATGTCGTCCACGTAGATGAACTCGGGGTTCGAGGTGTCGGTCATGCCGTGGTCGGAGACGAAGACGACGTCAACGATGGAGGTGAGGTTGCGCACGGCGAGCTCCGTGGAGAGGTCTTTGGCGAAGGTATCGACGTATCCAAGCGTTTTCTGCGGGGGTGAGGATAGGCGCTGCATAGCGTGGCAAGACGACATACGTTCACGAGAGCGGACATAGGCCCAGTCAAGTGCCCTGCTTGGTCGAGTGATGGCTCGTAGGCTATGAGTCTCGTGAGCATGGCGATACGGTGCGGTTAAGGAGACGAACCCATTATGAGTTGAGGTCGTTCCTCGATAGGGAGATCTATCCACTGCATGATCTGGTCGAGCTTCTCCTGCAAAGGTACCTTGTCCTGCAGACGCTGTCAGCGGAAGACATGCAATTGTCTGTTCGCGTACCCTCCAAGGCTCGAAGTACGTGGGAGAGGCACCGGAAGACATCTTCGGAGGTCCTGGCCTAGGAGGCTGAGCTAATAGATTATGCTGCGAGGAAGCTCGCCGACGCACCACATCAAGTTCGCAGTGATAAGACCCGCCTTGTTAGCGGTCTCCCACATCTAACAAGAGTCAGTAAAGTATCCTGTAGTGCCGAGGCGCGTAACGCACAGGTTCCCCAAACCACCAAGCCGGGTCCCAGGAAGCTGCGGCGGAATTATAATGGAACTCGGTCTTCAATGAGGGATCCCAGAAGTTCTGCGGACGATCTCAGTTGGCGAGTCGCACAGAATACTGCGCCCCTACACACATTGGCAACGATCCCGTGACTCTCTGCATGCAAGCCTGTCCTGAAAGGGGGAGTTCAGCAGAGTCGCTCGCGCAACCTCATGTACGCTTACATCAACGCCCAGTGGTTCCTGCAGTCGCTCAGCTGGCGAATACGCAGTTAAGTGTAGACGGCTTACGGGAATGTTAGGGTCTGCGGGAGCCCGGTCAGCCATACGTAGCAGAAACAAGGCGGGGGTGGCGCACGGGGAATATAGGTATCATGGACTTTGCGCGCAAGCCCTGCTTGCTGATCTCAAGGAGGTGGGGCGTCAGCCCGCGGTCTAGGTAGTCCGCTCTGTTGACTTTCAGTAAATATCTTCGTTCAACACCGCAAAGCACGCACCGTAGTCCGTCTATCGACACAATGAGCACGGTCCGCTTGAACTCGTGTGTGCCGTTCGACTGCAGCTCCGCGCCGTGTAGCGCTATGCCATCTTCATAGTGTGTTGGTGGTGGCCGGACGTACCACACCCGTGCAAAGGCGCCGGTGACGAGGAGGACAATGAAGGAGATGGCGACGCAGAGCAGGCGGCTGCGCGACCACTCGGTGCGCTCGGTGTCGTCGTCGATATCGCTGGCATCGTCGCGGACGCTGCCTGAAAGGAGGCCTTTGCTCTCCTCGTAATCGTGCTTGCGGTCCTCAGAGAGTTTGGAAGGCTTTCGACCCATCGCGCCGCCGCTGAATGGAAGACACCGCAAAGGTTCTTTGGAGAAGCGTCGGCGTACCGGTGCGGATTCCGAACAAATATTTGTCCCGCTGCGCGCCACATCCAGATTGGGAGAACCTCAGCGAAGCTCGAATTGAACACCTTATGTGTGTAAGTTGAGGAAGTCATTCTGCTGAGAGAAAGATATTCAAGGTCGACTCGGTCATCCTGACTCCTGAGGTTACGATATGGCTGAGATATTGCAACATGCCGCGGTCATCCTCGGGGAGAGAAGTCCCGTAGCATGATGTCTCCCATGTCCTCTCAAGGTCTACCGCAGCAATGTGTTACGCTCGACTGCACGGACTTATCAGAGCTCAAGCAAAGCTGCGAACTGGACAGAGGGATGGGTTTGAGAGGGGAAGGAGCGCACAACATTATGATTGCTGTGAGAATAGGTAGAAGCAAAAGTGCGACACGGGAGAGAGCATCCGAGACAGGTCATACTATCAGCTCCCCCTCTACTGCGTCGGCTTCCAACCCACACCTGTCCAGAAGGATATTCCAGCGCGCGCGGTCAGTGCGCTTGAGATATCTGCATTGAAGTCAGAATACGTTCGGGATAGGTCCAGAGAATCGAAGAAAGACGCAGCAAAAGTGGAAGCATGGTGGGCGGCGCCAGACGACGTAGCAGGATATATCGAACGCACCTCAAGAGTTTCGCTCGTTGGTGAACGAGCTTGCGGAGCGGGAGACGGTTGCCCACGTCGCGCTTGAAGTTCCTCAGGTGCGTGTATAGTTTGCGGATCTGGTAAGTGAGGAGGGCGACCTGCACCTCGGTGCGGCCGGGGTCGTGGGGTTTTGCGGGATCGGAGAAGGTAGCGATGATGCGCTTGCGGTTCTCGTACGCGAGACCAGCGGCGTTGGTGTTCCGCAGGTCGACGAGCTTGGCAAAATTGCTGGCCTTCTGCCGCTCTGCGGCCTCACCGGCCGCAATCGCCTCGACCTTCCTTGGGTCGTTGTCGTGCATGGTCTGCGGGGAACGGTCAGTTGCATGTAACGAGAACGAACGACACCACCACGCACCAGAACCTCCGTCGTCGAGCTCAAGTAGGGCAGGTAGCGGAAGAGCAGCTTCTTCTCCTCTTCGTGCACACCGTATGCAAGGCGCTTGGGCATCTCGACCGTTCCGACCGGGAGGCGCTCCTCCTGCCTGCCCGCCTCAACGGGCGTCGCGCGGAAGTGCTCCTCCAGCACAAGAATCTTGGCAAGGTCCGACTTCTCCCACTTCGCCTCGTCGCCCGGACGCGTCCCGAGGACGGGGTTCGGACGGCGCGCCTCCTCCCGCCGCCAGCGCTCTTCCTTCTTCACGTTATGCGTCTTGCGCACTTGGCGCGCGGCCGCCACCGCGGTACTCGTCGATAATGCCCGCGCAGCCGGCGCCGGCGGTCGTAGTGCACTCAGCGCGCGCAGCATTGTCGCGGTCGGTGCTCGTCCGGTCTCTGGTCCTCTGCAAGCAAGCCCTCGGGGCGAAATTCCGAGCGCGCACGGGCCGGGTCACCTGATTGTGGGAAGCCCCTGTCCGGACGCGGTATAAAAGACCGTCCCAAATTTTCTTGTTTCTTCGATCAAACCATGGGACATGCCACGCTGCCCGGTGCAGACGCTCGACCGTCGGTGCAGTGCCAGAAGCTTGCGCAAGCGAGCTCTGGGTCTCAGAGACCGAAGCAGTCTAGGAAGTGTCGTTTCTACGTGAGAGGGAACGGCATGTCGATATTTTACTGCGACAATTCTTCGGTCCCCTTCGTTCCATTGTCTATCGTCCCCCCCATCGATGTCCTTCTATACATGTTCAATACAGTCTTGATTGGCACTAGAACGTTCATCGCGATTGGCTCGCTTCTTTTGGGATGCCGAAGGCGGGAGAAGGGAGTGCGTGCTATGTCCATCGTTTTGCGTGGCTGAAGAAGACAGGGCAGGTCAGTGCAGCGCAGGAATGGGAACAATAGCGTTCCCCCCGCCCTCAAAAGCGGTCCCACCGCCCAAATACACCCTACTCCTACCGCCGCTTCATCCCCACCACTGCCACTTCATCATCGAACCCTTTATCATTCACTCTTCCACTTCATCACTCCACCAGCGCTCTCATCCCATCATGGGGTGCCATCCTTCGCGCGCATTAGTTGACTATCCAGAAGAAATATATAGGCCTCCTTCTCCCGTCAGGTCCCCTCCCGAGGAAGAGTCTGCAGAACCTGCAGTCCATCAGCTCCCCGTCGAGCTGCTTCGTATGATATTCCTCATGTGCGGCGACCCCACCTCCCTCGTCGACATCCCCTCCCAGGGCCCGCTCGCCTTCCCCTCCCCCACCCTCGACTTCGGGCGGCACACTCAGCTCGCATGCGCCATCACCCTCCAGCGCGTCTGCCGCCGCTGGCAGCAAGTCGCGCTCGGGCTACCTGAGCTCTGGATCGCGCTCGACTTCGGAGACCGCATGCCTGCGGACCCCGCTCGCATCGTCGAGCTCTGCGTGCAGCGCGGGGGCACGCTGCCGCTGACGCTCAATCTGCGTCAGACGGACAGCCACACGCAGGACGCGTGCAGGGCCCTCTTCGTGGCCGTCGCTGCACATCCGGGACGGTGGAAGGAGTTCGTGTTGGAGATACGGGATGGTGATATGGTGCTGAGGCCCCTGCTTACGTGCCCGCCTGGGTCGATGTACCAGCTAAAGCAGGTCATCACGCGCACCGTGCTCCCGTGGGGGACCGGCCCGGGGTCCTGCAAGACAGATCTTCTGCTGTTGTTCTCCACGAACTTGGCTACCGGCTTGCACCTCATACATCTCGCGCAGATGCATTGAGCTGATGACGTCTAACGGCTGAGGGCTCAAGGTGAGTGGTCGCTAGCGCTTGTGAACTTGAGTTCTGCTGAAGAGTGCTATATATCGCAATGGTCGCCAGCCGTGCCGATGGAACGATCACAGTGAAAGTGTAGCTTTTATGTTACTTCCAGCCAATCGTCTGAGAATGCTAGATTCAAATTCCGCGCTCTATGTACTTTACGTATCCTCGTTCAAGCTCCAGAGACAACCAAAGGCCAGACAAAGATGATACATGCTACTGCAATGAATAGCGTGGAAGTGATTTAGAATCCCCCAGGTTTCGTTCTGCGCCACCCAAGGAGGGTAGAGACATCAAGAGCGGTCAGTGAAAATTCGGAAGGTCATGATCATGAGAAGCACTGTGACAGATTGTCACATTGTGACGCTTCGCGTTTTCGCGTCTAAGTACAGAATTCCCAACTTGCTCTCCCCCACCATGTCCTCCGTCGCTCAGCTCGCCGAGTGCCTGACCGCGACGCTCAACTCCAACCCAAATGTTAGAATATCCGCCGAACTCAAGCTTGCCGAGCTCTCCGCTCTCCCGGGTCCGTGCTTACCTGCACACTACGCGCCGCTTGACTGAACCTGCTGGATCGATCAGAGACTGGCGTGTTTCTCGCGCAACTTGCGTTGTCCTCCGAAGCCGAGCTGCCGCTGAGACAGATGAGTGCTACGCGTGATCGTGCGGTATACGCGTCCTGATTCGTGTGCACTCGGCCAGCATCGTGCTCAGGAAATACGTCGTCGAGCGATGGTCCCCCATCTTTCCCCAGTTCCGGGGGCCTGCGCCACCTCAGGAGGTGCATCCCTACGATGACTCACCTCTCACATAGACTAATGTACGCGCAGACAAAAGCTGCAGTCCGTCAAATGGTCTTCCAGGGCTTGTCCGATCCCGATCGCAAGATCCGTTCCCTCTGCGTGCGTGAACGCGTCTTTCGTATGTGCTGAAGCACTGATTATATTCCAGGCTCGCACCATGTCTACATTAGCCAACGCCGACTGGCCCGACGAGAACCCCGAACTGCTGGCTTCACTCATCAGCCTCTTGTCCTCCGGATCACCAAACTCCGTCCACGGTGCTATGCAGGTGTTCGCCGAATTCATCAAGGCAGACCTATCAGAGGACCAGATCCTCCCTATCCTGCGTGAACTCCTCCCCGTCCTTCTCAATGTCCTCGGTGGCGCCGAGGTGAGTGGGCCGCACCCCGAAAAATATCCTCTTCTTATATGCTCTACAGCAATACGGTGCAATCACTCGTGCTCGAACAGTATCCGTGTTCCAACAATGCGTGGAGGCATTGTTTATGGTGAAGGATCAACATCCCCAAGCCGTTAAGGAGGCCACGACGTCCATTCTTCCTACTTGGCTGGAGGCTTTCAGGGTCCTCCTCAGCATCGACCCCAGCCAGGATCTCAATAAGCCAGAGTGGGATGGTTTATTGATCCGCATCCAAATATTCAAGGTGGGCCGTGTTGTCGCGTTGTATGCGCCGAGGCTGACCATGGACGAAGACTCTAGACATCATCCACACCTCCTTCCCGCGCGCCATGGTCACCTTCCTTCCCGACATCTTGAACTCAGCCCTCAACCATCTGCAAACGGTCTTCCCGGCCTTCCAGCAGTACTACCTGTCGGCAACAGAGTCGCCGCCTCCGTCCTCCGAGGACGAGACGATCCATTTGCCACAGCTCATTTGCCCCATCCTGGACTTCCTATCATCAGTCATTCGCGGCGGCAAGGCGAAGGCCTGGTTCGAGGGAGACAATCTTACCGCTGTCATTTCTGCAGTGTTCAACTACGCGCAGATGACTGACGAGGATGTAAATCAAGTGCCATTTTCCCCCTGTACTAGTCTGATTTTCCTTAGGAGGAGACCTGGGCGAGCAACGCGAATGCATTTGTGGCGCAAGAAGACGACGAGACGCAGGAGTACAGCGTTCGTGTGGCCGGCTTTGACGTGCTTGCGGTATGAAGGTATCATAGCCCGCAGTCCCCACCATGCTCAATATGCCCAGGTCCTTATGGAGCGCGAGGGGGCAAAAACGGCATCGACGTGCCAATCGCTGCTGCAGCATATGGTTCAGTCCTCGCAGCAGGCGCGCGATGGCGGTCAGGATGATTGGTGCGACATCTTTCTATTCATGATGCACATATACTCAGTCTCATTTAGGTGGCGCCCTCTTGAAGCCTCGCTCGCCTCCATCGGCTCGCAGTCGGAGGCGATACTGGACTGCGTCGAGGATGAAATGGATTCCGGACGACCTAAGCCTATTGACGTCGAGTACATCCTGCGTGATATCGTTCCGTCAGTCTTGGGACTGTCCGGTGAGTCCAACTCGGCTGTCTGGCGACATGACGGCTCACGAAAGATAGCGCAACCCTTTTTGCAGGGCCGAGGCTTTGTCTTTGCTAGTCAGTACGCGAAGCTCCTGCCTTTGCAACTCGCGGGTCAATACCTCGATGCCGCCATTCAGGTGATCGAGGCCAGCGACGCCGGCGTGCCAGTCAAAGTGTCCGCTGTCCGTGCTGTGCACAAGTGAGTGTCCGGTCAGATAGTGTGAGTGACCGCCTGCTGACGCGCATTAGCTTCTGCCAAGGCGCAGAGGACTCGGCTATGGTCCCCTTCGTCTCGCGCATTGCGAAAGATCTCGGCCCATTCCTGCTGGACACGTCTGACGATGCGCTGTCTTTGGTTCTGGAGACGATGTCCGTGGTCGTGCAGGTGGACGACGGCAAGTGGTTGACGCCTGATCTGGCGCAGTCGCTCGTCGCCGCGCTACTGGAGGTCTGGAAAAAGAACAACAAAGGTCAGGGGGTCTTTGAAAACGACCATGGCCGTGGCTCACAGATGCGCAGACCCGATCTTCGAGTCGATTCTGAGCGACATTTTCGAGGCATTGGCGTCGTCGAAGGCCAGCGGTGTCTATCAGGCGGTGGTGCAGAAGGCGCTACCGGAGCTGTGCTCGAACCTGGCGGAGGCGAAGCCTGAGGAATCGTGGGTCACGTCGACGGGCATCGAGCTTATCACCAGTATGGTCAAGGGTGCGCCGGAGGGTGGACTCGGCGACGGGTTTGTTGCCGCTATGGCTCCAAGCCTGTTCCACTGCCTCGGGCAGTCGGAGGACCGCGACGTCTTGCAGGTCAGCGGTACAGCTGCGTGTCGTGTAGTCTTCCTAATCACGCTCACAGAATGGAGTGTCATGCCTCACCACGATCGTCCGCAAAGACTGCAAGCAGCTCGCCGCCTGGTCGGACGGCAGCCGCGGCGGTCTCGAGCACGTCCTCGCTTTGATAGCGAGGGTGCTGCAAAGCGAGGACGAATCTGGCGGGCTCTTCATTGGCGACCTCATCATTCACCTCTTGCGCAACGCCGGCGATACTGTCCTCCCTGTTTTGCCCGAGCTTCTGCAGGCCATGGTCAACCGCATGCTTACCGCAAAGACGGCGACGTTCTTGCAGGTGCGCCTCTGAAACCCCCTTGGCCTTCTAACCGTGTATCTGACTGTCATGTCTGCTCAGAGCCTCGTGATTCCCTTCGCTTTCCTCATCACCAGCCAGCGCGACACGGTGCTGCAACTGCTCGAGGGCATCAACGTCGGCGGGCGCTCCGGGCTGGACGTGCTTCTGCAGACGTGGTGCGAGAACGCGGAGACATTCCAGGGCTTCTGGCCTGGGCGTGTGAGCACTCTCGGTCTGTGCGAGCTGCTGCGCGCAGCGCGGCCCAGTCTGCAGCAGGTGACGGTTAAGGGGGACATCATCCTGCGTCCAGAGACGAAGAATGGTGAGTCCCGTTCGTACACCGCGCACGCATGCCGCCGAACCGAATCCTTTTTCTCAGTCATCATGACGCGCTCGCGGACGAAGAAGAGTGCGCGTTGTATTCAGTGTATGATATGCGACGTTTGCTGACTAGAGTGTTGTAGTTCCACATGAGTTTACGGCGGTGCCGTTCCCGGTGAAGGCGCTCAAGATTATTGTACGCGATCTACTTACGGGTGGGGAGTCCGCGGCAATGGGTGCCATCGACGAGGCGGATGTGAACTCGGAAGACGGGGTGCGTAGATCTCGCTATGTTGATAGCATGCGCTCATGTTACTGTAAGGACGACGACTGGGAAGAGGACGGTACCGACGTCGGTGGAAAGGTCAACTCGCAGGGCTTCACGAAGGACGAGTTCGCCTTCCTGTCGGAGATGATTGGCCCACGGGGCGTCAAGTTCGACAACGACGATGTCCTAGATGATGATGACGACGAGGATCTGAAGAATGACCCAATATCGCAGATGGACATGCAGGTGCGCATTGATATTGCCAGTCACAGTAAATCGCATCTGACTCCAAATATTTTGCAGTCGCACCTCGTTTCCTTCCTCCGGGATTGTGCAGCACAGAACACTTCAAACTTCTCGCAACTCGTGTCACAACTGTCGCCCGAGGAGCAGGGTGTCGTGCAAAGAGCTGTCTCGCAGTAAAGAGATTGGCGGCGCGAAGACGGGTTGGAGACGATGACTATACAAGATCCTGGAAGTTCCCTAACTATATGTACTTACATGTGTTCCCTACTGCTTGCTTCATATCCCGCTATCACCTAAAAGCTGTTGTCCTTCCCCATATCCCACTCCCGCACCGTGCCGCGTTTATTGTACTGGATGTTCATGACGTCCGTGCCCCCGCTGCTGCCTCCCCATCCGTCGCCGAAGCTACCGGTTGGCGCTTTATACGCGTCCGGGTCGAAGCCGAGGCGCTCCAGGCGCTTCTTGCTCTCCTTGTCCTCCTTGCGCCGGCGGAGAAGATCGAGCATGGCGTCCCAGCCCTCGAACTGCGCGCTGTCGATAAGACCAGTTGCAGGCACGTGCGGCGCGGCGGGGAGCTGGTCGACGTCGAGGCGCGGGTCGTAGTCTTCCTCAAAGTACTTGTCCATTTTAGACGGCAGCGGTGGTGTGGGGCCCGGCGTAAGCGAGCTTGAGCGCGAGGGGAGGGTGTCGGAGGGCGAGCGACGGGAGGAGCCTTCGCCGCGGGAGGCGGGGGAAGGAGACCGAGTGCGCTTGATCTTGGTGGGAGGTGCGTCGTCGCGCGCCGCTGATGAGGAGGGGGAGCGTGAGCGTCGGCGGGAACGATGGTGACGCTCGCGGCTGCGGTGGCGGCGGCTGTGCTTGCGTGAGGGCTCTGCGTCGGACTCTGGGGCAGGGCTACGGCGACGATGGCGAGGGCGTTCATCCTCGTCCTTAGAGCGTGAGCGCTTCCTGCGTGATTGGTGTTTGCGGTCCTCCTTGTCTGACTTGTCACAAGAGCGCGAGCGGCGACGGCGGTGCGAACGGTCCTCGTTGTTCGCTTCATCCGGCTCGTCGTCCTCGTTCTCCCACACGCGTCGCTTGCGTTTCTTGTCCCTCTCTTCTGTGCGCCCATCCCAACGGTCCCACGTCTCGTCGTCCGCGACGCGATGTCGGCGCGAGCCTTCGCGGTGGCGGCGGCCGGCGTGTTCCTCCTCCCTTCTACTGGAACGCTCTTCCTCGCGCCTGCTTGAGCGACCCTCGTCCCGTCGACCGGAGCGCCTATCGTCTCTGTGGCGACTGCTGCCTTCCCCACGACTGCGTCGACTCGCGGCCGCCTCCTCCGCGCGCTTCATGCGCTCGCGCTTTTCCTCCTCCCGCCGAGCGCGCTGGATCTCTTCAGCTGCCTCCGCTTGCGCGCGCAGCAGTGTGCGGTTGTGGTCATCTGTGCTCTTGATGATGGAGGACAGGAAGCGCTTGTTGGGTCTTGGCGCGTTGGCGTCATGTCTGTGGCGAGATGAGCATACCAATACGCATCTGACGGCAGTAGAGAGCACCGCCGTCTAGAGTGATGACGCACAAACTGGGGGCGAGGTACGCTCGGATGCCAGTCTCCTGGTATTTCTCGGCCTTCTTCTTGGCCTCTTTCAGGATGAGTTCGGCGACGTGGCGGTCGAGGTCGGCGTCGGTGACAGTTGGTGAGACAGAGGAGCCCATAGATGCTCGAACGAGGTTCGAGACCACCGAAGACAACGACGAGGACGTTGGCGGCGCTGACATGATGGTGGACTCCAGGTGTACTCCAACATGCACAAGAGGTCCGGCGACGCGTGACTCACACCGGGCCGAGTCCGGCGGACCGTTATGTGTGACTCTTCGTGCCTGTCCTTCCCGTGGGGAGGCAGAACTGCCCGAAGGTGATCGGCGGCTGACTAATAGCACAGCCACCAAATTCTTGAAGCCGAGTTGACACTGTTAGTAGCCACCCATCGCTGAGGCAGGCCGTCCAGAGTAGTGCGTAGATGTATATGGATAGGGCCCTAGGAGCAAAGTACGAAGTATGAAGTCTCTGGCTGCTTTAAGTCACAGGATATACCACAAAGACTCTTTCTGACACCCGAACTCCAGATCAATGAGGATATAGAATATTCAGAAGGACACCATAAATGACGCTGAAGTGCAGAGGTGATAGGAGAACTATATGTTGAATCTAGGACGGCGCGATAAGTGTGCTGGTTCAAGAGAAAGGGTCCTACAATGTCTGCACCTGGGGTATCATCATATATGTAGGTGGAGAGCTCCCGCAGGCTCTGGGAGATAGATCCAGCACATACAGACCATTAAGCGATGTCCAAAATGTCTTTGGAGCGCGTCAAGAGCGCGCCATGGTCGCTGCAGGACGACAGTCGACCGAATGCGCGACCGAGGGGGGTGTGACAGACGCGTGACGGAACGCGTCGAAATCACCATCGCGTCACGATTGTGCGTGTTTTGGCCCTGATTTCAGTAAAGGTACATGCAAATATTACACACGCCACGGATCGGCGAACGGTTTTCGGATTCACGCGTCTGAGGACATTTTGCATGATCGTATCGGGCAAATTCTCGCGATATGGTCTGGATGAAAATCTACCCTCCAATAGTTGGGCCGGTCAACATGCACCGAAGCTTCTCGCGCGATTCAGAAAATTTCGCCCGATAGAATCCAAGAAAATGTCGCCAAGAACATGATTCGGCACTTCGCTGGGTGCCAGGAAATTCGTGCCACGAGAAAATGTACCCCTTCAATACCTTGGCGGGGAGAAGCTTTTGACAAACACGGCCAAACTCAAATCCGTAGGCGGCAGTTCTGCCTCCCCACTTCCCGATCCACCATGTTCAACAACAAGGGACCACCTCTTTCCTTCCAATTCTCGAAGCTACGGTGCTCAATTTTTCCCACCTGAAGGCTAAATTATAGGTCTACTAGCATCTGCTGGACCTTCTCCGATGCTCGGGCAGCTCTATTGTTTCCAAAAGGGTTTAATTAAACCTGAGCCCTTATAAACCCAGGGCACGCTGCACTGACTGCTCGTGGCCCTGTCAAATCTCCTGCGCTCGAAACTCCCCGCTGACACGGCCCCGGAGACTGTCCACGTTCTTCAAGCCGTCGTGGCGCCCATCGCCCTGCCATTTGCGCTACCTCCGGCAATGCCACGATCAGCCAACGACACCCTGAATAATGCGTCTGAAACTAGGCGCACGTCACATCTTGCGGACGCCGCCATTGAACAAACTGGCTTCAAGGCGCAGGACTTTCTCGACGATCTCAGGGTCGCTGGCAGTCAAGTTCGCGACTGGACCGACCCAGACATATTTGTGGCCGGTGTCATTCGTGTCACCCCTCCTCCTCGACGCAGTGCGCTACGCGCTCCCGGCGCGCCTCGTCGTCGTGGGAACTGTCACGTCTCATTCATCGGTCGTGACACTATAATTGACGATGAGCCGCTGTCGCCTGAGGACGACTCTGACTTCGCCGAGAATGACGAGCTACCACCCATTCCCTTTCAAGATGTTCCTGCATCTACCACCCCTCGTATCCATCGGACCTCTCCAACTTTTGACATGCAATACCGTCCCATCATGCTGAATCCCGCTCATGCGCCTCAAAAGACTCCTTTGGCGCCTGAGTATGTCCCTCTCGAGAAACGCGCGATCACTCACGTCCGTCGCCCTCACGGCTGGCCTGGCCCCGTCGACATCTCCATGCATGTTGGCGCCACCCTGAGCGTTCTCAACGCGGATGGCAAACGACAGGACAAGTCATGGCAGGAAGCGTGCGACTACCTCTTTGATTGGTGCAGGTATTGCGCAGCTACGGGGCCGCCTCTGTCTATTCAATGCATTTCTTTCGAGATCGATGAAAGGCTCCAAATCCAGCATCCCAACTCCCCTAATGTGGCGGAGGAGTGCATTGCTTTGGCCCGGAAAGCTTGTCCAGACTGCCCCTCTGTTGATGCCAAATTTGTACCGCCGATGATGTAGATACGATTTACGCAGAATGTAACGACTCGAGCACGATAACGAATTTAATGACTATATATACGTGGATGACCAGCCCTCCAACCTCCCTAAGCTTGAAGCTTCAGGTATGGTTTTGCTTCCGTAAAATCAACATAGTGCACGTGATTCGGCTCAATAGCGACCATGTGACACCTCAAAAAGGCAGTCTTTCACGGCGCTAGTCGCGCTTTGACCCCGTTTACACCTTGACTTGCGCCGCATTTCACGATTCGCGTTCACGACCCCTCACGACCTCCTTCCTACATTCATGAGCATCATAAACATTTACAACGGGACGTACTATAACATGACCTCCTCTGATGAACTCCCTGGAGGGCCATCACTTCGGCGAGGTGTGTAGGCGCCACGGAAGCTGGTGTACTCATTGACGATTGTGGCCGTGGCTTAGACAGACGGCGTATCAATCGGGACGCTCGCTACGCAGGCGAAGACAGTCACCACGCTGCTGAAGGATCTGCTACGGCTCGCAGCGCGTTGTCAGACTGCGTACGCGCCACACATGAAGAAGAGGCATTGGTGCCGGAAAACAATCCGATCACCGTGAATGGGACAACATCTGATCACGACCATGTATCTGCAAACGAAGAACGTGCTGCACCAGAGGTTGACCGCGTCCCGGTCGAGGATCCATCGGCCGCAGGGGTCACCGAGATCATGTTTCCCTCTACCACTGGCTGCGAGCTTTCCGACCGCGTACCAGAAGGCGGTAGTGACGTGGAAGACCTTCGTGCGAGCCGTTACATGGCTGAGGGGGACGGCGCGCACGCGGAATCGGGCGGTCCTTCCCGCGTATCGACCGCCGGGCCGACTGAGATGTTATACCCCTCCGCCACGAGAACTACACGCGACCCCTCCATCTGTACGTCTATCATCTAGTAAAATTTGATTCATACTGACACAATTTTTATGTGGGAGAGCAGACAATCACAGCGCTTCCGCTGCCCAAGACGACGGCCCACCCTTTTCTGCCGTGCCACCGCTACCCAGATATTCAGACTCCCGCCGCTACTCGGTCTCTGTCTCATCAAGGTCAAGGTCAAGGTCAAGGTCACGATCAAGGACTCCTAGCATGAGGGGTTACCGTCCTCGTTCATCTCGTGAACGTACACGAACATCTTCCAATTTCCTCGGCCGGATTGGGCACGCGCTCCGTGGGCGATCGCGCTCGATCTCCAGCAGAGAGGCTGGCACACGGCTGTCTAGGCAGCGAGTGACCTCCGCCCCGCCGCGAGACCGTATGCACGGTGCTGATAATCGAAGGCAAGACTCTCAAGGGGATCGTGCACAGCCTCGTGGTCGCTTTTTGTCTTTGACTCGAATTTTTCACCGCCGCGGCCGTCCAGTTCGTGATACACCTTCACACGGCACACCGCGACAGATCCAACGGCAGCCGGTCTACGTTACACCGCGCCCACCAAGGCCCACTGTGGCGTATAACGACGATGTCGTCTTCCATTCGGCGTCCACGCGCAGAAGTCTGGAACATGGTAGATCTCCTATGATCATCGTCGACGAAGTCGACGGTCATGGCTCTTCGAGAACCTCTTCGATCTCGCGTGAGTCAAGCGACTCTCACAGCCGGTCGCTCGCTATGTATATGGCTGCGCGTGAGCCTTCTCATGTTGGCCACCGTGCTCGCGGCGGCCGCACCTCGCGCGATAGCGTCTCTGCGGTCACTTCATCTGCTGGGGCCGTTCCTGCGCCTTCGCGTCTGAGGCGTTCTTCCGGTCGACAACAATCCCTCAATAGAACACCTCAGAATATGAGCGATGGCCCGGGCTTGGTTCACACCGCCTCTTCCGTGCGTTGCTTGCGTATAATGTATGATGTCTTTGCTCATGACGACGCGTAGATGCAACGGGACGGTGAACAAAATGATCGCGCAGGTTCCAGTGCTAGGCGCACTGCGAACGATCCAGCACAACCGACGAGCAGTCGTAGACGTGCGAGCAGCGCCGCACCACGCATGAGGACTCCCTCGGCTGCCGATATTGCGACCCCTGCAGGGGACACTGTACCGTCTGCGCCGCTGGCCAGGTCAGCGCCACCACAGGAAGGACACGCCGAGGCAACTCGCGTAGAGCATGTTATGTCGCAGAGCTCGCCGACTCTGTTGATCCAGCTGCAGAGTGCGTTCCAGGATTTTGGCTTGCCTCATCAGGCTGGTACGCCTCCTGCCGTCCCAACTGCACGCGTTATACGCGTCGAGACCACGGGTGGTCCTCTCCTCCACATTTTAAGTTCCAGCTCGGAGCTGCCTTCGAGTTACGCCTCGCAAGGCACGACGACCAACACAGGCACAACGACAAACTCGTCGTCGACGTCTAAATCGTCTGTTGCCACGAATGCCGTCAATAATCCTCCCGTGCAGACGCGTCCGACTCTGCTTCATCTCTTCTGTTTCTGGTTTTTCCTCTGCTTCCTGGCAATGTTCATGATTGTTTGGCCTCTTGCAAACAAACTTCATGCTCGAGTGGATGACTCGCCCGAGTTTGTCCGTGTGTTGTACTATCTGTGAAGGGCTCACTGGTCACTAATCACTACCCGCCTTCTCAGCGAAGTGGTGTAGTCTTATGTCGCTTTGTAAACTACTTACTGAAACATCTGTAGGCTGTATGTGCTTGTATCATCGCCTGGGTAAAATGGTAAAATGGATAGGAAATCTGCTTTGTTCGTCAGTAGGCTACTGACCTCGGCGATCGCACACTCACTGAGCGATCTTTCTACTCGCAAGGAAGATTGCTGCATCTATGTGCTAATCTATGCACTGGATGCCGCTGCTCCGCCAGTCGGCTTCTTCTCCCCTTCTGGCTTCTTCTCCTCCGACGCTTCCCATACCTTCAGCGCGGCCTCAAACGCCTCCCAAACCGCCCGACCCGCGCGCTCGCCGCCGTACTCCCCGTCATCAGACAGAGTAAGAGTCTCTTCGGTAGCAGTAGACTTGCCCTTATCGGTGCCTTTGCCTTTGCCTTTGTCGGCAGACTTGCTCTTCTCTTCGTCTTTTTTGTCGTCCTCCAACCACTCCTCTGGCACATCGACAGCCAGTGGTACGACGGCGCATTCGGCGTAGAGCGCGCCAGGTTTGAGGACTTCTTGACGCGTCCGAATTGGCTGGTGGAAGATTGAGTATACGGTGCGATAATGAAAATTTGGGTGGATAATAGACGGAAACACTTTACTGACCTTCCCTGCACCTCCCGGCTCCTCCTTGTCTTTCTCTACGCCGCCACCGACGACCTTGAACGCCGTCGGTACGAAGAGCGCATGTAATGCGCTTTGTGCCGCTGCCGTAGGACCCTTGACAAATAGCCGAAGGAAAGGATTCAGGAGAATATAACTGGGCTGTGCGTTAGCTCGAGCCTTACACGTTTAGAGAGCTGGGGTACGATACGCAAAACGACGCAGGGCAATATGCAAGCGTCTGAAAAAAACGAACGTACATGATGAATGCCCTCAAGGACCACCGGTCACTGTCTCCCACCCCCAACATCGGCGCCACTGTCGTCAGGCGCGAAATTCCGGGAGAAACGGTGACGGCGGTTATGTTCGAGCGTTGGTCCTTTTGCGAGACCACAGGCACGCTGGCCGCGGCGGCACCACCTGCTGCTTCGGCATCGGTCTTGGGCACCTGAGCGGATGGCAAGGCGTCCAAGATACGTTGCAGGTGTCGCGTGTAGACGATGGTGCGGAGTGCTCGTGCGCCCTCGCGGGGAAGGAGCCCAGCTACAGCGGATTTGCCATCGGACTCCACGTTGAGCACGCCCGGAAAATTGCAGGCCAATTTCAAGCCCCTTCCCTTGTCCCTCTTCTTTGCCACTCCAGCTCCTGCGGCGTAGAACGGATTGACAACGTGTAATATACGTATATCGCGCTCTGAAGGTGCAACGAGGAGAGCGGGAAGAAGGAGCGTGGTGAGAAGGAAGGTGGCGAGGGAACGGGCGGACCGATGCTTCTCGTCCGCGACCTCGCTGCTTTTCCGTGCGCCGATGACTTTGCCTATATGTGGACCTTCGTGCGCGAAAATTATAGAGTCGAGTCGCGTGTCGTTTCCCGTCAGGAAACGAGTGCAGAAAGTCCGTATGTGTGCGGGGGACTCGATGTCGCAGTGCTCGGCATAGATATTTGGGTTATTCGAGGCGGAGCGGATGGCGTCAATGAGCAAGGCGGTACGAGACAGGTGAGGAGGAGGAATAGCGGGATCGTTCTCCGAGGAAGTGGCGGGAGTGTTGGAAGGAGGATCGGACGCTGGAGGATTGGTAGGAGTTGTGTTGGGTGAAGAGGTGGCGATCGGCTCGGGAGTCAGCGCAATGATGTGTGCGCCTCTTGCAGCTAATGACTCCATCAGCGTGAGGCCTAATGGTGTGAAAGCACCCTGTACAGAGGTCAGACTCGTTTAGCAGCAACCACCGTTATGCGCACCGTCATCAGAATAACTCTCGCATGCAAGTCGCGGTCGCGGGATGTCATTCTTCCCTGGGCGAGTATGCGGATAACATATAGAGCAAGAAGGCCGCCGCATATGTGGTAGACATATTGCTTTGGTACGAGTGCATCGTACGCGGCGCCGAGAACGGTAAGGACCATTGTCGCAGTGTCCTGAAGTTTGAGGACGGTTCGTCAGGCGGTGGTCAAGTTTTCGCTTCCTTTTGACTGCAGATTTGTTCTGGTACTCTACAAGAGGACTTCAAGATCTTGCAAGGACTCGGAGCACAGAAACGCAGAAATGAAGGGAGTGAATAAGACGCGTAGTAGGCATGACATTGATGTGGCGTGCTTGCGGTCGGGCCGGACACGCCGTCCATTGTAAACCCTTTTCGGACTTTCGTCTTGCTTCCGCCCTCGCTCCTCCTTGTCGACGGTCGTCTCGTACTTTAATAGTTGACAGACCCTTGAGTCATATTCGAAAGGATGACAGAGGTCGTACGTTCACCCTCCGAAACCGATACCGGCTGATTTTAGTGTCCAATTGTTTCCCTTGTTATTGTCTTTCGGTCGAAGCTTGCTTGTCCCGGAAGCGGGGAATTGTCCGCACATAAAAGCGTATGGTGAAGGGGAGCAGAGCATACGCGCACTGCTCCCCTTTTTGCCTTCCCCACTCGGCAAGCAAAGACCTGAGACGTCCTCACTGCCCTTCACTACGCGGTGCACTGCTCTCTACGGGGTATGTGCGTTGTTAGTTGCGTCCTTGTTCAACCTGACACCCCAATCTAAGCAATGGCTGAACGCCATCACCCTCACTCATTCTCCGACGAGAGCACGCCCCGGCAGGCGTGCCGAACCTGGGAGAACGACAGCGCTGGTACGTGCAGTCAAGCCGGCGCTAGAAGGGATCTTCACAGCTTTGTGAACAGCGCGCTGCCCTTCCGCCCTTCCGATCGATATCGTGAACTTTAATGCTCTCAGTATCAATGACAGCACGGAGTTGGCAACGCGGCCAGCTGGCGCACCTGCGCCGCTACCCAGCCTTCCCACCAATTCGGGCAAAGTCTTCATCCCCACCAAAGGTAATGCGAACCCTGTCCTACCGCCTTCGTTCTTGTCTAATGCGGCTCTGCAGGCGTAGACTCCTCTAGTACAGCTGAACGACGGCGCGAGTGCCCCTTTCACCGCCTGCCCACCGAACTGCTGTGCGCCATCTTCATGATGTGCGGTGAAATCGACGATCTGTCCGTTCATCCTCGAGACCCTCGTATGGATCCGGTTCTGCTTTGCCTCAAGCCTATCCAGTACTGTCAGACCGCTATCCGCATTGGCTACGTCTGCTCCCGTTGGTTGACGGTCACGCGTGGTTGCCCGCAGCTGTGGACCATGGTGGACCTCCCGTTCCCCCAAAGGCGCGACGTCACCATTCTAGAGCTCTGCTTGCGCTATTCTGCTGGGCTTCCCATGACGCTGCATCTCAACGACAACAAGGAATATTCTCTCAACAGACGCAATGTCGATATATGTCAACAGTTCATGCGTATTGTCGCCTCGGCCGCTCATCGATGGGTCGGTATACACATCTACATCCGGCAGACGGAACCAAATGTGACATCTCTTCTCGAACCATTGTACTCCCTTCCCACGGCTTCCTTCTCGGCTCTCAAGCACGTCACGCTACGACCAACATGGCAATATCTTGATGATGATGGGAGGCAGGCCACTCTGCGACTATGGGACGCATTTTATGCATCGTCTGCTCTTCGGACTGCGCGGTGGCATAACGTCGCCATTGACGTTCACCGTCATGCACCTACTCTCCGCCAACTCACACACGTCGGTGTCAACGCCATTCGCTCTGACGAGGTTATGGAGCTCTTCCGCGCCTGCCCGCGGCTTGAAGTCTTCCAGGGTATCATCGTCACGCCAAGTGGCTTGTTCCCTGGCGAAGCAGACGGCTACTTGCTACCGGCGTTGGCGACGCCCATCGTTCTCCCTCATCTGCGGATTCTCGCGCTGAGGGGCATGCATGACTGGTCAAATCTTTTCGATGGGCTTGCAGTACCCTTGCTCAACCGATTAGAGATCAACATGACCGACGTTCAAGCACATGCAATCGAACGCTTGCTGAACCGCTCGGGAGCGCGACTTTTCATGTTGGCCATGCGTTGCGTCCTTCCTGGGAATGTAGAGCAGATCAAGGCCCTGCTGCGATGTCCTGCATTGCAGCGGCTGAAGATATTCGTCTACCAACCTCGCGATGGATCTTACGATGAGGAACAGGATTACTTCGACCCGCGCCCCTTCATACCTCCGAATGTCGTGTTGTGCACCACCCAATACAAGCATGCGGACGATACCTATCGTCTAGCGACGATAGGTATGTAATCAATACGGAAACTCTATCCTACATATCCACGTCACGCGTGCATATCGACCATTGGCGGGTGGCGAACAGTTCTGCTACCTGGGAAGAACAAGGCTGTGTCACAGTCAAACGTACATCTGCCGCCCACGCGAAACTTTGCAAGATGTGTAGTATACCGTCCGGATTGTCTGCTATAGCGTGCATAGCATGCGGAAGACGCACTTTCGCTGCGTCCAAAGCCCTTGCAGCGCCTTCGGATTCGTCATTTTCGATGCTCGCATGATAGTTGAGTACGAGCAATTCCAACTTGTTCGCGAGGTCCACCAAGGAGAGAACATTGGCAGCAGACATCTTCGTCAAAATGTCTAGCTGGATCAGCCGGCGGAGAGGGAAAAGTCGGAAACGTTGAACGGCAGCTTGACCGGCGATTTGGAGGTGTCGCAGATGGGTAAGTTTGTTACGAATGGCGATTTGGTCCGGGGGTTGGATATCGTTTGCCGCTTTTATGACGATCTCAACTGAGTGCAGACATGATAGGTAGTTCTCAAGGTTCAGCATGACATTCGTCATCACGTCTCGACCACTTGCGTCTTGTACACAGAAGGTGCACAGGTAAAGTTGGGTCAAACGGTGGTGGCGCGAGTCCGCCACGCAGAAACTCGCAAGTTGAGGCATCGCGTCTTCATAGCGGTCGTCAACCAGTTCGTCACTGTCTTGTCGGTCCATACGTTCAACCTCGGCCTTGCTGCCGATGATAACGACCAGCTGAAGCCCTGCGTGCATGCCCGAGACTTCCTTCTCGCCGACATAGGCCCACAAGTCATCCTCAACGCCTTCACGGGCAAGACGCGTGGTGGACGAGTGAGCTGACACCGCGTCAGCCGGGGCTAAGGCCGAGGCTTCGGTTAGGGTCAGTTCGGCATTCAGCCTATCGTCCGGTTCCGAGGGGGGCAGGGACACACAACGCAGTAGAGGCGCATTCGTCCCAAAATCAGCAGTGTTTGGACGCGCGAGAGCTCGATGAAGGATCGGTTGATCACCCAACCCACTGTCCGGTCCCGAGGGGGGCAAGGGCACACAACCCAACAGAGGCGCATTCGTCCCAAAATCTGCACTGTTTGGACGCGCGAGGTTGTCTTCCTCGAAATGTCCGTTGGTTTCGGCGTGCCGCGCGGGTGCGCCTGTCAGAGAAGCCTGACCTCCTATCTCTGGAGCTGAAAAGCCGTTCCACCTCTTGAAAGCGAAGTCATTGTAGCGAACAACCGGTTGTTCAGCGAAATTGTAATCAGTATTCGCGACGTGCGCATCGTCAGAATCAGCAGCGGCTGCGGCGTGCGTGCCGCTGCCGCCCTGGCCGGTTGGAACAGCAGGTGACACTCTGTCAGGCGTATCATTCCTATGGAAGGAAGCCGGAGGGACGACGTTTTGCGGCAAGTCAATGCTGCACGTTTGTGGCAGCGCGGGAAGAGGCTTGTCGCGATCGTCGCCGTCGCTTGAGAGACGTCCGGCGACCTCGCCTTCGCGCTGCTGATCGATGCCAAGAGTGGGTGGTGGCGGTAAATGTGTAGACATATCCTGGGCGTGTTGAGCATGGTCTTGGGTAGCGGCGTTATGAGCCGTGGTCGTAGCCGGTCCGCGTATCGTGGTAGAGGGGGGATCATTTGAGGCGTGGCGGGAGATACGATGCATGAAGGCGCCGATGCTGTGTACCAAACGACGACGGCGAGAGGTTCTGACCACCGCGACCGGCGCGGGGGAGTGGAGGACGCCAGGTGCCGGGGCCGCCGGCGGAGTGCCATGGTAGTGATGATGTTGATGATTCGGGCCATGATTGTTCACTAAAAGGCAAGTTGTCAACGACGTCGAGCACGTCAGCGAGAGAGCACTCACCAGGACCTCCGACCAGGGGCACACTTGGAGTCGTGTCATTCGTGCGCAGAGTCGTAGAGACGTTTGGAGTGAGTCGTGGAACATTGTTGTCAGCCGTCCGCGTCAGAGAGGAAGTGCTCTCATCCGATCGTTCAGTCATGATGGAAAGTCGTCGAGGGATGCTGCACAGCGTCCGTATGTCGAAGCCTTATAAGGGCCCCAGCCATAGCTGCCGTCCATTGTCGCATATACGAGGTAATCATGAACGAAAGCGGTATGCATTGTTCCCAGTGGATTATAGCGCGTGCACTGACCTTCAATTCCGTAGAAGGAACAAGGTGACAGCCCATGTCAGTTGTTCCTCATCCGGCCAGTCGTTTCAGAAATGACCGTATATGGGAGCAGTGTTGCGCCGCAAATGACAGCCATTGTGCAGCATGTAGCGGTATACGACAAGGGGACACGGTCGTTGAGAACGAGGAAGAGGAAAGAACAAGGCATCCGAATTCGGACGAGGTATGAAGGTGACGTCATGTTAAGAACAATACTTTCCCTTTCCGGCGCAAGAACAATTGTGGCCACCCGCATACTTCTGAAGGCAGACTCATGACAACTACACTTGCAAACATGCAACAGCAAAACAAAACTCCAGATTCATTCATTCCACCGGCGAACTAACCACCGACGCCGCCCGCCATGCCTCCCAATCTCGTACAACCCCCGCCAACTCTCCCTCCTTCTCATCCTCCCCAACCTTTTCCCCATACACCCCCTCCACCAGCGCCCGTCGCACAAACGACACCAGCACGTCAAAGAACATCTCCCCTCCCCGCATGCCCGCGTCCTTCTCCTTCACAGCCGCCGCCGACACATAGCCCAGCAGCGCACCACCCGCCTCCGCGAGCGCAGCGTCCAGCGCGACACGCAGTGCCGGTAGCACCTCGACCGGCGCCAACAGCCGCAGTCCGTTGAGCGCAGTCAAGAGACCATTTGCCAGGGTTGCTAGTGGAGGGTACGCTGCGAGCGCTGCCGGAGGCACGTGTGACGGGCCCGCCAGAACATCCTCGGGGCGCGGATTGGGCGCATTCGGCGGCGCGAGCCAAGTGGAAGGTTGTTGTCGTTGCAGATCGAGACTCCCGCGCACATCAAGGCTTCCCCTCGCGTCCAAGCTCCGCCTACCATCCAAGCTGCTCCTCGAGGGCGGCGCAAGCGACGCTCTCGCCCGCGTACACTCGCCCGCAAACGTCCTCGCGGCCCTGGCGAAGTCGCCTGCGACCGCCCCACGAACAGCCTCGGCGGCGAGCCCCGCAACCGCGGTGCGGAAATCGAGGCCGGAGCGCGCGAAGGCGGTCGCGCAGTACGTGAGCTGCGTCAGGACGGGAGGGAGTGCTGAGAGCGGCACTTGCGGCAGTGCCGCGCGCAGCACCGGCAGGAGGTGTGCTGTAAGTGCATTGGACGCATACGCGGATAGCAGCGCGTGCAACACGGGGGGCGGGTCGGAGGCGGGGGTGGGGCGGCGGATGTGGGGAGGAAGATGCTGGTATATTGTGTGACGACGTCGTGCACGCCTTCTCGCCATAGGTCGATGTATTTGCGCACGCCGCGCGTTAGGTCCTCCCGCTCGCGCTCGCCAAGGGGTGCCTGCGAGGACGCCAGCCTGCGCACGTCGCGTGCTACAGGCTCCAGCGCGGCGCGCACGCATGTGTGTCGGCCTCCTAGGAACGCCAACGCGAGCTGCTCCTCGGGGTCGACGTCGAGCGCTTCGGGCGCGAACGCGGGCATGCGCCTGAGAAACGCAACTGCCTTGTATAGGGCAGGGAGCTTCCGTGCGGGCTCGTGTAGCGTCCCTAGTAGCGCGCGTAACATCTGCACTATGGATGCATGCACCTCCGCAAGCACCGAGCGTAGGATCGGGGGTGGGTGCGGGAGCGCGGCGGCAGCGGCCTCTGCGTGCGCGGCGAGTTGGAGAGCCTCGGCAAAGAAGCCATTGCGTACACAGGTATCGATGAGTAGCGGAATGTCGAGGAGATCGCGCAGCTTGTCGTGCTGCTCGAGGACGGCACGAGCCTTGTTGCGTTCCCGGACGACGGTATCGGTTCGGGTGTGCCAGCCGGCAGCTGCTTCTTCGAGTGCGGGGAGGCTGCTGTCAAGCAGCCCATCCAACGCATCAGCAAAGATATCGAGAGACGACGAGAGCGACTTGGTTGTTTGATGGAGGGCGAGAAATGTGGGGTATGAGGTATGCGTGAGAGAAGTAAGGCTGGAGGTGAGATGATGGGCCTGTGTTTGCAGCGAACTGGGCTCGGTGACGAGATTGTCGAGGGGAAGCGAAGTCAGATGCGTGAGGTACGCCTGCTGTGCATTCGAGAGCGGCTCGGTGGAGAGGAGATCGGGAAGGTTCGTGGTGTCTGCAGATCGGTCATTACTGACAAACAATATGAAGATATGCGTACGCGCCTACGTCCATGATGAATGGCTGGTTTTGGTGGAGCGCTCTGCCTGTACGCAATAGCTGCGATGGCGGCTAAATGGCCGCGCGAAATAGGCGCAAAGTTCGAACGCGTCCCAACATCGGCCCGCCACCCGTCGCCACGTGGCTTTCCAGCATCGAATTCCTCCTTTTAGGTACCCGACCTCTCGCGACCAGCTACACCAAAACCTGCTCTTGTCTTCTTCGTTCTTCTCAGGCTTCGCTGTTTAGCTGCAAACACATGTATGCAATCCTATCTGGGGCGGTGAAACGGTCACGGTTGGCTCTGTCACTGGTGTCAGTACTAACTATGACATCCGAATCGGACGGCGCGCCACGAAAGGGGCTTCCTTCCTGCCTCTCATGAACTCGGCTCACGACGCGCGTCTTCTCCGGCAGACATCTGTCAGCGTGCATCGACAAAATATAGCGACGTCAGGTAATCATAAATTCTGCTATAAAAGCAGGGGACGTGGTGACGCAAGAGAGACACCAAACGCCTTCTTCGAGACTTCATTACTTGCTTCGCCATGTCTACTCCAGTCAAGTATGTTCAGCTCGGCAAGAGCGGATTGCGCGTTTCCGTGCCCATAGTGAGTGGCTTGACTTCCCGCTGCCCGCGTACTGAATCGCTTTTACTAACGCATCGTCGCATAGATGGGTATGATGACTTACGGGAACCCCAAGTGGGCGGTACGTGCGCTAATCCGCAGCTCCCATACTGCTACTCACCTTCGTCTGTCTATGTGCAGGCTCCGGATCCGTCGCTTGCATGGGTCAAGGGCGAGGACGATGCGCTCCCGGTCATGAAGGCGGCCTGGGATCGCGGTATCAAGTGAGTATTATTTAGGCCTTCATCAGATCCATTGTGACTGACCTGGGTCGATGACAGCACTTTCGACACTGCCAACAACTATTCCAACGGCGACTCCGAGCGCCTCGTGGCCAAATTCATAGAGAAGGTGTGCTGGGATGGTATCGCGACGATATTTTCGCCTTGACTGAAACTCTTTCTATCAGTTCAACATTCCCCGCGAAGAAATTGTCATTGCGACCAAGTGCTACGGCCTCGTCGGCAAGGGTGCCGACCACAATATCATGACCTTCATCACGCCTGGTATCTACGACCGCAAGGAGTACATCAACCAATCCGGCCTCTCTCGCGCGTCCATCTTCAACAACGTCGAAGGATCTCTCGCGCGCCTGAACACGTCGTACATCGACCTCTACCAGATCCATCGCTTTGACCCTAGCACGCCGCCCGAGGAGACGATGAAGGCGCTCCACGACCTCGTCGAGTCTGGCAAGGTGCGCTACATCGGCGCGAGAGCTCGATGCGCGCCTGGGAGTTTGCGCTCCTCAATGAGGTTGCCGAGAAGCACGGATGGACGAAGTTTGTGAGCATGCAAGACGAGTATTCGCTGCTCTACCGCGAGGAGGTCAGTCGTTGTACTACCGCGAGACCCCAATCGTCGTGCTGACCAGATTGACTTCAGGAGCGCGAGATGTTGGCGTACTGCAAGTACCACGGCATCGGTGTGATTCCGTGGTCGCCTCTCTGTGGCGGCTTGTTGGCGCGCTCTTTGGGCGAAACGGATACCGCGCGCACGAAGTTGTTTTCCGGCATGGGCTGGCAGGCCGGCGACGCGAGCAACGAGATTCGCGCACGCGTTGAGGAGATCGCGAAGAAGCGTGGGTGGACAATGTCCCAGGTATGTCTGCGCCGCCCGGGCAATTTGTGACTCGCTCACAGCATTACAGGTCGCTCTCGCGTGGGTGCAGCGGAGTGTCACCAGCCCCATTGTTGGTATTAACTCGACCAAGCGGATTGAGGAAAGTATCGTCGATGGGGAATTGACCGAGGAGGAGGCCAAACATCTGGAGGAACCGTGAGCACTATACGTTTTTCTTGCATCCCCATTCTAATGTTGGTTGCAGATACCAACCCGTTGCCGTCCGCGGCCACGCCTGAGCCTGTATAAACCAATCAATGTATCCTAAATCGCACGTTCACAAATACAAATGTAAATCGCTTTATGCCGCGGACTTCAATCGAGCCGCAAGCCAGTGACTAGCATTGTATTGCCTTCAGTTATCACTCAGTACGAGGAAGCGGTCTTGACTATCGTGTGCAGCATTCACGAAAACTTCAAGTATCTAGGTGCTTTCCGGTCGCTCTGGGACAGTGTATCAACCTACGAAGATCTCCTACACGCCATGCGTGCTAGGGAAGGTCTGCTATATATTGAAGCGCTTCGCGTCGGCTGTGGACGTTCGTTTGACCGTGACACGTGTGTCTTGTTCTGCTCAGGCAGCAGAAATGTTCGCCAGCCGCCAATGGTCGCCTCGCACGCGTGACGTGAATATGTAGCATAAGTAGAGGTATTGTTCTTATAATATCCGATTTCCTTCCTTCCTTCCTGTCGTCGCCAGATGATAGGTATCGTCCGCATGCTGGTATACGGACGTGTACAACACGACATTTGGAGGTACGCAAGGGCGCAGGTCGAAGTCAGAATCATGGTAAGGTTGGTAGAGGAATATCTTCAGCTGCTGCAGTGCAGGACATCGCAGCAGGGCCTTGATTCGCTCTATGTTTCGTTTTCCGGACGATATGTGACGTAGGGTGAGCATGAAAAGCCTTGCTGACGACCGCTTCAGCATGCATTCGATAGCATGGGCCTGCATATTGGTTGTACCTAGATCCAATCGATCGAGTAGGGGTACCATAAGCCCGTCGAAGAGACTGGCCAAGTCGGGCATATCCCCACCGCTCAGCATGAGGATCCGTAGGTGAGGGAGAGTGATGGGCGTCGCCAAAGCCGGTACTCTTGTATCTGCTTCTCTGCCGAATAGAAAGCTCCTCGGTGGGACGATTGTACCCTCAAAGACTTGGAGACGTGGGCAGGCGCGAAACAGTTCCATCACATGCAATGAAAGGATGTGATTCACGCTGACATACGTGAGGTGGCGGAGAGTATGTGCATGAGCGTGAACGTCAACGACGATGTTGTGCCACCGCACAGCCCGAAGAGCAGATGATGCGTAAAATACGTCCCATAATCGCAGAGTGGCCTGCTTCTCGTCATCATCGAAATACCAGTGGCCTCGTGTCGGTTGCAGCGTGACTTGCTTGAGAGACGGAAAGAGAATCGTGGGAAGGGAGTATAATGGTTCGAAGAGATCAGACACCCGTAAATTTTTCGCCCGAATGGAGATGTGTATACCGGTCCATCGTTGAGCGGCGGAGGCCACGATGCGCACGAACCGTCGCCATACATCGAGATTGCGGTCCTTGACGGGATATCTTTCATCGTCGACGATATGCAGTGTCATGGGAAGCCCAGCAGAATAATGCAAGCAGAGCGCCAGAACGGTGACATCGCGCCTCTGGGGAAATGGGAGGTCCACCATGGTCCACAGCTGCGGGCAACCGCGCGTGACCGTCAACCAACGAGAGCAGACGTATCCAAGGAGGATCGTGGTCTGAGAGTACCGGATAGGCTTCGGGTAAAGCAAGTACGGATCCAGACTAGGGTCTCGAGGATAAACGGAGAAATCGTCGATTTCACCGCACATCATGAAGATGGCGCACAGCAGTTCGGTGGGCAGGCCGTGAAATAAGCATTCGCGCGGTCGTTCAACTGTACTGGAGGAATCGGTGCCTATTTAACCGCATGAAGAATACGAAGACGGTGGGTGAGGGTTCGGGTACTACCTAACGCAGTCGCTGGGCTGAGGATCAAAAATTTGCTCGAATTGACGAAAGTGCTGAGTCCCAGTGAGAACTGCGGATATTCTCTGGCATTCCCCGGGTTTGCCAGCGATCGAAATACGGATCAATTCCATTGGGAGCTATTCGGACCGATTTGTGAATGGAATAGCGGCGCTATGGATTCTCAGCGATTCGTTTGCTCTGCTTTTGCTTCTTCCCGTGTTCTTTCTTTGAGGACCCTCCTGCCGTCTGCCAAAATCTTCTGGTAGACTTTTCTCAATAAAATTTGTCTTTTTCTTTGCACCACAACTCGCGTTGGTAGCGCGGCCACGCTGCAAAGATGCCCCCGCGCAAGAAAGCACCAGATACTCGACGGGCTTGCTGCACTTGCACAAAGTGCCGCGGCAAGGAGGTGCCTCTCCGGACTTGGCTGAGGCACAGTGCCAATAGAATCGTGGACCCCCTCACAGATGTCGCGCCACCTCTCGCCAGCGGCCGGCCGGCTTTACAGAAGCGTGCGCGGGAACAAGACTCACAGAACCAGTATCGTGCAGGCGGGTCTAGTGCCAAGCGCCCCCGGAGAGCAGAGACGCGCTCTCCTGTGGGTGCATATACCGGGCACATCGAGGACGAGAGTGAGGAAGGAGAGAACGATGATCGTATGCTGGTGCGTCCTCGGGCTACGGCGTGCGTTTCGACCAATCTGACAAAACACTGCGCGCTTTAGAGCGATGATCAAAACAACGCGGACGCCTTGGAGGTACCCGAATACCCGCAGGGGGGAGGGGAAGACATCTTCAATGCAGAGCAGGTGCGTGCATCGCATATCCGCAGACTGCCAATATAGCTCACGCTGTTCCAACAGTCTGCTCCCCCTACGTCTAGTCAGCTTCCTCAACCACCTCAAGATCCCTTCGTGTCTGCGCCGTCGCATGCAATAGACACACCTGCCACTGCAGATGAGTGCGTGTAACTGGCTGTACATGCAGGCGCAGCTGATCTTCCTTCTGCAGAGCTAAACTTGACGACATAAAGAGTCTCCTCTCCGCTCTCTTCACGCGCTGGTCCACACCAAACACCGAAGCCTCGGCGACTTCTGGTGCTCTCAGAGGCCGCCCTCCATTCTTCGACGATCCTCTCAGGCAACCAAACCCCATATGCTTGCGCGCCGACTATCCTGAACTCACCTGCTGGCGACGCGAAGATTGGAAGACGTGCACCGACAATGCAGCAAAACGCTCGGACGGTACCGCTCCGCTTCGAGGCAGAAAGGCAGCGGCTGAAGGCATCAACGTACGGATGCAGTGGGCGGAGGATGAATACGGTGTCGCTGTTGACGGCTACGTCGCGAGCGACATGCGAAACCAAGCCAGCGCCATCTGGGCGTCTCTCGATCTCTACGGCTACGCCCCCCGTTCTTGGGCGCAGATGTGCAATGAGGCGCGAGACTTCTACGTCTGGCGAATGGTCAAGACCTTCCCAATACTCGGACTTTGTGACAGCGACTGGAAGGCGCTGCAGATTGGTAAGGATAACTATCACGGATGGCAAAAGAACCATCGGGTCGGAGGCGCTTCCGAGCTGCCTAGCGAGTCAACTGACAACGACGAGGAAAAGCAACAGAAGAACCAAAAGCAAGCGGACAAGCGGAAGGGGAAGGAGCGCGCGCCGGGACATGCGCAGCCTACTACTGAGCCTGACGCGCAGCCTCCGAAGCGTCCACTGGCCGCGGTAGAACGCGACAGAGAAGACGAGCCCCCGGCGAAGAAGCTTCACGTGCCCCCGGACGCCTCCGAGTCGGAGACCGGCTCTCGCTACATCACGGTTAGTCGACAACTCTAGGACATGGGTATATGCATCTGACTCTCACTTTTGTAGCTCAAGGACCCACTGTAAGTAAACGGAAACCATGAGCGCGTCTTCTGATATAGTTTTACAGCGCCCGGCCCCGCCGTAAGCCCAAGAACATGCATGTTCGGCTGGCCGATGATGCCAGGCCCATCGGCGCATCTATTGTACCGCAAGGCGTTGTGCTTGGTACGTACCAGAATACTCACCGACTATATGCTTACATGTTTCAACTCCCGTAGACGGTGCCAGGTCGTCTGACAATCCTAGTCACGACGACCAAGGAGTGGACGCTCCGCAGCAGCTTGAGCCCGATGTGCCTCCCTCTGAACAGTCTACGTCCATCGCGCCCGCTAATCGAGCTTCGGCATCGCATTGCGCGGACGCTACTCCTACACAACCCGGTCGGCACTCCCCAGTTAGTCCCGCGGCTGACCTTCCGCCGAGGCCTGTACCGGGTACGCCCGCACCGGTCACACCGTTCGTACCGAACGCGAAGAAGTACAAGAGGCCGGGGAAGATCAACGGACCCAAGTATGTCGTTGTAGTTGTACGCGGTCTGACGGTCACACTAACTCTGCGTAGAACTCTTGCTGGTGTCGAATGGGCGGACAAGAACCCTGATGGCACCACGGCCGAGTTCGACGAGTTCTATAACCGCCTCACAAAGGATCAGCTGAAGGTGGGTAGCGAGGCAAGTGTGCATGTACCGTCTGACATGGCTAGCAGGATCTCGCTGTCCGCGCCAGGGTCTTAAAGAAGACGGCGAGTCCACTTTACTTGCTTAGTTCTGGCAACGTCGACTGACTCATAAGATACAGGTGATCTAGTGTATACATGGACAGCGCCAGGACACGGGCGAGGCGGGCGACCCGGACGCTACAACGGAGACGAGGTGACTTGGGCGCGGTGGAGGTCGAGGTTGTGTCTGGAGGGGGCGAGCGGACGGAGGGCGACGACGGCATGGTCACACGACGACCTGCTCGATCCCGCTGGGCACCTGGTGGGCGCGAAGGGGCAAGGGAACGGGGGTGACGCGGTGGTGACCAGTACATCGATACATCATTAGCGCAGCAATAGGAATCGTTTGCATTCATTTTCAATGGTAAATGTGTGTTTACAATGGCATTGATACGCGTTAAATTTGAACGGAACACAATGGCTTTGTATCGGTTTGAATGATATTTATTGGGAGGTAAGCCGTCGCATTGCTTGCCAATCGGGGCCAAAACGAGTAAACAACACTTTTTGGTATTGCTGGAGATTACCTACGATAGGATCGCTGACAATGTTTGGCAACGCGAGGCATTGTTCGCGTTTCTCACTGGGGCTGAGTGGCCGCGCAGCTAATGCTCCAGCTGGCTGCGGCTCCGCCTCCGGGCTGTCGATGATACTGAGAGTAGCGAAGTTGACGATGTCGATAGGAAGGGCAGAAGGGCAGCGCTCTGAGTTCATAAAATTGTGAACATTCGCGTAATCAGTGTAACGATTGTACTTACCAGCGCCGTCGTTCTCCGAGGTACGGCCCGCATGGCGGGGCGTGGTCATGTCGAGAAATGAGAGGGGATTGTGGCGTCGTGCCCTTACTGAAGATGAGGTGTCAGGGAAAGCACGAACACCTGGACCAAGAACACGCATACCTTGCAGAGTGCAGAGCGTCGCGCAGTAAAAAGACAATGGAAATTTCTCAGTCGGTTGATTGTCAGGCGGAGAGAGCAAAGAAGGGAACAGCGCGCGTTTGCTATGCTCTCCTTGACTGTACGTTCTTATGTGCGCCGGACAAGTTCCCGCTGGCAAGCTTCGACCGAAAGACAATAACAAAGAGAACAATTGGGAGATGATATCAACCGGTATCGGCTTCGAGCATGTATATGGGCTATGGCATCCTTTTCAGTATTGCGCAAGGGCGCTGTCGAAGGACGAGACGAGGATGGAAGTCCAGGACAATGGAACAATGACAATTCCACGTGTCGGGCAACGTCGGCCCGCCACCCGTGTGATCAGATAGGGTGGAATCCACTTTGTTGAAGTTTGTTGCATCCTCCGACCATGTTCTTTCATGTTTGTGACTGCGCTGTAATGAACTTGAGTTTTGGGATCCCTTGGATGTCCTCACGGACCTTGCGGACTGGGCATGAGCACATGACCTGCCCTGTGCCCATTTTTGGGTGGCAAAGGGCCTTACACCCGAATAGGGTGTGCGACAGGAACCGATCCGTCGTTTACCCTCAGACTTGTCGTCTCGGCCGTCGTTGCTCCCGTTGTCTCTCGTTTTCCTTTATTTGCCGCCCGCTCGCACTAGGACTCGTCCCTCCTTGATCTCCGCACCGCGCCCTTCTTTGTCCTCAATCTCAACCTCAACACCGTGCCTTACGCATCCCAGGATTAATGATCGTCGACCGCCTACTCTACGCGCGCGCTCTCGGAGGAGGCGGGTTCATCATCCAGACCCTCGCTCAGGCGCGCCGACTTGTCATCGAGCAGGACACCCCGCTGTTCTACGAGGAGTACGCGCCACATCCCTTCGCCGACACCGCCCTTTTCCTTGGAAGCACCGCGCTGCAGATCGCATGGCTGCTGCCGCTGTTCGTGAGGCCCGGAGCCGATCAGCAGGACGATGAGGATGAGGAGAAAAGCGTGGGGCTCCCGGCGGACGAGATCACTCTGGTCGATAATCTGCACGAACTCGGCGCGCCACCACCCATCGAGCCAGACGCTGCACAGCTCGCGTACCTGCCCACGTACGCGGTCTGCAGCCTGCTAACAGGTGCGTCATATCCTTCGCTTCCGCATCCTGGTGAGACTTGCTGACGCTTGCGCAGCGCTGTGGACGCCATTCTTCCTCGAGCAGAACTACATAGTGTGCGAGGCGATCCTCACGCTCGCCGTCTTCATCCACCTCTACTCTCTCTTCACGCCCTTCCTGCACACCCCGGTCCTCCGCTCCCGCAAGCACATCCTCACCCACCTCGTCGCCAAGAGCTCGACCGGACTCGCCATCCTCTACATGTGGAAGACATGGGGCGCGCTCGGGGTACGTTCCGTTCTCTCTCGTCGCCTCCAGCACATCCTTTACTAATACACGTCCAGGGCACCGGTGCACCCACCACATCGACCCAGGGCATCAGCGCCATGATCTTTCTCACCATCGCCCTTGCCACCGGCCCTGACCCCCTGGTGCCCGCAGCGCTCATCCTCGACGTTCTCGCGCTCGCTGCGGGCCCCGGAGAGGCCTGGCGCAGCACGTTCCGCTGCATCGCCGTCCTATTGGGCGCGGTAGTCGTCGTGGAGTGGATTCTCCTAGGCCGGCCGGGCCTGCGTTGGGGCGCGGAGGAGGAGGTCGACAAGGCGCGCGAGCGCGAGGAGGAGGATGGCTACGCGAACGAAGAGACGGTCTTCGACGCAGATGAGGAGATGGAGGCGCAGAAGACCAGCCCACGCATACGGCAGGGCGTGCCGAGAAGGGCGGACTGAAAGTTCTGAGGACCGCCACACCGAAGCGCTTGTGGCCCGGCAACACTTTCTTTCTTTTGAACTTTTATCGACTTGGGCAATCTTGCACTGTACTTATAGGGCTCTTTGTGGCATAATGGTGTCTCTCGTCGTAACATATTGGGCGGATAGCTGTTGCAATGTATTGTAATTCGAACGCTATGCATTGTGTTCGGTCTCTACTGAAGACTGATCGTGTGTTTGCCTTAAACTTAAAGTCCACTCACGTTTGACTCGCACACCTTGCTAGTTATCAGAAATTGCACGCAAGCCTCAGGTCTGTTCTCTCGCTATACGCTCGACACCTGTCCCTCGAGGCCATAAACTCCGTTTGCCACAAAGTCTACTCGCTTGCCTCGTACTTGGCCAACGTCTCGACATTGACGCCCCACCACTCCTCAAGCTCCTCGAGCGCGGTAGCCTGATCCTCGGCGCTCGTGGTCTCCACGCCGTCGCTGATGACAGTGACGCTGCGAAGATATGCTGCGTTAGCCCGAACCGTCTTTCAAAGCAGATAGAGAAGTAGAAAACGAGGGCTGATACTATGAGGCGGATTCGGAAGGATGGCAAATGGAGGGAGAAAAGAGATAGAAAAGCGAACGTACCCGAAGCCGAACTTTGTGGCGTCCACGCTGGAGCCGTACACGCAGGCGTTGGTGATGCTGGGGGCGGAAGGGAACCGTCAGTTAATTGTCAGCCTTGAGAAGGACTCTGGAAAGCATACAGGCCAGTGACGACGACCTTGTCGATGTTCCGCGCGCGCATCTCGGGGGCGAGGGTTGTGACTGCGAGGTTGGGGTGAGCATCTCTTGTAGAACAATTTGAACCGTCGGGAACGGACACTCGTAATATTGGTTCTGTGGGCGAGGGCGAGGAGAGTCAGTATTCAAGTTGGCCAAGTGGGAAACAACGTACATCGGCAAAGGCAGAGTAAGAGTCGACGTGCTGGTTCTGCGCTTTGTGGATCTGCGTGATGGGCGTCTTGCCGAGGAGCGTGTCGAGGCGTGTCTGCACGCCGGCCTCGATGTTGGCACCGATGGTGCCGGGCTAATAGAAGGGTTAGCAGGTGACATGCGGCTGGGGTGGTTAAAAACAAAATATAGGGAGGTAAAGGAAGAGGAAATAGTATGGTGAGGCGCACTCACCACGCAATGGTCAGCATATAGCGATTGCAGCTGTGTCTCGTTGTACCGACTCGCGAGCATCGGGATCTGCACGCTATCACCGCTGGCATGCCCCGGGTGATTCGACGCGAAGGAGACGTGCGTCTGCGGGTGCCAGTCCTGGGAAGTGGCAATCACTACGGTAGAGATCACACGTTAGCTCAATAGAATCAGGATTATTGTCCTGACTGCGACAGTAAGACAGCTGCGCTCGACACGGATACGCACTTCCCCAAGAGTGCTCGTCGAGCAGCTGATAGATAGTGGGCAGAATATTGTATGCCCGGTCGCTGCCGAGAGTGCCGTTGATGAAGTCGTACTGCACGTCGACGATGAGCAGCGCAGTTGTCGGGTGCTCGTGCGACGCCGTGCTGATGCCCGCGTACTGCATGGGGGATCAGACGGTACTATCCTTCAAAGAGTTAGTGGAAGAAATCTCTGCTGTACTCACGGGAACGCCTAGCACGTCCTCCGGCAGCGGTACCGCTTGTGCATACCGCGACGCAGCCAGCGCAAGTGCAGTGAGCTTCGTGATTGTCGTGAACATGATTGTGGGCGTCAGCGTGTCTGGGCACGATATTCTCCGTACTTTTTATACGCCATCAACGGCACGTTCGGCGACGGCGAGGCCGAGGAAGTGAAAGCATGGTCTCCGGAGCGGGTACAGATAGGGAATTTCCATCCCGGGCAGCACTGGCGTAGAACACCAGTGACAAAAGTGGTTCGCTTTGCTCAAGGTGAAGTAGGCAGGCGTGGCACAGGCGGTTTCTCATCAAGATTCAAGGGTTTAGAGTCACCGTTGCCATTCGGGCTTGATTCCGGCCTGTAATGGCATTTGCCGAACTTGTAGGCGTAAATGCATTGTCGCTCAATCAGGCAATTCCGCATTTTCTCGCTGTCACTGGTAAGAGTCGCGACTCGATGAGGCTGCACGTCCTCTCCCTGACATAGAAGCCCATCAGGGTATACTCTCAATAAGAGCAGCTGTAGCACCCTCATCGCCTCCCAGCAACGCTCCCAACCGCTACCAAGAATCCATTATTCCCCGGTACGGTGCTTATCAGTCGAATCCAATGGCCACCACTCGCCCGCTCCTCATCGGACCCTCTACGGGGCCAGAAGCACCCTATCCTCTGCGGATGGAAGGCAAAGTAATCAGGGGCTTTGGGCGCGGCTCCAAAGAACTAGGCATACCCACCGCCAACCTCCCCGTCGACGCCAGTCTGACACCGTGGATCGCTGATATCAAGTCCGGGGTGTACTTTGGTTGGGCATCCCTGCGCCTGCCGCCGTCGCATCCGAACCGTCCATCGGCATCCTCAGAGGCGCGCTCTGGGCTCGGCGTATATCCCATGGTGATGTCAATTGGGTATAACCCGGTCTACAAGAACATGGAGCGGTCGGCGGAGGTGCACGTCCTCCACGAGTTCGGGGCTGACTTCTACGGCGTCGATATGCGGCTGCTGCTCACGGGGTTCATCAGGGAGGAGAAGAACTACCCCGCGCTGGAAGCGCTGATCGAGGACATCAAGATAGACTGCGATGTAGCGCGCAATAGCTTAGATCGGGAGTCTTGGGCATTGCGAAAGGCAGGCAAGGGCACGCTGGATGGGAGTTGGTTGGTACGTGTAGCGGTAGAGAAGAATCTATGACGACATCTCTTCACCAACATCGTAGGTATACAGTGGCAGCATCAGGCAACAACAAGCTGGCCAACATTATTCGAAAGCCTTGCGAGAGCCGCTCCTTTGGCAAGACTGAACCGAACCATGACTTCGGAGCCGCGTGGCACGTGTGCCACAGCGACAAGACTTTGTGGCGTGTGCTGGCAGATATCGGCCGTTTCCGCGCTTAGACGATCGTCCACAGATCCGATCGAACTCTAATTTTCGGTTCCTCACTCACCTCCACAGAAGAGCCTTTGGGTGAGTGGTGGCGACGGGGCGCGCGTCAGCGGGCGTCCTACACGCGTTGTTGACTGGGAATCATGTTTACTGACTCGCGATGTTGCAGTCACCGCTGTCTCCGATCCTACAATGAGTTACGTCGCCAAGGGTGAAAAGGAATACGACGCCGCGGGCGCGGTCCCGGGCGCCAAGCTGCACAAAATCCGCATCACGCTCACGTCCAGCAACGTCCGTAACCTCGAGAAGTGTACGTTAACTGCAAATGTGCTTTGGAATATCGAACTTATCAAAGGATGTTACAGTCTCGGGAGACCTGATCAACCGCGCGAAGGACAAGCAGCTTCGCGTCAAGGGCCCCGTTCGTCTCCCCACCAAGGTCCTTACGATCACCACCCGCAAGACGCCTTGCGGTGAGGGTTCGAAGACCTGGGACCGTTACGAGCTCAAGGTGCACAAGCGCCTCATCGACCTCGAGTCCTCTTCGGAGGTCGTCAAGCAGATTGTGCGTAATTCTCTCGTGCTACATCATCTTCAGATGCTGATTTATTGCCTCAGACCAGCATCAGCCTGGAGCCTGGCGTCGAGGTCGAGGTCACCATCTCTGGTTAAATTCGTGTTGCATTGTACTACCCGACTTGTCGGTCATGTTGTATGTCACGCATTGCATGCTGTTTACGCTTTCCCCTGTTCCTCACACGTCGATCCCCTCGGTTGAACGTGCCCCAAGCGCGATTTGAACTTCGTTTGCACGGTGCAGCAGTCGAATCTCTCTCCGAAGTGGTTGTACCGCACGTTTGCGATGACTGAATGGAAAGTTGGCAAGAAGGATGGTCTTTCACGGTCTATCTGGAGTACGGTCCTCGTGAAGACAAGTTATGGCACGATCAAGCCGTATCGGACGTCGTGCACGGACGTCGTGCACGCTTGAGGTGCCAGCGTTCGTACAAAGAGGGAGGTGCGCCGTCCTTGCGGGGTTTGCCTGCAGTAACGCTAAGCTGACCTTTGACGTATCAGATTTCCTTGGTACTGATAGTCAGCGCCCGAGTCAGGCTATCTCATCTTCAGGTCGAGACGGTATACCAGCTCATGCCCTTCAGAGCCGGACCTCTGCCATTGCTCCTGCCCCTATGCCGTCCTCTTAAGTCCTCCTTCTTACCCCCAACCGCCGTCCCTTTGACACCCACATTCCTGTTTGGGTCTGTCAGGTAGGCGGCTGTTATACCACTACGCTCACGCCGCCGACGGTATACCTAGTCGTTCGACGAGCGGAGCTGTTGTCGGAGCGTGGGAGGTACCGATACGCCGCCCAACGCGGAGCGCGATCTCATACAGAGCCCACGATGACCGCGGGATGCAACGACACTCGCGATGAGGGCCTTCCAAGCATTGAAGCAACCAGACAAACACCTGGCTATGCAGAGAACGAAGGCGCGCGCTGCATATTCGATTCAGACTGGGGCACCTGATCGTGGGATCTGCTCTGTTGACCTTACCTTTTTCGGAAACAAGGCAAACAGAGAATCGTCGCTCGGGACTGTCGAGAGTCGAGACTCAACAGGACTCATACGAAGGTCGAATGACGGATTACGGAAGTATGATGGTAAAGCCATGAAACGAAGTCCTTGCTAGATAAATAGACTGGTCTACAGCAGTAAATGGTGTGTGTTGTATGCTAGATGGCTATATGTACATAGTGCATAAGTTGAGAGAGCATTTGCGAAATGAGATAGTACAGCAAGAGAAGTCCGAAGAGAGGGGAGATGACAGCACGTAGATGTGATGTGAGCAGGATGGGGGTTATAATGAAGAATACTGTAAACGTGGATTGGTTGTACACGGGAAGACGCTTAGATAGGTCGTCAAAATCGTGTCATGATAGTCGTAAGGGGCCGCGCCTCGCTGAGTTGGCGTCCTCAGATGGGCAGTGTGTATCTTGATCGTGATCGTCTTCGTCGCGCGTTATTGATTGAGCGCTTAGGAGGCCGCGATCTGCGTGAACATATCGGTACCCTGCAAGCCGGTCAGTACTTGTTGCCAGTGAACGCGGTGAAGTGTACTCACCGCACTTGCGCTAAACTCGTGCGCAGTAACCATCTTGAACTCGCGCACGTCGCTCGTGATAAGAAAGTCAACGCCGCTCATCGCGCACGCCATCTTCAGGGGCACGAGCTGCGGGTGGCGGATACCGTCGGGGCTTGAGCGCAAAGTGACCGAGCGCAGCGCGCCGTTGTGCACGGCCCTCACGACACCGTGGAGGTTGGTGCTGTGTGCCAGACCCATGGCGAGATGCTCCAGCGAGCACGCTTCGGCGCGCCATACAGCTGGAGCAATCCATGCACCGGCCACCGTGAGCGTGCGCAGGCGGGGGCAGCCGTCGCGGACAGCGTCGACGAGTGCGGGCTCCTGGAGCGCAGGTAGTGCGAGGGCCTCAAGGGCGCTGCCCTGGGCCTCAAGCATACGCAACGCCTCATCGTCCCACACTCGCGCGACGTCAAGCGCTCGCAGACGAGCATCCCGCAAGAGCCAGTCGGCGCATTCGGGGTTGAGAGGGCCGGTGCAGTTGACACGGAGAGCCTCGATGGGCATGGCGCACGGCTGCGTTGTGGTCAATGGCAGGACGGGCGGAACGCCAGCCAACGACAATGCGCGCACGCAATTGGACCACGCCGCAAGGAGATCGAACAGCACGGTCGCGTCTGCGGACCAGTTTGCCAAGTGAAGGGCGGAAATCCTCGGGCCAGCAGCGAGAAGGGCGAGCGTGTCGACATCCAGTCCTACACTGTCGGTGGTGTTGCGATCCGCGTTGGTGGCGACGTCAGCCGCAGGACCAAAGAGAGCCAGGTGAACGGTCTCAAGGCGCGGGCAGCACTTGACGACATGAGCGAATGTAAGCTCGGAGAGACCATCCGGTTGATTGCGGTCAACGGTGGCGCGCAGCGAACGGACCGCTGCAGCCAGCGCTGGCTGGCGCTCCATGGTGACACGGAATGTGTCGGCCGCAGAGGCATCACGGAGGGCGACATGGCGGAACAGAAGACGCTGAGCGGGTACGAGCCAGCTGCTGCAGACGAGCGCACTGGCACGAAGCGTAGCACGGTCAGGCTCGGTGGCGGGCGTGAGCGCGGCGTGCTCGAGAATGTCGTACACGAGCTCGAGCGGGATGTCTACTCGGCGTGTGGGCGTCGTGGCGGGTGTCGTCGATGATGTGCGCGTAGCCGGGACGAGGGCGATGTCTATGTCATGCCTAACGTGCTCGGTCGCAGCCTGCAAGGCGGTTAGCGGTTGGTGGTGCAGAGATGTCGGCGCACGCACCGAGGAGTACACAGAGGAGAAGAGACCCATTGTAGCGGGGAGGTCGTGGCGGGGAGGAGGGCGGCAAGGAGCCGCTCCCAATGCGCTCCCGTATTTATGTTCATGGCAATAATGGAGATGGACGCCGGGAACAAAAGCAATACTCCTGACGAGCCGCCTGCCCGCTGGTTCGGCTCAGCCACGCGGCGTCCGCTTTGGCTCCGTCGTCTCCGGATCCGGACTCACCGCCTGCCTCGAGGCTCACTCGCGCTGCACTGCATGCATAGCAGGTCCTCGTGCGCGCCCATTGTCTCCTTACCTCGTCCGTCTCCCCCCTCATTTAGCCATCTACGCGCAATATCCGCGCCTGATGGCATGACTCGCCGCCCCCTTTGACTCACTGCACCAACTGTGATTTAGTCATGGCTGACAGGCAAGTCCTCTTTTTCGCGGAAGAGGGCTGACAATCCAGTCTACCTTGGCGAAGAAGTAATCCTTTTCGGCACTGTCTACGACCCGCCAGTCTCCTGAATTTACATGCTGACGCCACCTGCTTACTGCGCGGCTGCGCGGCTGGCGCGAGGCCTGTGGAAGCTGGATACAGTCATCCTTCGGTCATCAGATTCAGACTCATTGCTAGCAATGAGTCGCGAATCTCCTCGTGTTGTGTATTCCTCGCCAATGCTTGGTCCTTCTTATCCCTCTCGCGAGGCGCTGAACCCTCTTCGAAAGCACCCCCTCGCCTCATCCCCTCGCCCTTCGCCCTCCGCCTTCGGACTCAACTCGATGACTCTCCTTCCGTGCTGCGCCTCCCTCCGTACTGTGTCCGCGCTCAGTCGTCACCACGTGCGTTCCCGTCGGCTACACCTGTTCGCACCCCCCGCCTCCCGCTCACTAGCGCCCTCTCTCGACACCTCCGCCTGACAAAGTGGCCGATACCCTCGCAGCCTGAGCTTGTCAATGACCTTTGTGGATAGTCTAGGGTGCAGCGCGCCTATAGAAAATACCTGCAAGCTCGGACGGCAGGCGAGCACCGCAAATGCGCGCCAAACGCTATAGCTAGAAGCTCTCGCGCGCCTCTGGCGTGCAAAGTTCAGCATAGCGCATCTCGGCTCTTTCCAACTTCGAACGATAGCAAAGAGCCGGGCTCTTCATCCTATCGACCCTACTCGCTGTGCTAGAAGCTGGCCTGCTGGTCTTCTGCACGTCGTCCGTCGCATACGGCGATACGCAACATGGCTGTAACGCCCTCGATCGCATCCATCGCGCTGCGCGCAGCTCAGTCAGACTCCAGATCGATGCAGGCGCGTATAGCAGTCCTCTTTGTTCCCCTCCACCACTATACGAAGCGCTCTGCAGCCTTACAATCTTGGTCCTTGACACGCCCAATACAACGAACAGTGTCAGTACTCATACGACATGCGACGCCCTCGCGCCATCATGCATCAGTTCGTAATCAGCCCGCCCTTAGCCCTCTATCAACATACAGTGTTGCATGCCCAGTGGCTGCTCATCGACATTGCTTGTCTATAGTATGAACATGACAGGGCGGACCTGTTCATCGCTCGATCTACCTTCACGTAACTCTCAGCCGGCGCAGCGCAGCTCTGAACACCCTGACTCAATTCTGTCGACCCCCGCGCGGCCCCGACGAGTTCATTGAACCTTGGCGTGGCGGGCTGTGCACTTGTCCATGGCCAAGAGCCCCGGCACCCTGACCGCGGCATTCATTACGCGTTCATTCCCTCCCGGACGCCGACATCGGCGTCGATCATCGTGCGCGCGACGACAAGCGCCATTGTCCTGTGGTTACGGTACATCCTCGCGTCCTCCGTTCAAGCATACAAAATGTAAGTATGACTGTACAGTAGACCCTGTGCGTCATCCATTTATGTTTCGAGCTGAGCCAGCGCGCGACGGCGAGCCGTCGCACTCTATTTCTAAGTATTGCTATCCCTTTGTTCTCACCGTGACTCCCTCTGCATATGTAGCCTCGCAATCTGCATACCATCGCTATCCTGCGTATCGATGGAACCACGGCCGCCAAAGCACCACTGGCACGAGAGTCTGAATCTTCGTTGGTACGCGTGTTTATTGTTCTCCGTGCATTATGTTGCCATCCGCGCACTGTAATGTCTGTTACCCTCGTGCGCGTTTCATTTTCCTGCAGGGATCCCCTCCGAGGTCCGTCGGTCACCGAGGCGGAGACTTGGGCTGGTCATCGATCTGGCTCACAAGCCTAAATATGTTCGTTCAATAAAATGCCACTGCTCCCGGCTCCGTAACCGTTCTCCGTCGATGATGTGTACAATGTACATGCCTTTGACACGTGCCAGTGTCCGTTTTATATGTCCGTTTTATGAACACGACATACTCAGTCATGATGCATGACGGGTGCGGGTACAGGGCAAACGCTCAGGGAGCACCCTCGCGGCTAGCTTTGCTCATTCCGGAGACGCAGGACGATACATTTTGCCCGTGTTACCGACACCGCTAAGTACGACCTCGCCCTGGAAGTTGTTCACAAACGGTCATCTAAGCGCTGGACACCAGCTAAAGCAACGCCGAGTCGAGGCGCTGATGATGTGGTCACAGAAAAATTGAGGACCTCTGACTCTGAGGACGGGTTGGTGACGGAAGTAAAGACGCCCGGCTATCTCCGGGACGGGTGCAAACCCAAAAGGGAGCAAAATGTTGGGAGCGCCAAATCACTACAGTCGTGTACGCTCGGTCGTGCTCGTCCAGGGTCTTCATAGTCATTGAAAGCCAAGCGAGATACGCTGAAATCAGATGAAATTTCCTGCACCATACTCAGCAACCGTAATAACGTCTTCGACGCTGAAGAGGAGTCAGTACATAATGAGTGAATCGCATCCAAAGTTGGTTGTTGTGTTCGACGTACAGCGCGAGTAACTGCGTCTTCGCAGAAAGCAAAAAAGTATGATTGCATATTCGTACGCGTGCGCAAGTCGCAAACGACCAGCGCTCAGCTCGGACTCGGGCGGTGTTGCATGAGTCTGTCGAATGCAAGAAGGACCACTGTGCGCTCGTCATCGCATCCAAAGTATACAGAGCACGTAGGACTGGCCTTTCTCATTCGCATGAATCCCATCTCGCCGCCGGACGGACGCGGATGAGTATTCCGTTGTGTACAGGATTACGCGGGCGAGACAACGCGTACTCCTTAGCGAACTGAGTTCAGGGAGCCAAGGTTGAGTAAGCAGTGCGAAGCCGTGTCGGACGTCGAGCGCTGCTCAAGACTCACTTGGGCTTTTGTCTCTCGTGTTATGCATTCGTCGGGAAGTTTGTTTGGCCGTATGTCGGCTTTGCTATGCGGGCTCTCGAGGAGACGCCAAAGGCGCACCGTTCCGATGATTCTTGGGCGTATATCATGTGGTGAATTTGCCCTAGGTAAGTGGTTGCCTGATGAACAGGACTGAAAATGAGGGGGAAGAAGGGTGAGTCACTCGGGTGGCGTGAAAAGTATTCCGAAGGTCTGTCAGTCCAAGACAATAAGCAAGCATCTGATAGCAGGTAGAGTCAGACTCACGGCCTACATTGAATACGGATCCCCAAACGATGGCAAGCTCGCAAGACACGTAGCCAGCGTCGAGAGATCCGATGGTTGTATACATCGAACGGCAGCGCGAGTTGGTCCTAGGAGGCGGGTAAGGTGACCAAAACATATGCATGAGATCCGCAGGCGCGAGGCGATAGGTCAAGGTGAAGATCCTCTTGACGAAGCATAGCAGCGACGATTGTCGACCAGAGACGAAGAGCGACAGGACCAGCTTGCGACAAAAGCTGGCCAAAATGTAAGCATAATCTGTGAATATGTTCCAAAGTTCCACAACGTGGCGGCAGGCGGAGCAATCTGTATGAGGCTCGGAGTCGTGCAGACTTGTGTGCAGATGATGGCAAGAGGCGAGGGGGGCCTGGCCATGCAAACAATGATCGGGATTCGGCCCGAACTGACTAAGCAACCGAAATCCTCCGGCAACGACGTCCGGCTTCACCTTCACGGTTCACGCAAAATAATCAGTCTGGTGCGCACGCTGTGTTTCTCCTCGCCAGCTGCTCTCACGTCTAACGAAATACTCGCAATTATCAGCGTTCTTGCAGGCCTAGACGCCCAGTGATCATTCTTTTTGTCCCTTGACCCAAGGACAACTCGGCGGCGGCACGTACGCATATCATAACAACATGGCATCCAACACGGTCAACGTGAGTCCGGCAGTGTCTTCAAAGCTAGCATATATGCTGACTATGCTGTGTCTATCCTCTCATCCTCTCCCCCACGCAACATTGCACGCCACTTTCATCCCCGATCATCCAAATGAATAGGTCGTGCGCTACTCCGCACTATTCTCCGGCGTCCTCTACGGCTGGTATCACAACCGCACTGTGCAGCGCGAGTTCAAGGAGCAGGAGCTTCAACATGCTGTACACAAGCGGGAGCACTTGGTCGAGCAGGCGAAGGCGGAGTGGACGCGGCGCCAATCCGCGGGCAAGGATAGCAGTGAGTCCCCTCGACGTTCATTACCGACTTAGTAGAGCTGACATACCGCTCCAGTCGTAACAGACCCAGAAGACCCGCGGTTCGACTTGGAGAAGCTGTTCGCCAAGTGGGAGAAGGACGCTGCATGAGCCATGCTTTACCTCCCCTCATCTAGCGACCCTGCCATATTCCCATCTGTAGACCAGCCAATATCCATCGTACTTATAGGGACAATTTACTGCTGTCCCAGCTCTTATAGACGCGTGATGTCGGCATGTATGCACTGCGCTCATACTAAGAGTTGAAGTTCGTGAGAAATGAGCACGCTTTGACGCGTCGACGCGTCGAGCCTCCTTGCCTTGTACTTTCATTGTCACCATCTTGGAGCGCAGACTTCGGTCTCTCGAACTGGCTGCTTGATCTACTGACCTGCCCGCTATGCCCCGACCTCAAGCTGAGGAAGTAGAGGATGACTTTGCTGCCGAAGAGGAGAACAAACTGATCAACGAGGTGCGGCATGTCTGCATTCCAAGAGCGTATGGTGTCCTCTAACGCGTCAAATGCTATGGCCATATAGGAATACAAGACATGGTGCGTAAATCGACGCGTCTTTTTCGATTCCCTTGCTCAAGCGGACTCTCGCGCAGGAAGAAAAACGCGCCTTACTTGTACGACGTTGTGATCACGCACGCGCTGGACTGGCCTAGTCTCACTTGTCAATGGTTCCCCGACAAAGAATCGTGCGTCTCCGTTCGTCGTGCGCCATCCTCCATCTCACATCATCTCCAGACCACCCAACAAACCATACACCACCCATCGCCTGCTCCTCGGCACGCATACATCCGGCCAAGCGCAGGACTACCTGCAAATTGCCACCGTCCAGATCCCCACAACCTCCGGACCCTCCTCCGACAAGCTCGACAGCACGAGCTACGACGATGAGCGTGGCGAGCTCGGCGGCTTCACGCTCCCGCCGGCTCCGCGCGTCAAGGTCGTGCAGCGCATCAACCACGATGGGGAGGTCAACCGCGCGCGGTATATGCCGCAGAACTGCGACCTCATTGCGACGAAGGCGGTCAGCGGCGAGGTGCTCGTATTCGATCGCACGAAGCACTCCAGCGATCCGGACAGGAGCGGTCAGTGCAAGCCGGACATAAGGCTCGTTGGGCAGAGGGGGGAAGGGTGCGTCCGGTTGTCGCATTTCGAGCGCATATACTCACTTATTTGGCGTAGATTTGGCTTAGCGTGGAACCCTGTGAAGCAGGGCCATATATTGAGTGCGTCGGAGGATATGACCGTGTGTCATTGGTGGGTGTATGCGCCTCCTGTGAAGAGCTTTCTCTGACAAGAATCGACAGGGATGTCAACGCTTATGCGAAAAGCAACCCATCCCTTGAGCCCACGACGATCTTCCGTGGCCATAGCTCTGTTGTCGGAGTAAGGTGGCTAAACTTTTCACTATCGAGTGGAGTCTGATCGAGCTGCAGGATGTTGATTGGCATCCTACGAAGGAGAACATCCTCGCAAGTGTCGGCGATGACAAAATGCTCATGCTGTTCGTTCTTAGCCATCACAACGGGCCCACACAGTTGCTGATTACACACCAGATGGGATACCCGAGCGTCCGCGGACCCAACTTCCAAGATTGCCGCGCACGACCATGAAATACTCACTGTCGCTTTCAACCCGGCTGCGGAGCATCTAATCGTCACCGGCAGCGCAGACAAGGTATGTTCCTCGTCGTTGATTTTGGGGCGTTGCGCTGACCCAACGCACAGACGGCGGTCCTGCATGACTTGCGCGTGCCCAATCGCAAGCTGCACATCTTTGAGTCGCACACCGACGAGGTCTTGCATGTTGCATGGTCGCCACACAACCCCACGATATTCGCAAGCGCCTCGAGCGACCGGAGAATTAACATCTGGGATCTGTCGCTCATCGGTGTCGAGCAAACACCAGACGACGAGGAAGATGGTCCGCCTGAGCTGCTCTTTGTCCACGGAGGTGCGTTCCGCGTATATGGTATCTATCGTGCACGACTTATGAAACTAGGTCACACCGCACGCCCGACCGACTTCTGCTGGGCACCTGGCTCCGAGGAAAACTGGAACCTCGCAAGCACGTCCGAGGACAACATCGCCATGGTGTGGCAGCCGACAATGCGCGTGTGGGCCGGCGACGAGATCCGGGTGGACGAGAAGGAGCTCGAGGACGACGCGATGGAGGGCGTGGAGAGCGTCAGCCAGGCAGGCACCAGTCAAGCCGGTGGGTCGATGACTGGGCGTCCGGGAGGGGCGCTGGGCCTGGAGGTGGGTCCGCCGGCGGCAGGCGCGGGAGATAGCATGGCAAGCGAGATGAAGAGGGAGCAGAGCATGAGCAGTCGGAGTATGAGTATGGGGGACGATTGAGGTGGGTCCTTTTCGTTCTCGTCGTTTGCGGTGTGCTGACGTTATGAAAGCGCTCATGTATAAATCTATCGTTGTATATATCTTGACAATAAGCGATGGGTGCTAGCCGACGACCAGGGGACGACTGAGGTTAGTTTGTTTTGTCTTCGTTATACAAGTTGCTTGCGTGCGCCAACACTTTCATATGGAAAGCAATGAAGCATAAATACAGGCATCCGTGAATATTGATCGCGAGAACGGTGATATCATAAGTGTGTGGCCTTTGGCCCTCTGGCCGGCAGGGACCCTAGGAACATGATTTCGAGCTATAGTTCAAGGCAATATCGGACAGCGACACCTGAAACAGTTGAAGGGTTTTAACTAGTCAACGAGAGTGCGATCAGCAGCTATTGACTCGTAAGCAATCTCGCCTTCGTAGTAGTCCTCCGTGTAGAAGATATGCTCTTGCTGAAGATGTGGCGTGGGGTCAAAAAGATCGTTCTCTACGTCCTTCCTAGTGTAGCGAAAGATCTTGAGTTGCTGAAGGGCAGCGCGTCGCAGAAGGTCTTTGATGTCATCTGGGGCTGCAATATACACGCCCTTAGACAGCTTACACTGCCAAATGGAGAGCATGCGGAGCTGCGCGTTGGATCGCGTCAGCATGTCTTCGATAACGTCGGCGTGCACGGCAGTCAAGGTGAGGTCGAGTCGATCAAGGAGGGGTACCATTATACCTCTGAAGAGATTGTCAAACGTATGCTGCCCGCTTAGGATCAACACCCGTAGCCGAGAGAGCAAGATGGGCTTCGTTACGCGGCTGTGTATCCAGTCGCCGTCGTTGGACCCCGTCGCCGTAAACACGATCGCTGAAAACGATTCCAGCCGAGGGCACCCTTTAAGCAGGGCCATGATATCCTCTGGTTGGATGATATGCACTCCCAGATTGGTAAGGTGTTGGAGTGGCAGGCTACCAAGGACTTCTGCGTAAAAATTGACGCTCTTGAACGACCGCAATCGCACGGTGCGAAGGGCAGCGGAGGCGCTGAACCCCTTCCAGAGACATTTTGAGGCCGAGAAATCGCCCTCATCCTCTGCAGGAAAGTCGATTGTGGCCCGCACGAGCGAGCGAAAGGAAGTGGCGGGGATAGACAGCAGCGGTCCCGCCACAATGATGGGCTTCGGCGTTCCTTTCGCCCAGAGAATGGAGATCTCGGCCCAGCGATGCGCAGCGAAGGCGACGAGCAACATGAATCTCTGGCACTGGGTCGCATACATCACAGCAGCCCCGTCCGATGGTATCGAGGAGTTTGTGTCGTCCATACGCAGAGTAAGCGGCAGTTTAGCAGAATACTCCAGGCAGGCTTTCAGGGCGACGATGTCGGCCGCTTCCGGTATCGCAGTGTCGACCAGTGTCCAGAGCCGCGGGTATCCACGGGTGATAGCGAACCAGCGCGAACAAACGTACCCAAGGAGTACACTGGCACGGCTATACAGGAATCTCTGCGGAGGCCGATTCAGATGGCGCAAGTGTGCATATTCGTCTCGTGGGCAGTCGAATGCGTGATTCCTCTCGCCGCACATGAGGAAGATGGCACATAACAACTCGGTGGGCAGCTTGTGGATGAAGCACCTCGACCACTGGGGCGGATCGGGTGTGGGTTTGGGCGACGCTTCAGCTACTGCCGCGAGCAGATCATCAACACCGATGTCAAACTTGGCATTAAGGGAGAGGGTCCGAGGACGACGCCCTGTACACAGTCATATCATCAGAGTCGTCCTTGCACAATCATGTCAGTCATACTGCCACTCACCGTCATTCGCCAGTGTCAAGGTTGCCCGCTGTGGCGAGTCTTGAGGCGAGTTTCGACTATGTCGCAAAAAGCGACGTATGAGATGATTAGCCATGGCTACTCAGACGCATAAGTCGGCACATTCGTGGATGCGGAGATGGACATGCCTACCGGGAATTCTTCGATCCAATGGCCAGAAAAAAATCAGAAGATTAGCAGATCAACTGCTGAGAAGGCAGGTCAGAGGGGGATGGCTTGCTCCCTCTGCAGTGTGCACGAGGAGTCACTTATAAAAGGATGGCCGGAAATTCGGCAGAGCTTCAATCAAAGGACAGAATGAGGCGAACAATTGAACAATAAGCGGAAAACGTACTGCTTATGTACCTGCGAAGCTGAATGATATGCATGAATACCTTTTGTGCGGTATCATGATTGATGAACAATACACGAACAATAAGCGACTGCGCCTGGGATGGATGGCGCCTCGCCAGACGGAATGAAGCATGACGATCCTAGCATGCATGGATCAACATAGGTAGACTCATTCGAACTTCGAAACAAATGGCGATTACCACAAATGGACACAAAAGGACCCGGATGCCGGCCGGGCCGAGTCGTACACGACTCTCCGTGTACATTTTCTCTCCTCCACTCCATCATCGTCCGACGTAGCGCGCAACCTAACTACCAGCTCAGTCCCAGATGCGTGACTATCAAGCTGGGTCATGCGACTTACGCTGCGAACGTTGTTAGGCTGATACAGTGGATCTTTTTTCACTGCCGCTCGGGGTGCTGGTACTTAGGAGGTTGACTCTGCGGTTGTTGCCGAAGCTGTCGGGTAGGCAGCTTAAGTAGCCAGCGGCCGCGAGACCTCCGGTTGTTTGGGCTCTGTGTGGGCGTAGTTGGTGTACCTGTACATTGAAGGCTCGTCATCCAACCAGTGGTCTGTCAGTTAAGCTCGAGACGGCAGAACGCTCCCGGCGGCAGCATTTGTTGACAGCTGTCAACACATGCAAACAAGGACGCGCTCCTGCTCCTGCCGTTCGTCTTTTGGACGAACGCAAAAAGTCTCGGCTGATGAACCCTGCCCGGATCGAACGGACGACCTTATGGATGTTCCCGGAAAGCTGGAATCATACGCGCTACCACTGCGCCAAGGGTCCATGTAAGGAATAAGAACACGCTTTCAGAACTGCTGCCATTACCGTCCTGTGACGGGTAATGCAACAGTTGTGGGTAATGCAACAAACCGTGCCCTGACAATGAAACGAGGGCCGATTTCTTAGTTACTTCATAGGATGGTAGGACATACACTTTGGGATACTGTGGTAAAATTTGAAGGCACCCCGACCTCTGGGGAAGAACACAGAAAATCGCGACCACCTCAAATTGCTCTCTCACGGACCTTGCCGTTGGTACCGACGGCATTACACGCTCGATCTTAGCTCTCAATCTCCCAAAATATCAGGGGCATAAGCGGGTTATGCTAGGAGTATTCCTATCTTTTTGCTTTGGCGAGAAAGGGAAGGTTCGACGCACAGAAGAGCGCGTTGCATTCGGTCCCGTCACAGCGTTATGGCCTGTTGCATTACGCCCCCGAAACAAGCCGCCCTCAGCACACAGTTTCTCCTTACTCCTGGGCCTTGAAAAAATTCGTGGAAGCGCATATTCATGCGGAAATGTACTCTGATTATTTTCTCAAGAATCGAAGATGAACTCGAGCAGCAGTGGCTGCCGGACCAAAAGTGTTGCATTACCCGTCACAGGACGGTACATCACGAAAAAAGCGCACCTGGTATCAGCGCTGTTCACCACGACATGGCACGATATTTCCCACCTGGGACGACCAGATTCTCGAAAGTGATCAGCGCTGAGGGTCACGGGTCCCCCCGCTGACCACCGGCGATAATCCCCACCAGCCGCGACCAAGTTGCATCAGCCAGTTCGAACATATCGTCAATTGTGGGCGCTACCGGCGAATGTGGGCGCTATCGGCGTCATCATCCGTGATCGGGGCCTATCGGGCCGAACGACCATGATCAGGTTTGTCGGCGCCTTTCAACACAAACACATCTTATAGTTGCCATCGTTGCTGACAGGCGGCTCCCCAGCGGCTCTCCGTAGTGTATTCACAAGCAGTTGAGGAGCACAATCATATTCTATTGAAGGCTACATATTACAGGCGTGTGCTAAGTAGAAAACATCCGAGTAGCCCGGCGTGTTGGTGCTGGTCGCGTGCGGGAAGGGTGAGGGAGGTGCGAGGGAGTCAGTAGTTGCGCAGGTGGTACGGGCTGACCGAGCGTTGAAACCGGCTTAGGAGGAGGGTGAGGAACTCGGCCTCTCAGTCATCGCCGGCGCCGCTCTTCTTGGTCGGGCGCAGGCACAACTTGCGGTCACAGTCCAGGGGCAGCGGGGGCGTTAGCGGTGCCTTCGCCAGTGCAGCGACAGGCGAGGGCCGAGCAGTTTTGCTGGCTTGTCGTGCGAGATCAGCCAGGAAACACACCGTATTCACCTCCTTGTTCGTGCTCGGCGGCTGCAGAGGATAAGTGATTGTCAGTACAGACAAGTCACATACTCACTTGCACTCGTGCACATGTGTGCAAAGTCGCAAGTCGGGAGCGACGCTGCGTATGGATGGCGGAGAGCGACGTTGGCGCGGACGGCAGGCAGCACGCACGCGGAGACCCTTGCTCATCCGTGTCTCGAAAGGCTCGAGCATGTGTTGCACGTCGTCCGCCGGTGCTGGTAGTTCTCGTCGTCGCCGAGTTTTTGGTAGCGAAGAGGCTCCTCCGCCAAGCTAACCGTACGTACCGGAGCCAAGCGGCCAGCTGGCCTCGAGCGCCTGGGTGTCGCCCTCTAAGAGCGCGCCAAGCACGGTGGTGAGCTGACGCTTGCGCGTGCAGAGTACGTCCTTGACCTGCAAGTCAGTGAGCACGACAAAACTAAGGGCGCGACCAAGGCGCACACCGAGCTTGCTAGCCGCGCGTGTGAGGCGGCGGTTGAGCGTCGTCGCGGGTGTGTCCATGTCGAGCGCGGCGGTGTCTGGGGGTACACCGTTCATCGTGAAGGTGAATGGTGGTGGGGTTGATCCGCAAGCGGCGGTGCTGGGCTCCGGCGCGGTAAGGGGAGATCCGACGCCCCCACCGCCACCGCGATCGGGCTCGTCAACGGCACCAGAAAGCGGCGCCCAACCTTGAGCACCTTGCGCTTCTTGGTGTTGCTGGGCTGCTGGCCAGGTGGCTATATGCGCATCATATACAAGTCAAGTCATTTCGAAAGTGAGTATATGCGCCCAAAAAGGTGACGCGATGCACGCACTGGTCGACGCACGGCCTCGTTTGCGAGCTGTCCTCCTGTTCTCCATCCAGAAGTCATTTGATCGTCTGCGTGCGGGATGGCTATTCCGCAGCGCTGAGAAGTCAGCTTGCTCGTCGCCCGTGAGCTCGAGGATGAGATAGTTAACGTTGCAGCTCTCGTGATATTCGAGGGGTAGGATGAGCGGATCGTGCGTACAGTGGAGCGGCATGGCTGCCAGAGAGGCTGACCCTGTTTGTTCACGCCTGTCGAGCGCGTTGCCCTCACAGTCCATGGTGAGAGTAAGAGGCAAGCGGGGAGATTCTCAGAAAATTAAATGTGAATGTCATTGTCATTGTATGCGCGTGCGATCACGAGGCACCGCGTCATGTCCGGATTCACTGACGTCATATTCCCGGAGTTCGCGCGCGCGCCAGGCTGAGGCGCGCGTCTTCTTTTCGACTCGGACTTGGTTGCTCTTGCTAGATGCTTCTCTTTAACGACTACCGATGCCAGTGGCGCTCCGTCACTATTCCACGCGCCCTCAATACCTGACGGACTGTACACGCAAGGCTCATATATTGCAGTGTCCTGGCCGACGAACGATTCACGAAGCGTCACAGTAACTTGCCAGTGCCTACCGCGTCCATGTTTTATTGTGATGGCATATTATCATAGCCGAGTAGAAGGATGATGGTCGTTTGCCTGGCTTTCGCGGTCCTTTGTTGGCCCTGCCGGGGCCGCCTGGTCAGAGCTGATAGAATCTCGCCAGCCTGACCAGGGCTTACCACTTAGCCGGCATCCTGGTCAGGGATGATATGTCTAGACCTGCAATGGTCAACCTTATAGGATACGCAGCAAGTATCATTCCTGTTCAGGGCGTTGTGGGTCCAGCGCACCTGATAGTTCCGACAAGGGCTGATCCCCTTTTGGCTTTTTTCGTGATGTACTACTGGGCGACTTCTTTTGCCTTCTTCCAGCTTGCACCTTGAAGGACGTCGATGTCTTCTTCTCAAGTAGTCAATCTTCCATGCATGGAGTCGACCTTCTATTCATGCATGCACAAGCCCGTTTGCGCGATATTCTAGATAGCGCGCTATCGACACAGAAGGACGCCTATGATTCGTTATGAATGGTCTTCTTGTACAACTATCGCTCGCTCGTCCCGCCTCACCAAAGGCTCGGTCAAAAAGATTGTTGGGGGCCCCCTCGCTTCCGCTGGTCGTCCCCCCGGTCGCACGTGCTACCGCTGCGCCAAGGGTGGTCCTTGTATCAAAAGCGTCACTGCAACGTTCGACTACACAATTTGATATGGCTTTTCCTGGTCATTCTGACCTGGCCGCCGTGACAGCTCCCTCCTTCGAGTGAGTCCGCCTATACCGATTCATGAAGTTGAATGCTGAAATTGCCGTGCTTGTCATCCTTCTGCTGGCGAAGCGCTGCTTGTTCGTGTATTTGCCAAGCACTTATTGTTACTCCCAAAATACTGCACAAAGGATGTACATATTCGGCGCCGCAGCTGAACGGTACGATTGTGGTTTATTGTTCAATTGTTCACCGCGTAACGCCCTTCGGTCGAGGCTCTTCATTTCTAATTCAACTCTTCATAAGCGCCTCATGCAGATGCGAAGTTCATTCTCACTCGCAACCCGTTCCTCTGGCCCAGTGCCTTCTCAGCAGTTGATCGATCTGATCTGCTATTGTTATAATATTTTCTCTCAACATCGGATCCAATCACAGGCATGTCCATCCCCGATCATCCACAACTACCGACTTATGCGTCTGACCAGCCATGGCTCGTCGTTTTGTTTCTTGTTTGTTGCGCCACGGTCGACACTCGCCGCAGCGAACCACCTTGACTCTGTCAAATGACGGTGAGTGGAAATACATTTGGTATCATCGTGCAAGCCTCAAGGATGTCACTGACTTTGTGACTATCTACTGGACGCCGTCCCTGAACCCTCTCCCCGCCCTTGTCATCTCTTGCATGACGGTCCCCTGCTCGCCGCAATAACTGAAGCGCCTACAACATCGCCACCTGATACACCGGGCTGCCCTATCCACAAGCTGCCCACCGAGTTGTTATGCACCATCTTCCTCATGTGCGGCGAGACGAACCGCATATTCGACTACCCACAAGACGAACGTGTTATAGCCCGCCCGACTGAGCGCCCGCGACGACAGCCATCACGGTACAGCCGTTCAAGTGTACTCTTTGGGTATGTTTGTTCGCGCTGGCTCACCATCACCCGTGGATGTCCCCAACTCTGGACTCTGATCGACATTGCAATGCCTGAAGCATGCGACATCGTCGCGCTGAAGCTCTGCCTGGATAATTCCGCCAAGCTGCCGCTCAGTCTGCGCATGGACGACCGGTTTTCCTCGCCACGATCGGAAGAAAAATCTGCAATTTGCTCGGCGACCTGCCTGAGATTCATGAACCTCGTCGCCTTCGCTGCGCATCGCTGGGCTGAGATCTCTATCTTCTGGGCAGAATATACACCGAGACCCATCATATTGGCGGCCCCGCTGTTTAGTGTTCCCGCTGGCTCCTTTCGCTCTCTCGTGCGGGCGACTGTTGACCTGTCAGCAGAGCGAGACAGCAATTCTTCGGCTTCGAAAGGCCTGTGGAGGACGTTTAACGGTTCAACTGCCCTGCGTACCGTGCGATTGCAGTCCTACGATCAGTGGCAGGGCGTCTACATCTACGTAGCAGTCCTTGGTAGCCTGCGACTGCAGAGCCTCACAAGCCTGGGAGTCAAGGACGTCCTACCAGAACACGTCATGGATCTGCTCAAGAGGTGCCCTGCGCTGGAATCATTCCAGGCGGTCGTGTCCACAGCTTTGGGTTCAAATAAGGGTGACTTGATACCTATTGTAAAGAAACCCATCTCGCTTTCTCAGCTGAAAGTGTTGATCCTAAGCGGACAACGCTCGTTTGGCAATCTCTTCAAGGGTATAAAGGTACCCCTCCTCAACCGACTCGATCTCAGTAACGCAGGCGTGCAGGCCGACCTTATTGAGGACATGCTGACGCGGTCCAACGCGCAGCTCCGCATGTTATCCATTTGGCAGGGCGTAAAACACGACGGAGTCCCAAAAGAGATTATGGCGCTTTTACGGTGCGCTGCTCTTCGGCAACTCAAGATATTTCGCTACATCAGGAGCAGAAAAGAAGACCGTTTCAACCCGCTGCCTCATGTTCCACAAGACCTTGTTTACTATACGGAGAACTACGACGAAGGCGAAAATGCTTACAAGTCAATAATCGCGGGCCACCAATTCATTTACTAGTGTCGTTGCTTTATATGTTCGTAATTATGGCCTTGAGTTGGCGCTACTCATCACATATTATTCCTAAGGTCCCTGCACCAGAATTGGTATTCAATATTCCCCGGCGCATACTGCACGCATACTGTGAGCTTACTTTGAATAAGCGATGCATAAAGACGGCGAGTCGATTGTGGTCTTTTGGGTGGCATATTAATCGGGACGGCCTCCGATTGGCTGGGCCACTGTATTCTCTTTCAATCGGTGTCAGCCTTATTTGTGTTTAATACAACTGGCCTTGAGAAGTCCCGGTAATAGGGAGAATCTCGCAGGTTCTAGGAGGAGAGTACGAAACGAGGGAGAGAGGGCGAGAGACCAAATAAAGGTCAGCCTTAGTTCGGGGAGAGTCGAGTGGCGAGGCGCCGGACGGAGGAAAAATGGTGCTGGGGAGCCGGGCGACGAACCGAAGTCACGTGACCGCAACGACGACGGCGGCGGCGACGGGAAGATGAGGCTGTGGGAAAATAAAACGGGAAGAGTCGAAGAACGTTTTGGCACTCAGTTAGAGTGTTGGCTCCTGTCTTGGACTGAGTTCGGCGTCTGAGGGCGGCAACGGCGGACAAGGTCTGATAACCGTTGTCGGGAGCGAGCAGCGGTCGGCGTGTTCGGCGGAAGGCGGCGGCGTCGGCGGGTTCGATTCTCGGCTTGCGGCAATCTTCTTCGGGCAAAATCTGAGTACTCTAGCTTACAGTAACGTAAAGAAGCTATCTAAGGACTCGGGGGTCCTCTCTCTTACGGTTCTTGAGGCTTACAGGGACTCGCGGCGTCAGACGCGAGGTATAAATCTAAGGTCAAGGTGTCTCTTATTGTTTGGCCGCTTTTCACGGCTTATATACCCTGTCTATAGAAGGTACTCGAACTTTCTACGCTACAAAAGAAGGTGGAAGAACGCGGGAGAAGATTCTCGGGTCGTCCCGAAGCTGGTGGTTGATTCTCGTGACACCGGCATCATCCGGGGCACTCACACATGACTGTTCGCCTTCGCTGCGCATCGCTGGGCTGAGATCTCTATCTTCTGGGCAGAATATACACCGAGACCCATCATATTGGCGGCCCCGCTGTTTAGTGTTCCCGCTGGCTCCTTTCGCTCTCTCGTGCGGGCGACTGTTGACCTGTCAGCAGAGCGAGACAGCAATTCTTCGGCTTCGAAAGGCCTGTGGAGGACGTTTAACGGTTCAACTGCCCTGCGTACCGTGCGATTGCAGTCCTACGATCAGTGGCAGGGCGTCTACATCTACGTAGCAGTCCTTGGTAGCCTGCGACTGCAGAGCCTCACAAGCCTGGGAGTCAAGGACGTCCTACCAGAACACGTCATGGATCTGCTCAAGAGGTGCCCTGCGCTGGAATCATTCCAGGCGGTCGTGTCCACAGCTTTGGGTTCAAATAAGGGTGACTTGATACCTATTGTAAAGAAACCCATCTCGCTTTCTCAGCTGAAAGTGTTGATCCTAAGCGGACAACGCTCGTTTGGCAATCTCTTCAAGGGTATAAAGGTACCCCTCCTCAACCGACTCGATCTCAGTAACGCAGGCGTGCAGGCCGACCTTATTGAGGACATGCTGACGCGGTCCAACGCGCAGCTCCGCATGTTATCCATTTGGCAGGGCGTAAAACACGACGGAGTCCCAAAAGAGATTATGGCGCTTTTACGGTGCGCTGCTCTTCGGCAACTCAAGATATTTCGCTACATCAGGAGCAGAAAAGAAGACCGTTTCAACCCGCTGCCTCATGTTCCACAAGACCTTGTTTACTATACGGAGAACTACGACGAAGGCGAAAATGCTTACAAGTCAATAATCGCGGGCCACCAATTCATTTACTAGTGTCGTTGCTTTATATGTTCGTAATTATGGCCTTGAGTTGGCGCTACTCATCACATATTATTCCTAAGGTCCCTGCACCAGAATTGGTATTCAATATTCCCCGGCGCATACTGCACGCATACTGTGAGCTTACTTTGAATAAGCGATGCATAAAGACGGCGAGTCGATTGTGGTCTTTTGGGTGGCATATTAATCGGGACGGCCTCCGATTGGCTGGGCCACTGTATTCTCTTTCAATCGGTGTCAGCCTTATTTGTGTTTAATACAACTGGCCTTGAGAAGTCCCGGTAATAGGGAGAATCTCGCAGGTTCTAGGAGGAGAGTACGAAACGAGGGAGAGAGGGCGAGAGACCAAATAAAGGTCAGCCTTAGTTCGGGGAGAGTCGAGTGGCGAGGCGCCGGACGGAGGAAAAAAAATGGTGCTGGGGAGCCGGGCGACGAACCGAAGTCACGTGACCGCAACGACGACGGCGGCGGCGACGGAAGATGAGGCTGTGGGAAAATAAAACGGAAAGAGTCGAGGAACGTTTTGGCACTCAGTTAGAGTGTTGGCTCCTGTCTTGGACTGAGTTCGGCGTCTGAGGGCGGCAACGGCGGCAAGGTCTGATAACCGTTGTCGGGAGCGAGCAGCGGTCGGCGTGTTCGGCGGAAGGCGGCGGCGTCGGCGGGTTCGATTCTCGGCTTGCGGCAATCTTCTTCGGGCAAAATCTGAGTACTCTAGCTTACAGTAACGTAAAGAAGCTATCTAAGGACTCGGGGGTCCTCTCTCTTACGGTTCTTGAGGCTTACAGGGACTCGCGGCGTCAGACGCGAGGTATAAATCTAAGGTCAAGGTGTTCTTATTGTTTGGCCGCTTTTCACGGCTTATATACCCTGTCTATAGAAGGTACTCGAACTTTCTACGCTACAAAAGAAGGTGGAAGAACGCGGGAGAAGATTCTCGGGTCGTCCCGAAGCTGGTGGTTGATTCTCGTGACACCGGCATCATCCGGGGCACTCACACATGACTGTCACGTGCGCGACCTCGGTCTTTGCCGTTGAACGAATAATTGTGGCGTCGGCGAGCTCTTCCGCCTGAGTGCGTGATCTCGGGCAATGCAAACCATAATCTCTCCTGACATACGCGGGAAACGTGAAATATACAGCGCCCTCGCTGCTAGCTTGCCCGAGACACGCGCTTCAGGCTTCTTCTCGAGCGAAAGCGAGCGGCACCTGCGTATGTTCATATTCCCACGGCGTAGCTGAGTGTCTCTAGGGAGTCCAAGAATGGGGGGGTGGTAGAAGGAACGGATGTGACGGAGCGAGTATATATAAGCAATGGAGGGCAACATGACGAGCGCGGACCGAATAGCGTAGAGTACATAGGGGGGTATACGAGCGCTGCTCCCGGGACGCGCCACGCTCATTGGGCGCCGGGCAGCGCCAGCATGCCAAGAAGGCGCACAATATGGAGCCCCTCGTTGCCCGGGGCGGGGTGGTTGTCCGGCGGCACCGTCTTGTTCGAGACGAGGCAGGTCAGTCGCCAGATGACGGTGGCCCGTGCGACCTCGTGCATGCGATGCAGGTGCTCAGCGCGCTCCTCGCCCTCGTCGTCAAGCTTGGCTGCCTCCTCCAACTCGGACGCATAAAAGGCCCAAACCTTCTTGCGGCTCATCATCATGCGCACCTCCCTCAGCTCGGTCTGCACCGCTAGGGGAATCCCGCGATACCCCGCAATGATGAGCGCGGTTCCTCCCGCGACGTCCTCTCGCAGCACCTCCATCGGCCAGAGGGTTCCGCGCCCCTCCGGCATCCAGTCGTCTAGGATGGTGAAGGGGACCCCCGTCTGCAGGGTGAGGGGCGATCGCTTCTCCTCCACGGGCATCAGCCTGTAGAGACGGTGGGGGCCGGCGAACCCGTCGAGAGAGACAAAACGCTGGGTATCTTCGAGGCGACAGAGGGGGTAGTGAGTAAGGCTGGAAGAGTCGGCGGCGCCGTCCGGTTCTGGGTAGTCAGGGCCAGGGATGCTCGGAGGGTGGAGGACGTCGGGGTCTTCCCCGTAGTGCGCGCCCGGAGGAGGAGGAATGACAGGAAGCGCGTGAGTCAGCGAGGGGTGCGGAGTAGCGAGGCGCAGATTCTCGTCGATGGGGAGACGCATCGGTGCGGGCTCGTCGAGCGCTACTGATGGCGGGGGAGTCTGGACTACTTCCCCCGTCCGAGTTGGCGCTCGGGTGAGGGGCGCATGGGTGAAAATGTCTGCGTACTCTTCTACATCTGAGTGCCGAAACACGAATGTGCTTGGGCTGGGAAGCGGAGGAGTCTTGGAGGCGTTCTCCAAGGCGGCTTCTGACCGGAGGGGTTAAGATGGCGATGGGGGGAAGTAGATGAGCAGCGTACTGAGAAGCGTGTTGGTTCCGCCTGTCTTACGCGTGAACCCGATGGTCTTGAACTTTTGGGCCATCTGGCGCCCGGTGCTTCGCAGGCGGCTGGTAAGAGGGGGACGGGTCGAAGACGACAGCGAAGGGAAATGATGGGCGAACGGAGGGAGATCGGGAGACGGCCCGAAGGGCATGGGTGTTCCCATGATGGACGAGTGGCAAACTGCTTTCTCCCTCTTCCGCGTTCCCTTTTGTACCGCTCCGCTTTTTCGCTTACGCTACTCCGACTCGTCAGCCGTCCCATCCTCTCCAGATCCAGAATCGTCGACGCTCGATTCAGACTGTTGCCCCATTTGGTTAGTCCTCATGAATGCATGAGTCCGCCTCACGTATGGCAGGAGCCTCCTGGGCGATGCAGCGCTAGCCAATTCCGCTCCATCCAGCTCCTGCAGGACATACGCTCCGCCTCGGTTCCTTCTGGCCACTATGTACGGTCCTAGATATCTTGCCGCGATCTTTACTTCAGCACCGACCCTTCGCTCGTTTGCCGAGTTTCTCAGTAGCACCAAGTCTCCCGTCTTGTATTCTTCCCTCTGCAGTTTCTTGATAAATCGCTGCTCGAACTGGACCTTGGAGCGGAACCTTGCTGTGTGCAGTGTTTCGGCAGCCTTCGCCAGATCGTCCGGCCGCCTTTCTAGCTGTCTCATTCGTGCCGCCAATAATTCGGATGTAGACATCCCTGCGCGGAACTTCTGTACCAGGAAGGTGGCTTCCGCGAGGTCAAGGGATAGTACAGGGTCGCATCCGTGCAGAAGCTGATACGGGGAGAACCCTGTAACCTTGCTTACTGTTACTCGGTCGGCGAACAGCGCGAGTGGCAGGCTTCGCGGCCACCTTTCAGCCTTCCCCCTGCAGTACTTGGCAATAGCCTCTCTGAGCGTGAAGTGTCCCCTTTCGACCACGCCATTTGCGTGATGGTTGTACGGCGATATGCGGCGTAGGGGGAGGTTCATTCGATGTGTGAGCCTATCGAAAGCCCCTTGAAATTCTTTCCCGTTATCAGAGACTATCTTCTGCGGTATTCCGTATCTACAGATGATATGTGTCCAGAGAAAATGTGCTACCGCCCGTGACGAGAGCTTGCGTAAGGGCTGAGCTTCGCAGAACCCTGAAAGATCATCACGAGCGGCAATAATATAGCGAAGCCCTTTCTTGGTTTCAGGCATGTGCATGGCATCCAGATAGATCTTGCTGAATAGGCTGACTGGGGTTGATATCGTAAGCGGATGCTCCAGCCGCTTGAGACTGCGCACCTGGCATTCGTGGCATGAACGGACATGATGCTTGACGTCGGCGTACAGGTGGGGCCAGTAGACTCGTTCCCTCAGAAGCTCGAAGGTAGCCTGGACCCCCTTGTGGCCTAGTTCGTCATGTGCTCGCTTCAGGGCGTCACTCCGCTCACCGTTCTCCGTCAGCACCCGCTGAGGGGGCGCGCCTGTTCGACGTCGGTACATAGCCCTGTCCTTCTTGAAGAACTCCATCGCTTTGCTGAGAAAGCGACGCTTCTTCTGAGGGGTGTCAAAATGAGGGGTCTGGAGGTTGTCGAGGAACTCACTGTACTGGCGCAGAGCGGAGTCCGCAGTTCGCCTAGCAATGAAGCATCGTGCCGCTTCTCTCTCCTTTGGCGTATAGTGAGCCCCCCGTTTCGTAAGTCCGCTCGTGGGGGAACGGCGCAATGGCGCGGCCCTGATCAGAAGGGCAATATCATCGAGCCACGAGTCGTCATCACTCACTGGGGTCTCGTCCGAGGCCAGCGGTCGTCGAGACAGGGCATCCGGAGCACGAAACCGCGTGGCGGGGACATGGTTGAGCTTGAAGTCAAACATCAGGATCCCCTGAATCCAGCGATTGACGGACGCGTTGGGCTGCAGGTCGGGATCATTCAGCATGCCTTTTATATACTGAGCGTCCACATTGACCTGCAAATCCTTGACGCCTATTAGGTACATCCGCCAGTGTCGAAGCGCCCGGTAGAGTCCAAACAACTCGAGTTTTGGCTGTGAGTATCGTGATTCGCGCTCGCTCATCGGAATCGAACCGTACCGGGCGGGATGCTCCCTTCCCTGTTCATCGATCTGCGAGAGAATCATCCCTACTGCTTCCTTGCTCGAATCCACTGACAGGATGACAGGCTTCCCTGAGTGGTAATCAATGGGCCGTAGTGCGGGCGGGCTGGCCACCAGCCGTTTGATATTTTCGAAGGCTGCGTGGCGTCGTTCATCCCACACGAATTCCCCTTCGCGCCGGTACAGCTCCGTAAGAGGGCGAATAAGCAACGAGTAGTTTGGGATCCACACACGCACCACGCCGCATAGCCCAAGAAACTGGCGCACTTCTTTAGGGTTTCGCAGAGGGGGCCAGCTTAAAATCTTGCTGATCTTGTCCTGGTCAGGTAGGCGTCCGTCCTTACAACAGGTCTGTCCTACGATGAGCACCCGCGGTCGACAGATCTGCGCCTTGTTCGGCGCGAATGTAGCGCCCGCGCTTTTAACTCTGTGCATAATGCGGTGCACGTCGACAGCGTGCTCCCAGATGAACCTACGGATTCCAGGATTTTCGGCTAGCACGGCGGGGTTCCCCTCTGCATCCGGGTACTGCGTGGCAGGCCCTTTCACCGCTAAATCGTCTATGAATATATTAGCCTTATCTGGAATCTCCGGCTCTAAGACAAAGACCATGCTTTTCTGGAACTCTGCGGGGGAGTTGGTGTAGCCCATAGGCATAGATGTTAACTGCAATAGCCCGAGCGGAGATTGAAACGCGGTCAGGTGACGACAGCTAGGGTCCGTCTTGCGCGCGTCAAATCCCCAGAAAAGGTCGAACACCGAATAGCACTCAGCCCCGGCGAATTTCTCGACGAAGTCGTCGATGATGGGCAGGGTGCCAGCGTCGCGCACAGATACCGCGTTGAGCGGCTGCAGGTCGTGGACCAGGCGTAATTTCCCGTTCTTCTTGAGCACGCAAAACCAGCGAGAACGGTAGGAGGACTGACTAGGTTCGTACACTCCCGCTTTTATCTTTTCTTTAAGCAGGCCAATCACTTTGTCGTGGATGCCGGGCGGAATAGGAATGTTCTTATACTCCCAGGCCTTGTGCGGAATCGTAGTATACTTGTAGGGAGAGAAATAGGATTCCTTGAGCGTACCCCGCTGGTGTTCCTCAAATGCGAGTGACGTGTCGTTAAATCGGAGTACTTGCTCGAAGAGGCGCTCTTCCTCGGGCCACAAGTACCCATCGGCATTGATGGCCATGCTTTCGAGCCGTTCACGAGTGAGGCGCTCGGTGGGTTCGAAGATGGGTGGTTGACGCGGCAATTCCCTCATGTCTGCAAACAGCTCATCGTCGGCCGGCCTCGTACGCGACACTTGGTGCGAGACGGGTATCACGCCTCCCACCGGCCTTACCTTCTTGTCTACGCGCTTGTACGCTGTAAACACCCCTCTTCGTGCCGCTGTTTCCTCATCCGGGTACTCCTCCGTGCAGAACACTATGTCGTCGTCGCTTTCCAAAAGTAGGCAAGCCAGATCGTTAGGGGTTAGCTGCCCTCTCGCATGCTCAGCGCCGAGTAAACCTAAGTTCATCATTTGACCGTTCGAGTCCCTCCGGCTCTGCACCGAGAAGAAAAATACGTCCTTCCCAGTTTTCTCCTTAATCGTGTCCTTTCGAAGGTCCCGGAACCAATCCCTGACCGACCTCGATACTCGCTCCAGATAGGGCTCATAACAACAATGATATTGCGGCCAAGTACACCGAGAAAGACTGCTAGCGAACGTACTCGTACACAGAGTCCACGACGAGAGGCCGGCTATCGCCGCAAGCATAAGGAAAAAGGAGGCATAAGGGAGAGAAAATGAAGAGGGCAGCGCCGTTGGCGCTCGGGACGAGGCCTCAGGCGACGCGAATGAGAAGGAAAGGTTGGGGGGAGAGGTACGGGTGGCGCTGCCAAGACGGGAAGCCGGGAGGCGCTTCAATCTCCCCTCTAGAGGGAAGACCACGATCGCGGGGAACGTGAATAAGTAGGAGTCGCGGGAACTTGTCGAACACAGATCGCCCGAAGGCGCGGGGAACGTGAAAGCGTGATAGTCTGGGAGGGGAAATGAGCCCTCCTCTGATACGGTTCCGAGATCCACGTACAAGTCGTAAGAGATCGTTAGGTTGCTTAATTCGAGGTGTCCATGTGCTCCCCCATCCTGCCGCACGTTATTAGCGAAAGGAATGAAAGCGAAAGGAACGAAAATACCGAGGCACTCCACCGGCTTCGCGCCCTTCGGTCGCGACTGCCTCGGCCAATTCTTGCTGCAGCTGCGCGCTTTCAGGGCAGTGGGGTGCCCACCTCTTGATCCAGAAATGGCGTTTTCGTTTCGCGAAAAACGAATCGACCTCATCCTTGCGCTCGCGGGCCGCCCGGCACACTTCCTCGACAGGTCCTCCTAGATAGCCGCAGCGCAGGAGCCCCCGCAGGTAATTCGAGATGTGTGGTGGCTCCCGTCGCGACACGATCTGCAGGAGGTGCCCCAGGCGTGGCTCACGGCGCTGGTGGAGGAGCTGACCGGGCGTGAGCGTTCTGTGAACTCGTTCCTGCCCAAAACTCACGCGTCCAAGCCCCTCCAGGTATTGCGCTTCTTCCGAGAATAGGAGCGGTTGCACGCCGGGAGTGAGGGCGTCCTCAGGCCGAATGCTGCTCTTCACGTCTCCACCCCATCCTCGAGCTGTCACAAGGGCACCCGCGAGTTCGATGGCGGAGACAAGCGCACCTCGAATCGCGTCAATTTGAGGCCAAGCATGGCGGACCAGGAAGCCCCAGTCGCCGCGGTGCGAGGGGTGGCCAGGGTTGTTCGGTCCGAGCAGCCCGAAGGGCACGCCGGGGCGGTTGCCGTTGCGAGGCTGGTGGACGTGAAGCACGGCCCCGCGAGTGACGCTGCGAAGATTTGCAGGAGCGCGATAGACCTGTTCGGGGAAGATGGAACCCCACCACTCCAGAAGCCGGTCGCTGCTAGCGTCGAGCCCCACGCAGCGAAACAAGGTCTCGAATGAGGCGGCATCCACATGCATGTCGAAGCCGGGATCCTCGAGAATCCGCCCAAGTCGTCTAGTGGCGAAGTCCTCGAGCTTGTCGACGAGTACCTCGACGACGCCCAGCTGTGCCGCCAGCTGCTGCTGGAGCGCTCCCGGATCCTCGGTTGGTATGTAGGTAAGTCGACGCCGTCCTTGCTGGAGAATAGGCCCAGCAGTTTCTTGGAGCTGCCGAGAGATGTCCCGCAACAGCTGGTCAGTCTGCTCGCTGTCGATATGGCCTTCCTGGATTGAGGCGCGAGCCATGAGGGTGTGTGTGAGAGCCTGGTGGAAGACGCGAGCGATCTGTAGCTGTGTCAGTGAAATTCGCGAGGCGAAGTCGGCAACCCATACCGCCATTTCCTCATCGACCTCGGGGAGTCGGACGCTCGACGGTGGCGGGGTGCGATGATCCTCTTCCCCTACTGGCAGCGGAACCTCGGCGTAGTCGGGAGGCGGACTGTCCTGCACCTCTCCAGGCTCCAGCTCCTCGCTCTCGTCGGGTTCCAGCGCCTCGCAATCGCTGGGCGGCGCGAACACGATGGGCGACACGGGAGGCGAAGGAGTCGATGGCGTAACCGGCTCCAGGGACGGCATCGAGCCTACCGACAGGGATACTGAGACAGGAGATGAGCTAACGTCCTCGGAATTCCCCAACGACTGAGTTGAGAGCGACACGAGAGTCTCGCGCAGCTCGTCTACCGTCTTAGCCATCTCCCCATGCTCCGCTTGTCGAACTGCGGCGCGGTAGATGTCCACTGCAGCATCGAACGTGTCGGAGGCGTGGTCGTGGAGCCTTCGAGCCAAGCGTCGCAGCTGCTCCGTAGCCGCGTCGATCTCGCCAGTGTTGCATTCGGGTCCCTCGATGCCGTCCTCGTCGTCGGTGACCTGTTCGCCTCCCTCTCGCGCGCCGTTTCCCATCTCCTGCTCGTCGTAGGCGTCGTCGTAGTCCTCGAGATCGGTCTCTCCTTCGGCGTCCCGGTCGGTCAGAGCGCCGTCCTCGTCGGTATCTCCCTCGGCGTCGCGGTCGGTGAGCTCATCGTCATCCTCGGGTGGAGGCATGGCGATGTCGCCCTCATTTCCCAGGAGCCGAGAGGGAGGGTCCGCACACTCGCCATCTCTCCCCGGGAAATCAGTCGACGACCGAGGTGGCGCGGAGGGAAGCACAGAATGGAAGGGGTGCGGTCGAGCTTCCGCGTCGTCCAATTCGGCCAGATCAGCCTGAGAGAACATGGGCGGTGAAGGCGAGTGCCGGTAGAGTTCGCGCATCTCGACGTCGGACGCTTGACCATTCGTTAGTGGGCGCGAATTTGGGGCGCCGCCGTCCTCCTGAGGCGGAAGGTCCTCCTTTACTGGAGACGGCGTCTCTTGCTCGCGGAAGGGCCATCCAAGGGAGAAGACTCGCGGTCGCTCCGGCGTCGAGAGGCTACTGCTAGCAGATTCTGTCAGCTTTGTCGCGAGCGGGGAGAATGCCTTCTCGTACCGTCCAGGAGACCGTAACTGGGGCGCGAGTGCCACTCGACCCCCTCCATGGGTGTCCCCCTGTCCCTCCTCCAAGGAGCGTTCCGCCGTTGCCGCGAGTGAGCGTCGGGGCGAGACGACGCGCGGCGAGAGGACAAGCTTGAAGGAGGAGGCGATCTTCTGCGGAACGAGTCGCTCCCACGCGGCCCGCTCCTCCGATCGAAACCGCTCCCCCGCTCCTGCTGGAAATGGACGTTTGCTCGGAACGTGGTAGATCCCGGTGTCGGGGTGCGGTGTGTCGAGGGGCGGTACCGGTCCGCTCCCCTCCAGTGGGGAAGAGAGCTGTACCAGGGCCGCGTTGGCGTGGGCCTTGGGCTGGGGGTCCGCACCGGTTCGCTCATGTCGATCCGACTCAGCAGGGAGGGCGGCGAGGACCCCGTCCCGCTGACCGATGGAGGAATGAAGCTTTGACTTGCTCTTGACAGGTTTGCCGGATCCGATTCGCAATGGAGGGGGAGGCGCGGTTTTGACAGGTGGAGGCAGCATCTTGCCTGCGGCGAGTCCGGGCGGGGATGACTGGAAGAGCAGGGAGGGCTGTGGCGGTGGCTGGGATTGCAGGGCCTGCAGGAAGAGCACCAGCCGTCGGTCCTGGGCGGCGGCGGCGGCGACGAGCGCGTTGGTGTCGCGCTCCTCCTCGGCGCTGGGGGGCGGAAATGGGATGGCATCGGTTGAGGAGAGGGATACGTCACCTTCGGCGGTCTCGTGGAGTATGGGGGTGGCAGCGTCCGGCGGCTGATCTCCCATGGTGATAGATGCGGGGGAGGAAGCGGCCTTCTCGCTGGGGTACTCGAGGAGTAGTCCTGAGGGAGGCGAAGAGCTGCTATCCCAGGATCCGTAGAGGCGCCGAAGGTCCGAGTTGGTGGGTGAACTGGGCGTCCAACGCGGGCTGTCGACCGACATAAGATCGGAGGCGCTGTGCTCGACCGGCGAAACTGGGTCGGGGGGGTTGGTCGCGACCGGGTTCCCCAAAAGGCGTGGGTCGACGGTCTCGTAGCGAATGTTGGGCGAGTTGTAGGGTACGGGTAGGGATTGCTCCTGAAGGACGGATAGGTCGGTATCGGGGCCATGGTTGAAGACCCCGAGGACGGAAGGGTGGAAGATGTCGGAGGGCTGTAGTGCGTCAAGGCTGGGTCCCAGTGTACTCTCGGGCCCACGCGAGGAGGGAGACCCTGCTGGGGGGGGTCCCTCGTCGGGCTGCGGGTCCTGAGGTACGAAGTGGGATGGAACGAGCGGCTCTCCTCCGCCCAGCTGTTCGGCCAGGTAGGCGTGACGATCGCGGAGCGGGAAGAATGGGGGAGCGAGGAGGCGGCATAGGTAGGTGTGAAGGGATGTGTGGGTCCGTTGTCGGCGTAGGCCACCATGGGGATGGAGCACTGGTGGACGCCGTCGCCCCCTGGAACGGTCCGCTGCGGTAACAGCCGTTCAAGGTCTGCTGAGGTGACGGCATCCGTCGGTATGCCGTTGAACCCATGCTCGAGTAAGGGATCGTTGTGGGGGGATGGCTCGGTGTGGGGGTAGAGCCGGACCAAGGCATCCTCTGTGTTAACGAAATGTTTCCCTTCTCGATCAGAGACATAGAGTGTCGCTGGCGGCTCGTCAGTATCCCCTTCTTCGCTCTCGGAGGAAAACGACACACCATTGAGGATTGCGGCATCATGGGAATAAATCCCCTGACGGTCCCTTCCTCCACCCAGCGACGCCCCGTGGCCAATGAGGATGAAAATCTGACCTGCGGTCTCTCCGCGCTGCCTGGCAAGTGCGAATTGCCTTCCGGTCTCGGCGACTCGCTCATGGTCAGGGAGCGAACCGTGAACTCCGGGCAGGTGACTGGGGAACTGTCCTTGGGGGAGGACCGTGGACTCGCGAGGGATGATTGAGGTGGTGATGGAGAAACGAGGTTGTTGAACGAAAGGAAAGGTGGATATCGGAAGGGCGGTGGTTGCGGTAGCGTTGTTCATGGAGTGAACTAGCAGAGGCGGAGGAAAAGACTGAGGAGCGCTCGCTGAGTAAGGGGAATCCTTTGCTGCAGAAGACGCGGTAGATGGAGGGTTGGAAACTTCCGAGCTGGATGTCCCTCTTTTATAGGCGAGGGGAGAGGCGTCCGGTTCGCGTGACATAGGGAGGGCGTACGAACTGGGGAGCCATACTGCCCAGACCAGAGCCAGAATCAGAAATAGCCAGTATGCGCATGAACGGTGGTGGTTTGTGGTAGGCTCGATCACCGAGCCGATCACACTGGGCGGCTGAGCGCCAATTAGCTCTCCGCTGCGCTGATCCGTCTGAACTTTGTTCCCATTTTGGGAATGTTCAGATGCTTCCGCTCCATCGCCCTCGATCCGTTGTGATGTGACATAGAACAAATCCTTGTGTCCTGCCCCTGCCCCTGACATGTCGTCGTCCGACTCGTCCTCTCCTTCCGCGTGCTCGGCCCCCTTATCGTTCCTGCTCCGCTCCGCTAGCATCGCCGAGGGCCGCTTTCGGAAGGTGCGGGGTGTCCTCTGCAGACGGGGAACGCATATTTCGTATCGACGCGCTCCATTGCTGGCATCCCGGAAAATGAGAAACGTACCTTCATCCCGCTCGTCGATTGAAATCTTATTTCCCCGCTGCCATGGTCGTCCCAACAACAAATCAAACGGAACCTGACTGCCTATGTGCAGGTCCGCCGTGGTCTTAATCCCCCCCACATCCAAACCTATGTTCGCCATTACACCTGCTATATACCCTTCGCCTCCATTCGCATCATTCATCGTCAACGCACCAGCCGTGTCCAGTGGTTTCCCTGCTAAAAGCTCATTTGCCAAACCCGCCCGCATGATATTCAGCTGTGACCCGGTATCGATTATCGCCCTCACCTTGTGCCCTTCACAGAATAAATCGAGCCGAATCAGGTTGTCTTCCTCCAGCTGCACCGCGTATACTTCTGGGTCCTCCTCAGGCTTTGTCGCTGCGACCGCCAGCGTCGCGGGTCCTCGGGGCACACTCCGCGGCTTTATTCGATTCATAACTTCGTTTCGGAAATCGGGCGAAATGGACATCGCTTCCTCGAAAGAGAGGGTCACCAGTTGGCCTATCATTTTGGACGATATGGATTTGGGATCATTGTCGGCAACTACAGGAGGTACTCGTGCGGGCCCCCGTTTCCTCATTCCTGGCTCGTCTATCTCCTCGAAGGCGCCCTTGTCACGATCGCGTCCCTCGGGTGATTCGGCAGATGTGTTCCCCGTACGTGGTTCTCCCTCCTCGGGGCGTACGCGGGGGGGTCGGGCGTTGACGGGACGTTGCTGCGGGAGCATTGCAAAAGGATTGGAGGCGAACGGCGGTTTTCGCTCCGTTTTCTCGCGCATTCGTGCTGCTGGCGGGGGCGCTTTTCCTAGTGTCTGCGGGGCTTGGGGAGTGGATTCACTGACGCCGTTGTGCTGTCCGATTGCCTCATCCTCCTTCTTCCCCGTGCTGACGGCTTCTTGCTTATCTCCAGGATGCTTATCTTGCACTGGCTCCCGAGGCCGCTGGGGCCATCCAGCGTCACGCTCACGACGCTCTCCGCGCGGCGCCGCAGGACGAGCTGGTTCATTCTTTTTAAAGTCCCGAAACTTGTTAGGTACTCCTTGGCGTGGTGGGGCCGCTCGTAATCCAGGACGGCGCACAGGTTCGTTCATGATTTCCTTTCGGTTCTCAGTCGTCATTCGATCGTTCCTCACAGCGGGCATGCTAGCTCGTACCAGTCGGTATACCTCCCCCCGTTCGTCCTCCACCATTCGTTCGCTCTCTTCCTCTATGCATCCTTCCCGTTCATCGCCTGAATCCTCCTCTTCCCCACTATCCCCATCTTCCCATTCCTTCTCGCGCATGTATGCTGAAAATAATGTCTGCGCATTCACATCGAGGGCGTACCTACTCTCGTCAGCAGAGTCTTCCTCCCTGTTTTCCCTCACTGTTGCAAAGTACGATCTTACTCTATTCGCGAGCGGTTCTTGCACGTCGTAATACAGGCTTGCGGGGGTGGAAGCGTCCGCCCCCGTCATCCTTACGATGGCCTGTACGAGGCTCTCCCCAGCGTATGTTCGAACGGGTGCGTCGTTCATCAGCACTATTCGGTTGCTCTGCAAGTCCCGTTTTGCCTTGTTATCCCGTAACAACTTGTTTAACTCTTCGCAGTCCCGCACCCGATGTCCCGGCCGTCGGCACCCAAAGCAAGTAGGCTCGCTTGGGGGAAAAGGCGGAAGTCTGGCAAGGCCGTCCGTTAGATGTGGCGGCGGCAAACGCGGCGCGGCCGGCGCTCCTCGCATTCCCCTCTCCACTGTCTCCCCACGGTTCTCTCGAGCATAGGGGGGCACGTAGGCTCCGTCCTCTTTTCTCGGCTCCCCCGCCTGCTCATTCCTGAAGACAATTACGGGGTAAGCGTTGTCGTCAGGCCGTAGGCGGTTTAGCTGACGAACGATAGTTGACACTTCCTCAGGCGAGCCCTCCGGTTTGTCCCTCCGTTTGCTCCCCTCCTTATCCTTGTGAGTCCTTCGCCTCTTTTCCGCCTTTCGTCGTTTTTCCTTGCGCCGGCGCCGATACTCCCGGTCTGAATCGTCGGTTTCGCTTTCGTCGTCCGTGTCGTCGTCCGAATCACTCGGCATTTCTTCGTGTACTATACCAAATCGATCCGCGTCCTCTTGCATGTCGTCGAAGTTCTCTCTCTTAAGCCTAACGTCCGCGGCCGCACAGATGTCTTCGATAGAGTATGGAATGCCGGGGTCGTGAAGCGGGTTCAGGGAGGCGAGTGTAGCCTGGATTTTACTCCACAAATCCTTGTGTATGCCATGCCGGAAATACCAGGCCTCTTTTGCACGCGTCATTAGCTTTTCGCTGACCAGCCTTCCGGAACGCTTCTTGAACCCCACGTAGTACTTGTTCCATTTGGTAAGGTTGTACAGCGGCTCCTGCCTATGTTTCTGGACGTAGGCTGCTACATGGATGGGCTTGTACCGCTTTCGCGCTACCTCGGCGTTGAACCATTTACTGATTTCACGCTTCAACCCTTCCCAATCCGATTTAAGATAGCTGTCAGAGACCCGAATGAAGTCTGCCACGCCGGGCACACAGTACGGCAACAGGTTTTGACAGCGTTCACGCCCCGTAGATAGGTTACAGATTTGTATAAGTTTCTCGTAGTGATTCAAGAACCCTTCCACTTCGTCGAAACGCCCGTGAAAGGTTTTCGGCGCGTTGCGAGCACCTGGGGGAGGCAGGTCGAGCACGGTCAGGCGTCGGGTGCTTCCAGCAACACCAGGCGGGGAGTTGAGGGGGTCGGGGCGCTCTACGCTCCGCCGCATACGCGGCAAAGGGCTCGGAGGGGGCAGCGCGCTTCGCAGGTCGGACATATCGAAGCGCCCGCTCCACTTGTCGCCTGCAGAGTCAGCAAACAAAGGGGTTTCCGTCGACTCACCTTTAGCGCCTTCTAAGAAGCTCACGTGGGCCCTCGAAATGGGATCCTGTGCCGGCGGCAAGTCAACAGCCCTTGCGGTGTTGAAAATGGATACAGAGGGCTCGGCATCCGAATCTGTGGAATAGTCAGCTTGACTTACCCGATAGGTGCGCATTTCCTGAAACGAGTGGGTGGCGGACGTGCCCTTTTCCGAATGGGCCTCATCGTTATCGATGATGTTAAAGGAGGTACTGTCGTGGGAGGACATGGAGGAAGGTAGGGGATGGAGGGACCGTTCTGACTGCGAATCAGGAGATAAAAATATAATATTTAATATTTCCCCCTGCGGTGGTCACCAAAGATGTCAGCCTTATTTGTGTTTAATACAACTGGCCTTGAGAAGTCCCGGTAATAGGGAGAATCTCGCAGGTTCTAGGAGGAGAGTACGAAACGAGGGAGAGAGGGCGAGAGACCAAATAAAGGTCAGCCTTAGTTCGGGGAGAGTCGAGTGGCGAGGCGCTCGGACGGAGGAAAAAAAAAAATGGTGCTGGGGAGCCGGGCGACGAACCGAAGTCACGTGACCGCAACGACGACGGCGGCGGCGACGGAAAGATGAGGCTGTGGGAAAATAAAACGGAAAGAGTCGAGGAACGTTTTGGCACTCAGTTAGAGTGTTGGCTCCTGTCTTGGACTGAGTTCGGCGTCTGAGGGCGGCAACGGCGGGCAAGGTCTGATAACCGTTGACGGGAGCGAGCAGCGGTCGGCGTGTTCGGCGGAAGGCGGCGGCGTCGGCGGGTTCGATTCTCGGCTTGCGGCAATCTTCTTCGGGCAAAATCTGAGTACTCTAGCTTACAGTAACGTAAAGAAGCTATCTAAGGACTCGGGGGTCCTCTCTCTTACGGTTCTTGAGGCTTACAGGGACTCGCGGCGTCAGACGCGAGGTATAAATCTAAGGTCAAGGTGTGTTGTTATTGTTTGGCCGCTTTTCACGGCTTATATACCCTGTCTATAGAAGGTACTCGAACTTTCTACGCTACAAAAGAAGGTGGAAGAACGCGGGAGAAGATTCTCGGGTCGTCCCGAAGCTGGTGGTTGATTCTCGTGACACCGGCATCATCCGGGGCACTCACACATGACTGTCACGTGCGCGACCTCGGTCTTTGCCGTTGAACGAATAATTGTGGCGTCGGCGAGCTCTTCCGCCTGAGTGCGTGATCTCGGGCAATGCAAACCATAATCTCTCCTGACACCGGCGTGTCCACGATGCGGTACACGATCTTTTCGCCGTGCACGCTGCCAGTCTTCAGCAGCTCAAGACCCTTCGCAACATCTTCAAGCCCGCCAGGCATGATCTTGGCGCGGGTAACCTTGAACGGGTTTGTCGTGTCGACCAGCCAATGAGAGATCTTGCGATAGAACGGCGTGGCGACTGAAGGAAGGTGTCAGCGCTCAGGCATGCAACATGCCACGTTCATGACTTACAATCTGCATCTTCCCCGTACGCCGTGCGGACGGTCGTGTTGATCACAGAGATGGTCGATGGGACCTGCTTCAGCTGGTCCTCGGGGATCTGGAGGACGGTGGCGAGCTGGAGAGATGCCGTATTGTTGGTCTCCTTCGCGATCTGGTCGAGCGCACGAGCGAACAGAACTGGAGAGCCGTTCTGGGTCACGGCATCGTAGACCCAGGGCGTCGGGCGCCCGCCTACAGCCGAGCTTAGAGCATCGAGCTAAAGCGGTGCATAAGCTCAGAATATATGAGGCCTAGGTAAAACTCACAATCTCGTCGCCCTTGTAGTCGCGATAGTCGATGACCACGTCCGCGCCGACCTTTTTCGCGAGGTCCTTGGACGCACCGGCCGTGCCGACGACGAAGAGACCCGCACGTTTCGCCAGTTGCACGGCGAACGCACCGACGGCGGACGCCGCACCGTTGATGATGATGGCCTTGCCGACATTCGAAGCTGAGGAGATGGCGAGGAATGATGCAATATCAGAAGACAAGACGCAAGTGAGGAGGATGCGCGTCAGTCATGTAAAAAGGGAAAATGCAAGTAAAAAGGAAGACTGACCTGCTTCAGCGGTGTCGGGCGCGGGGATCCCGAGGCGGGCGAGAAGCCCAATGGCAGCCATCATGACCGCCAGAGGAAGGGTGACCGCCTTCTCGAAAGTAATGCCACTCGGAATGGCAAAAGTCGTCGCAGCCGGTGCAACGGTATACTGCTGGTATGCGCCGTACTGGGAACAGGGTTAGCTGCAAACGCTTACTGGATGTGAGTCGTGCCTACCTTGTTGTCCTTGGTGGCCAGCTTCGAAAGCGCAGCGACGCGCTCACCGAGCTGGAACTCGGTTACGCCCTCGCCGACCGCGACAATCGTCCCCGCGACGTCGTTCCCCTCGACATATTTCTCCCCTCCTTGATACAGAAACATAGAGACCTTCCAGTCCTTGGGGTTCGACGCCACGACGACGTTCTTGATCAAGACCTCGTTGGGTCCGGGCTTCGCCACGGGGACAGCGGCTATGTGCCTCTCGGTCGCACCGACCAGGACAGCGGTTTGAGTATCGGGGATGGACATGATGTGAGCTAGTGGGGAATGTCGAGGATGCTGTAGTTTGTTGAGCCATGGTACAGGACTGAGTCCTTTTATACCAGCAGGTTCGTTTTGTCACTGCTACAAGTCAATACGGGGGAAGCGGCTGTAGGCTTAGCTGAAGAATGTTAGTGCTGACGTGAAGAAAGTTTGAACCGTAGAATTGTTTACAGGGGAAGCGGCTGGGGCTTGGACAGGGCTTACGAGGGACGCGAGGCAAGTAGGTCATTGCAATCCCTAAGCACTTTGCCAAACCCATACAGAGGATGAGAGCAGTGAGCAGAACGGTCACGCACATCACATCTGCATGACCAGTTACAAACCAAACTTGACAAACGTCCGACGAACAACGGAGGCGGCCATGACTCACGGCTACCTACACGCTGTACATCCCAAGTGCAAGCAACTCCATCTTGTCAGTAGTATTAGGGATTGACAAGATCGCCACCGCCGTCCTGGCCGCGTCTCCTCGCACGCTACGCACTTTGCTGACACGTCCAATTGCGTCTTTACTCACCGTCAATACAGCACCTAGTTGCTGCTTGACTTCCTGGGCGTGCAGCTAGAACAGGATGTCAACCGCCCAAAAAGCATATCAGATCACCGTCAGATGCACGCAGAGCCTGCAACCCAGCGAGAGATCCGCTCAGAACAAGATACGGCAGTTTTTCGAGCACAAGAAATAGTCATGAGCGCAGTCGAATGAGAGATACACCACCACCGTGTCCTATGACTGCTGCCCCCCTGCATGTGGCTGCTGCGCGCCCGACTCCGGCATCTGGAACTCCTCCAGCTGTATCTGCGTACCTTCGAGCCCGGACCCCATGAGACCCTGCATCCCCTCCATCCCGGCGTCGCCCATCATGTCATGGCCGCTGGCGGAAAAGTCGCCAGCGCCCAGCATCTCATCGCCGCTTCCGCTCATCATGCCTTCACCGCCACCGCCGATCATGCTGTCGTCCCCGCCCAGCATGCCACCGGCGCCGCCCACGAAGTCAGCGCGGCCGCCGATCATGCTGTCCTCGCCACCAATCATGCCCTCCTCGCCACCCATCATGCCCTCGCTGCCACCCATCATCCCTTCGGTGCCGCCCAACATCCCTTCGGTGCCACCCATCATCCCTTCAGTGCCGCCCAACATCCCTTCGTTGCCAGCCATCATCCCTTCGGTGCCGCCCGAGAAGTCTTCATCGCCCATAGTGAAGTCGCCTCCGCCCGCGTTGTCAAGCATGTTCCCGCCGTCCCCGCCGAGCATGTTACCACTGTCCCCTCCAAGCATGTTACCACTGTCCCCGCCAATCATATTCCCGCCGTCCCCACCCGCATAGTCGCCCGCACCCGCTCCATCGAGCATGTTCCCATCGCCCGTCATCATCCCATCCCCCGCCGTCATCATCCCATCCCCCGCCGGCATCAGCCCATCCCCCGCCGTCATCATCCCATCCCCCGCCGTCATCAGCCCATCCCCCGCCGTCATCAGCCCATCCTCCGGCCCCATCTGGCTCAGGTCGTGCGCACCCTCGAGCTGCAACCCGTCCGGGCCGAGCGTGCTGAGGTCGAGGCCCATGCCTTCGCCGGATGACTGCGGGTGGCCGATTTGGGCGGACGGGTGGCCGGGGTGGGTGGACGGGTGGCCGATTTGGGTGGATGGGTGGCCGGGTTGGGTGGACGGGTGGCCGATTTGGGTGGACGGGTGGCCGATTTGGGTGGAGGGCAGTGGGTGGCCGGCTTCTGGAGCGGGCGGCGGGGGCATGTCTTGCATCGTCGACGGTATGCCCTGCATCGTCGACGACACAGCCTGCATGGTTGACGACACAGCCTGCATCGTCGGCGGCACGTCTTGCATCGTTGCGTCTGCCGCGAGAGCCTGGTCTGCCGCGGGAGCCTGGTCCGCCGCGGGAGCCTGGTCCGCCGCGGGAGCCTGGTCCGCCGCGGGAGTCTGGTCCGCCGCGGGAGCCTGGACTTCAAGCGCCTGGGTAGTCGTCGGCGGCGGTGGGACCGGCGGCGCCGTCTCTGCGCGCGACGGCGCAGCGACGATCTCGGGCTCGTCGTCGTCTGGCTCGTCGGGGAGGGGCGCGAGCGGTTCGTCCACATCGTCCTCGTCGTCGCTGAATTGCTGTTTCGTGCGGGTCAGTTGGGGGACATGTGTGTTAGTCAGTTGGGGGACTTGTGTGTTAGTCAGTTGGGGGACATGTGTGTTAGTCAGTTGGGGACATGTGTGTTAGTCAGTTGGAGGACATGTGTGTTGGTTGGGGGAGGGATGGAAAGGGAGGAATGGAAAGGGAGGAATGGAAAGGGAGGAATGGAAAGGGGAGGGATGAACGAGAAGAGAGAAACGACAAGGGAGGTACAAAAGGGGAAGTACAAAAGGTAGGAGCAGAACAGGGAGAAGCAGAAAAGGGAGGAGCAGAAAAGGGAGGAGTAGAAAAGGGAGGAAGAACAAAAAGGGAGGAACAAGAAGGAAGAAAAAAAGTTTCAAATGAAATTGTAGATTGCAAGAGAGAACACGAAATAAAAGCGAAGAACGAAATGCGCAGCGCGGGGCTACAAACTGGACAGTGTTTGGAACGCAAGAGCGACTGGGACGCGACAGCGAATGGAACGCGACAGCGAATGGGACGCGACAGCGAATGGGACGCAACATTGAATGGGACGCAACATTGAATAGGACGCGACGCGAAGCGAACAAGTATACACGAACCGAATAAGGAAATACGAACCGGCGGTTTGTTGATCTGCGTCCATTTGTAGGCTTTGAGCGACGAGCCCTCAACGGGCACGAGGCGCTTTTCCCAGCACACTTGTACTGGTTGCATAAGTTGCCGACGGGCGGCTTCAGTGGTCGCCGCGCTGGGCACGCCGACGCGTCGTCGTGTGGACATGCTGAGCCGTGTTCAAGGCTGGGCCGTGTTTAAGCAGGGGGAGGAAGCGAGGGAGATGGAGCGCTGGTTATCTAAAGTCAGTATGGGATATGGGGACATAACGAGTGCATAAGTGCATGATTGAAAGAGTCAACATCGACGAACGACAGCCACTCACGTTGCAAAGACAAACGCACGAGACCGTGGTTGAGATCAAAAGCGGCAAGTCAACTTCCTCTCCGGGCCGAAGGTTTGTCCTTGTTTGTCTTCACTCAGTGCGTCATGTCATTGTTCACGTTCACTGCAGGTCAACGAGTACGGTTGGTTGCTCAGGAATAAATTATGGGGTTACGAGCAACTGTAACCATACAAAGGTAGAAGGGGACTATGGGTACGAGCAGTTCGCCATCGACAAACAGTTCGTCATCGAAAACGAGGACGAACTCGCCCCATAGCCTGCAACAAGGGATAACGAGCGACAGTGGCGCAGGGGCCTTCGGTAGAGAATATAGGAGCTAAAAGATACACACGTCCGAGGTTTGTATAGGTGAAATGGATAGGTAAGAGATGCAGTAGTGCAGATGATTGGTGTTTAGGAGATCAGGACGATGAGCTGCTTCTTCTAAGACCGACGACCGTGCGTAGATCACTTGGACTCCTCAGGAGCAACTTTGGCATCGTAGTCGACCTTCTCATCGGAGAGAGTGTAGTTGGGGGGCGGGACGACGATGTTCTCGGCGTCGTCCATCTGTTCGCAGACAATCTGGTACTCGGCCTCGTCGCTCCCGCCACGGACCGTGCGGTAGCTGACGACAGCGAGGACCCAGAGCATGCGCAGCAAGACACCGATACCGCAGCCTGTAAACTCGCATCAGTGAATGCATCAGGGAAGAGCCTTCAATACAACACACCGAGGACAAACGCCACAGCCCGACCCTCCCAGGGGCCGAGCGTCATCAGCGCGAAGTGGACACGGCGCAAGAACGACTCCCGATCGTGGTGGTGGAAGTGCACCCAGTGGTGGTGGTGCTCGTGGTGGGCAGGGGGCACCGCGGACACCTCCTCGCCGTGCATCATCGTCATCACGGGCATGGGCCCATCGGGGCGCATGTGGTGGTGCGGGTGGTCGAGGGGGCGGTGCTGCTCGCTGCTGGCCTCGATGAGGGGCATGCCCAGCGCCTGGCGGAAGACGTTCGAGATCTCGATCGCCTTGTCGTTGAAGCGTCCGCGGCCGCGGCCGTGGCACGGGCGGGCGCGAGGCACCTCGCTGCGCATGACGGCGAGGTCGGGCATCGCGCCATGGTCGGCGGCTGGCTTGCCGATGCGGATGTGGGACGCGACGTCGGCTGGTCCGTTGGAGAAGACGACGACGCGGATGGGGCTCGCGCCGGCTTGCTGCACTGTAAGCGGAGGGAGTGAGCTGAGCAATCTCGGACCAGCGGCAATGGTCACGTACGGAGAGCAGCGCCGGCGACGAGAGTGGAAAGGATCGACAGCTTCATGTCGATGGATTAGGTCGAAAGGGAGTTTGCAAGTCTTGGGAGGAGAACAGCAAGAAAACGGTTCGGGATAAGATGTAGAGCGCTGCGCTGGCTGCGCAAGGTCCGCGCCACCGCATTACACGTGGTTTTTGTGGCGCTGGGGTACTCCGGTTCCTGATATCGAGTTTCGCACCGAAGGCCGAACGTTCCAGTTGAACGGACTTCCGACTTCAAAATGTACCTCGGACGCAAGGACCCCAGTAGACGAAGTTCTGCCCGAGTAGCAACTGGAAATATTGCAGTGTGGCTCCTTCAAAATTGAGGATCATCAAGTCATATCCACTCATCGCATTCGTAGTATCGACCGTGCCACCTTTCTACTACAGTACTTAGTAGGCTACTGCACAGCAGAAACGTATGACGACTTTCACGATTCGCTCCACTCTGCTTAGCATTCAGTGGAGGCAGGACAGTCAATATGCTTCCGCTTCAGCAGGCAGTCCATCAGGGAAGTACTTGGCGAACAGCGCGGGATAGTGTATCTGCCCGACATCCGGATGGCTCCTGGCGAGCACATGATATCAGTGGAAAGACGAGGAGGAAGAGCATACGAGCACTCACTTCACGCGCCCGATCAAATTAACCTGGCCAGAGGGCTCGCGGTCGAACTCGGTGAAGTTTACAGCTTTTTGCGGGTCAGTGTATCAGGCCTCAGGGGTCGCGTGAGGAGCTAGCAGGTTCACTCACAGTCCGTCTTACTGACTTGTCCTCGCACTTCCGCAAGCTCAAGAATCTCCTCGGGGACTGTTGACAGTGTCAGCTTCGCATGTCGGGTCACAGGTTGCCAAACAAGTGCCGCGTACACTGTAGTTGCATATCCGGCAGCACCGAGTGCAGGCCGATGTTTTGGAAGAAGGGCACGGAATACCGAGGCGTCGTGCCCCGAGGATACTTGACGCGATGGGAGGTCGCTCGCGCGACGCCCTGGGTAACGAATTCGAGTGCTAGCAAGCCAATGGATTAGCGCACTCCCTATACAACAAGCGATGCAAACCTTTCCCGATGTTGATCACAAACGTGTCAGGAATCGGTGGCACGTCGATCCAGTCGCCCGTCAGGTTCTGCACCTGTAACCCTTGGTGCTCCGAGGCTTGCAAAAGCTGTGATAATACCGCATATCAGCAGGATCGCCCATTCGTTCCCCGATCGTCTCTCACAAAAGTCAGAAATCCCGCATCGTAGTGCGCGCCCACCCCTTGATCATCGCTCGCATTCTCTTCCACCACCGGATACTTCACAATCTTCGCCCGATGCTGCATCAACTCCGGCTCGTCGTAGAACTTATCCAGCCCCTCGGGGCCCAACCCCAGCGCCTCCGACACCAACCTTGCAAACGCATAGCCCAGCGCCTGCACCTCTGCCAAATACCTCTCCGCCACCTCCCTGAACCCCGGCAGCGCCCCCTCCCCCGGCCACTGGCTCGGACCCCAGAGGTTATAGTACTCGGGGTCCCCCGCGCGCCACCGGCTCGCGTGCGGCGTCGCGAAATCGAGCTGCTCCCGCCGGTCCACCGCCCCGCGCGTGCGCTCCGCGCCGAAAGCGGTGTACCCGAGGAAGTGCGGCGAACGGCGCATCGCGATGCGGGCCTTTTCTTCGGGCGGTAGGGCGAAGAAGCGGGGGATGTGGGCGAGGAGGGGGGCGGGGTCGACGGGGGCGTGGGCGAGGTAGAGGAAGCCGACGTTGATGAGGGCGTGGCGGAGGTGGTGGAGGAAGGCTGGGCGGTGGGCGGGGTCGGTGGCGAGGGCGTAGTCGAGGAGGGGGATGGTGGAGAAGTTGGGGTTGGGGTTGGGGGCGGCCATGATCGGGGAGGATCGTGGGTGGAAGGAGCGGGTAGGAGGTGATTAGGCGGTGTGGATCAGGTGTAGATTGTGAGGGGATGGCGATGGTGCGACATCTGTGCTCGCTGACGCGGTCAGGAAGATGGGGCATGGGGACAGAATCGCGTCATAGCCGCCGGTGGAAGGCCGTTCCCGACGCGCAGGTAAGCAGAGCACCTTGGTAATTTTTATCATAGTGTATCAGTAGAGGGGATGTTGGAACATCCCCTTGATCACATCTCTGACAGTCCCTGCACAGACAGCTCCGAGCTTGAACATATTGCACGATGGGAGACAATGTGAGACGATCACGTGCGAAGATACTCTAAACCTTCATTCCCACGCCAATCGTCTTTTCGTCGCCATGTCGCTCCTGTGTCGCTCCCGAACGCGATGCTCGGCCGCGTCCGCCGTCACAACACCCATTCGACAGTTTAGAATCTTCTGAAGCCTGGATCAGCACTAGCATCCTCAAGCCCTGCGTCAAGGATGACGCCCCCAACGTCAAGCGCGTATAAAACGGCGAGATTGTGAACCAACAAGTTCCTTCATCCCTTGAAAACCCCGTCCTCCACAAGTACCCAAAAATGCAGCTCCTCACCATCCTCGCGACCTACTTGGCCACTCTCTTCGTTACGAACTCCGGACCCGGCGAGGTCCGCGACGCGTTCTATCGCGCGAAGATCGTCCCCGACGTCCTGCCCGCCTTCAACCCCACGCTCGATCTCTACATCGAGTTCGACAAGGTCGCTGTATACGAGCCTGGTCCTCGGCTGCATGTGAAAGGTGCGGGCTGCACGATCCGGTCGAGTGGACTCCGCCGACTCACAGGACCTTCCTATGGGCAGACACCGACGGGTGCCCGACCTTTGTCATCCATTCCAGCCAGGCGACCGACAGTGCGTAATCGGGTATCAGTCGCTTTGGATGGTGGTGGAAAAAGCTGAGAATTTGACGCCCTGCTCAGTGCTGTCGAAATACGTCGTACGTGGGCATGATATCTCGCGCGTGGAGCGACTTTGTCGATGTAGCTTAGGTAGCGATGGTCGACCCCGACGCGTATTACCCAGACAACTCCTCCGTGTCGCAGGTGCGGCACTATCTGGGCGCCAACCTGACGGTCGGCGGCATCGGAAGTTTTTGGACATCGCCCATCAAGAACCTCACCGAGCCCATAACGAACTGGATGTCGCCGAGCCCGCCGGATGGTTCTGATCCTCACAGGTGCGTTTCCCAGGATCCTTTTTTGTTTCTCTTTCTTTAGATGTGCAATCGGCGAGCTGAACTTTTTGCCGCAGATACGTTGTCCTCGTGTATCAACAGCCTTGGAATTTTACTCTGGACGACATCAAACCCTACCTAAACTCATCGTCCGAGCGAGAGAACTTCAATCTGACGTCCTTTGCTTCCGCTGTCGGGCTCGCCGAACCCGTGGGTGGGACATATTTCTTGGTCGGACCCGACGGCTCGTCGGATAGTAGGAAGTGATTTAGAGACCCAATCTCAGGTTGAAGGGCAAAAAGCGTGGTTAAACTCCTCTATCCTACCAGGGTGCCATGATGTTGCCGGTTGCCCCTTGTGTCGAGTGAAGCAAACAAGCATGATTTTGCCGACAGAGGAAGTCGAACCGTGACGGTGACAGAATCACGTGTATTAAGGATAGGAGGGTTCTCACGCAGTCGAGTCCTTGTTCTTCCTGGTGTTTTGTCCTGGTTTCGTCCATCCTTCCCACTGTCTACTCCCACCGAAATCATTAGACCGTATTTGCACCAGGTTATATTGGGTTTGTATTGCACTTACGCAGCGCTCAGATGTACTGGAAATCCGGCCGTTGATGATTTATGAAGAGCCTAGAATACAGACCGCGCGGCCTCCAATATATTTAAGACGACGGTACCCGCTTCCGCGGACCTCTTGCGTGCTGTGAGCAGCGCTCGACTGCCCGGATCGTGCCCAGATGATGGGGACCTGTACATGCAACGTCGTGGCCAAAGGCCGCTGTCCGTAAACCTCACCGATGGCCTGATAGAGGTCGTTGAAGGGTGCCCTGAGCCCATGTTCGGATCGAATTATTATCTTGCTGTCTCAGTTTTTTGTTTGCTCTTCTTCATATGTATTGGGCACTTCATTGGAAGTGGGGCCAAAATTCAGATGCGAAAGTCAATATAACCTGGTGCAAATACGGTCTATTGGACCTCTTCATTTCTGAACCTCGCACTAATTCAAAAAGAGCATGGCGAGACACATGAACACCACACGACTGACCCCACGCCCTTGCGTCAAGAGTGACGATCAGAAGGTCCAGCGACCGATATATACCCTCTTCCTCCATGCCAGGCGCATCTCACAGATCTCTTCATCGCTGTCATGCAGCTCTTCAACCTCCTTGCGACGTTTTGTACGGCCCTGTTTGCCGCGCAGTCCCAGCTGGACAGCGTTCGCGACGCGTTCTATGACGCGAAGATCGTGCCGGACGTGTTGCCCTCCTTCGACCCGACGCTGGAGATATACGTAGAGTTCTTGAAGGCATCCGTGATCAAGCCAGGCGCGGAGCTCAGCATGAACCGTGCGTCGTCGCGGCTCTGCGATCACGACGCTTGACTGACCACCTCCGCACAGAAACCGACACATTCCCGCAATTCGTCCTCAAGTCCAGTCGGCAGACCGACAGTGAGTGCTACGCACACACATTCTGAAACCCACCCATCGCTCATGCTTTGCGCAGTGTTGAAGAAATACGTCGTACGTCGCATAGTTCATATCCCGTCTCATAACATGACCTCCTCACGCCCTCCTCCTCCTGCAGGTGACCATGGTAGACCCGGACGCGTACTACCCCTCCGACCCCTCCGTGTCGCAGGTGCGGCACTATCTAGGCGCGAACCTCACGGTCGACGGTGTCGGGCGTTTCTGGACCACGCCTATCACGAACCTGACCGGGCCTGTGACCGACTGGATGCCTCCCAGTCCGCCAGACGACTCGGATCCTCATAGGTGCGTGTTTGGGAGTCGTCATTTGGGGAGATGTTATTTGGGGAGATGTTGCTTGGGAGGTGTCGTTTGGGGAGCTGTCGTTCGGAAGCTGTCGTCTGGAAGCTGTGGTTGTTCAGGTGTTGTGCAAGGCGCGCGCATCCATCCTTCTCATTCATCCATCTCTTTGAGCGCTCGCGTAGCCCTCTTGCGCTTGTGTTTGTCCCATTCGGCTTCGTTCCATCCGGCTCTGTGCCATCTACTTTCCATTCCGCGACCCCTCATCCCTCATCTCCCCACACCCTCACCTCCACACCCTGACCTCCCCACACCCTCACCTCCCCACACCCTCACCTCCCCACACCCTCACCTCCCCACACCCACACCTCCCCACACCCTCATATCATCTCCTCGACCACATCTGACCACCATTGCCTGACCACCATTGCCTGACCACCATTGCAGATACGTCGTCCTCGTCTACCAGCAGCCGCCCGACTTCACGCTCGACGGCATCAAGCCGCCCGACTTCACGCTCGACGGCATCAAGCCGCACCTCAACTCGACGTCCGACCGGATGCACTTCAACGCGACGTCCGACCGCATGCACTTCAACATCTCGTCCTTCGCCAGCGCTGTCGGGTTGCGCGGGCCCGTCGGAGGGACGTACTTCTTGACTGGTGCGGATAGTGGGGCGGTAGTGGGGCGGTAGTGGGGCGGTAGTGGGGCGGTGGCGAGGTAGGGTAGAAGGGCTGGGATAAGGTCGCAGAGGCTGGTGGCGAGGTAGAAGGGATGGGATGGGGTAGAAGGGATGGGATGGGGTAGACGAGGTTAGTGACAATGTGGAAAAAGTTCGCGGATCTGATACACCTTGGTGCGTGCGCGCGTTGCTCTCTGAGATGCGTCCGTTGCTCTCTGAGATGCGTCCGGGTACTACTAACATTTGCCACAGTAACTTGGAGTAGCGTCCTTTGTACTATATATATCATCTATTGAATGCGCATCTGCTTCGACCTCTTCATCCACTTTGACTATCCAACGCCCGACCTTCGCCACTCCTTCGCCCGACCTTCGCCACTCCTTCGCCCGACCTTCGCCATTCCGTCGCCCAGCCTTCGTAGTCCTTGGCCAGTCCTAAACCTACTGACCACCTTCGCGGCCCATCGCTTCGCGCCTCAGAACCCGTGCTACTGCGGCTTCAAGCTCAGTACTTACGAAATCAGCCACAAGTTGGTGGAGCTGTCGGGGATTCTTTCTGCACTCTGCGGTCCTACGTACTCATGTTCCTGTGGTCGCGCGCCGTACGTATGTCACTACGGTCGCGCAATGTACGTCCCCGCGGTCCGACGTATGTGCTCGCGAATCGACATATAGGAAGCCTTTGTCTGCAAGCCACTTTCACCGCCCTGGGGCCACTCCATCATGTCTCCACAAGAGCTACTCCGACTCGTACTTAGCGGCTTACACGATATCATCCGCACCCCATGATGAAGACCGGATGTCGATGAAGACCAAATGAAGCTTTGAAGACCAAATGAAGCTTTGAAGACCCACGTCTATAGACATAGATGTCTGCGCGCGCGAAGTTCTGTCGCTCAGTGAGTCATCATAAGCACGGTCATGTTTGTTGATGTCGATCTGGTCCCAAATCGATTGCTGCGCCTTGTCAAAGACAGGATCAGGCGCTCGCTATAGCTTACATCAGGCGTTTGCTACTTATCATCTGCAGGTCAATCTTTACCTTTGTCGAAGGGCTCTCCTCTGCTGCTCCATACGCTATGTATACCGCGCGCCGATGCTTGTCGCCCGAGCGCGATGCTGACCCGGATGCACGATACAGAACCCTAATCCTCACGGCGGACCTCAAAGGCGCCTCATGGCCCCGCTTCTCCCGTTCTTCGGAGGAACAGCATTACCTCACCCCGACCACGCTGAGAACGGCACGATGCGCACGGGGAGGCTACCGCCAGGGCTTATAAGGGCGCGCACTGCGCCTCTGACGCCACCGCCGCCCTCATTGCAACCGGCACCCAGCAGCGTGCGCGTCGCAGCGCCTCGTTGCGCCTGCAAGGCCTGACGTCGAGACCCGTCTTTAGCCGACGCCTGCGCTCCCCTCGCTTGTCTTCCCCCACTCCCCAACCTCACCCCTACCCCTCACCATCATCCTCTTACCCCTCACCTGCATCCGTACCCCTCACCCCCGACCCCACTCCCCGTCCCATATTTCTGCCCCGCGCGAAGAGAGAGGTATGTCGGCCTGCGTCCTCCTCGGTCTCCGTTTTCTTTACCGTACTCTTTCTAGCGCCATGTCTGACTCCTGGTCCCAATGCTCCTCCTCCTCCCCTTCCTCCGCCGAGACATCGTTCTCAAAGGCGGGGGCCCCCGCCAGCCCCGCGCGCGGCGCCGCGCTCGCGCACCGGCGCTGCAGCACCGTCACGCAGGTGCCCACCGTCTCCCGGCGCAGCTCGACCGCCGTCCCGCCCGCCATGCGCCCGGGGCTCCGCCGGCGGACATCGTCCACGCCGACGTACTACTCTGCCCCTCCCACGCCCTCCGCCATCCGCGCCTCGCCCTCGCTCTCTTCCGCCCCCGGCCCGGACGCTCCCGAGCGCGCGCAGAAGCCGCGCTTCGACGCGCGGCGCGCGTCCAGCGAGCTCGCCAACGTTCACGGCTACGTCAGCTTCCAGAGCATCGAGGGCCTGGGCGGGCCGCCCGGCGGCGCGGACGACGTCGTCGACGGGCAGGACAAGGATTCCGAACCCGAAGGTGGCAAGCGCCGGCGCTGGTGGTGGTCGCTGCACCCTTGAATGGGTGGTCGAGCTATCGATGTCAGATGAGCCTGTATCGGATCTCCTCCTTCCCACCGTGCCCCGGGCACTGGACTCATTGTATATTGCCTATCGGTGCGTCGTTCTGTCATTCAGGAGATGGGCACGTTGTGTGCTAACGCTGGACACCAGGCGCCTATCTATATATCTATATGGGCTCTCGCAAGGTACTTGGCCCCGGGCGTCGCAGGTCGACGCTCGAGAAGAGACTTTTGGCAAGGCTGGGTTCGCGAAGGACTACATCCTGCCTTACCGAGTTACGACATACGCGTCCTACGCGACGCCGGTTCATGATATCCGTCCCCATGTCCTGTATACCTCACTGTACGATTACCATGCCAGTTATGCACGAGCTGTATGTACTCGCATGCGTGTTTATGCCCTGCATAAAAAGGGTTCACACGTTCCGTACCTTCGTCACTCGACGCCGCAATCAGATCTTCAGGAAAACATGGGGGTGCCGGGTGGTGTCGGGTTGCTCGCGAAGGAGTCCCTGAAGTCGACTTTCATAATCGAGAGCAATCGAGAACGTAAAGACGACCGGTTACGGAGGTGAGGTGAGGGAGGAAGGATACTGCAGCCGTGGGTGCGAGTAACGATCCTACGTACACCAGCAGACCAAGATGGTAGCAGCAGACCAAGAAGGCGGCAGCAGACCAAGAAGGCAGCAGCAGACCAAGAAGGCAGCAGCAGACCACGAAGGAAGCAGAAGACGACACTATGACTTCACTCCCAAGAACAAGAGCCCGCGCTTTGCGACCTCCACCGCTTCTTCCAATGAGCGCATATCGTCCATCGTCCACTTCTCCGCGGCGTCCCCACCCTGCCGGATCGCTGCTTCCCATGCGCCGCGCTTGCGGCCCAGCGTCACCATCCGCTGCGGGTCCTCGTGCCCGGTGAAGATGACGAGCGCGGTGCGAGGAGGCAGCGCCGCGTGAACAGCTGCCAGCCGGCCATTCAGTGCCGACAGCGCCTGGTTAAGCGCGTCGGCGGATGGCGGGGCCTTGAAAGTTGCGGGCTCCTCGGGTGGGGGCGCGCCCTTTTCTGGTCGGGCCGTGATCCCTGGTGACGAGTTAGCAAGGCAGATGGGTGAAGAAAAGACAACTGATGAACGTACATCCAAGAGTATCCGCAAGCTCCGTGAACCGGCCGTACACAAACTTGTGCGAGGGGATCGCGTCCTGCAGCCCAGCGAGCACCTCCTCGTCCGTCGTGCACGCGACCGCGGTCGCCGCCTTCGCGCCATGGAGCGCAGGGTTCCCGTGGTCGATCACCGCCGCGCGTCCGGCCCCGCCCGCGTTGAACTTCGTGCTCCGCGACATCCGCTCGAAGATGCTCTCCCAGTCGACGCGGAACGTCCCGTAGTCTGGCCCGAACTCGAGCTTGCGGTGCAGGAGCTCGACACACGCCCGCGCGTCCTCCTCGGGGTCGTGGCCGCCCTCGCCGCGGGCCTGGATCTCGCGAGCGCACCATTTGCGCGTGAGCCAGGCGAGGCCGGGCTTGAGTGGTCTGCCGCGGGGGTGGTGGTACACGAGGGCGGTGTCAATGCAGAGGGGATGGCATATCTTGAGGGCGCGCAGGTCGTTCTCGAGCGAGTGGCCCATGAGGATCGGCATTGGCGCATCGGAGGGTGTGAGGAATTTGACGATGTCGGCTTGCACCTGTGCTAGCGTGGTGTTGACGGGTGCCAGAGCCTCCTCCGTTATGCCTGACCATCTGTTGACGGGTCAGCGAGGAGCTTATGTGGGAGACTGGTGGGACGCACTTGGTGAGGTAGTCTAAGATAGGCTTCCCCGGCTTGACCAGCTGATCGTACACAACTTTATCCGAAGCGAAGTCGATCATGCAGACGCGCGCCAGTTCTTGACCGTCTTCCGTCAAGCACTAATGTTTGTGTGAGCTAGCTTTGTCGGATCGACTAGCACAAGTGACGCACCATCTCACAATCCAACGCATACACATTGCGAGCTGTTGGGTTTCGACGCGACTTTAGGTCATCCAAAATGTTCGATGCCTCCTGCGGTATTTCTACCCATGCGTCGTCCGGCTTCTGGAAGGTATCGGCCATGTACGAGGGTACGGGATAGTCATTCTCGATCATCTGCTCAAGCGTGATGAGGTATCGCGATGGGTCATTGGCCATCGAGGATTCTGCTAGCAGCAGATAAGCACAGAGATCACGAGCGAGGGGAAATGCCACGAACACGCAATGCGGGTGAGCATGCGCTGCCTCCTCTCGTGCTCCGATACGGGACCATTGAAGAACGTGCTGAGCACGCTGTGCATCCGGCTGGCGTCGCCTGGGGCGCGGGTAGGGCAGGCGTGGCTGAAGGTGGAGGAGATGAACGGCATGCCGATCGTGGGTGCGTCGGGTGGTTGGCGTAGGGGGATGGAGATGGGGAAGTTGGGGTTGGACGTCGCGGAGGTTGGGCGTGGGGGGAGGGACAGAACTTCACGGGTGATGCCAGGTACGAGAAGAACAACGACTTTTTGGATCTGCAGCGCGTTCTAGAGGGGGGATAAGCATTGGCTACACATACAAGCGGTCGGACACGCACATCAATCCGAACCCAGTTGGGGGGAGGTGCGTCGGCCGTGACATGGAGCACCAGTTCACGGATATCCTATAACAATGGTCAGAGTATGAATATTCGTGTAGAAGGTCACGCACATCTATTCCCATTGCATGACTTCGCTTGGCGATCTCTGCATTATTGTACAGGAACCGCGGTTGCTTGTCCTGCAAGACGTATTCAGTACGAACTTCGAGAACACTGCCTTATCCTACAGCCGGCCTTCCCCATGGACTTCTCCCCTCCAGGTCACAACTACAACACAATCACATAACTCGGAGAAAGCTCACCAACCATCTGGACGTCCGCCTTCCGTGCCTTCTTCTGCTTTCGCTTCTCGACCTTCGTCCACCCGCCGGTTGCTTCATTTTCTTGTGCAGACAAACCGACAGATGTCTTGATCTTCTTGGCCTTGGTGGTCTCCGGAGAGTGCCCGCGCTTCATGACGGTAGGAGAACAAGGACGGACGATCATTGTATTTACAAGTGAGAGTCTAAGCGCGGATCATTCCCGATCAGGCTCTTTCCATTGTTCTTCCTTCTTGTCATTGTCCTTCGACCCGACACTTGTGTCACCGACCAACAAGTTGCACATAGATTGCAATGCCCTTAGACATACATAAGTTAGTGAGTAATAGAGATATAAGATACATTAGGAATGCAGCTGATATGCCTCCTCTATATCAGCTGGATCTCATTCGTTGATCGTAAAGTCCATCGCAGGCGCGTTAGTACATACAGTATATCCAGGAATAAAGTATCAGCCATAAATATTGTCCATGTCATAGCCTGTCTTGCGGTGTTCGTTGAAGGGCATGAAGAGCTCAGTTCGCATCCAGCTGATCCGGATCACTCCAACCCTCAAGGCTGTTGGTCGCAGCCTCCGCCGTCGGACCAGCAAAAGGACGATTGAAGACACCCCTATATATGACCGTGAGCGTATCTTCAGAAAAAGCGCCAGTGCAACGCACATGAAAGAGTTGTACACCGGACACAGCATACTCCAATCTTGAGGCGGCGAAGTGACGCCCGCAGTCTGCTCAACGTCTTCCGCAAAGACAACTGCCAGTCCAGCCTCTACGGAGGTGTTCAGTGTCTGAGTAAGGATACGTTGATCAACTCAAATACTCACGCAAATGGGGATCGATGTGGCTGAATAGAGGGTATCAGTCAAGGCGCTGGACTCGCGACTCCCGTGCTCACCAGTGCAGGAACCAAGGTCCGGGGTTGTCCGCCACGAAACGAATGACAGCGCCCGCGCCCTCCTCGCCCATCACAGCCGTCCCCGTATTCACCACATCGCGGCGCACCGGATTAACGTAGTTCGCCTCCGTCTCCCCCGCGCTCCTGACCACGCTGAACGCGTGCCCGTGCAGGTGCATCGGATGCGGCGTCCCAGCCATCCCGTTCGTCATGTTCGGCAAGAGCGTCACCTCGATCACGCGCCCGCGCTCGATGTTCACGATGCTTTCCTGTGGGAGCAGGTCTTGCGCGCGCTGGACGCCGCTGAGAATTTGTAGGAGGAAGGGCGCTGTGGCGTTGGGCGTGAAGGAGTTGCCGTTGATGGTAAAGAATTCACCGTCAAAGGCCATGACGAGGGTGACGTTCTGGACGTCGTCGTGTCCGTAGTCGGGGCCACCGGGCGCGGCGGGGTCGATCAGTGCATGCAGGTCAGCCTCGCGCAACGGTGTCACTTCCGTGGAAGCGTTGGTGATGGGCTCGTCCTCAGAGGCACCTGAAGCGCACTGTTTAGCGACGCAGGTTTACTGGCGATACATGACGGCAGCATACCTATGTACCGCAGGATAGCAGAGTTGATACCGCCAGTGAAATCATCTGTCCCCGAGCTGTTCTTTAAGGCGAGGCTGGGCGTTGAGCGGATCCAATAATTGTCCTTGGGCTGTGTCGCATTCAGGATGAACGAGTAGCGCTGGCCGGCGAAGATCTGGATCTGATTGACCGTCTAGTAAATCCTGAGTTAGCCCCTGCGCACAATCCCTCTAGGCAAGCCTAAACTCACGTGAGGCTCCGTAAGCTCCCCGTCCGCCTCTATTATGGTCATGTTGTGCCCGTCAATCGAGAAGGTGTAGTTCGGCTCGCACGCCAACGACACCAAGCGGAAGCGGTAGCGCTTGTTGCGCTCGACCTGGATCACGGACAACGGCGCGGTCAGATTGGCCAGGCTGCGTCCTTTCCCGTTGATCAGGGTGCTATCGAGGACGTGGGGTCGTCAGCGCCCCGCGAGGGTCCCGTGTATAAGCGCACGCACCTGTCTGCGAAGAATGGACCTGCGGGCTGTGCACGCGCTGCAGTGTGGTACCAGTCGGCGAGAGTGATGACGGTCGATTCTATGGATGACTGTGAGCGACGAAGGAATACGAGAAGGAACGAGCGCATACCGTCGTCCACGTCGTAGTCATCCTTGTAAGGGTCGTCCGGGTCATACACGACTGAAGTTGTGTGAATTCATCGGTAAGCATGTCGGATAAGCGGCATAAACTCACCAATGGGGCCTGCGCAGAAAATGAAGTCAGCCGGAATGGTAGGTTGCGTGGAGCGTGTACGTACCGCGCAATCCTAAATCGTTGTAAGTACATGTCGCTCAGCATGAATCGCAGCTTTCCCCAGCTTCACTACTCACCGTCACAATACTGCGGGCAACTTATAAGCGCTGCATGGTATAGAAGAGGATCCAAGAGCGGCGTACCTGCAGAGCAAAATGCGAATGATACCAGTACGTCCCTACCTGATCCGGGATCTGGAACTGGTACAAAAAGTTCTCGCCTGGTACGAGGGGACACTGCGTGACATAGGCGGGGCCTGCGACAAGGGCAAGTCAGCCCGGACCGTACACCATGACTGGTCCAAACGACGCGTCCTCACCATCGGCATAATTACTGCCTTTCTGAAAGAAGCCGTGCCAGTGCTGCAACAATACATGAGCAAGACGACAGCGAGTTTGCGCTATGTGGCACTCACGATGCTAGTCAGCATATCCAAGTACGGATCCTCCATGACCGTTAGCTGGTCGATGACATTAAGCCGGAACTCGTCGCTCTATCATAACCGAACAGAGACATGTCAGCGACGCTTGCTCATTATCACTGCACTAGTGAACGCACCTTGTTCGCTTGAATTAGTGGCGACGGAAATTCGTTGTTGACAAGAACGCCGCTGTGTTCCGGATCAGCTAACTTGGTGTATGTACGAAGAGGCGCCGGCGGCAGCGAAGACGCGCGGCCATAAGCTAGGCGGCATGGCCGGTAGCAAAGAAGGGAAAATGTTTGGTGGAGAGGAAGGGACAACTCACATACGATCAACGCCGTCCGGAGCAACATGCCCATGAGAGAGGGACAGCGCAGAATTAGGACCCAGCGCGGCCAAGGCCGAGGTCGACAGGAGAGCAAGGGTGGCAGCGACCGTGAATAACATCGCGATACTGACAGCAGTCTATCCGAGTCCTAACAGGGAGCCCGAAAGGTGAGGGCGGAATGTGCGATGGAACATGGCTCGCGAAGGCGCTGGCTTTATACTCCCCCGCCACAATACATAGTAGGCACTCCGACACGCCACCGATTGAATGCGGAGGCGACTGTAGTAGCAAGCAATGCTATAATGAATCGATAAATAGAAACAGCCACGCACTCGAATGACAGACAGTCAAACTTGGTGGCCCATTTGTGTGCTCCGGCGGCCCATTTTTCTGCCACAAGGGTGGCGTCCGACGAGCGGAATGGTGGCATAAAGCTGTTCTCCAGAGACCACAGCACGTTTCGCCAGTGACTACAGTGCACGGGTGAGGCCAGACTACATTTAGCGCTGCATAGTAAGATAAAAATCAACAGAGAGAGCAGTGAACGAGCGGGCCAAAAGGAGGTGACCGCCTCTCCGCTGAAGATGTAGTGGGCAACCATGGCGACGCTGAACGCTACACAGACTGCAAAAGGAGGAGTCAGTCTCAGTCAGGACGGCAGATGGCCGCGGATGACACTCGCTGCTCACGATAGATCGTTGCGCTGTAGCGTTCCGAGCCTCGGCGATGCTGAGACGAAGTGGCAACGTTGAGGCGCACCTCCGATAGGACCGCGATCCTGAGCGCGCCGTGTCCAAAGTGAGCCTCTTCTGCGCGCAGCCGGACAGCATCAGCTCAGGATACTTCGCCGACAGCGACATCAATATCCTTCACCAACGTCAGCCTAAGGAAAGTATCTTCCACGTATCTTCATTGCCATTGCATTGAGGGCCTGATGCACGGTTGAATGGGAGCATCCTAGCTCAGCCCTATTATGGCTAGTGCGTAGAAGCACGGGAGTCTGAGATCACGAAGGGAGTCAGAGACAGAAATCACAAAGGGAGGCTAAAACGGTACCTACGAGCGTATGCAGTTCAATTTCTGGCACAGCGATGAGCGCTGCTCAACTTGCAACGTTGCGTGATAAAGTGAAACCATCGTGAGAGCAGTAAATGACCGGGAGGATGAGCGACCCGAAAGGAGGTGATAGCCCCTTTTCGTTGACAACGTTGTATATAATGGTGTAAACGCATGCGACTTGGAGTACGCATCCTTAGTACAAACAATCTATGAGTTAGTGACAGGATCACAAAGGGAAGCAAAAAGGGGACGAAACGATACCTGTGAGTGTATGATATTCAGCCCAGAGCGGTGAGCTATTCAGCCCAACGCCGAGAGGAACGCTTTTTGGCCCGTATGAAGTGGCGCATCTGCAGAAGATGAAGAAATTTTCAATAGAACAGGGGCAACAATGGGAGGCGACGCTTCTCGAGATGAAGGTGCCTGTATCTTCTGCCTCAGAAAGGTAAGAGATCATGGAGGAGTGAGCTTTGCGATGTCGCCGGAGGGAAAGGCGATGATTTGAAGACCGATGTAGAAGGCCCGACGTCGCCAGTTGATCGCTCAATGACTTCCATTCAAATGTCAATGGGGAGACTATGTTACATGGGGTTTCTCTGCCGGGCGTCGACAACGTTCAATGAGGACGAGCAAGGTTTATTGGCGCAGCCTTGGTGGCGGAGGCCAGCGCGAGCTGTACGATGCGCCTCCCTTCTTCTCCGGCACCCTCTTCTTCAGCCACTCTGAACAGTCGCAGGATTAATGTTAGCGCCCGTGCAAGCCGAGGAATGCGGAGACGTACTTAGCGTGGAAGACGACAGTGTTGTGATGCGTCGCCGGCCCTGCACGTATCCTCAGCTTGGACTGCCGCGTCACCACGAATGTGCCGGCCACAAGACCAGCCTGTCGATCCAAGGTCAGCGCAACTTTTCGTGCGGAACCGAGGGCAGACTCACGTGCTTGTTCTCCTCGTCTGGCACCTCGATCACGTCCTTCCACTCGACCTTTGCCCGATTGACCATCCCCTTCCGCTCGGTGAGATCTTTGCGGAACTGGTCGTAAGGGACGGAGGCGCCGTTGACAGTGATTTCAGCCTTGGGGGACAGCATATTGTCAAAAGACGAGGCCATATTCTCTGTCTCGGTGTCGGGCGCGAATTCGTACGCGTCTGTGAGACGAGCCTGCACCCAGGACGTCAAGGAGTCGTCTTGCGACATTTCGAGCCGTATGGTGGTCGTTGTGGTCAAGATGGATTGAGCATCGATCCAGTCGGCGGCGTCATCGAGGTCGCGCGCGACCGTCACGAAGGATCAAGCGCGTCACCATCCGGACGAAACAACCAAAACGGGACGCTTGTCGTGCCGAAGTTCCGATCATGTGAGCGGAACCTTTTTCTTCGTCACGACGGTCACCAGCTGAGACAATGGCTTGCTCCCGCACTGGACTCCGTTTCTTGGCTCGGCGCCTGCGAGTGTCCGACCGATGCTGCTTTCTGGCAGCTGCGCGCCACGATTCTGATCCTGACTCCCGCGTACAGATGGAGCATTCTCAGCTAAAAACGCCGCGCTCGCCGCTGCGCCAAGCTGCGCCGGCACCACCCTTTGGAGTCCGCAATGCTTCCGCCCTCTCCATCACAATATATCCCTCGAAGACAGGAGTCAATCTCAAGGCCTCTCTCTGTGACTGACTCTCATTGACAAAACACCTTGTCGCTGTATGAATCGCTACGTGAGGGGCTCTTTTCAACGGTCTTGACAGCTAGTGCTACTGCCGCGCCTGCCTCATTTTGCCTCCTTCGCGTTAAAAGTCATGCGGCTTACCACAACAAACGCACCCGACAATGTAGAATATGCAAATGGAAAGAAAACAAGGGCCAGATCTTGGAGACGCCCCTACAAAAAGACGGAGTACGCACAGCAAGGGACCACTCTACTTTCCTCTTGCCCTCCGCTACCACTTTTCCGCAACTTTTCTCGCCTCTCCCCGACCTGTCCTTACCACCAACATGCGCCTCTCCGCCGTCGCCCTGTCAACGCTGGTCTCGGCCGCGCTCGCTGCGCCCCGTCCGAGACAAGAGTACTGTGACATGAAGGTGCGTCTCACCTCCTATTTCACCTCCCGCGCGGGATGACTCACCCAGCCGCCCATCCGTCTACAGACCTGTCTGAACGACCTGCGCGCCGCCGCCATCCCGGCCTGCGAGGCCCTTGAATCGGGCACGGGAGGAGAAACGAGCGCGGGCTGTGAGTTTTCGCCCGATATCTTGTGCAAATGTATGCCGATCGCGTTCGCTGACGTGCAAATTCAGCCCTCTCGGACTCCGCGATCATCGTCAGGCAGGTCCTGTGCTTGCAGGAAGCGTACACTGTGTTCGAATATACCGTGCGTACCTTATATTTCTCACACAAGTCATCTTTTGCTGATTGCGGCCGCGTATTAGTCCTTGAACTGCGAGCCGTGCATGGAGGAGCTCAGCATACCCGACGAGGACGAGTTCGACGAGCCGTACCCCGGCGCCTATTCAACCTCTTTCGACAGCGAAGACGCCCTATACCAGGTTAGAGCGGCCGAGAACGCCCTCATCCGGGCAGAACAGCGCATGTCCCTCGCAGACGCGCACAGAATCTCCGTCGAAGACGCGTACGAGTTCGGCAACCGCTACTCTCACGCGCCAGGCGCGAAGCGGCACTCCCGCGCGCCAGCGAACCGGTATTCTCACTCGCACGCGCATTGGTATTCCCATTCCGCCGACGAGTCTAATGATACCCCCCGCCTCGCGCAGGTGTTGAGTGGCATGCTGTCCGTCTTATACTTGTGGTGACGCGCGAGCTTCAACAGCGTGGACCTCATCGACGTGAAGGAGCTCCTGAACGAGCCATGACCTAATATCTAATTACCATACCTACGTCTGCGCCGTACAAGATATAATGATAGTGCTTGCTTTATCCCAGGCGGCCTTTTCAGCTCAAATGCACAGAAATTCTATATACGTGGGTCGACAGGACGGCCGAGCGATGAAGACGGCAAGTCAGTCGACACCGCACGTTTGAAACTGACTACACATGCGCTCTCTGCGCCCCAGCTCTGCTCGTCGTGATCTTGACAGCAACTTGATAGTATGTGCTGAAGCAGAGCGCGTCGTCCACTCCGCTGTGTGCGCTTGGAGTCTGGCATACGAAAGTCGAGGACAATGACTGACACACCTTGTACAATCTCTTGCGGCCCTTCGTCCTCAGTCACCACTGGTGAAAGGCTAGTAGTACCTTATCGCCCACCTCCGCTGTATGGTACTTACCGGCTTGACCGCACACATCGCCAATACAGTGATCTAAAACATTCACGACTGTACTAGAACGGCTATCTCGATTTAGCTCAGGGTGAAGAGGAACAGCAATGCAGAGAGCAGCGTATCAGCAGCGTAAGTATGAGCGAGGAAGAATCTGAACAGCGAAATGGCAGTGACAGTCACGTGATGTCACTGATGGCAAGGGTCATTTTCGCTCCCACCCCCACAAAACCCACTATCATGAATTGTAGCGTGAACCTAACTTGACCAGCACGGCCCTACCCGCTTGAGAGCGCCCACAGAGTATCATAGCAAGGCCGCTTGGGCGTGTTCCGCACGCATACACTTGCTATTTCGGTCTGCCTCGTGCGCACAACGTTCACCCTGCGCGCACCGGCCACCGCACTGTCCGTGCGCACCACATCGCTCGGGATGTTCTCCCTTCTTCGTCTCCTCTCCCACTGGCTTCCCTTACCCCTCATCATGGCAGCACCAGCGCCCGCCTCGCTGCCCGAGGAACACATCATTCCCGGCCTCTTCCATGAGATGGTATATGGTTTTATGATTCCAGCCTGGATTCGTGCCATCTACACCGAGGATGTAGGACGTCGTGGGCGTCTCGACAGGCTCGACCGGATGCAGCTCGTGCAGATAGAGCACTGGAAGCAAAAATCCGGCTGGCAGCACGAGTACATCTACGTCCACGTGCGCTACGACGGTCCCGACGGCGTGCACATGCGCTACATCAGGATAGAGCGTATCGGGCAGGTCGACGCGGAAGGCCAGGAGGGCCTTCGCTCCTTGCCCTCGATGACTGGCGCCTTCTCTCCCGACTGGATGCGCACTTCCGCAGAGGGCTCGTCGTACAGCACGGCTGCGCTCTTCGGCACGAGGATTGCCGGAGACGCCGTCCTCGTCGATCCATACCGCTACGACACCGTGCACGGCCGACGGAAGTGGCCCAGCGACGTCGAGTGCCTGTACCGCCTCGAATTTCCCGCCGAGCATCGGCCCAACGTCCTCCATCTCGCACTCGCCGTTGACCAGGTGCAGACCATCGGCCCGAAATACGCCATCCTCGGTACGATGTGCTACTGGCATGCCCGCTGCGTCTACGAGATCCTGAAGACGAAGTTCGGCGGCCAGGAGACGGCGATGCCGGCCGCCGCCAAGCGCGGGGCCTACAACGGCAACCGCTGCATCAACGACCACCTCGAGTTCGACATGAGCCAGCTCTCGCACGACGTGCTCAGGAATGCCGTACGAAAGTTTCGCAGGAGCGAGCAGGCGGCGTCTGGCTCGTCTAGCAAGCCGAAGCTACCGAGGATGCCCTGGCGCGGTTCTTCGAGTTTGCCCGGCCGCGACTCCGCGAGGGCGAGCCCGGACGACGAGGTTGCGATCACAGACGCCATGACGCGCTCGCTGGAGGCGGAAGCGCTCGTCGTTTGCGAGCGCCATCCCGAGATAGTGCGGCGGACGGCGGAGTCTTCGGCGACATCCTCTGCGTTGCCCGCCGGCCGTTCGGAGGCGTCCCCTGCGCGCTTTGTCGAGCCGGTCGAGAAAACGCTGGAAGAGTTTGACTCGCTGTATGCCGCCAAGCAAGAGGATATCGAGGCCCGTGTCTTGCATCACATGGTGCGTTCTGTATCACTGAGATCATACTTGTCAACTAACCTTCCGTCAGGATCCTGTAGAAGTATGTCCGTTGCTTGACGATTTTTTCTGAACCGTCTTACTGATGACTCCGATGCCTCACAGAGGGAGCTTAGAGAGGATAATCGTGCCAAGGACCAGGAGCTCCGCAACTTGCGGGCACGCCTTGCTGCATACGAGCGTGAACGTACCCCTACTTATTGAGAAGATGCGCTACGCAAGACGTCGAAGGTGCGACCCTGGTAAAACATCTGCTTGCTTTACTAATGCTGACAGCTTCTGTACAGAGAATTCTACATTTCGTACGCTCGTCCGTCCGATTCATACATGATCGCCTGCCGTTCTTGTACGCGACGGGTCATTCTGGCGTGCTCTCCATGATATCTTTGGCTTCCCTTCGTCATGTCCGCTATGTATTTATTTGCTCCGCCGCTCCCCCCACTTTGTTTCAGTTTCGTGCTCTTGATTGTGCTATGCTTCCGTTTGCCATTGTGCCTATGCTGACTCTGCGCTTTTGTTCGTTCTGTGCTATACAGTATACTTCTTCTCTACTCCTCGCTCTACCCAGTGGTCTGCCATGTCTTAGCTTACTAGACCCTCGCAATAAGTACTGTCTGGCACTCACCGTGGCACCCACAAGCGGGTCACCATCCCCCAACGTGTAAATGTTCAAAGAAAGTGATTGGGTGTGATTCATTGGTGTCGTGCCGAGAGTCGCGCGACATGCCGACCTCGTAAATAACGAACATTGACATCACGTGTGGGTCACATTACCCGACTGGAAGCACGTTGTTCTCCCGCTGACGCAAGTTGCGTTTTCACGCTCAACATCGACCCGGCATCGCCCAGCAACGGATTCAGCAGACGTAGTGTCCTGCAAGCGCTAGCCTCAAGCTGAGACGATGGTAAAAGCGCTTTGTCTATTACCTTTTCCGTCTCTAACTTGTTGGTCAGAACGCTCCGACACCTTTGGTGACGGCATTCCGCTCTGCGTTCCCGGACACAGTGGACAGGATTACACACGACATGTTGACACCTGCTCTCTCCCGCAGGCTATTTGCATGTCTGAAGCATACGCGTATACCGAGTCATCCTTTCGACCAAGCCGCTGTGGATACTATCGCGGAGGTGCTCTATGCTTTGGGCGTCTACTTTCGCATCAGCCATGGGCTCGATGACAATCCGGCCGCCTTCAAAGGCATGGTGCTGTCGCATTTCCCCGACGTGTGGCAGTGGTTTGTCTTCCTATGTCCGCAGTCCGGGCACATCACAGATCTACCTCCGACTCAAAGACGCGAGTCGGGCTGCGATCTCCTACCAGACGGGGATATATACATTTCATTGGCCTGGCGGTTGAGCTTAATCGTCGCAACCATTCCTCGACTGCTTAAAACTGCGGAAGGCGCCCGTGCGTTGCTCTCCATATCCGACCTTGTGCCTGTCGTCATATCGCTCTTGGTCTATGACAGCTATCCCACCTCCGTCGCCGCCTCAATCGCTATCTGGCAGCACCGCCTATGTGCCGTCCTCTTCCAGCTACTGAATCATCGAATGGATGCCTTGAAGCGGCGCGCCCACGACGAGATGGCTGCTTTTGAAGGGCAGAACCGCGGCGTCATAGCGTGGACGCTCATTCATCGTCTAGCGCTCTTCTTCCACCCTGATAACGAGGATGCCTTTCTTCCCTACTATTACTATTTCTTCCGCATCGACACTATGAAAGATACGATCGACAGGCTGCACACCCTCAACCCCGTCCAATCCATCGTCAACATGCTTGCATGGGCGACTACATCAAGTATATGGCCTGCGTCTCTCACGGCCGGCCAGCACCGCATCATCACGATATGGATGGGCGTTTTAGGGCCGCTGCTCGACCTACCCAACTCCATCTTTCTTCCCCATACGGAGCTCCTCATCGCCTTACGAGCCGGAATTCTCCCCATTGTGCACCGTCTCCTGGAGCTCCAGATTCCAAGCGGCCAGTTGCCAGCCGCCACGGAGGAGGATATGATGTACAAGCTGGCCGCCGTGGACATGCTCAAAACCATATTCCTCCCCGGGCTCGTGTGGCGAGACGTTCTGCGAACCATTCGTTCCGCAACGAAGGATACCGATATTCTCACCAACGTCGACTCTGCGAAAGACCCCGATTGGAACGCGTTTGCCGCGTACTATCGTTACTTCTGCGCTATCTGGTCTCATTACAAGGAGGCACTTGTGGAGGCGCGCAAGTCTTGCGCTTATACAGAGGTACGTCGACGAAATGAAGTCACCTTCCGATCCTCTAACTGATGCCTTGTCACCGATAGTGCCAGCGCAGCTCCAACCTGAAGATGTGTATCTGCGGCTCCGTGTGCTACTGCTCCATCTATTGCCAGAGGCTTCATTGGAGGCCTTTTCATCAACCCTTCTGCGTGCCAAGAGGTATGTGGCTTAGCTTTCTCGAGTCGCTGAGGTTGATTGCGTAAACAGCGCCTATACGGAAGTCCCGCCAGCCTGGCAGTCCGGCGTGGAATACCGTCACTCATTCCGAGCGTCTTTTCTTCCAATGTTGTGCTCTAGAGGTGATCAGGGGCTCCGGCGACCCCGACGCCCTGCAAGACTACTGTTCGGTGATGGTAGACTTCGTCAATGAGCAGATGACGGTGCCAGCCGGCGTCCGCATTCAATACGGAGCGATGGAAGAATTGGCATTCGCTTTTCAGCCAAAGGATAGGGACGCGCGGGCGGTTCATATAGGTGTGCGCGTGAGCAGTGTTACCCAAATCATACAGATGGAGGTGGACGTCCTATCATACAAGACGTGGAGGGATGTGGCTGGGTGCGGAAAGCGAGCTTCACGATGATTGTAATTATTGCTGTTCAATGTGGAGAAAGCCAGAGAGGTCGCCGGTTGATGTTCTCAGTTCGAGCAGATTGTGTATTCGGGTATAGCCGCAGAGACAGAACATATTGCAGTGCAGGCGCAGGGTGTACGCAAGCAAATTCGACAACCCATCACAGGTAAAAACACTGACAGAAACCTAGGATGAGTCAATTGAGTAGCGTATATGCAACATATAGTGGGCGTCTCTCCCAGGATGTCGTCCAGAGGCGCTGCTGAGGCCGTTCGCGTTTCCAGGCCAACATGCCATCCTTTGGGTGCTGAATATTGTTCTTACTTCATCTGATAGGCATGCCACCGCGTCAGCGTCGCTCTACACTGCTCGGAGCAGGCGAGATAGGGGAAAGGGAAACTTGCATTGAACGACAGCCTGCGCCCTATCACGTCCGCGAGGATGCCCCACTGGGACATGAGAAGAGCAGCACGAGGGGAAGGACTTACCTTTCCGGTATTGTCAATTCGAGGGATTTCTCTGACGTCAGAGAGTCGCTCATCACCGCCAGCTAACGAAAGCGGGCGTTGAATGCTGGCGCTGGACAGTTGGGAGTTAGGGGTAGAGATAAGTATGTAATCGGGTCTCCACGGTGTTTAGCGCGCAGAGATTGGACCCCCTCACCTACTAGGTTGGAACCCTCTTGCACATCTGGCGCCAAGCAGATAGCCTGAATTCAACAACAACAGCTGATAAATTAGGAGCTCGTGTCGGGTCAAGAACAACGTTGCTACAAAATGATAGGCGCCACCCTTTTATAGCGCAGCTTTCCCAGCCGTCTACGCGCACGCATGAGCAACAAGAACGATAAAGAAGAAGCCATCCACCTACCTCGATAGGCAAAAGCGTCATCACCACTGCAGCTACAACGAACAGGGACGCAGACACAAAGATCGGCCTGGCGCGGTGTTATCGTTAGTTCACGCGAACAGGAAAACAGCGAGGAACGACGCACCCATTCGCAGTGGCCGCACCCGCCCCGCTCGACGGCGATGTCGTCGCAATCTTGATAACAGGCGCCAGGATACCCGTCACGCGATTGAACGCCGAGCACACCGCGTCCCCCGTCCCCCGATGCGGCGCCGGGAATACCTGTACGCAGCTCCAGTCAGTTCACACATACTCCTCACGCCCGAAAAGAGCCTCCAACGAAAAGTAAACTGAAAAAAAAACTGGACGCACCTCCGGCGTATACGCATACAGCACGCCATACATCGCGTTCTGCGTGAGCCCGGACGCGCAGGAGAACCCCAGCACGGCGGCCTCCGTCGTGCTCGTCGTGAAGAGGAACAGGAAGATCCCGGTGAGCAGCGTGCTGAGCGCCATGCTCAGCTTGCGGCCGCCGATTTTGAAGCGGGAATTGCCGCCACCACCAGAGCGCGACCCGCCGCCGGTGCGCGTCCAATCGACGACGAGGCAGGCGATGATGGAGCCGGGGATGCCGAGGACGGAGATGATGGTGTAGTTGCGGTACGTGGAGTCGGTGGAGGAGTCGGAGGAGACGCGCTCGCCGAGGTAGAGCGGGAGGAAGGCGTTGAAGAGCGGGTAGGCCAGGCCGATGAGGCTGGGTGGGGTGTTAGGTTACGGGCGAGGTAAGTGGATAGTTCTTGGAGCTCACCCCCAAAGCAAGATTGTCAGACTTGTATTGATGGCGAGCTTCCTCCCAGCGAAGAGGGGCTTGACGTGTGAACTTGACAGAAATATTAGTGAGGGCGCGTGGAATAACTGGATATAATACGTACAGAGACATCTGCGAGAACGCGCGCTTGAGCACGTCCTTCGTTGTGACATGCAACGTGCCGCCCTTGATGCTCTGCAAGTCCTCCAAGGTCAACGTAATCTCACGTCCGTTGCGTTTTGCGAGGTGCTTCAAGACCTAGAGGAATACCCATGATAAGTGACCAGCAGTATACGATCAGGCGAATATATATGGTCAGTATGGTCAGTATGATCAGGCGAACGCATATGATCAGGGGAACGCATATGATCAGGCGAACATATATGAAAAAGCGAACATATATGATCAGGCGAACATATATGCAAAAAGCGAACATACACGCAAAAAGCAAAAGTAACTCACCGCAAGCGCCTCCTCATCCCGGCCTTTAGCAATCAGATACTTCGACGACTCCTGCAAGTCGAACACCACAAAGCGCAGTATGAACATCATAAACGTCAATGCCCCCCTGCGGTCATACAGTCAGCGTCATTCCCCTCTCCTCCTCCTTCGTCAAAGCGCACTCACAAGAGATAGCTGAACATCGTACTCAGTCAGCAAAAACGAACATTCCGACAGCCAGATATCTTCCGACAGCCAGATATCTTCCGACAGCCAGATATATTCCGACCAAGACAGCAGGAAACCCCGCCACGCACCAAGTATACCGCCACCCCATGTTATCCGCCTTCGCGCACTCGCCTTGCGCGATGCTCGCCGCGCAGGAGTAGTTCGCGATGAAGCCCCATGCGACGACGGACGCGACGAGCTGGCCCAGCGCCCACCATGCGGAGAGGAGGGTGAGAGTCCACTGGGGAGGGTATCAGTATCGGATGGCGGGGGAGTGAGGCGAAGCACAAGAGATAATATAGCTTCGAAGGTGGAAGGTCAGCGAAGTTGGAAGGTCTGCGAAGCCCCGAGCTTTCTTATCACAGAAGCACCCGGGATCGCTGCGGAAGACTCGTGCGTGGGAACTCATGCATGCATGACTGGCTACGAGACCCAGGCATGCACCACTGTGACGACCAGCATAGATCACTTCGACGACCAGCATAGATCACTTCGACGACCAACATAGATCACTTCGACGACCAACATGCACCACTGAGGCGACCGACGTGAGAACTTACTTGATGCGACTGGGGGATATGCTCCAAAAACAAGGCGCCTGTCGGAGAGGTAAGCATGGGAGCGAGTGCACGGTGCAGGCTTCCTCCACGGTGCAGGTTTTCTGCACGGTGCAAGTTATCGCCGCAACTGACCGTCGACAGGGAGACTGCAAAGAATGCGTGTCAGCGAGATAGAACGTGCAAGGGTAGAGCATATGCAGAGGTAGGGTAGAACATGTGTGGAGGTAGGGTAGATTATATGCGGAGGTAGGGTAGAATATATGCAAAGGTTGAACAGAATGGGGAACACACAGAGGGACGACAGAGCGTGAGGTGCGAAGATATGCATGATCTGGGGTGCGAAGATATGCATAATGTGGGATGCGAAGACATGCATGATGTAGCCGTAGAAAGGGCAAAGGAGGGAAAGAGTAAAGGAGGGGAAAAAAGCACAACCTGAAAACCATGCACAACCCGAAAACCATGCACAACCCAAACAAAATGCACAACGACTCACTTGCCACCGACCCCAAAACCCAGACAGGCGACGAGCGCGGCGAAGGTGACGAAGTTATCGGCGCCGCCCGCGGCGATGCCGAACACGCCGGCGATGAAGAGGGTGATCTGGGGGCGTGGAGGGTTAGTGTGAGGCGAAGTGGTACGGTGGTCAGAGTGACAGGTGGCGCCAGAGGAATACACGGGCGGTCAAAGGGGTGCACGGGCGGTCAAAGGGGTGCACGGGCGGTCGAAGGGGTGCACGGGCGGTCGAAGGGGTGCACGGCGCGGGCGTTAGCGCGGCCAAGGTCGTACGCGGGTCCCCGACGCGATAGGTTTTACAAAGAGATAGCCAGTCGCCGCGAGCGATAGCCAGTCGCCGCGCGCGATACCCAGCGCAGCGTGCGATAGCCCGGTGTAAGCTTCTGCGGCGCGACGAGATAGCCACCGCAGCTGATAGCAATACGCGACATGATGAATGCGACCCCGAAGTGATGAACGCGACCACGGGCATGATGAACGCGACCACGGGCATGATGAACGCGACCACGGGCATGATGAACGCGACCCGCGGTGTGATGCAGCGACCCCGACATGGTGAACGCGACCCCGACATGGTGAACGCGACCCCGACATGGTGAACGCGACCCCGACATGATGCACGCGACCCCGACATGGTGAATGCGACCCCGACATGGTGAATGCGACCACGGGCATGATGGGCGATGAGCGAAATCACTCACATTAAACGACAACTTCCGCCCGATCACGTCCGCCAGCACGCCCCACGTCGTCGCGCCGATGATGAGCCCGACGTACAGCGCGAGCGTCGCGAACTCGATGCGCACGGGGTCGAGCTCCTGCTGGACCTGGGAGAGCACGATGGCGACGCCTTGGAGCCAGATGTCTGGGTGGGGGGTGGGGGTTAGGAAGGGGATTGTGGTTAGGGGGAGGGGGCGCGAGGGGAAGGGGCGCGAGGGGAAGGGGCGCGAGAGGAGGGGGCGCGAGGGGAGGGGGCGCGAGGGCGCAGAGGAGAGAGCTGTTAAACACTGACTATCTGCCATCCAGCCGAGGCCGGTGAGCATGAAGAGCTCGATCTGGTACCGCCCGAAGCCAATCCTGGGTGGACATGTGAGTGGGGGAGAAGGTAAAGGGGACAGGGCGAAGACCGCGCACTCTTTCTGCAGGCATTGGTTCACTGCGAGGGAATTAGCGCGCGTTCTGGTTGGACGAGGGAGCCGGGGCGCCACAGAGATAGCCGGGCGCCACACAGAGAGCTAAACGCCACAGAGAGAGTTGAGCGCCACACACCAAGGGCGCACTTGCGCTCGTACGCGCGACCGACACCCGTATCCCGGTCGAGCTCGTCGACGTCCGAATCGGCGAGACCGTCCTTCACGTCGAGCCCGTCCTTCACCTCGACGACTTTCTCGGGGTCTGCTTGCTGTATAGACATGGCGTATGAGGGGAGGAAGCAAGGTGCAGCGTACTCCCGCGCCGAGGACGGTGGTGTTCCTGTTCGCTTGAGCTTTTATCAATCATTGGAGCGCTCTGCATGTGGACTTATCCTGTTCCCCGCACGGGAACATAACGCCTGTTGCGGGTGCCCGAGGCGCTGTGATGCCCGAAGCGCTGTGATGATCGTCTATTCATGATTGCAGACGGTCGAACAAGCACCTCCAAATACGGCTGGGGGAGCACGCAAGGTCGGGGATGACGCCTTTGGGATCTGAAGTGAGGGGACGTAAAGGGAGTGCCAAGAAGAGCAAGACAACGTGCGCACCGCCTCCGAGAGAAACATGCTCGCCGGCGGCCCGCAAGTCGCGGAAGTTGATGTTCCGCGTGGACCTGCTTGAATGCATGACGGGGCATAAAGCCTGTATACAGACCTATACCCAGCAGTGACCCAAGCCAGGTTGTGCCTCAAGAGTGCAGGAAGACCCGCTGGAGAGTTGAACTTGATAGACCGAAAACAGGTGCCAGTTCGAGTCCATGAAGTTCACGATCGAGATCTCTCACGTGGCGGGGACATGACCGCGCGACGCGACGACACTCTTGTTTCCTGCCCTCATCATCATGCACCAAGTCGACATTCCACAGCAGCTTGATTCCTAGAAAGGCCGGTGGTTACTAGTTACTGTGGGGGACAATGGTATATGGCGGTGTTCAGGTGTGTCGCAATGGCTTGCGCGTGGAATACCACCCTGAGCAGTATACAAAGATATCCATTTCTGAGGGAAGCTTGCCTCAGGACGTGGCAAGTCACTCAGTCACTGTACTTCCCTCTCCCACCTCCCAACGGTCTCTTCATGAGCGCGACTCGCAACTTTGGACGGGACGCGACACGTGACGGCGACATTATCTTATCGTCATCGTCGATCGATCCAACTTGAAGCCGCCGATCACTTCAATCCCATTGTATTTTCGGAGTCATTGTTCTCTCGAACGACCTGCACGAGATTGTTCAGAGCTGGTATTTACCCTCGTATTCTCCACGTAACACTATGCCAATCAACATGCTTGCACAGAAATGCTCGTCCTTTCAGGATCCTCGGCGCTTACGGACGCCAAGCGCGCCGTTCTGCTCAAGAGCATCCAAGCAGCCTGCCCCGCAGTCACATCCGTCGATGCTGTCTGGATACACCTCGTCAGCTGCGTCTCGAAGGAGAAGGAGACAGAGCTGTCGAACGTGGAGAGCGCAGCGTGCCGCGCGTTGAACAGTCTGCTGTCCTATGGGGATGACGACCAGCTTGAGGGGACACTGGACAAGTTCAGGAAAGGCGCGGATGTCGTGTACGTCGTCCCCAGACCCGGCTCCATCTCCCCCTGGTCGAGCAAGGCGACCGACATTGCGCGCATCTGCGGCCTCGGCGAGCACATCGACCGGCTCGAGAGGGGCAGCGTGTACGTCGTCACTCTCAGCGAAGGCTCACTCTCCGCGGACGACCTGGCCAAATTCACGGACCACATCCATGATCGCATGACTCAGATCGCGGACCTCTCCATTCCCGACGAGACCCTGCTCTTCTCGCACCACGAACCCCGACCTCTCCGTACCGTCGAGCTGCGCACGCAGTCCAAGGACGCGGCGCGCAAGACGCTGGACACCGCCAACAAGGAGCTCGGCCTCGCGCTAGCTGCGGACGAGATGGACTACCTCGTCGACGCGTACACCACCCACGTGGGGCACGACCCCACCGACGCCGAGCTCTTCATGTTCGCGCAGGTCAACTCCGAGCACTGTCGGCACAAGATCTTCAACGCCTCCTGGACGATCGACGGCGTCGCGAAGGACCTGTCCCTCTTCCAAATGATCCGCAACACCGAAAAGGTCATCGGCAGCGCCGGCACCATCTCCGCGTACTCGGACAACGCCGCCGTGCTCCAGGGACAGGCGCCCGTGCACCACTTCCGCGTCGCCTCGCACGACCCCGCGCGCGAGCCCGTCTGGGAGCTCGCCGCCGAGCCCGAGGACAGCCCCATCCTCATCAAGGTCGAGACGCACAACCACCCGACCGCCGTCTCGCCCTACCCGGGCGCCGCCACCGGCTCTGGCGGCGAGATACGCGATGAAGGTGCCACGGGGCGCGGCTCCGAGCCCAAGGCCGGCCTCGCGGGCTTCACCGTCTCCAACCTGCTCATCCCAGGCTTCACCCAGCCGTGGGAGACGGACGTGGGGAAGCCCGCGCACATCGCGTCCGCGCTCGACATCATGCTCGAGGCCCCCCTCGGCGCGAGCGCGTTCAACAACGAGTTCGGTAGGCCCGCGCTCGCGGGCTACTTCCGCACCTTCTGCGAGGAAGTGGCGCCGGGCGACGTGCGCGGTTACCACAAGCCGATCATGGTCGCGGGCGGGTACGGCACCGTGCGCGCGCAGCATGCGCAGAAGGGGCGCATCCAGCCCGGCGCGGCGGTCGTCGTGCTCGGCGGCCCGGGCATGCTGATCGGCCTGGGCGGCGGCGCGGCGAGCAGCCAGGCGAGCGGCGCGGGGAGCGCGGCGCTCGACTTTGCGTCCGTGCAGCGGGACAATGCGGAGATGCAGCGCCGCTGCCAGCAGGTCATCGCCGCCTGCGTCGCCGCGGGCCGCGCGAACCCGATCGCGAGCATCCACGACGTCGGCGCGGGCGGCCTCTCGAACGCGCTCCCCGAGCTCGTGCACGACGCGGGGCTCGGGGCCGTGTTTGAGATCCGCGACGTGCCTGTGGCGGATTCGGCACTCAGCCCGATGGAGATTTGGTGCAACGAGAGTCAGGAGCGGTACGTGGTCGCGCTGGAGCCGGACGGCGTGGCTGCGTTCGAGCGCATCGCCGCGCGCGAGCGCTGCCCGTACGGCCTCGTCGGCACCGCGACCGCCGCGGAGGACCTCGTCGTCACCGACCGCCTCCTCAGGCAGGACGTCGTCCGCCTGCCCATGTCCACCCTCTTCGGCAAGCCGCCCAAGATGAGCCGCACGGACACGACGCTCACGCCCGCCTTTGCTCCCTTCGACCCCACCCTCGCTGCGCACCTGCCCGCCTCTAGCGACCTCACCGCACGCATCGAGCTCGCCGCGGGCCGCGTGCTCCGCCTGCCCTCCGTCGCGTCCAAGTCCTTCCTCATCACCATCGGCGACCGCTCCATCACCGGCCTCGTCGCGCGCGACCAGATGGTGGGCCCCTGGCAGATCCCCGTCGCCGACGTCGCCGTCACCCGCGCCGCGTACGCCTTCGCCGAGCGCGCGGGCGAGGCGATGGCGCTGGGCGAGCGCACGCCCGTGGCGGTGGTGAGCGCGCCCGCGAGCGCGCGGATGGCCGTCGGGGAGGCGCTGACGAATCTGGCGGCGGCGGGGGTGGCGCTGCCGCGCGTGAAGCTGAGCGCGAACTGGATGTGCGCGGCGGGGAAGGCGGGCGAGGGCGCGGGGCTGTATGCGGCGGTGGAGGCGGTGGGCATGGGGCTTTGCCCGGCGCTGGGCGTGGGGATTCCCGTGGGGAAGGACTCGATGTCGATGGCGATGCGGTGGGCGGGAGGAAAGGGGGAGACGAAGGAGGTGGCGTCGCCGTTGTCGTTGATTGTGACGGCGTTTGCGCCGGTGGGGGATGTGGGGGGGACGTGGACGCCGGTGCTGCGGAAGGATGTGGGGGAGACGGTGTTGATGCTGGTGGATATTGCGGGTGGGAGGCAGAGGCTGGGCGGGTCGGCGCTGGCGCAGGTGTTTAAGCAGGTCGGCGCGGACCCGCCGGATGTGGACGATGCGGGGGTGCTCAAGGCGTTCTTCGAGGCCTGCCAGGGCGTGCGGAGGGAGCATCCGGGGCTCGTGTTAGCGTACCACGACCGGTCGGACGGAGGGCTGTTCACGACGCTCGCGGAGATGAGTTTCGCGGGCCGCGTCGGCGTCGACGTCACCCTCGACGCGCTGGGCGGCGATCCTGTGGCGGCGCTCTTCAACGAGGAGCTCGGCGCGGTGTTCCAGGTGCGCGCTGCCGACGCTGAGCAGTTCGCGTCTGCTTTCGTCGCCTCCGGCGTCCCCAAAACCTCCATCCACACCCTAGGCAAGGTCGACACCGCGAGCGAGACGTTCACCCTGCGCCTCGGTGGCGCGACGGTGTACACCAGCACCCGCGCCGAGCTGCAAACCATCTGGTCCGAAACCTCCTTCCACATGCAATCCCTCCGCGACAACCCCGCCTGCGCCGCCTCCGAGCACGCCCTCATCGCCGACCCCACCCACCGCGGAATCCACTACCACCTTCCCTTCACCCCCATCCCTTCCCCGACCGCTCCTCCCTCGCAGCCCCGCCCCCGCGTCGCCATCCTCCGCGAACAGGGCGTCAACGGGCACGCTGAGATGGCCTTCGCGTTCTCCGCCGCGGGCTTCCTCGCCGTCGACGTCCACATGTCCGACCTCCTCGCCGGGCGCGCGTCGCTGTCTGGCTTCCGCGGCCTCGCCGCGCCCGGCGGGTTCTCCTACGGCGACGTCCTCGGCGCGGGTCGCGGGTGGGCCGCGTCCGCGCTGCGCTCCCCGCGCGCTAGGAAGGAGCTCGCGGGGCTGCTGGCGGACCCGCGCGCGTTTGCTCTGGGCGTGTGCAACGGCTGTCAGTTCCTCAGCGCACTAAGGGAGATCGTGCCCGGAGCAGAGGGGTGGCCGGCGTTCCGGGCGAACGCGAGCGGGCGGTTCGAGGCGCGGGTGTCTGTGGTGGAGGTGGATGCGGGGGCGGCTGAGAAGAGCGTGTTTTTGCGCGGGATGGGCGGCGCGCGGATACCCGTCGCGGTGGCGCATGGGGAGGGGCGGGCGGTGTTTGGTGGGGGAGGGGAGCAGGAGGGTGCGGCGAAGGCGCTGGAGGCTGCAGGGCAGGTGGCGCTGCGCTATGTGGATAGCGCGGGGCGGCCGACTACCACGTACCCGCTGAACCCGAATGGGAGCCCGTTGGGTGTGACGGGGGTGCAGACGCCGGACGGGCGGGTGCTGGCGCTGATGCCGCATCCGGAGCGGGTGACGGCGACGTCGAGCAACAGCTGGTGTCCTCCGGAGGTCGCGGAGCAGTGGGAGGGCGCGGGCCCGTGGTTCCGGATGTTCCAAAATGCAAGGGCGTGGTGCGAGCAGAATTGTGAGTCATTTTTTTTTAGTTTGCAACATCGGGATGCAGGCTGACGAAGGGGTTGTCAGAATTTATCATTATATTCATAGTTGTTTGTACTTATCGAAGGTGAAGGTGCGGGAGTGTACGCCTCGAAGTGTATTTCAAGAGAAAGCAGTTGTACATGATGTAATCCAGTAGGTGCAGTGTCACCGTACGGAAAAAAACGAGAGGCGAGTGGCGCTGGGAATGTCAAAGGACTAGTGCGACAAGTGCCTGGAATCGCCTGCGATGAGTCGCATTGCCATATAAGTATGTCTACGAAATATCTCGAGAAGGATACCGTAGTGCAGGCGGGCGAGACGGGCGTCGACCGCGCCTACGAGTTGAAGTACAATCTCGATGCATGATTATTATATGTGGTTGGCGTTATCTATCATCTTTGATTGATGTCACTGCCAAAACGGCTCTATAGTACTGTAGCGTTTCGACCATAGGTTCGCCGGGTGTGACGTGTGATGGTATGAACTTCCCCATTTTCCAGTTCATGGGCCCGGCCCGGGTGTGACGAACTCAGTAAATATGCATTTTAGGCCTTAAAACCCATTTTTGGGACTTTTTAAATAGCAAAATGGCTACTTAATAGCCATATGCACACATTTTGAGGGTCAGAAAAAAATTTGGAGAAAAGAAGATTGAAATTCGAATATTTTTCCGAGTTCACGACTAGTCGTGATGCGTGATGGTTGCCCGTTTAGTTCGGTTCGAAGGCCTCTGTGATGCGTGACGCGAACCTATGGTCGAAACGCTACAGTATCTGCTTGCTGTCCGACGAGTCCATCCTTTGGTTAAGTACTATCATCGTGTGACTTTCCCACTTGAGTTGCTAGTGGGAATCGCGTGTGAGTCTACTTTGCGTGGTGAATGGGACATGCATCCCACGCGCCGTGCAAGCAACTTATAGCTGGTCCTCGGTTCGCAATCCTGCTCAAGTTCAACTACGTTACACGTGACTGCGAGAGCATCGCGGCATTACCCGGCGCCCGGAAGAGTCAGGCGTGCGCATGCGTTGGTCTTGACCAACGCGGCTTCGACCGCTTGAGTGCGCCCACAAAGCGTCATCTGCGCCGTCGCAAGGCCGCTCAGGCGCAGGGCCAGGTTATTTCGGTCTGCCTCGCTCAGACCGCGTGCACCGGCCACTGCACACGCGCGCACCACGGTCGTCTCTCCAGATGTCCCTCCTTCTTCGTCTCCTCTTTCACTGGCTGCCTCAGGTACCCATGGCTGCACCTCTCTCCTCGCTGCCCGAGAGGCACATCATCCACGGCATCATCCAATCTAAGATGCAGTCATACGAGATTGACGACTGGGTCGTCGCCATCTACACAGAGGATGTGGGCCGCAGCGACCGTCTCGAGATGATCGACTTGTTGCAGATTACGCGGATTGAGCACTGGAAGAAAAAGGACGGCTGGCAGCACGAGTTCGTCTACATCTACCTGACCTACGTCGGTCGTGGCGGCGGATGCATGCGCTACATCAAGATCGAGCGCATTGGGCAGATCGCGCGCGAGGACGACTTGCTGCAGCGCGCGGGCGGGTTCTCTCCGGATTGGATGCGTACCTCTGTCGAGGCCTCGTCGCAGGTGACGGCCGCCTTGAGCGGCTCGAAGCCCACGGACGATGCCGTTGTCGTCGACCCGTACCACCACGACAACATGAACGGCCGAAAGATGTGGCCCAGCGACGTCGAGTGTCTCTACCAACTCGAATTCCCCGCCGACAACAGGCCCAACGTCCTCCATCTCGCGCTCGTCGTCGATCAGGTCCATACCATCGGACCGCATTACTCGATCTTCGGTACGATGTGCTACTGGCACGCTCGCTGTGTTTACGAAATCCTAAAGACGAAGTTCGGTGGCCAGGAGAAGGCGATGCCGGCCGCCGCCAAGCGCGGGATGTACTACGGCAACCGCTGCATCGACGACCACCTCGTCTTCAACATGCGCTACTTCACGCACGATGTATTCATCAAGCGCGTAGCCTCGTTGCGGAAAAAAGACCGGGCGGGCACTCGCAAGTCGAGGCTGTCAAAGTTGTCTTGGTCTGCTTCGTCCTCCGGCCGTGACGCGAGCCCGACCCCAGACCAAGCTGAGGCTGCTATCAACGAGGCCATGACGCTTTCGCTGGAGGAGGAAGCGCGCTCTGTCTGCGAGAGGCATCCCGATATAGTGCAGTCGATGGCGGAGTCTCCGGTGGTTGGTTCTATGTCACAGTTCTCCGACCGCGGCTCGTCTGCCCCGCGCTTCGTCGAGCCGGTCGAAAAGCTGCTGCGAAACTTCGATGCGCTGTACGCCGTGAAGCGGAAGGACATCCAGGCCCTCGTCGAGGATCACATGGTGTGTTATGCATCGCAAAGTTTGCGTTCATCAGCTGACTCATCGTTCATCAGGATCCCATTGAAGTACGTCTGTTGCTTGGTGGTACCTTTGTAGGCCTATTTACTGATGGTGCTACCTCACAGAGGCGAAATCTTGCACTCGTGGCAGAAAATCGTATGCTACACGAGAACGACGAGGCACACGCCAAAGCGCTACGCGACAAGGACCAGGCGTTACGCAACAAGGACCAGGCGTTACGCGACAAGGACCAGGCGCTACGCGATCAAGCCCAGGCGCTACACGACAAGGACCAGGAGCTCCTGGAACTTCGTGATATGAGAGCGCGTCTTGATGCTTACGAAAGTCGACGTCGCCCTACAGCATAGGCCGCGGAGATGTCATGCGCAATGTAAGTCGCCAAAGGTACAGTTCTGATCGCACATCTGCGCGTCTTGGATGTGCTGACCGCTTATTCACAGTGAATACTTACTTTCCCTACGATCTACTTACTTTCCCTACGCTCGCTCGTCTAGCTCGAGCACACAAGTCGTCATTCGTACTCCACGCATCGCGAAGGTCTTGTTTGTCGTGCACTCTAAACCGCTGCGTCTTTTTTACATCCCTTTTCTTTCCGCCCTTCCCGTGTCCTTCCTTCCGCCCTTCCGTCGCATCTGCTATGTATTTATTCACATTATTTTGAAGTCTTCATCTCGTTCGTCCTGTGCTATTGCGTGTTATCTCTTCTGTGTTCCTTATCTCTTCTGTGCTTCTTACGAAGATCTCGGTCGTTCATTCTATTTTGTTTATACCCGGCATTCGTCCTAGGTGTGTGCAGCAGCTGTCATTTCCTTAGCGCGCTGCGGGAGATCGTGCCCGGAGCAGAGGGATGGCCCGTGCTCAGCGTAAACGCGAGCGGGCGGCTCGAAGCGTGGGTGTCGGTGGTGGAGGTTACGAGACCTGCTTGTCAGGTTTCGTTTTACAGGAGCGAAAAAAAGCACCATCAGACAGTCCAAGCGTCACAGCCACATTTCGGCGCTTTCCGGTTTTCGCTGCTCCGTCGTCCAAAGTTCCGGGAATCCTGTAGAAATAAATCAGCGTGCTCCTTGACATTCTAACTATCTGTACATGTAATATTTGTGTCTGCTTTCGACGATGGCAACGCTCTGTGAAGGGGGAAAGGAAACGTGCTCGTAACCCCGTAGAGCATTTCAAACACCATCATTTTTGGGCCCCTTTTGGAAGACTGGCCCGAGACCGAGTCCGCTACTATCGTTTAGGGCCTCCCTCTTAAAAAGTTCATATTATTACTTGTAGAGACGGTTCAATGCACTCTATTTTTTTCGCAGCAAAATCCCGCCGTTGGAAGGTTGCAGAGCGCCGGAGGTGGTCGACGCTGACCGCTTTGATCCAAGAAATGATGGGGCTCACGGCAGTTCCCGACCAGAGATCGACGGCGCTGGGCGCTCTCTCTCAAGTCATCTTCCCGCCACTGCCCCTCCTCCGCATCCTCTCACCTTTGGCCTAGCACACCCATCCTCTATCTTCTATCCTTAACTTCTACCGTCTATATGAATTTGGCCGTTCAAAAGCGAGTTGCGGCAGAGCTGGAGGATGAGGCGGCGGTTTCGCAGGTGCGTCCCTACGCTCAGCCCGCGAGTACAGAACTAACAAAGCAAAATCAGAGACCCTAGCGATCTCGCGAGCGCGTGCATGAGAGCACATACAGGAGAGGACACGCGGGAGAAAGTGCCTGGGAGGGGCGCTCACCGCGCGAATACGCTCTCGCGGGATGGCGAGGCGAACGGGCTTGTGACGCGAGGGCGCCCAGTGCGAGGAGCGATAGGAAGACGCCCGCACTTAGTCTCAAGCCCGTAGCGCAACACAGCGCCTAACATCCCGCCGCGTCGCTGTATGCGACGAGATTTATGGGATGGCTGCGTTGGCGCCCTCGCGATCCCTCACTGCCGTGCATCACCTGGCACGCCACCAAAGACGACAATCGCCGAGTGAGTTCCCCACCATCGCCCACATCGCTTGCTGACCAGATCACAACCATGTAGCGTCTCTCGCGCGGCCGCGCCTTCAGTCGTTACCAAAAACCTGGCCGGGCGCCATCGTTCGCATCACCCACTGCAAGTCGCAAGCACATAGCCATTGCCCAAAAGGAAAAGCATGCCGAGATCCCCTCGCTGGCTACCCAAAGACGATGACAAGTCGCTATCCCTGCAGCCGTCCTTGCCCGCCCCGCTACGTGCTCTATATCGGGTAGCAACTCCGCGAAGCCCACCTCCACGCGCCCTCACCCTTGCCTGCTCCACCCGCGGCAGCGGCGCCCCGTCTATCTGTCAAGCCACCCTCCCACTCCTCTTCCACAACCGCTTCGCCCTCGTCCTTTCCAATGGCGACCTCCTCCTCGGCACTGTCCATACCAATCAAAACACCCTCGAATCCTTCCACGCCAGCAACAGGCCTGTGTTGAAGCCGACATGATATCGAGCGCAGCAGGGACACCGCCATCCAGTCCGCGCTTTCTGCCACGCGCGGCGAGCACCTCGCTCGCAGCATCCCCTCACGGACGAAGAGCGCTTCCGCGTGTGTGAGGTTGAGGAGCTTTAGGCCGCGGTCGCCGGTGCGAGCGCAAGCTCCGCGAGCTGGGCGACAAGCTCGGTTCACGTAGGGCAATCTCGAGTGCACGCTAGAGGATGCCGGGGACGCGCGGGTGGCGCAGGCGAAGCAGCCGCCGCGCAGTACGCTCTGCTGGACGCGCAGCACATGGTGCTGGCGGCGTAGCTGTGGCGGGGCGCACGGATATGTCACGAAACACGGCTCGGCTGCACGGCGCGCCGGGAGAATGCGCAGCTGAAGGAGGCGGGACGTGCCTCTTGAGATGTTGTGCGTACGCCGGGCCATCTTCGTGCAAGTGAGCTCAATTTGGGGACACGGACACGCGGCCGGGGACCGCGCTCAGCGCCGTCGCATGCTCTGCCATCATTTCGTACTTTGGTGAGTCCTTCTTCTCCGCGCTGTTGATTTCTCATTGACTTTTTCTCAGGATGTGCGCGGGGGGTCGCGTCGCTGCCTGTCGCCTTGGAAATGGTGCTAGAGGTTCGTGACGGGGAGAAGGAGAAGTAGGCACGGCCAAAGGCCGCGCATCGAGGCGGCGCGTAGCGCCACCGTTTTCTTCGTGAGTTTCCTTTTGTACACAATATTGCCTCCTCACTGATGTTCTAGCTAGGACACGGACATGCGGATACCCACGCGCTACAGGTGGGAGAGCGCGCTTCGAAAGCGGAATTGGTGACGCGCGAGGCAGCCGCGCGCGCTAATTGGGCGTCAGACGAGGGGGAAGGCGACGAACGACGGGCGATGGCACGACTCGGTGAGCGCCAGCCTGAGTCGGCGGGCGACTCGGTGGGCGACACGATTCGACAGGCAATGGGCAACGGACTCGACGACGGGAGACTCGGCGCCTCGGCGACGGGCGAGCTCGGCGGGTGGGCGCACACGATACGGCGGCCGGGGGAGGGGGGGGGCGACTCGACGGGCGAGCGATTTGGCGGGTGACACGACGAGCGACACAACTATCGACCCAACGGGCTCCTCGACGCGGGCACGAACGGGGTGACTCGGCGGGCGACTAGCGAGGAGGTGGGCGACTTGACGGCGAGGAGGCGGGCAATGAGCGAGGAGGCGGGCGACTCGGCAGGCGACTCGGCAATGGGTGACTCGGTGATGGGCGACACGCCTCTCTCCTCCCCTCTAACGGGCGCACACAACGGGCGGGTGACCACATGACCGGGTGATTCGACGGGCGATTTGGCGACGGGCGACACGACGGGCGATGCGGCAACGGGCGACACGGCGGGCGATTCGGCGATGGGTGATGTGTGATGGGCGACTCGGCAGGCGACGCGACATGCGCACACGGCGGGCAATCGGGAGGCAACGGGCGAGGAGGCGGACCACGGGCGCGCTCCGCGGGCGACATGGTGGGCGACTTGTGGGGCGACTGGGCGATGGGCGATCGGTGACCGAATCACGCTGATGGCCACCAAAGATGTGAATCATAGCAGAGTGGCCGAAGCACAAGAGATCTTTCGGTAAGTGTATTCCGCTATTCATAACGTATACCAAGCTAATACTATGCGCGCAGCCCGCCACGAAGTCGCGTCGCGATGGAATTCGATTTTTGGCCGGGAGGCATACATACCCTCTGTCGTTTGTATACTAATTCTACCCTGTGCTGTACGAATTCGCCTGGGGACGCGCTGCCACTCTCCAATCTTCGGCGGGGACGAGATGCTGCCAATATACCGTACCACTGCGACCAAACTGCGACGTTTCGCACGGCACAGCGCGGAATAGCTACATACATACTTACTACTACTAGCTGATTTTCATTTGGCGCTGAGGCTGCAATTGTGTCGCGCTGATATCTAGGACATCGACTTAGTAGGGCCGAAGACGACGAGGTGAGACCGGGAGATCTTCGCCGTGATGCATCGCGCTGTTTTCAAGTAAGTTGTATACTGTTTACTGCATCCTATATATACTAACTACGAGCCCACAGCCCGTCCTCTGCCGCTGTGCGACTTCAGCGTTCATCGGCGGATGGACTGGCTCAACGCTGACATACGAGATCGACGAGGATATGTGACTCCGTGACGTAACGCGTCCGCCTCTCCTCCCACCACCGTCGCCGCCTGCAGCCGCTGCCCGCCCTCGCAAAGCGCAAGGCCGTCAGTCGGTGCGGAATGCTCACAAGAGTTAGTGAGGGCGCTGCAGACCATTGCACCTAGGTACGTCTCCAGGTCCGGCGCGCGTGCATAGCTGACGAAATTTTCAGAGCGCTAGCGGCGCGTTTCTTCGGTCCCCCGCTATCTCAGCGTACGTTCCGACACCCCTGCCAGTACAAAATAAGACAACCCCATGACTCGCTCGCGCTCGGAGCCGGCGAGGCTCTATGTTACTACGCCGAGTCGGCCTACATTCCGTTTCTGGTGAGTCCATTCACCAGTTCAACGGCGAGCATTCTGAACAGTACATACTTAGGCCATTTCGACACCGCTCACAGAAGTCAAATGTCCCAAGAGACGCGCGGGAATCACATCGGACCACTGTGACTGGTTCATGCCGAGGCGAGCAGTCCGCGTTCGCCACCACGCGCGACGAGGACATCGCCGGCCGGCGCGTGCTTGCAGTAACACAGTACGCACCCGCGGACGAGCAGCCTCGCGGAGCACCGGCGCGATCGCCAGATCCGCGAGCTGTGCAACGAGTTGCACGCTGGGCTGGGCATCTCGAGCGCACGCTGACAAATACCGGGGACGCGCGCAGCGTTCGCGGAGCGGCAGTGCAGCGGCGGCCGCGCAGTACGCCGCTCAGAACGTGCAGCACAAGACGGGGATCAACATCAGCATGCTCGGAGGAGAGTCGGCACGACCGCGGTCACCAAACCCTTGTCGCCGCGATGGCATTTGCGAATGGACACGGACGCGCACTGGGGCCGCATGGTACGGGCCATGGTTAGGTGCGCTGCTACCTTTTCCTACAGCGAGCACATGTTAACGTGCACCCTAGGACGCTTTGTTAAACAATCGGCGGAGACGTGCGCACCGATTGTCAGGAGACACTGCAATACATCCACCCTCTTCCTCACACGAGGCCGTCCGCGAGCCATCCGACCTCCAGACGTGTATGTCACCCACGTCGTCAGGTACGTAGTGCGTTCCCCGCCGTCTCCCGCATCAGTCGCTGACCAAATCGCAGATATATTGCGCCTGCTGCGCTTCCACTCGCTGCCAACGGCTCGAGCGCGATCTCTGCAACCCCCTCGAACCCGATCTCAAGGGCCGCTACGACTACAAGCTTGACGAGCCTTCTCGACTGGGCTGAGCCTGCGAGCCCCTCGCCCATGAGCTGGATGACTCCCTTCAGAACGAGCTCAACGACTCCCTCGAGCACGAGCTCAATGACTCCCTCAATCGTGGCAAGCTCAGCAGAAACTGCTGTGGTGAGCTCAACAGTTCCGCATCCGCGATCTCGGCAGCCTGACGAGTAAGAGTCCTCGAAGATGCGTGCGCCGAGCGGCCGGTGCCGTTTTTCGCAGCACCCACCGCAAGGCCATTACCGAAGAAGAGGACACCCGGATCGCGCCACCGGTCACCCGCCGGCGCAAGACCGTCGACGATGTTGACGAGCGCAGCGAAGCGCGCCAGATCTCTGCTACTGGCATCGGCCACGCGCGACACCTGCTATGACACCCTCCGCCCCAGAATTGAGGGTCACAGATTCGCCCGCGCCGCTACTCAGGCCTGCGTCCAGGCCGACATGGTTGAGAAGCCCACCAAGGTCGCCGCCACCCAGTTCACGCTTTCCGCCACACTGGACGCACTCGCAGACGAGCAGCGCGGCCGCGTGCGCGAGGTTGATGACCTTAAGCCAAGGAGGCTGTGGCTCGGCACGATTGCGAGCTGGGCGACAAGCTGCGGCTCGCGTACGATGACCGGGAGCGCGCGCTGAGGAAGTCGGGAACACGCGCAACGCGAGCAGCATCCTTACAAGCATTGCTTTGTGATGCTGAAGCCGTAGCAGGTGTGTTGTAGCCCTGTTCACTAGTGCCTGTGCTGATTTAGCTACAGACTCCTTCCGCGATGCCGAAGCTGCAGTAGGTGCGTGCTAGTTTGTTATACTAATGTTTGCACTGATCCAGATACGCAGATCGATTTGCGGACTTCCCCGCCGTTCCGTCGTCGTATACCTACGCTACCTCACGAGTTTATCGCGCGCACCCAGTACGTAGAATACCCAGGCAAGATGAGGCGCGAGCGGTGATGATCGCTGACGTCGGCGACGTCACATCCACGTTGACGAAGACGGCGCCACAAGAGGGATCGCGCGTTCGGGAAGTCGGAGATGACAGCAGGCTGTATACGCATGTATGCCGTGTGTATTGACATCCATCGAGTGAGCTAACCCTATTGCCCAGCGTCGACAGTAGCTTTATCAGAGCGGCGGCGAGCTACTACGGGAGGCAGAGACGTGGCTATCGACTCCGCGGGTATATGTGAGTCGTTGTGCGCTATCGTTACTGCTCCCCACGCTATCGTTCCTACTCCCCACTCGGACCCCCGTCATGTTATGCTCGCCCCCCCTCCCTCCGCCGAATGCTTCTTATTTTTTCTTAAGTCTTACAAGTTGATCGGAGGCACTAAAGTCTCTGAATTTCTGGCACCGCCTGCCCAGCCCGTGCATCATTTTGAGTGCGTTTTTGTGCTCATTACGCGACCTGTTCGCTCATCTATTTCCAGTACTAACCTCCGCCATTTCCGCCCTCCTCACGGCCACCACGCCAGCGTTGCTCGCGCTCCTGGCCGGCCCGCATACGGCGGGGGAGGGCTGGCGGGTGGCGGTGGTGTTGCTTGGGGACGGGAGTGGCGACGGGGTCCTCGGCGTGTCGGCGGGCCATGCCCACCTCGGCGTTGGGAGTGGAAGTGTGACGGGCGAGGTTTGCGCTAAGGTTTTGGCGGACCCGGCGGTGAGGGGGATGTTGGCGGTGCCGGCGTCCACCTCCACACCTGCCACCGCCGCTTCTACTTCCGCGAACCCTAAAGCGGTGCCAGGGAAAGCGCCAGGGAAACGTCAGCAGGAGGGAAGGCGAGAGGCAAGACTATATGAGGGACCAGATCACATCAGTTTTCGCGGCGGCTAAGCCAGCGACGAAGACCACCTACCCGAGCTCGCTGCTCGTGGAGCGCGTGTATGGGAAGGTGTTGAGGGAGGGTGAGTTTCTGTTTTCGTATATTGGTTTGCTTTCCACCCTCGTCCATTGTCGGATATTGCTTTGCTGTCGTCCGTCCACCATCCACCGTCCATCCGTCCGGCCTGTCCACTCGTCGACCGTTCCCGTCCCTGTCACATCGATTCCGTCGTCCCCCCTCGTCCCCTCGTCCCCTCGTCCACTGTCCCCGTCCACCGAACTACCGTCGCCTCGTCCACTCGTTCACTCGTCCCCGTCGCCTCGTCCACTCATCCCCTCATCCACTCGTCCCCCGTCTGTCTCCTCATCCCCTCATCCCCCCGTCCACCCATCATCCCCCGTCCCCTCATCCCTCATGCACTCGTCCCACATCCGTCTCATCCTTGTCCCCCCTTCCCACCACTCGTCCCGTTCACTCATCCACCGACTCATCATTCCCCTCCCCAGGCTCCCCAACTGACGCGCTCTGGCTGGCACGCGCGGGGGTGGCCGCATTGGGCGCGCTTTCGGAGTCGGGGCATCATCGACGCTCGACACCAAGCCGCCCGGTCGCAGTGTGGACACGACGCCCGGTGTCAGCACCGACACCACCCCCCTAGGCGCGACGCTGCTGCAAAGAGCCGTAGGAGCGGCAGATCATAGTGTGCGGGCCGAGCTGAACGCGCTGGTTAGCGGGCCGGCGAGGAGGGTGCCGAAGGTGAGCTTTTCTTGTTCTAGTCGGGTGGGTGGATGTTGGGGTTGCAGGGTGTTTTGTTCTGTTGCGAGGAGGAGGGGACAGAAGGCGCAGAGGATGGGAAAGGGGAGGGGCATGCGAGCAAGGGGGGGTCGTTTTCGATAAAGAGGGGGTGTCTTTGAGTGCAGTGGGGGGCGTGTTTACGAGGAGGGGGGGCGTATGTGCGAGGAGGGGGGGGGCGTGTTTACGAGGAGGAAAGTGTGTTTGCGAGGAGGGGGGGTTAGCGTGTTCACGAGAAGGGGGGGGAGGAGAGCGAGGATGGAAAGCGTTGTGTCTCCAAAGGTGATATATGCTGATGAATCACCAGGCTCTCGATGCTGCGTTACGCGCGGGCACGTTGTAGCTTATTATGGAGGAGGAGGTAAAGGCGGCGAACGGGGCGCCAGCGAAGGAGAATAAGAACACATCGGACGAGAAGGACACGAAAGACGAGGCGGAGGACGCGGAGGGCGAGAAGCAAGAGATACCTTTTCCCTTCGAGCGTCTGTGGGCGCTGGTGTTGGCTCCTGTGGGTTTTGGAGGTACGTGAGTTTGGGGATTGGGGGAGTTGGTCGTGGAGCTGAATTGAGGGGTTGTGCAGATGGCGCGGCCGAGCGCGTGAAACACCGTGACGAGCTAGCTTCCAGGCCGACGCACGACGAGCTCGCCGCCTGGCTGATCAACGTGCACCGCACCCTCGTCTCCGGGCCATAGAGCGGGAAGAACAAGACCTCGGCGTAAATTGGCTTGTGTGGTCGGGCGGGAGTGTATCCCCGGGCTGTTGTTGGTGAGTTCTTTGTTTGCGTGATGTTGGGTACGTGAGGCACACGCCCGCCTGCAAGAGGCACACGTCGGACTGCTACGAGATTATTGTGCTGTGCTGCTATGAGAGTCATGTGATTTTCTGCTATATATAAGGCACTCCTACGAGAAGCACACGCCCGACTACGACAGTCGCACGCCCGAATGCGAGAGGCAGATGCCCAATTAACAAGAACCACACGTCCGACTGTCAAGGACCACACAACTGACAAACCCAATCATAGAATCCTCGTCGGACGCGCTCTTCACCTCTCTGCTTGCCGCCTCGATGACCGCGCTGTCGGCCGGTCAGCCCGCGCACTCGCTATGCTTGTCTTTGTTGCTCCGGACCTCGTATGGCGGCGATGGCGCAGACGTGGACGGACCTCGACCGGTACGTATTCGCACTTTGGATGGGTCACGTACCGTTGCTTGTGCGGCATATGGTTGCTTGTGCCGTCTGCGGTTGCTCGTGCCGCGTACGGCTGCTTATGCGGCGTACAATTGCGGTCGCTTATGCCACGTATACAATCGCATATGCCACGTTCGTTTGCTTACAACTCCTCGCAGATCACGCTCACCTCCCTCACGAAGGATGACATGGGCGCGTGTGTGCCGCCGCCAGGATAACTATACGCAGCGCCGAATTTCGAGGGTGACAAGTACGTCGTTGGTCTTCTTCGTTGTTGTTATTCTCCGTACTGTCGACCGGTCTTACATGATCACCCAGGGCGCAGGCGACGATCAAGGGAAAGGACGCCGAGCTCCGCAAATGGGAAGCGTAGCTTTGGAAGGAGCTTGGTGAGTTGCTTGACCCGCATTCATGTTCCTGCTTTGCTGACAGGCAACACAACAGTGCAAGGGCAACGCGCCCGCACTTACTGAGGCGCAGCAAGACACCGTGCAAGCGCAGCTGGACGTGGAGGCCGGCGGCGGGCGCGCGTCGAGGGTGTGAAGTTGCAGCTGGAGCGCGGCTGGCGTGAGTGCAGGCTTGGAGCGAGATGTTGTTTGATGTCGATGGCTTGCGCAGTCCGCGTGCTGTGACAATATCTACAGATGAGGTGGAGAATGTGTGATATGAAGTAATGCACCTCGCACCACGACGATCGACGACAATGTTGAACAAGTCTCCACCACCGTCTGCCACGACGAGCAGCAAGGTGCATCTGGAGTATAGTCAGCGTGCACTACAAAAAACGTTGCAGGAATGGAGGAGCGCGATGGCGGCCTCGCCCCGCTCGTCGAATACGATTACAAGACAATAGGGACGTACTTGGTCTTCGACGGGCGCTGCGCCAAGACACCTCGGTGTTGGGACTCAGCAGTTCCCGACGCGTTGACGTGCTCGCAATATCGTCGTCGATCTCGTCGTAACAGGATGCTGTCGAGGATGCATCAGTGCGGCAAAGCCGTCAAGTCGAAGGGGCCGCAATTTTTGAAGTCAACCTCGTCGAGAGCGCTGTTGAGCCTCGCAAATATCGCCGGACCAGCGCGTTGAGGACGCGAGTGGGCGGCGGCAGCAGCTGCGCAGGGAGTTAATCTTGACGATCGTTGTACGCTGAGGAGACGCGTTGCGCGCGCTAAGTCGGGGAAACACGTCGTGCGCTAAGAGGGGGAGACGCTGGGCGCACTCGATGTGAAAGGCGGTAGGCAAGGACGTGAGTAGTAGCTGGCAGTGTGGGCGTGCAGAATGTTGAGCCGTACGTCGAAGACAGCCCCGTAGTGATGACTGTGGGGCCACGGTGGTGGTATATGACATGGTGATGGTAAATAGGAGACAAGCTGTGACTCTCAATATATTTTTGTCTTACGATTCGATACAGAAGGAACTCACCAAAGCGGTTATAGACGCACAACCAACCTCCCTCGAGCATGAACGACTCAGCCCAGGCATCAGAGTCGATTGCGTTGTTCGAAAGTTAGTTGCCGCCGCTGCGTGCCACCCGATGTCGTTGATAGTTGCGACTCGCGGTCGATATGCGTGATAAACGTGCTTTCTATCGTGTGTTCTATCTACCGGTTTGGACATCATGGAGGCAGATGAAGAGTCTGGTGACAATGAAAAGGGAGGACGAGGGAACGAGACGATGGGCGGAAAGCGTACATTGCGGCGGCGCGGGAGGCAAGCGATCGGTGGATCGGTCCGGGAACCGCACCGCTGCGTCAGGCTTCAGCGATCGTGACTTGTCCTCGACCACGATCGCCACTTGTCCTTGGTCGCCGCCGCTGCCTCCGAATCATTGTTGCCCAACTCGCCGCCTTGCCCGCCGTGCCGTTGGAAGACCGTTTTGAGTACTCACTGCACCGGGCATTCACGGTGCTGATGACGGTCCGGCGAGTCAGGCGAAGGCGTCGGGAACAACAGTGATACCATGTTCATGGCACTCGCATATAGACTCATTCTACCGTGCGCGCGACTTCGGAGAGTGGGAAGACTCGCGGCTTCCCTCCCAGGATGCCCGGTGGACAATCAGGTGTGCAAGCAAGGTCGTGATAGCGTGGTATCACGTTCGGATGCGACAGGTTCCCTTTTTCCTTCTCCCTCGTTGTCAACATCGACTAGCGCAACCGCGCGACAGCGAGCGCATGTAGCTTGAGGTGAGTACCTTGTCCTCTGCGTCGTAGCGTCATCGTCGCTCAAATACGTCTAGTTAGCCCACCCTCGCACTCCAGCTTCTAGACGAACCCCCAAGTACCCCCAACCTTCCTGTGCCCTACTCCTCCGAGCTCATGCCATCGACGCCTCGCCTGCGCCTCATTTGTGCCTATGCACCCTCAAGCGCCCCTTGACGCCCTCACCCATGGCTTCGCCGCCTTGCCCATGGCCTCGTTACCTCACCCTCACCTATGCTCGCGCCCTCAGTACCTCACTGTGCACTCTCGCCACCTTCAAGACTTCGCCCACCCGGCCCTAATATCTCATTCAGTCGGTCACCATCTCAACGATGTTTCGAAGCTCAAAATCGACATCAGTCAAATATCCGTCCGAGCACTATAGCAAACATTTGCGACGGGTTGGGATACGCTCGGACTGTTTACCGGGTTTCGGGGCGACCGGCAGCGCGGCGAGCGGCGCGGAGAGTCGCCGACCACGGCGAAGAGGTACATGATGTGGTTGTTTTGCGTGCACCGGCTGACCGCGGCCGAAGGCCGCGCATCGAGGTGGGCGCGCAACGCCGCCATTCTATTCGTGAGTTTTTTTGTTCACGGTAATTCCTCCTCACTGATGTTCTAGCTAGGACACGGACATGCGGATGCCCGCGTGCTACAGGTAGGAGAGCGTGCTTCGAAAGCGGAATCGGTGACACGCCAGGCAGTTGCACGCTACTTGGGCGACAGGCGAGGAGGCAGGCGACGGGCGACACGACTCGGTGGGCGCCAGCTTGAGTCGGCGGGCGACACGATTCGAAGGGCGACATGATTCGACGGGCGACACGATTCGAAGGGCGACATGATTCGACGGGCACCGGGCGATTGACTCGACGACGGGAGGCTCGGCGCCTCAGTGACGGGCGACTGGGCGGGCGCACTCGGCCAGCGGGCAACTCGGCGACTCGGCAGGCAACACGACTGTCGATACGAACGGGCGCACACGGCGGGCGACTCGGCGACACGACGGGTGACTCGGCAACATGACGCGGGCGACTCGGCGACCACAACGCGGGCGCACACAACACGGCGACCGGGGGGGAACTCGACGCAACGACACGACTGTCGAATCGACGGGCTTTTCGATGCGGGCTATCGAACGGGGCGAGTCGACCGGCGGCTCCGCGGGCGACACAAGGCGAGCGACTCGCCGGGCGACACGGCAGGTGCCTTGGTGATGGGCGACGGGCGCACTTAACTCGGTGATGGGCGACTCGCCTCGCCCCTCCCCTCCGACTGGCGCACATGACGGTAGCGTTGACTTCTACTTAGCAGAGGCCATCGCTACGACGAGAGTGCTGGCCGCGCGAAGCGCGGCCAGCACTGGCGTAGCGATGGCCATGGGTTACCTGTTGTCAGGGGAAGGCTTTGCCAGTACTTATATGGTAGTCTGCTTCCTGTATTCAAATGCATTCAATATAGTTTTGTTGTGCTCAAAGGCCTTCACAAGGTTTTCTGTGCCCCATTACGCAGGTCTCGTATATGCCCTAGGGTCACTTACTAGTTCAAGTGGTTAATATTCATTGTTGACAAGCTCAAAAAAGCAAATTACGATAACCCCGATATGGTTGGTGGTTGTGTTGTTGCTTCGCTCGGCGTATTGGGATTTTCCTGATTTATCATGTTTATGCCCTTCACGTCCTTTGACGTGTATATTCCGGCTGGTGTCATTTTTTCAACCTCTTTCCTCCACATTACTCGGTCACAGTGTTCTTTGCCTCGACACGCGGTTAGATATCTGAGACGTAGTCCAGTTCGCACTCACTTAGTACACTTACTTGTTATCGCTCGTCCCATCTCGCACCTGGCCAACTCCCAAGCTCCAGCATACAGTGGTTGCAGAGTTAGGCAGTATTCCTGAGCAAGCGCGCCTTTGCACTGGCGACGACATCTGCAAGCAGATGAAGAAGGAACGAGGGTGTTCGATTCCGAATAGATAGACAGACCGTCGACCACGGACATAATATTAATACATTGATCGAGCGCGTTTGGTCGGACCGACAATCACCTGATTTTCACGTGCTGGAATGTTCGTTTTCGAAAACTCAAGGCCGCCGCCGGTGCGAATTGTGTTCGCATGTTCGCGAGTAAGATAAGAGAGAATGAGGATACTGTCGCTGACCCACAATAGAAACATGACCCCCCAGCGAAACACCCGCCGCGTGTGCGCGTGAGCATTCCAAAAATCGTGAAAAAATGATCATAGTATAGATCATACATTCAAACATTATCCTACAAAGTTTCAAAGCCCAAGTCATCCTGCTTAGGGAGAAATGTGGAAAAGAGGCGCAAGCCCCGAAATACGGCTACGCGCCGCCTTAGGCGCCTTTGACAAGCTCTCTCCGACATCTAACATCCCAAAACGAGCATCCTCATGCGTAACTAGGCCATTACTATCGATACAGCGTCCATTTGTACTGGGGAGACCGTTTCGTTGACTGGCGTCCGTCCTCCGTTTCGCTAGGGGGTACGAGCGGGTTTTGCCGGGCAGACATTCTACCCCCGCAAAGCGATCGCATTTCATGCCCGCCTGCCTTCAAAATATTCTAGGGTATACTTTCAATGGTCTACTACCTACTTATAAAGTTCTGAAGAGCCTACGTGACAGACGCGCTGCGTGTTCGGCGGTGCGAGAACTTCGTTTCGGATGGAGGTCAGCGACAGTACTGAATAGATACTTTCTCAAACTTAACAGCGCCTAACACCCTATATATATCTTCTATCACCTTAACAGCCACCCTCCCCCTTTGCCCCGCCCTCATTGCCTCCATTCCATGTTTTGAGCTATACGGCCTGCACGCCGTGACCCGTGAGATTGACGACTTGCACGCTGTGGCCCGTGAGATTGACGACTTCCGCGCCGCCAGAGACACCGCCGCGGCCGTGGTTGGTTCTAAGTGGGGTGAGTGTGGTCAACGACGGGTGGAGATCAGCGACGGGTAGAACAACTGAAGGAGAATGAAGGCCCTGAAACACCAAGCGCGGCGCCAAGATCATCACCCTATGAAGTCCCTCTCTCACTCCCACTGCCAGTAAGACGCCCCGACCGAAAACAACGCCCGACCGAAAACAACGCCCGACCGAAAACAACGCCCCAACCAAAAAAAGAAACATTCCAGACAGGAAGCGTAAGACAATACGCCTGGCAGTGTCGATGCGCTCTTTCAAGGGCGTGGCATGCGGCGTTATATACACCGCGCGAGAACATGCTCACCTCGTCTCACTTCTCCCTTTCGCGCTCTCCTTCTTCATATTTTCATGCACGCGCTGCTTCTTCTTTTCAAGCACGCGCTGGATGACCTGGGGATTATTCGTTAGCGGTTCGTTTCGTGTTTTTGATGAGGGTAGGTAACGCCGGTTTCCCTGGTGAGGCGGGACGGAGGGCGAGAGGGAGGGCGGAAGAGGTAAGTGATGGGAAAGTGAGAAAAAAATGAGCGGGAAGTGAGGGAAAAGTGAGCAGCAAGTGAGGGAAAAGTGAGTAGGAAGTGAGAGAAAAGTGAGTAGGAAATGAGAGAAGTGAGTAGGAAGTGAGAGAAAAGTGAGTAGAAAATGGGAAGGAAGGTGGGTGAAATGGATGGGGGTTGGATGTGGGAGGTGTGTGTCAAGTGGCGAGAGGGAAACGGGGATCAGTGGCGAGAAGATAAGACCGGCAAATGGGGAGATGACCAACGAGTGGCGAGACAAGGGGTTTGCCGGTCGGCCTCCTTCGCTCTCCACTAACAAAAACCAACCCCACCTTCTCGGACACGGCCCCCACCCCCTCGCTCGCCGACGGACGGGTTGCCATTGAGCAGGAGTTTGGCGTTAACCGGAAGCTTGCTGTTGATCAGCGTGTCCTGCTGCTGGGGTGCGGAAGGCATCGCCGAGTTCGCCTTCCTGGTGTTAGGCGGCGGCGGCGGCGGCATCGGCGTGGCTGTCGTCTCCACCACCACCGTCGTCGTCGCCGGCATCGTGGGCGTCGCCGACGTCGTCGTTGTCGTCGTCGTCGTCCTTGTCGCAATGGCGGGGTTGGCTACCATCGTCTCAGTCGAGGTCGTCGTCGTTGTTGAAGTGTTCGTCGCGGTCGATCCAAAAATCGCAGTAGCAAGCCCCGTCGTGAAGTTCATAGTGATTGATGAACAAGAGTGGCCGCGTCGGTGAACAGGAGTGGTCAGTGAACGAGAGCAGCAGGCGAAGCAGCTGCCTACTAATACAAGCGCGTCGGCCGCGTAGTAATGCCGCGCGCACGTCATCGTGTAATGATTGCCACTGGCCAAGACTGTCAGTGTCACACAACCTCATGGGTCTTACCGTTTACGACGGTCGGAATGGAATGCATCCGTGTTGAGCTTCAGTCGTCGCTGTCTGCGTTGATATTCGCTGTCTGCGTTGATATTCGCTGTCTGCGTTGATATTCGCTGTCTGCGTTGATCTTCATACAGTATCCAGCTCTTCTCATCCGGTTCGCTGTGTATCGAGCTCGGAGTAAGCAAGGCGCCGCTCGGAGTAAGCAAGGCGCCGGTCATTCGACGGGATTTGGGAGTCGCCGGGAGCACCTGGCCTGCACGCGTCGTTATCTTCATTTGCCGGCCCAACGCCTTGCGCCCTCGCCGCCGTCGTTTCAAGGCGGTCCAGACTCTAGAGTCCGCAGCGACGAGGTTCAGGATTTTCGCAGACGAGGCTCGGGATTTTCGCAGACGAGGCTCGGGATTTTCGCAGACGAGCTTCAGAGTCGTGACAGCCTCAGTGACGTGATCCAGAATCTGTAGCGGCAGTGACGTGATCCAGAATCTGTAGCGGCAGCGACGAAGCTCAGAATTCGTAGCGGCAGCGACGAAGCTCAGAATCCATCTCGGAGCGGGGCGGGTGGGCGAGGTCTGTCAGGGTGGTGGGCGAGGTCTGTCAGGATGGTGGGCGAGGTCTGTCAGGATGGTGGGCGAGGTTTGTCAGGATGGTGGGCGAGGTCTGTCAGGGTGGTGGGTTAGATATGAATGACGGAGGCGGAGGTGGTGGAGGGGGGGCGGAGGTAGTGGAGGGGGGGCGGAGGTAGTGGAGGGGGGCGGAGGTGGTGGTGGAGGGGGGAGGTAGTGGAGGGGAGGCGGAGGTAGTGGTGGAGGGGGGAGGTAGTGGAGGGGGGGGGGGGGTAAGATAGATGGCAGCGGAAGTGGTGGTGGTGGTGGAGGATGACAACGACAACGAGGAGGGGGTGGACAACGACAACGACAACGAGGAGGGGGTGGACGACGACAACGACAACGAGGAGGGGGTGGACAACGACAACAACAACGAGGAGGGGGTGGACGACGACAACGACAACGAGGAGGGGGTGGACGACGACAACGACAACGAGGAGGGGGTGGACGACGACGATGAGGGGGTGGACGACGACGATGAGGGGGTGGACCAGGGGGGAAGAGGAAAAGAGAGCAGGAGGGCGAAGGAAAAGGAGGACGAAGAAAAGAAGGATGAAGAAAAAGAAGGACGAAGGAAAAGGAGGACGAAGAAAAAGAAGGACGAAGGAAAAGGAGAACGAAGGAAAAGGAGGACGAAGAAAAGGGAGGACGAAGCAAACAAGAATTAAATCACAATAAATAAACAGCCTGGCGCAGAACTCACAGTGTACGACCCGTCCGCATCGCGGTTATCGAGCCTGTCCGGACCGCAGTCAGTATCGAGCCCGTCCGGACTGCAGTCAGTATCAAGCCCGGTCGAACACTGGCGCGACCCCGCGTCAGAAAAATTACCATACATAGACAATAGAAAAGTACCATACGTAGACAATAGAATGGACATCAATGGGCGGTCCTTCTGAATGATCGAGGGCGCGCGCCCCGGGTTTGTCCATTGTAGTTTGCGCGTGAGTCCTTTGTCGGCCATTTACATGACAGTGAGAGCACTTTAAGTTCGTGACCGCCGTGAGCGTGTAGGACATGATTCGTGACAGTGAGAGCGCTCTGTAGGACGTGATTCGTGACAGTGAGAGCGCTCTGTAGGACAGGGTTCGTGACAGGGAGAGCACTTCGAAGGACGTGGTTTGTGAGAGACGGATGATGGAGGACGAGCATGCATGATGAGCACGGACATGGTACACCACACATACGCAGAATGAGCGGATACAGATGCCAAATGAGTGGATAGTACAAACGCCGACATAACCGCCGAATGAGTGTACAAAACCGTAAAATGAGTGGATACATACGCCGGATGAAAGGACATAGTCGCGAAATGCAAGGACCTCGCGCGAGGTTCAGCGCTCAGCGACGAGGAGCTCACATGCGCGAGGTTTGACGGCGGAAGTCCGCATGCGAGAGGTCGGACGAGAAACCTCATACGAGAGGATTGACGTGTCTCGAAGACGTTCTGATGAGGTACTAGACGACTGACGCGAACTTGCTCTTGCGGGAGGTTGACGACAGCGGGGCTCGTGCGAGAAAATCCGAAGAGAGAGTGTGCGCACGTATTCAAGCGAGAGTGATCGAAACGACGGACGGTGCGTCGTGCGATCGGTGCAGTCTGAGTGTATACGCCGCGTGCGAGTAACACGTGGTTCGATCGATGACGCGCGCGGGGGCACACGCTGACATCACGCGGCTGGGGCGCGCTTGTGGGCTGGTCGGCTGCTGCTCTTGTTCACTGACCTCGACGACCGTGACGACGACTACGACTTCTAAGACTACGACGACGACGACCACGACCCGCCATCTACCCCACTACCCACATCCCAGTCCCCGCCCACGATGCCTCCCTCCAAGCCACAAGCGCCGGACGCGCCGATCAACGTCAAGCTGCTGCTCATCGGCAACTCGTCCGTCGGCAAATCGTCCATCCTCCTCCGCTTCTCCGACGAGCAATGGCTCCCTGAGGACGAGGTGCGATCCCCCTCGTCCGACTTGCATCCGCTACTCACACACTCCCCAGGCCTCCGCCACCATCGGCGTCGACTTTCGCGTCCACAAGATGGAGGTCAACGGACGGATGGTGAAGCTCAGTGTCTGGGTCAGTGTTCGCTTGCTCCGCTGAGTTCTGCGTCCTCCTCTCTCCGCTGAGTGTCCACTTCGTCCTCACTCTCTTTACTATCTCCGCACCCTCCTCTGCCTACTATCTTTGCATGCGCGCGCTCTCCCCCGCTCCCCTCTTCCTCCCTCCCGCCCTACACGCTCCCTGTCACTCACTATTGCCTACACGCTCCCTCCCACTCACCCCTCCTCTCCCAGGACACCGCCGGCCAAGAACGCTTCCGCACCATCACCGCGAGCTACTACAGGGGCGCCCAGGGCGTCGTGCTGGGTGAGCTTGCATATACCCAATTCACCGTCTTTGTTCAATTCACCGTCTTTGTTCAATTCACCGTCTTTGTTCAATTCACCGCCTTTGTTCAATTCACCGTCTTTGTTCAATTCACCGTCTTTGTTCAATGCCCGTCTTTGTTCAATTCACCGTCTTTGTTCAATGCTAACACCCCCCCCCCCCCTCTCGCCCAGTCTACGACGTCACGAACCGCGAATCCTTCGAGGCCCTGCCGCGGTGGTACGCCGAACTCGAGACCTACGTCCCGCCCACGGCCGCAAAGGTCCTCGTTGGGAATAAGGTCGATAAGGCGGGCGGGAGGGAGGTGAGTGCTGGTTTTCGCTTACTTGGTATCGAATCGAGAACTGGGATATGGGGGATGCGGTCTACCGTTCAATCGAGACGGACACGCGAAGTGGGACTGTCGACAAGACGGACACGCGAAGTGGGACTGTCGACGAGACGGATGCGGGCCGAAACTGACGCACCTAACCCATTCACTGACGACCGATTGTAGATCCCCACCACCGAGGGCGCCGCCTTCGCGGCCCGCATGGGGAGCGCGTTCGTGGAGGCGAGCGCGAAGACGAGTGAGGGGGTGGGGGTGGTGTTTGAGAAGGTGAGTTGAGTGAGGCTGCTAGGTGTGAGGCTGCTAGGTAGACCTCCACGCCGCCCCAATCCCCGGGCGGTTGTCCACGCCGCCCTCCCTCCGCTCTCCACCTTTCCCCCCGATGCCCTCTCCTTCCCTCACGTTTCCCCTCTGCCCTTCCCTCACGTTTCCCATCCTCCCTTCCCTCACGTTTCCCATCCTCCCTTCCACATACACATCCCCTCTGCCCTTCCCCCCACCCCCTTCGCCCACTTACAAGGAAATCTCCCCCCCCCATTCGCCCACTCTCCCACCTCCCTCTCCCACCCTCTCCCCCTCCACCTTCGCCTTGCCTCCCCCCTTTCCCTCCCTCTTCCCTTACCCGCCTCCACCTCCCCCCCCCATTCGCCCACTTACCTCTTCCTCCCGCCCACCTTGCCTCCCCTCCCTCCTCCCCCCTATCGCCCACGTACAAGGAAACTCATGTACCAAATGCTAACCCCCGCATCCAATGCTAACCCCCCTCGCATCCAATGCTAACCCCCGCATCCAATGCTAACCCCTCGCATCCAATGCTAACCCCCGCATCCAATGCTAACCCCCGCATCCAATGCTAACCCCCGCATCCAGGTCATCCACCGCGTCCTGGAGCAGATGGATAAGGATGGGAGTATAGGGGGGAAGGGTGGGGGGGAGACGAGGTGGGTTTTTGTTTGCTTGTGGTCTGCCTTTTTTGTCCCGTCGAGGCCCTCCTCTTTTTTGTTCTGTGGCGGCCCTCCTCTTTTTTGTTTCGTCACGGCCCCCCTTCCCCCTTCCCCCTTCCGCTCGTCTCCCTTCCCCCTTCCCCCTTCCCCCTTCCCCCACTGCCTTCACCACACCCCGTTCCCCCTTCCCCGTTCCCCGTCCCCCCTTCCCCCTTCCCCCTTCCCCGTTCCCCGTTCCTCTTTCCCTTTTTACTCCTATCCAATAACCCTTTCTCTCACCTCCTGTCAACTCGCACACCACACACTCCTCGCACACCAACCATCAACTGACCCCTCCTCTCGCCAACTATCAACTGACCCCTTCCCCTTCCCCCTTCCCCCCGATACTAACCACCCTCCCCCCTCTCACAGAACCGACCACGGCCGCGGAGGTGTACCGGGTGGGGTGCAGGTCGTCAGGCTGGGTAATGGGGGTGATGAGAGGGATGAAAGGGCGAAGGCGGAGGGTGGGGGGTGTGGGTGTTAGGTGGGTGTGGGTGGCGGTGTGTTAGAGTTTAGGGTGTTAGAGGGAGGGAGGGGCGAAGGGCGAAGGGGTAGAGAGGGCGGAGGGGGGCATTGGGGGTGAAAGCAAGGGAGGGGAGAATGGGGGAAGGGAGAGGGTGAGGGGAGGCGGTGAGGTGGGAAGGGAGGAGGAGAGGGGAGGGGGAGGGAGGGGTGTGACGCAGGAGCCCCGCGAGACGCAGGTGCTCCTCGACACGCAGGCCCTTTCACGCGGCGATATCTCATGCACGAACGTTTTTTCTCTCAGTCTGGACCTCTGTATATGTGTATGTTTTTTGATTATGCTCGGGGATGGAACCGCGCTGGATGTGGATGGAACCACGCTGGATGTGGATGGAACTACGCTGGATGTGGATGGGACCACGCTGGATGTGGATGGGACCACGCTGGATGTGGTGAAGTGGGGAGGTGGGGAGGTGGGGAGGTGGGGAGGTGGATGTGGTTCTGGATGAACCACGCTGGATTTGGATGGAGGCGGCGAGTGATGCATTGATGGGTGAGGTGGATGAGGCGAGGGAGAGGTGAGGCGAGGTGAGGGAGGTGAGGGAGGTGAGGTGAGGGAGGTGTGGATGGGAGGTGGAGGTGAGGTATCGGGCGGGGATGTGATGGGGAGGTGGTCGAAAGGTAACGGGCGGGGATGTGATGGGGAGGTGGTCGAAAGGTATTGGGGAGGTGGTCGAGAGGTGATGCATTGATGGGGAGGTGGTCGAAAAATATTGCCAGGCGGCGTCGTGAACTGACGCCACGTGACAGGCCATGGGGAACGCATTTAGAGGCTTGTCCGCGTCGGTCATCCTCAGTGAGCGGGTTGGTCATCCTCAGTGAGCGGGTCGGTCATCCTCAGTGAGCGGGTCGGTCATCCTCAGCGAGCGGGTCGTGTGTCGTCTTAACTCGCTGGGCGCGGGTCCGGGTTGGTCATCGTGCCCAGTGGGTCGGTCATCGTGCCAAGTGGGGTCGGTCATCGTGCCAAGTGGGGTCGGTCATCGTGCCAAATGGGTCGGTCATCGTGCCAAGTGGGGTCGGTCATCGTGCCAAGTCACGGGTCGGTCATCGTACCAAATGGGTCGGGCATGGTAAGCCTCCTCGGCACAAGGGAGTGCTTTTGACTCTTTCATTATTCCGAGTCCGACCGGTGCACTCCTTTCATTTTTCGACCGGTGCACTCGCTTCATTATTCTGACCGGTGCACTCCTTCATTTTTCGACCGGTGCACTCGCTTCATTATTCTGACCGGTGCACTCCTTCATTTTTCGACCAGTGCACTCCTTCGTTATTCCGACCGGTGCACTCCTTCATTTCGACCAGCATGCTCCTCTTTCTTCTCTGCCTCACTCCCTTCGCCTTCTCCTCCTTTTTCGCCTCACTCCTCACTCGCCTTCGCCTCCTCGCCTTCTCCGCCTTCGCCTTCGCAGGCTCACTCCCTTCTCCTTCGCCTCCTCGCCTTCTCCGCCTTCGCCTTCGCCTCACTCTCTTCTCCTTTTCGCCTCACTCCTCACTCGCCTTCTCCTCCTCGCCTTCGCATTCTCCTTGCCTCGCTTCGCCTATCTTCTCCTTCTCCTTCGCCTATCTTCTCCTTTTCACCTCACTCTCTTCTCCTTTTCGCCTCACTCTCTTCTCCTTTTCGCCTCACTCTCTTCGCCTTCCCAGGCTCAATCCAGTTCGACCTGTCTGGTGCGGAATCTCTCCTCCCTCGCCCTGGTGCGGAACCTCTCCTCCCTCGCCCTGGTGCGGAACCTCTCCTCCTTCGCCTCTCCTCACTCCCTTCTCCCCCGCCTCACTCCCTTCTCCCCCGCCTCACTCCCTTCTCCCCCCGCCTCACTCCCTTCTCCCCCGCCTCACTCCCTTCTCCCCCGCCTCACTCCCTTCTCCCCCCGCCTCACTCCCTTCTCCCCCCGCCTCACTCTGTTCCCCGTCTGGTGTACCCTTCGTACGTCCACCTCCTCGAAAGGGGACGTCGCACGTCCACCTCGTCGGAGGGGGCATCGCACGTCGACCTCGTCGGAGGGGGCGACGCCGTCGACCTCGTCGGAGGGGGCATCGCCGTCGACCTCGTCGGAGGGGGCATCGCCGTCGACCTCGTCGGAGGGGGCGACGCCGTCGACCTCGTCGGAGGGGACGTCGTACGTCGACCTCGTCGGAGGGGGCGTCGTACGTCGACCTCGTCGGAGGGGGCGTCGTACGTCGACCTCGTCGAGAGGGCGTCGCTGTCGACCTCGTCGAGAGGGCATGGTACGTCGACCTGGTTGGGAGGGGGTGGGCGTCAACGTCGTCGGGAGGGCGTTGCCGTCGACCTCGTCGGAGGGGGCATCGCCGTCGACCTCGTCGGAGGGGGCGTCGCCGTCAACGTCGTAGGAGGGGGCGTCGCCGTTGACCTCGTCGCCAGAGGGCGTCGCCGTCGACCTCGTCGGAGGGTTATGTCGTCAACCTCGTCGGAGGGGGCATCGCCATCGACCTCGTCGGAGGGGGCATCGCCGTCGACCTCGTCGCCAGAGGGTTATGTCGTCAACCTCGTCGCCAGAGGGGACGTCGCCGTCGACCTGGTCGGGAGGGGGTGGGCGTCAACGTCGTCGAGAGGGGGTGGGCGTCGACCTGGTTGGGAGGGGGCATCGCCGTCGACCTCGTCGAGAGGGCGTTGCCGTCGACCTCGTAGGAGGGGGCGTCGCCGTTGACCCCGTCGCCAGAGGGCGTTGCCGTCGACCTCGTCGAGAGGGCATGGTACGTCGACCTGGTTGGGAGGGCGTTGCCGTCGACCTCGTCGGAGGGGGCGTCGCCGTCGACCTCGTAGGAGGGGGCGTCGCCGTCGACCTCGTCGAGAGGGCGTTGCCGTCGACCTCCTCGAAAGGGGGCATCGCCGTCGACCTCGTCGAGAGGGCGTTGCCGTCGACCTCGTCGAGAGGGCATGGTACGTCCACCTCGTAGGAGGGGGCGTCGCCGTCGACCTCGTCGCCAGAGGGCGTTGCCGTCAACGTCGTCGGAGGGCGTCGCCGTCGGAGGGGGGATTGGGCGTCTGTATCCACTCATCCGGCGCCTACGTATGTGCGTAGTGTGTGCCATGTCCGTGCTCATTATGCATGCTTGTCTGTTATCGCCCGTCTGTCACAAACCACATCCCACGTGTCTACGGTCACGAACCCCGTCCAGCACGTCCGTCAAGAGTCACGTTCAGCACGTCCACAATCACCCACACGTCTACGGGTCACGACCCCGTCAATGCACATCCGTCACCGTGAGCCTCGTCATGCACGAGCCTCGTTCGTCCCACCATGTCCACAAGTCACAAACCTCTTCAACCTACATGTCCACAATCACGAGCCTCGTCCTACAAAGCGCTCTCACTGTCACACACGCGGGGCTACAAAGGACTCACGCGCAGACTTTGTGCAGACTACAATGAACACCTTCGATGCACGCACGCCCGATCACCGAACGCGCCCTCGATCACCCAGCGCCCCCATCACCCTCTGCAAAGGACCGCCCATATGTGATCATTCTACCGCCCATATATGGCAACTTTCCTGACCGCGGGGTGGCGCCGTGCTGCATACCACCTGCCGCTCGATGGCCTCTGGGTCGCGCCCCGGGGGTATATAACGTATGCGCCCCAGCTTGACTTGTCTTCTCCCCACCATCAACACTTCTAAGTCTTCCGCCTACAACACTTGGAAGTCCCCCACCATCAACACTTCTAAGTCTTCCTGCCACAGCATATATTCCCCCCACAGCGCATATATCCCCCACAGCGCATATTTCCCCCACTGCGTATATTCCTTGACACCACTTGCCACACATACACCGCATTCTCTTCGTCTCTCACCATGTCGTCGTGCGTGGCCGGTTTTTTTTTCCAATCTATTGTCGTCGCTGATGTCTTTCTAGGAGTGCCACCAGCACTGACTCGGAGGTCGGCACCACCGCCGAGGTCGTCACCACCGCCGAGGTCGCCACCACCGCCGAGGTCGCGTCCACCACTGGGGTCGCGTCCACCGCTCAGGCCTCCGCGCCTGCCACTCAGCCCTCGGCACCCGTCACCCCCATCAAGGCTCGTCGTGGCCCCTTCGCTGGATCGCCGTCCGCTGGCGATGGCGGCTCGTTCTCCGGTAGCCATCATGGCTCCCCTGCCTACTACGCTGGCTCCACTGCCTACTACGCTGGCTCCCCTGCCTACTACGCTGGCTCCCCTGCCTCCTACGCTGGCTCCCCTAGCTCCACGGGTCGCTCGCCCTCCACTGGTGATGGTCGCTCGCCTGCAACGTGTGACACCGACGAAAATCGAGACATCTCTGAGTCTGACGAAAACCGCAACATCGATTGGAGCACCCCCGAAGGCGGCCGGTACCAGCCAGCGTTCGCCGGGCTCGATAACTGCGATGCGGACGGGTCATATATTGTGAGTTTTTTGCGCTGTATCTATTTTGATTTTCGCCGTCCCGGGCTCGCCTGCTTGCTTGTCTGGGGGTATTTAGTCGCCTGCTCGCTTTTTCTTCGTCTGCTCGCTTTTTCTTCGTCTGCTCGCTTTTTCTTCGTCTGCTCGCTTTTTCTTCGCCTGCTCGCCATTCATAGCGAGCTCGCTTTTTCCTTCGTCTGTTTGCTTTTCGTTCGTTTCCCTCTTCTCCTCCCCGTCCCCGTCCACCAGCTCCCCGCCCACCACCTCCCCGTCTACCACCTCCCCACCCACCCCCCTTCCTCCTCCCCCTTCCACCCCCTCCTCCTCCCCTTCTTCCCCCCTTCCTCCTTCTCCCCATCACTAACCCCCCTCCCCCGCAGACCTCCCCCGGCTCCTCACCCACCCGCCCCGCTCGCCGTGCCCCGCTGCGGACCATCGAAACGCCGGAGGCGTCACTAAATCTAGGGCCCGCGCAGGCGGCTGCGTCCTCCGCTGCTTCGCGCGCGGCTGCGGGCTCTCTTGGATCTCTGGGGGCTGCGTCCTATCCCGGATCTCAGGCGGCTGCGTCCTCTCTTGGATCTCGGGCGGTTGCGTCCTATCCCGGATCTCGGGCGGTTGCGTCCTATCCCGGATCTCGGGAGGCCGCATTCGTTCCAGACGAGATCTCTCGCGCGCGCGTGTTTTTCCCGCCCACGCATCATCGGGGCCGCGTCGGGTTCGAGGGTCAGGCGCACGCCGCGCTCGACCGTGAGCAGCGCACCGAGCTCGACCGCGAGCAGCGCACCGAGCTGGACTTCGAGGAGCGTCCCGAGCTCGACGACGATGAGCACACCAAGCTCGTACACGAAGAGCACACTCCTCTCAACGTCCAGGAGGACCCAGAGCTCAACGCCCAGGAACACCCGGCGCTCAGCAAGGAGCAACTCGCCGGGCTCAGCAAGGAGCAGCTCGCCGGGCTCAGCAAGGAGCAGCTCGCCGGGCTCAGCAAGGAGCAGCTCGCCGGGCTCAGCGAGGAGCAGCTTGCCGGGCTCAGCGACTGGCAGCTTGCCGAGGTCGATATCAGCCGCGTCTTCCGCGGCACCCTCGACATTATTTTGCAGTCCCCTACTGGAGGCAATCGGTCCGCCGCTCTTAATGACGAGGATGGCGTCGACGCTTTCCAGGCCACCGACGAGGGCGTGCTGCAGGCCCTCGACGACAACGACGCCGTGTCTCGCCCCATGCGCCCTGTGTTTGACTGGTCGCGCGGCGTACCGGTCAGTGAGTCAGACGAGGACGAGGACGCGGGCACCGAGGTGGATGCGGGCACCGAGGTTAAGGCTACTGATCTCGAGGAAGATGCCGGGACAGAGGTCGAAAGTAGCGCGGCGGGCACCGAGGTCAACGCCCAAGTCGACGGTAACTCCAATGCTGCCATCGCCGACTACACCTCTATTCACGCCGCCCACAACCCTGCTCTCACCTGGCGGGCCGTCGTCGGTCTGCCCCCGAATGTGCCGCTCGATGTCGCTCCCGACTTCCAAAACCTCCAGGCGCAGGCGCAGGCGCCCAGCCAGGGCTACTACCAGGCGCCCACTCAGGGCTACCAGGCGCATAGCCAGGGCTACCAGGCGCATAGCCAGGGCTACCAGGCGCGCACTGCGTATGATGAAGAAGTTCTCCGCCGCTTTGACCGTCCCACTCAGGGCTACTACCAGGCGCACGCCCAGGGCTACCAGGCGCATACCCAAGGTTACCAGGCGCATACCCAAGGTTACCACCACGCGCCTCACACTCAGGGCTACCAGGCGCGCACCGCGTACGATGAGGCAGTTCTGCGCCGCTTCGACCGTCCGAATGGTTATTTGATGACCACGGCCATGTCCCAGTCGATGACCGCAGCGACGACCCAGTCGAGGACCGCAGCGATGGCCCAGTCGAGGCCTGTGGAAACGATCGCCCAGTCGAGGACTGTGGCAGCGATGGCTCAGTCGACGGGGCCGTCGATGTGGACTGTGGACTCGCAGCCGACGTGGGCTACTGCCGAGTCCTCGGGCGGCGTGTTGGATAGCGACGAGGATGCCCACGAGTGTCCGGATGAAGACAATGATTCGGACGAGGAACGGAGCGTCGCGGCCGCGCTCAACCCTGATGCCACGGCCTCCGAGTCCGACTTTGGCGCCGCCTCCGAGGTCGACTTCGGTAACGCGGGCTACGACGCCAGCACGGAGTCGAACTCGTCCGTCTCGGGTGATTCCGACTTTACGGCCTGAATTTATTCACGACCTGGTGAATGTGAAGGTACAGCAGTGCTGACGGTGGCGCGCTGGAACGACAACCCGGACAGTGCTCACGTCGCCACCTGCTCACGGTCGCGGGGTAGCGCGTCCTCTATCGACAATTCGCATCTTTTCTACATCTCGCATTTTCTTCTCCCCCGCGCATCTTCCTTTCGTAAATGTGCATAAGTCATCTCATTCAGAATGCCTCTCTCACGCATACCGCCTATCTTACGTCACACCTACTGGCTTGCGTCTCCAAGCATGCTCTATCTTCTTCTCATGTCTTCACCGTGTCACGTCCCTTCACGGCGCCTGCTTCCTGTCTGCATATCTCATCATGTATTTCTATCTCTTCACGTCCTCATGCCCCTTCATGACTTATCTTCTCGTCGTATATCTATGCATCGCTCCCTCATTGGATTGTCTATTAGCATCATTTATCGATTGTCTTTCACCATCATTCATCACTGTGTTATGTTTTCTCTTCACTTTACTTGCTCAAGGCAAAGGCTTCGAACCTGTAATGCTGTGTCAAGCCTCATCACGTAGAGTGACGCTCCCAGTCTACACACTCTCTGCATTGTAGCACCCCCGCTCTTCAATTCATGATTGTCACTGCTCTGAAGCACTTGCGACTCGTTGGCAAACTCAAGCCCGATTGGTAAGTCACTACCGAGTCGGGGAAGTTCTCATCGTCGCGGAGATCCTGGAATAATGTCATGCCCGGCCATGTGAAGCACTTTCACGCTGCATCCCCCAAGCTAAATCGCTCGCGAACATGTGAGGACAGGTCGCACGCCCGGTTGTCCGCCCCAAAACGAACACAACAGCACGTGAAAATCAGGTGATCGGTCCGACCTGACCGACCTGACGTCCGTCGTCGACTCGGACGATCGCTCAGGCCCTCTTCGAACACCCTCGTTTATTCTTCGTCTGCTTCTCGACGCCCTCTCAGTATGAAGGCGCACTTGCTCTGGACTACTGCCTGACTCTGGAACCCATTTGTTGGAGTTGCCCCGCATCATCTGTGGATATCCGATACGCTATCGTGGGGACTGCACGGTACGTTCTGCTATATACGTGAATCCTTGATACTTACTGACCGGCTTTGTGAATATGCTCAGCGCACCTGCTTTGCGCCTGAGGATAGCATACAGAGCAGGGAATGCACGCTCTTCCCCGCGCCGGCGTGGCGAAGTTCGAGCGACTCTGACAGCGCCCACTAGCCACGGGCTGCTTGGCGTTGTGGAACACTGGGATAGGATAACCAGTATCGACTGGACATGAAGATATAGGCGGTCGATCGTGAGCGTCCACATTCCACGCGACCTTGCAGCGTGCGCGTCCGTCCATCCGACCGGCCGACTCACCCGCTGTCCTCAGCAGGTTTCTCTCTCCCCCGCCACTCCTTCCCCCACGTAGAGCTGTTCTTATGCTGCTGGATCTCGCAAGAGAATGAAGGCATACCGGGAGCCGTAACATGAGGGGGGGGGGGCGATCAAAGGATATCTCGATCACAAGTGCGTCTCGCAAGTTCAAATCATATCGCACGTCCTAACCCTCTTCGCAGTACTTCTCAATCTAAGCGTGATTCTGGAAGGCCGTCGCAGCGGTTCTGCTCACTGCGCCATCCACGCCATATGACAGGACCCATATGGACATCCCTCGTTGAAGGTCTACTTCAGCCTCCTTCGCCCTCTCTACACCTCCAACTTCACATGCAGTAGCTGCATCACGTTCTCCTTGAACTCCGTGGAGAATTTTGTGCAGCGCAGACGCTTCTGGCGCCCGCGGCTTCATCGAGTAGAGAGGGTACCAGCAGAATGTCGCACGCTACCCACCAAGGTCCCCTCGCACTGCACGTGTCCTCACGGCCACGCCCAGCCACACAGTCTCATCCAACTGGCTCTCCGATCGCTGCGGTACTGGATCCTGCCGCCGAGCATCTGCCAGCCTCCGAACGCGCGGCGCATCGGAGAAGACAGGTCAGGCGCAGACTTGGTCGCGCAGGTCATGCAGGTATGTGTCCTGACTATCTGCCATCCGTAACCTTCGTGCTCAATGTCGTCTCAGGATCATTCACGAGCGACAGCTCTTCCACCAGCGCAATCGCTCGTTCATGGGTCTGCGTGTAGGCGGGGCGGCCCATGCAACGTGACTCAAATGGCCACATCTCGATATTCGCGTCGTATCACAGGCCGGTCTTGTCGTGCATCGTCGATGCATAGAAAGCAAGGAGATTCTGTGACCACGCGAAGGCGCCAAAGAGCCTGCCAGACCATGGGCAGAAAGCCGGTTTTCGAGGGCGCGCTTATAATAATGTTTGTCATATTTTGAAAGTTTGCCAGCCAACTTCATTTCTCACCGCTGTTGCAGTCGTTTGATGTCGGCGTCAATCTGGGGACAACCATACGTTAGTCGCTGCAGAGGACGGATGTTCCGCGACGTTCACTTATGATAAAAGTGTCGATAATGGGTCATAAATTCGTATGCGAGTCGCGAATTGTGCTTCACAGTTACTCGGCTGCGTTTCGGCTACATTGACGACGTTCATGATCATACGGTACGCTGCCAGAAATTCTCTCGTCGCTTCAATGCCCCTCCTTTTCACCGACTTCCGTCTGCTGCACCGACCTTCGTCCGCTTCGGCGGCCACAGCTCCCGTCAATGCTCTGACTGCAGGACGAGTAATTTAGCGTAGTCCGAGGTCGGCGTGAGGGGAGATTACTCACCTTCGCAGTCCGCCTTCCTTTCCCAGTTCCATGACCTTCCATCTCATGCCGGCACGGCGTCTTCGCAGACCCTGCGCTCTACATCCTCGGCGTGATTGTTCACCGGCTCGTTCTCGCCGTGCTCGTTCTCCCGCACGTCCTCGTCGTGTTCGTTCTCCGGTTCGTCCACTTCGGCTTCGGTCTCCCGCTCGTCCGCTTCGGCTTCGCGCAGCATCTCGCTAGCGTCTGCGCCGAAGCCGGCCTCCACATCCTCGCCCGCGTCCTCCCCGGCTCCTGCATCCTCCCTGACTCGCGCGTCCGTCGCCAGGCCCTCATCCCGCAGTTTCCCCAGCGCTGGCCCAGCCTCCCCGACGGTTTCCATGTCTGATCCATGGACGCTTGCCTCCGTCGCGCCAGCTTGCAGAAGCATCTGGTGGATGTGCTTGTCATCGGCAGGGTCACCCGTGAGCCATGTCTATGTGCGGTAGACCGTGAGCCATGTATATGTGCAGTAGACCACGCCCGGCGCTGGCGCCTTGGGAAGCTGATATAATTCGCACAACAAACGTCTCTCGTCTGACATAGTTGCATCCGGCACAGGTCCATCTCCGTGGCTTCGGAGCTGGCAGACGATGTAACGCTCGCTATTGTTGGCGACATACTGTTCGGCATCGGTCTAAAGAGAGATGCGAATTAGTGGAGGCAGATCAATATTGCTGCTGAAGCGGCGTTGAATCTGACTCACTCTACTTATCCTTCGTTATTACCACGATCGGGTGGAAGAGGTCGGCACAATGACGCCAGTTGAAAGACACCAAGGGACGTAGAGAGATGCAATAACGAGTAGAGCGAAGCAGGTAAACGTGGAGAGAAGCAAAAATATGTAGAGGAACGCAGGATACGTAGTAGCCAGAAGCACAAGCACTCATTCATTGGGTGTGCTGAACGTCGCGCGGCGCGGTGTGGTGGAGGAAGTAGAGGTCCCGGACTCCACGAGGCTCCCACACACATGCTACGTTCTTCCGCTACTTACAGTCACATTGCTCGACTCAAATCCTCGACGGTAACGTTCCATCCCTCTCTTGGGAAGCCTGGAGCAAGACTGTCCGGCTCGCTCCCATCCCATCCTGCTGCCATCATCGCCACGGCGTAGAGCAGGCCCCCAGAGCCCGGGAAATACGGCGTCGGAACACGCACGCCGCCCACCGGCATGCCCACGTCGTCGAACTGGAACAGCGGGTCCAGAAGCCAGTCGACCGCTCGCTCAGGATCGCCGTTACGAGCGGCGGACATGGCGAGCATCGGGAAGTCCCATCTGTGCATCCGAGGTTAGCGATGAGAACGTCAAAACAGACAGAAAGCGCCAAATGGAGGGAGACCGCTAGAATGCACAGGGAAAGAAAAAAACTCACCCCCAGCAGTTCGATACGTTCCAGGTCGTCCAGACTTTCTCCGCCGTCGCCTTCGCGATATCGACATCAAGCCCCTGCGTCGCTGGCAGCCAGCCATACAGTCCCGTAAGGGCCGGATGATCGTTCGTGTACTCCTCCCGTGTCCAGAAATCGGTCTCGATATCCTCGTGGACCATGTACGTGCCTTCGTGAACGGGCAACGGCGCCAGATTCTCCCGCACGTGTGTCCACACCGCCGGCTCCTCCTCGCGCTCCTCGCCCGCTTCCGGCACCTCCTCGCCGAGCGCAGCAACCCAACGGCCCGCGATATCAAGGCCCAGCCGCCAGTACGCCAGCTCGAACGCCGGATTCCGCGTCGCGTTCGGATGCGTGTCCTCGGAGACGACGTACATCGGGGGACCCAGGTCGTACACGCCCGCGCTCGTGTTCCACCACGCGTAGCTCGCCATCCAGTCCGCCGTCGCGCGCACCACGGGCGCCCACTTCTCCAGCACCGCGAGCGAGGAGGGGGAGTCCGCGCGCGAGGAAAGGGTCGCGCGCCGCTCGTACTCGGCGAACACGAGGGGGTGCGGCTGCTGCCAGATGAGGAGGTTGTTGATCTCGCCCGGGGCCGAGCGGCCGGACGGATCGGTCATCTTCGGCCAGCGCGCGCCGGCGGAGTAGCCCTGCTGGTCTTGCGCGCGGTGGACGCTGGATGGGAGGAAGTTCGCGTAGAGGGATGTGGATCGGTTGAGGAGGTCCCAGTTATTCCAGAGCGCCCAGTGCTGGAGGTGCCAGAAGATCATTTCCATGTGGAATTTTCTGGACGACGGATGGGTCAGAAGATGCTGGTAATCAGCGGGAAGGGTCCGGTGCGTACCCGTACTGAAGATGCCCACAATGCACGGAATTAGCTAGGCGCGCGAGGACGCTGCGGTGAGACTCACCCAGCCGTTGTTGACCAGACCGGACTGCGAGGGGATGTAAGCACCAAGAAGGGAATATGCGTCGCGAGGCGGTCCTCACCTCCTGCGGGGAACTGGAGTCGGGCGCCTCATTGACGCGCAGCAAGTACCGCGACAGGATGATCCTCCGCTGAAGCTCGTCCGCGCGCTCATCCGTCGAGCCAGTCACGACGTCAACAAATCCGCTGTTCGTCCAAAAGTCTTCCCATGCCGCAGCGGACGCGTCGTGCGTAAAGTCCGGGCGTACATCGCGCACTTCGGCAGAAGATGGTCCGTAGGAGACGGCGAAGGACAGCTCGTCCGCGGGATCCAGAGGGACGAGCGTGTAGCGATGAGCGTCCGGAGAGTCGCGCGATATCGTGATATCCTGCTGCGCCTCAACCAGCGTAGCGAACGAGCTCGAGCCCAGCTGGTGGCTGATCTCGCCACCCCGCCGGTCGTCCAACTCGCTGAGCGCCGTCGTATGTTTCTCGGTCGCATTGTACACGCCCACGAACGGCGCGTTAAACTTGCTCGTGCCATCGGTCCAGGGAAAGTCAAGGAAGACGCCCAGCCGGCCCGCCGCGAGAAGACTCGAGGCGATCGTGACCACGACGGTGTCCGAGCGGTCCGCGCAGGAGGTGGTCACGCGCACAGGCAGGCCGGCGTATTCGAAGTCGCTCTGCATGACGCCTGTCCACAGGTCGAGCTCCTGGTGGAGGGACGCGAGGTCGGTCTCGCTGACGTTGGCCGCTGGCGCGCCGGCGTCGTCGAGGAACGCGAGCCCAATGCGACCGAGGTTGACGCGGTTGGGGTTCGCGGTGAGCCATTTCTCGATCTCGCTGGGCTGCCCGCCGAAGTCGTACTCCACTGGGCGTCCGTGATCAAGCCAGCTTGTGCCGTGGTAGTTCTCGATGTCGTCGTATGTTGTCCCTGCGTACGCGTGAGCATTAAGCGGCGTCGATGGCGAGAGCAACTCCAGCGTACCGTCAGGATACGAGTCGTTCTTCCAGGCCCATGAGGAGAGGGTGGCGAACGGCTGGAACGTCTGTAGGCCGGTCGCATCTGCGCCGAAGGCGAAATTCCCATTCCCGACCTGCATGGGGGTTGTCGCGCTAGATGCATTCCGAGTCGGATTGTATCGCGAGACAACGTCGCGACGGTCTATCGCTGCGTTTGCTGTCCACGCCAGGCATACGACAGAGAGAACTTGTCGTGAATGCATGTTTTGGGCCTTGCGGTAAGTGACCGTCGGTCGTAGGAGGCGTCATCGTCGGACAAACAATTCCACGAATCCAGCGCTCGGCCCGGGCCTCGCTTGCGCGGTCACGCATAGACAAGGAGATCATCATGGATCGGTCTCTTTATTTGTGTCCGGATGTCAGCTGAACAGTTCGTCAGACTGGTTGAGGAGGAGCGTGCACAGCAAGAAGCCGCGACATGAGTGTGATACTCATGAAAAGGCGCCTGGAAGAACTGAATGCACGCAAGGCGAAGAATGCATGTGTTCAGCAGCCGTCCTTGGACACCCCAGCGGCTCGTCCAATTCGGCGAGTTGGAATCTTGCAGGCTGTACTGCCAGTGGACCGTTCTCCCGCGGAGTGCATAGTCATGAGATTGACGAGTCTGCGGATGCCTATCAGCCGTGCATCGTACGATCCAGCTCATCGAGACTTCCAAAAGGACCAAAGCAGCGCTCAGTTGGACATGGACATGGGCGTACGGAAACTATTCTAACCACGATTGGCTCATCGACGCAACGCAATGTGTCCAGGCACGTGACCTCCATTCGCAGCGTACGGAAACCACCCACATTTGGCTCATCGACAAAACGCGATAGGTCCAAGCGCATGACCTCCCTTCGCAAACGCTTTCCTCTTGTGGAATAAGAGACGGATGCTACCCGCCGTGTCTTCGACTTCTCGGTCCCAGCGCTGTATGATAGCGAGGCCTATAAAAGCCCTGTTCGCTGCACTGTACTTGACGACTCACATCCTACACGTCTAAACTCAGTACCATGGCCGCCAATATCCTCACTAGCAGATGCGTTCTCGTCACCGGTGCCACCGCGGGCATCGGGCGCGCCCTTGCGCGCGAGATCCGCGACCTCCCCACGCACCCGACGGTCATCGTTATGGGCCGGCGTCAGGCGCGCCTCGACGAGCTCGCGAAGGAGGGCTTCGAGACCGTCAAGTTCGACATGGACACGACGCCCGATAAGATCAAGGCGTTCGCAGACGAAGTGGTTGGCAAGTACCCGGAGGTAAAACTTGGCAATCCTAGACGCCCCCAGAGGGCGATTGGCAGATAATTGACTGCATATTGCAGCTCGACGCGGTTATTCTGAATGCGGGGGTTCAGAACATGGTCAACTTCGCGGAGCCAGAGAAGGTGGATTTCTCTAGTGAGCGATTTTGGCGCTTGTCCTCCGTTGACGATGTAAATATGATTGCTCTTTCAGAGATCAGCAGCGAGTTCAACATCAACTACCTTGCGGTCGTTAGCATGATGGCTGCTTTCTTGCCGCACTTCATCAAGATTGGTGTAAGTCATTAGGCACTCTTGCGCAATTGGTCGGGTTGCTGAGGATTCATTGCAGAAGGAGCGCCCTGCACTGCTTGTCCCAGTGACCTCTGGCCTCGCCATGATCCCGTTGGCCCCCGTCTGCAACTACTCGGCGACGAAGGTGCGTACGGCGGATGTGAAGGCAGCGCAACGCACTGACGGGTGTCTGTTTGCAATTAGGCCGCACTTCACAGCCTGACCTTCTCGCTCCGCATCCAGATGGAGAACGCGAAGACGAACGTCCACCTTCTGGAGATAATTCCTCCGTAAGTGCCCTACCGTCTTACATATTTCCTTCACGCGCTAACGCTAGCGTTCTCCATCAGCCTCGTCGAGTCGGAGTTGCACGATGGTGAGGCGGAGAAATCCCCTACTATAAATTGAAGGAGCTGACTGACACGTTTCGTAGCGGAGGGTACGACGGATTCGCTCTCCAAATTCTGGATGCCACTGGCCGAGTTCACCAGCATCGTTATGGACGGTTTGAAGGAGGGCAAGATCGCCATCACCGCGGGCTCGGCCACTGCCACCTACGACAGATTCGAGAAGCCCAAGGAGAATCTCAAGAACGGGATGATGAACGTGGACATTCAGAAATAGATAATCACGCTTTGTACTACAGGATATGCAGAAATGGCAGGGACACGCATCTGTTGACTGACCTGACCGACCGAGGAAGAGAAGATGTACAACAGTGACTTGTCAAGCTCATGCCTTGGTTCACAATCGTGTAAATTGAATCAACCTTCGGTATCGTACATTTACAATATAGCGTCTAAGCACTCGGAGGCTCTGGCTGATTGACGACGTGGTGAAGTCCTGGACCAGTCAAACAAAATGAGCAAAGGCAGTCAGTCAAAGCATGCGCGCGGGCCGTAGTGTCCAATGATGGGCGGAAGGAAGCGCCGCCACAGTCACGCGCAAGTCACGCGCAGGGCGAACGCGACTCGGGAGTCGGCGATCGACCGTCCACCTCTCCGAAGCAGACGTTCAGGGAACGTCACGTCCATATATTTCGCGCACCTGATATCCGACTTCATTTTCCCATTCTTTCTGCGTTTCCTTCTGCTTCCCCGTGTCGGGGCTGCTGACAGTCAGCCCCACATTAGCCGGTATAGTACGCCTTTGTGTGCGGCCCCATAGGCGGGACGGTGTCGACGTAGCGCTCCCATGACCCCTCGTCGTCTCCAGCCGCTGTCACCTGTAGACGGAGGTTCTCGCTAACCAGTAAAAACAACAATGTAAGACTCCGTGATGTGAATAGTGTACAAGTATTGATACAAGCAGCTAAGTCCCAAGATCAGAAGATTCGTGTGCAACGTCTCTACCACAACGCGCCGCGGTATCACAAATACAGCTTAAGGTGCTACCTTCGCATCCCACGGCGCCGGTATGCGCGCTACGTCCGCAAGGTTCTCGTCCGCACGGGCGTCCTTCAGACGATCCCGGCGGTCCATTGCCATCCGAGCTCGACACCGCACCAGGCGCAGCTTCGTGCGCTTGATCCCTGTTGACAAAAGGTCAGCAGGTAGCGAGCACAACGCGCCATGCGCGGTGCTTACAGGTCGCAATCGTCTCCCGGTCCTCCTCCATGAATGGGTTCCCGGTCTGCAACAGGTCCTCCTGCAGCGCGTACAGGCACCAGAGCGACTCCTCATAGAGCTTCTCGCACTCGTCTATTGCTGTCGCTTGGTCGAGCAGTTCCTTACGGGCGGCGGTGCGACTCTGGTAGAGGAAGGGATTGAGGCGACTGACTTTGAGTGGATATGATACATACCAGGTACAGAGCTCGGTCGTAGACGAGTTGGTCGAGCCATGTTTTCGGACCATCGTACTTCGCCGGTAGCCATGTCTTGACCAACGTCGCCCGTTCATGGCACTTCAAGAAATGGTCGCGGAACCACGAAAGCGCTGCACCAACGATCAGCTTGATCCTCGTTGTACCACGAGCTCGATACTGACCATCGTCGAAACCCTCGCTGACAGTGTAGTCGCCATCTGGGTGCCGCATGAGCATATGCTCCTGATGCCTCCGCAGCTGGTCAATGCCCTTCTGCGAGAAGCTCATGAGGAGCATGTACACCGCAACGCAGGTGACCTGGTATGGGTCAGCATCACATTTCACTTGCAGACATCTCAGCACACGGACAGCGTTATATTCTGCCTCAACGTCGGCGTGTCGCCGCTTCCACGCCTGCCGCTCCGCCTCCCCAGCCTTCTTCTCGAACTTTGTCGGGTCAGGCAACGGTTCTGTCGTGATAGTTAGCTTTACGCTCATTCATGGCTGGAGAAGATGACGCACTCTGCGGTACCGCTTTCACATACTCGTACATCTCGTCCGCCCAGTGTGTCAAGACATCTGTCTTCTGCGCCAACTCCTCCAGCCGACCTAAGAGCTCTTCCTCAAGCGGGTCGCGCTCCTCGTCGGCGGTACCTATGAGCTGTGGTCGTCGGAGCGAGGATGCAAGGTCAACAAGGTCTACCTCGCCGCCGCGCGCTGCTGGCGAGCTTCGCGTCGTGGGCGAGATTTGGATGACGGTGGGCGGTGATCGCGGCACGCTTCCAAAAAGCTTCTTGCTCGCTAAGCTGAGCGCCCTGTTGAGAGCGTTGGCCGCAGCGCGAGACGGAGAGCTTGACAGCGGCGGGGTCGGTGGTGGTATCCCGTTATTCGGTGGAGGTGGGAAGGTGATTAGACCTGCAAGTCAATAAGCGACACGGCCGAAAGACGAAGCGAGTCCCAATGGGGGCAGGACAGCCGCGCATCGTATCGGCACTTACCTGTCGCTGGCCTCTCCTGCATGAACTCTGGTGATGGTCCATCATCCGGGATAGGCGAGCCTAGCGGCGTCGCTTCTCGCCCCGCATACGTCGACGAGCGCCGATGCTGCGGCGGGCGGCCCTCTATAGGTACCCCATACGCAGACGTCCGTCGCTGTTGTGAATGTGGCACCTCCGTTGTCCGCTGCTCCTGAGGCTGCCCCGTCGTCCGTCGCTCCTGCAAAGGTCGGCGCGGAGCGATGCGCAACTCTGCGATTGATCCAATGAGTCAGAGCACTACCAGATCAGACCTCGAGCACACTTACCGTCAATCGCGCGATTGAACTCCAGCGCGCGCGTATCGCCGACCATGACGTACTCCCGCCTGAGCAAACCGTCCTCCTCCGTCTCGCCAGGAATCAGCGACGCCTCGATGTTCGAGAGGCGAGGAGGAGAGGGCGATTGAGTGTGTGTTGGCTCGCGGCCCGACGCCCGCCTCGACACTGGAGCGGTCGCCTGTCCATCAGCCCCTTCCCGAAGCGCGGTCAAGCTGACGGGTACATTAGCAGGCAACCATGGGTATCGAAAGTGAATCAAAAACCTCGGTCGCTTCGACGGCCCAGCATCGTTGCTCGCTCCCTCCCCTGCCGACGGGCGCCGGAAATTGAACTTGCTCGGTGGGATCATCACGGTCGGGTCAAGCACCTCGGGCGGGATGACCTTATGGCGCTGGGGTGTGTTATTATCGGCCTTCGATCCTGCCCAGCTGGAGTTGCCACTGGCTGGCGAATGATGAGAAGGCAGTTAATGAGAGGAGAGACGAAGATCGATATTTTATCCATAGCGAACGGCGCACTCACCGTCCGCAGGGGGCACCTCCGGCCTCGGGAACTTGCTCTTCTGCATAGCCGTGCTGCCGAAGAAGTCTTCAAAGCTCGCGCGCTGGGATGCGTGTGTCAGTAAGGAATACGAACCTGGAGGTATACACGTGGAGATGCGAAGTAGGACAATCGACACGATAGCACGGAAAGATCGAACGATGACCCAACAGGGCACGTATACCAACCGATACGAGGAAGACCAAACAACGCGACGAAGATCAAACTACCAAACGACAACATAAAGGAAAAACAAAACAAAAACCAGATCAGGCAGCACGAAGATAAAAGAAGACATACCTCAACAGGTACGCGCTTGAGCAGCGCACGGATGAGCTTCTTGATATCTGGAGGGACAGGCAGGCTTGATGAAGTGCCGTCTGCGGGTGCGCGCTGGGTCCGTGTGTTAGTAATTACACTCCTTGGTGTCCGAAGCTCAGGTATGTCTGATACTCTTGGGTGTCCAAGAGTCAGCACCCATGCAGTATCAACACTCGTGCAACGACACAAGGAAGAGTAAGCGTTGGTTGCACTTGCGTAAGGAAAGAGAACGCAAAAGGAAAGAGAAAGCGGATGATGAGGAAGAGATGACAATGATGAGGAAGAGAGCAACGATAAGGAGCACAGACCCACCTGCGCCTCCTCGTCCGGGAACTTGATTCCCTTCGCCCGATCAATCTTGTTCAACAGCTCGATATGATTCTGCGCCCGGAACGGCGGCTTCCCAACGGCCATCTCGTACAGCACCGCGCCCACGGACCACAGGTCTACCTTTGCGTCGTATTTTTCCGAACGCAGGATCTCGGGGGCCATGTATAGTCTGCGGTGTCGCGTCAGTTTGAGCCATTCCATGAGTATGGGAGCGCACGTACGGGCTCCCGCACAACGTCTCCGCCATCATCGCGTTCGGCAAGCTCCTCGCGAACCCAAAGTCGGCGACCTTCAGCACCGGCACGCCCAGCGGGTGCCCCCTTGCGAACTCGTCTGGCCCCGCGGGATTGAGGAGCAGGTTCTGGGGCTTGATATCGCGGTGGATGAGCGCGCGGTGGCGCAGGAACTTGAGCGCGCGCGCAAGTTGGCGGAGAAATGAGCGCACAACGGTCTCGTGGAGGCCGCCGGTGCGCGGGTGGGGGTAGTACTGCGGGGCGGCGCCTGGGGCGGGTGCGTACTCGAGCCCTTCGACGCGGCCGCGTTTCTTGATGTAGTTCGTGAGGTCGCCCGCGGCGCAGAACTCCATGATAAGGTAGATGTTCTTCTCCGCGCGCTGGACAAGCATCGCCTGAGTGGCAGTATGAAGGGGAGAGGAAATTGACGCGTACGACGATCTCGTACAGCCGGGTGATGTGCCTGTGCGAGAGGGACTTGAGGATCTGGATCTCGGACTGGAGGTTGTCGAGGAGCTTGCCGGTGCCGAGGTTATCGCGCTTGACGGTCTTGATCGCTACCTGCTGGTGCGTATCCTGCGACGAGTTAGGCGGGTGGCGTCTGGGATCGCGGCTGCACGCCACGCACCTCGTTGTACCCCTTGTACACGGTGGCGAAGCTGCCCTTGCCGAGGTGTCCGGTGACCACATATGGCCGGAGGCGCTCCTCTTCGACGTCACGATCCGTGTACGGTGAGGCCGGTGCCGTCTTCGAGCGCTTTGAGGGAGGAGGAACGGGCATTGGTGATAGTGCAGGGCCGAGTGCGCGGCGGCCGCGAGGCTGGGTGGATGACTGACTGTATTGGGCTGACTATTGCACGACGTAGATACGTCTTCGCGGTGTACACCGCAAATATTGAGGGACTTCGAGGGAAGGAACGATGGAAGGGGGTAGGGCTACCGGATCGACAGGGTCTTGGTCAGAGTGGCTCAGGTTGATTGATGTTCGCCCTCGTGGGCGCAGATTTGTCGGCCGAACCTTGCAGATGCAGATGTTATCGAAATGAAACGATGAGAAGAGCCACCGTGAAGGTCAGCACGAAGTTCGGAAACAAGGACCAAGTTACCAGGAAGGTGACCGTGCAGCGGCGGCGCGGCGGCCACATCGTGTGAATCGCATACCTGATTTGGCATGCATCGGGCATCAAGCAATGAGGCGCACGTGGCGGCCGAGGAAGTGACCGGGGCGGGGTGGCGCACAGCGGAGGGAAGGTGCACCGCCCTTACGAAAGCCCCAGAGTGAGAGGTGTGCACTGATGGGCCAACATTGAAGAGAGAGAGGGCCCGTGGGATTGAACGCAGAGGGCGCACCTATACAGACAACGCATGCGTGGGGCCGTCACGTCCAAGTCACGTCGGACGCGACTACCCCAAAAATGGTAAGCGGTTCGAAAGGCTCCCTAACCCTTTCATGACCTTGTTATTGGGCGTGAATAAACAGATGTGATGTGATTAAGGGTATGCCAAAACGACCATGAAGCGAGACTAACAAACGATATACGTATAAGGATATGCATATTGTACAACAAGCGGTTCATGCCACCCAGACTGAGTTGTGTAAAAAGATACGGGTGCCCATGTGTAGAAATTTTGCGCATAGCGGTCAACGACTTCCGCGCATGCAAGCGGAGAATGCAATCATGAAAACACTCGCCACGCGTACCCACCACCTCACCGATGAATTCTCGCATGCGTCCACAGCCCGCGTGGCGTCTTGAAGCGTCTCCCACACCCGGGAACCGTACACGGGCAGGGGCTATCAACAGCCTCCTCCTCCTCTTCCTCCTCCCCGTCCTCTTCTTCCTCGTCCAGCCGCACACAATTCCCCTTCGTCCTATGGTTATACAGTGACGCTGCATGCTTGTACGCGCGATCGCATCCAGGGACCGTGCAGGCATATGGGCGCGCATCAGTGTGCGTGGACATGTGCTTCCGCAAGTTCACGGAATTTTTGAGGTGTACGGTGCAGCCCGGGTACGAGCAGGCATAGAAGTGGCGCGCGACGCTGGCGAGATTGGAGGACGCAGCAGAGAGCCGCTCTCCGTCGTCGTCCGCGTCAGATGTGTCTGGGATGGAGTCGCTGACGTTGTCCTCGGCAGCCCCTTCGCTCTCGCTGCCCTCGACGCTATCTTCGTCGGAGACCTCGGAGCGCACATCGGCTATTGGTTGCGCGGCAGGCGTCGCGGATTTGGATATAGGCTTCCGCACGATGAGCGTGACGCGCGCGCGCTTTCGCGGCCTGTCGCCGGAGAGTGGCTTGTCAGTTGTAGGTGTTTTGTCTGTCAGCGTGGGTTGCGGGTTAACGGAGGCCGCGGAGCAGCGAAGATTCTTACAGTCTATATGAGCCGTATAGCTTTTCAAGTTCGACGCACTCTTCTTCGACCCAGACGCTGAAGCATTCTTCAGCCGAGAATCGGAATCTGCGCCACGCGTCAGCCTGAGCTCGAGCGTCACCATTCCACCGTTCGACACACCATCTGTGAGGCGCCTCCCATACAGCGGCTCGTCGTCGGACTCGGAGGTGTCCGAGATATCCCCCTCCTTAGTCATACTCGCATCGCTTTCGTGGGATGACGCGGGTATACTATGTGCGCCGTTTGCGCTGCTTCGGAATAAGTCCCCAGGCCTTCGCTGTCACCGGGGTACACAAACAACTCACAGATTCATGTCATGTAAATGTTCAGATTCATCGTCCAAGTAGTCCGGCAGGACGCGCTTGCGGATGCCTTTGGACAGCTTCAGAATCTCCCCCTTGAGCGATGCGAAGCGGGGACGCGTAGCGAGGTGGTCGAGCGAGGCAGCTGCGGCAAGCTCGAGTTGGTCGTAGCGGCTGAGTGAGCGAACGCCAGGGTTCGCGATAGACATTATGGCGGCGATAGACAGGGCGTGAGCCAGATAGCCAGGGGAGAGTGTCGAAGGGCCAGGAGGGCCAGAAGAATATAGCGAAGGCTAGCTCGACCACGCTGTGGCCATCAAGACAAAGACACAATGAATGACGGAGAACAAAGGACCGATTGGTGGCCAAGCGGGGGTGCGAAATGGGGAAATCTTCACACGGTTCGCACGGTCCGGCCGGCGGCGAGTGCCGGTAGCGCGAGAGCAACGTCAACGGTCAGGACTCAAGCTAGTACTCAAGCTTCAAGAGTCAGGTTCACGCAGGGGGCGCACATCATGTTGCATGATGCATGTAGACCGCAAGTATCGAGTCGGAGTCAAACTTACGGAGTAAAAACCATAGAGGACGTGCTATTCGTCTGCCATCGTTCCGCCGAGCGCCAGCAAGGCATACTTATGCTTACAATGAGTACGGCGCCTCAACGTACCATCAGCACCTCACCACACTCCCGACGCCTCAATTATATGTCAGCACCTCCACCCCGTCTTTTGTAATAAGCACCGTATGCTCCGCCTGTGCCGCGCGAGCGGTGTTCTGTGGACGCGTCAGGTTCGTGCCACAGACGCGTTAGCGTTAGAATTATGGGACACGGGAGATATGTGGCGGTAGTATATACCATGTCGGCGGGGAGCAGGACACGCTCATAAGACAGTATGAATGCATAGAACCAATAACGCACGAAAGCAAGATCGGACAGAAGTCCGAAGCGACTCACCTCCGTCGAAGCCGTCCACCCATCCGGCCATATCCATGTCGTAGGATCCGTACCCTGGATGATGACAGGCTGCGTATAAATGAATAAGCACAAGCGGGGAATAAATGAGCATGCAAGGACGACGAGACGATCCCGAGCCAATCACTCACCTCAATCGTAAATACATCCCCCGGCGCCATCGTCCCTGGCTCATCGTTCACCGAGTGATAGATCCACGGCGGCCTGTGAAAAGCGATGCCGATCCCATGTCCGCTGAAGGCGTCCGACACGCAGAAGGGGCCGTATTCCTTCCACCTTGCCCCCGCACCGTCCTCGTTGAGGCACTTGTGGATCGCCCTTCCAATGCCTCGAAACAACTTTCCAGGGCCGCAAGCCGCGATCCCCGCTGCGAGGGCGGCCTCGGTGGCGGCAGCGAGGGCGCGACCTTGAGGGTCGACAGTCCCACTGGCGTCCGCTTGACCGTCTACGAGGAACGTTCTCGCTGTGTCCCCATGATACCCGTCCAGATAGACCGTCACGTCGATCGTGACAATGTCGCCGGGCAGGAGAGGGCGCCTGAACCAGATGTGAGTTAGCTAGGTGATCCTCTGACTATATGTCACGAAAGAGCACTGGGGAAATACCAAAGGACGCAGAGGGACAATCAAGAGCCAGAAAAGCAGCACTCACCCATCCGGAATTCCATGTACCGCAATGTTATTCACGCTCGTACAACACGCCTTCGGGAACCCACCGTAGCCAAGCGGACTCGGGTACGCGCCGCAGGACACGATGAAAGCGTGCACCAAGGCGTCGATGGCGGCGGTGGAGATCCCGGGCCGCAGGAGGTCTCCAGCAAGCTGCAATGTCTGCGCCGCTAGACGGCACGCCGCACGCATCTTTCGCTCCTCCTCCCCGCCAAGGGGTAGTAATACGCGACGTGCAGAGGCGTCTGGGAGATCGGCGTCGGGGTCGACGTATTCGGCCTCCTTAGGCCACCCAAGCGGTCGTGGTACGCTCAGGGGCACTGTCCGCCGCTTTATGTGCTGCACGCCCCATACCAACGGCTCCGGAGGGAGGATGATGTCGTAGGTGCCGAAGTCGGGTATGGATGCGGGATCAAAATCGTTTGAGTTGGGGTCGAAGTGCCGTGAGTCAAGCAGGGCTGATGATGTTGAGAATGAGCGAAGTAGAAATGGAGAACGGGGGGTTGAAGTTGGAGGACAGGCGGAGAGAGGGTAACGACCGTGTAGATGTCGGCAGGTGAATGAGGCCCTGTGCAGTGATCGAGCTGCGTAGATGTTCGGGGGGCGCGGGGAGAATGAAGAATGTGATTGTCTCGGCATATGGGTGCTCAGCTTCTTGAACATGATAGGTCGCGGCGACAGGGTATGTCGCGGCGCGAACACCTGCAGCTGAGCCGGCGCGCGACGCGTCTTCGGACAACTCGTAAGCGAATAGCGTACACAGAATCAAGGGCGATGATACGCACCGAGCGATGCATCGAGACGTAGCGGTGTATTTCTCCGCAATATGAGCCTTGCAAGGCTAGATTCGATCCCAGAGCCACGCGTGAGCGCTTGAGCAAGCGCAGAGAGGGCTCGGTTGAATTTCGCGAGGATTCGTGCAAGATACAAATGGAGGCTTATATATCCAGTAGTGGATTGAAAGCAGCACAGAAGCCTTCCCGTATCTCGGTGACTGAGAGGTAGGATGCACAGCGCGGCGCTTATTATGGACGTTCTGATTCTGAACGAGCTCGATCGCGCCGCTGGTACTTACGGAAGGTCGGTCCGACTGCCTGCATGTAGGTCACGTGCCAGACATGTTCGTTTTTGTCGGCCATCAAGGAATCCTGCAAGGGTGCTGAGGGATCTGCAAGGGACCTAAGCGACATTTATGCTTGTCCTAGCTTCAATTGCATGGTGTCCTCTCCAAGCAAGACGATTCGTTAGCGGAAGGTAGGGGAATTCGAGGCCAACTTGAGGCTTTTGCCGTACGGTTGTCAGGAGTCCCACAGCGCTCCAACATCATCCACGTACGATAGTCAATTGATATCCTCCGTCAGTCCACCAGGTGCATCCACCGTGCCGGTCCTGGCTTCCGCTCTCCCAGCTTCGCCTTCATCCCAGCCATCCCACCTCCTCATCCTTCATACCCACAATCCAAACGCCGGAGGCGCGCAGCTCGTCCTCTACCGCCTTCAGGGATTCCTCAGTCTGATCGACCGCGCGTGTCCCTTCGCGGATGACGAGCACCTCCCACGCCGGTTCCTCGTCGAACCTCGCCGCCCGCGCATCCAATGCCGTCGACTTCACGCAATAATCATACGCGAGACCGACCACATACACGTGCGTCACAGCATGCTCGCGCATCGCATCCACGAGACCCGAGTCCGAAATGTGGAATGGATCGTGCAGGGCGCTGTACATCTCGACGCGAGGGTCGCGGCCCTTGTCGACGACAGTATCGAGCGCGAACGCGTCGAGTCCGGCGACGAACTGGGCCCCTTGAGTGTTCTCAATACAGTGGACGGGCCAGAGTCGTGTCGTGTAGGACTTCGAGGGATCGTCGGGATGTACTACCTCCGTGGTGTCCACGAACGCTTTCTTCCCGTGATTCACCGCGAATGAGACGTGATTCTGCGGATGCCAGTCCCGTGTCGCTGCGCGGTACACGAACGCGGGCTTCGATAACAGCGCGTTTATCGATGGTATTGTATCACGCCCACCAGCGACAGCAAGCGCACCTGGAATGGTGTGTTAGACTCTTTGAACGGGTTAGAGTTGAGGTAGAGACAGCCTGAACATATTCATCATCATTAAGCGCATGCAGGACGCACCGTCAGGGATACGTGAAGCAGGATCTCCGGGGCAAAAATCATTCTGCATGTCAATTACGAGAAGCGCGGGACGGAAGTTCGGTGGTGGGGACATGTTCAGTAGTATCCTGGGCCGAAGCAGCCTGCACGCTCGATGCTCCGACGTTCGTTCGGTATTCACGAAGTCGCGCGCGATTAGTGCAATGTGGGAAGATCAGGCTAGCAAAGAATTGAAGGATGGCAGTGCCGTCAAAGAGGGGAGAAGGACGTCGACGAGGACGAGTGGTGGTCGGAGGCAAGCGATAAGCGCCGGCCGAGAACGCGTGACCGGTCCGATTGGCGCTCATGTTGAACTTGCGCGTGACTGACAGTCACACAGGCCCATCATCGCGACGACCATTAATCGCAGCAGTGGGTGCTGACTTCAAGAATGTGTGTTCCAAAGAAATCAGTGTATAGATAATGGGTAAGTAAGCAGTAACGTAAGTGCATTCCGGAGCAGAACAGAGAATCCATGAAATACAAGTACAAGATTGAAAGACATTCATTCCTTCGATGGGCAGGCCGAGGATGCACCAGAAGGTGTAGGGGACGACTTCGCCGACGCGGTGGAGGTAGAAGCCTCGACGGACGCAGTCTGCGTGTCAGTTGCGGTGGGGGCCGTGGATGCCACGGCAGATACAGCAGCCGTGACGGTCGAGGTGGCCGAAGGAGTGAGTGACTTGGTGGATGGGGTGACGACACTCGACGAGGCATCCACTACGACGGAAGAAGCGGGGGGCTCGGTGGTAGTGGCGGTCGCAGAAGCGGAGGCGACAGCCGTCGTGACAATGGTCTAAAGGACTAGCGTCAGAGACAGAGACAGAGCTGGACATGATCAACGCACCTCAGGAGTAACGGACTGCGCATGGATGAAAGTGATGACATTGTCAAGGTAGGTCACTGTCTGATCCAACGGGGGAATGTTTTCCTTTTCGCGCGCAATGGATATGGTATATGTAACGTTGCGGCGGCGCTTAACATCGCGGTCCAACGCATCGGATGCGGACCTCTTTCCGCGACGAAGCAAGGGGGGCCTAACGAAGGAAGTCAGCACGCCACGCCTGGTCTCCTATACGTCAAGGGCACTCACGCGGAGACTGAGTTGGTGATAGCGGTCAAAGCCATTGTCAAGGGTAGGTTATGCAGACGACGCGCTTTGGATGAAGGCGGAAGGAAAGAATGACGAACTCTGGAAAACCCGCCGCCTTTATATCCCTGTGCCATCAACACGCGCCCTCACCCTTGTTTCCTATTTTGGGCGTTCATATACAGGCCATCGCACCGATCGGCGGCGGTGCCTTCTTCGCAGGTCCTTGTACGCGTGTTGGGGCTTCTTCTTGACATACGGCATTGGGAACAATGGGCGTCGCTCGGCGAAGCATGACACGTCGCAAAGGCGCTATGTGTCAAGTGGTGTCGCACTGTGACTGTCGAAGACCATTGAATGACATCGATGGCTGTTCTCAGCGTGGCGTGCGACTTCAAAGCGCGGTCCGGGGTTGACTCCATAATTGAGGATGTCCGCGATGCATGCCACCACGGCTGGCCCGAGCGTTGTGGTCCGAGTCGAGGCCCCTGTATATTCGATGCTCAAGCCTTATGAAGGCGCTTTGTTCCAAGTCAATGCATGCCTAGATCGTCGGTGTAGGTGCGCGTGATGTGAACGACCGCGTTAGCATACAAGTCACAGGCCAAAAGACCACCGGGGACCCAAAACTCTCGACGCTACCGCGAGCCCAATAATCCCTCGAAACCGGCTCCGAGCTCGTCGAGCGCGTCCAAAATCTCGTCCGCATTTCCGGCAAAGGTCTGAAGATCGGCTTCAACGTCGCAAAGGTCATGCATAATAAGTTCGACGTTGCTGGTCGGGACCCTGTCCTCGCTCAATTTTCCGCCAAGGAGCAACTTCGAAGAACATCCGACCGTGACCTGCATCTGAGCGACATGCATCACTGGAACTCATGATAGACATGAATGATGTAATCCACGGACCTCCATTGCCTGCTTTGAAGTTGAATACAGCGGCGCTCGCTCGAGGTGTTCCGCAAGAGATCCGTTCAGTGTATTTGTATAGGACGGTCGGCAGAGAGGGCGACGAGAAACAGGAAAGGCGGTAATGAGGTGCAGAGAGCAAGATGAATTGCAACTTGGACATGAGATATACAGTGAGAAGATACGTGACCGCCTCACACTCCGCCGCCCGAAGGGTCAGACAAGGTATGATGCGCCCCCGCCACTCGCTCGTTGAGCATGGAAAGCCTTGGATTTAGAGCACTGAAGGAAGCCACATAAGCGCGACTGCAAACAGGTCAGAAATCTGATACAAAACCTTGACGGTGAAGCATATAATTACCTGTCTAGACGAAGATTCGAGGCAGACGACGGTCAAAGATCGGAGCAATCCGTGTTGTATGACCAGTCTTCCAGAGGTGAAGCTTCTCTGGAATCCGCCTGCCCATCACCGGCTTGTTCGTGGCGCTCTTGCGTGCGCACGAATGTAAGAACCGGCAGCAGCTGCTGTACCTGCCTCCACTTCTTCTGTCGTACGCTCTCGTTATCCGACCCTTCCGAGCTGGAAGAGTCATCAGAGTCGGCTTCGTCGGCCTCAGAGGTGATTGAGGCGAGCTTTGGAAAGATAGCAGAGAGGAAGGCGGCGACGACGCGCGCGCTTGCGATAAAAGAACGCCGAACATCGAGATATGTCAAGCTCAGCTGGCGGACGCCGCGCGTGTCACGCTCTGCGTACGTCAGATCCCGCGCGTCGAAATCGAGGGTGAGACGCTGGAGGAAGGGACAGTGTTGCGCGAGGTTCAGAAGCGCGTGGATGGTCGATTTGTATGGCCGCTCTCCGTCGCGCCTTGCGACTAGATTGAGTGTCTCCAGATGGCGCCACGCTGTTGCTAAATCGAGCATCTGGCTATCGCAAATGAGGAAGCCGCCCCAGCACTCCAAATCGATGTGGCGAAGGTTGGGAAACCGCTTCAGCTGTACCAGCATGGCGAAACTAACGGAATACGGCCACTCGACGTCGTCGCCTTCCTCGATGTCGTCCTCGTCGTAGTCAGCGGTCTCCTTGATTGCGACGTTACGCAGCGTCCTCCATTCGCATGTTTGCATAGCAGCAACGATGCATGATGCCCAGTCCTCCCTTGTTTCTGTGCCGCGACATATGATGTGAAGTGTATGCAGCCGGAGGGTCGTGGGCACGGCACGAAGAAAGTTGATGGCGTACTTTATCAAGTGGGGCTGAAGGACAAGGCCGCGCAACATCGGGAAAGATGGTGTCGGCATCGAGAATACGTTAGAGAGGTCGTTCGAGGGGCTAGTGATAGAGAGTTCGTTCAGTTTTGGAAATGTTGCCAGTCGCATGAGGTCTTTCTCGTCCAAATGGGGGATGGCGAGCGATTGAATATTTTCCCAGCGAGTGGCGGCTTCGGATATTATCCTCAGACGTTGTAGACGGAAGACATAATTCCCCAAGAGTTCGAAGAATTGAATGTGAGGACACAATATGTGCAAGCGGGGTAGCATTGTCAGCACGTTCTCGGAGGCTGAGAGAGATGGCCGGATGACCAGACGTGTTATCTTGTCGTGAAGAAATAGCAGACTGTAGTTCAAGCTATCGCTCTTGACTTGTAGCCATTCGAAGGCACGTAAGTTCGGGAGAAAAGGTGTTGGCAAGCTCAGATGGAGCGCGTCGAAGCATGTTTTGTCTGGAACCCACGTGAGGCGCAATTCCTTGACGAGCGATGCGAGGAAGATAAATCGTGTGAGAGATTCCTGTCTGATGTGACGATTCACAATCTAGAGAGAGTTAGACAACCGTCTGGCGTCACCCAAAATCCGAGGCCTCACAAATTCTGTTTCCAACTTCTTCTTTTCGTTCCGGACGAAGGTGTCCGGCGGCAAGCTGCGCAGTAGCGGCCGCAAGCTATCCAGAGTCTCCCAGAGAGCTGCTACTGCCGGAGGATACCAGGTACGGCAGGACCGCGCTAAGGATCCCAAGTCTCTGCGATGTTTTCGATGTGAACGGCCCAGGATGACGAAGTCGCAGATTAGGGCAAGTATCTCGGGGATGGAGAGACATCGATGCATCTGTTGTTTCAGTTGTCAGATCAATGGACAAGCTTTAGCAGGAGTCCTTTTACATTGTCTTTCACATGCACATGGGGACGACGCTGCGATGAGCAGGAGAGAGATTGGAGAGGGACATCGCCAGACAGTCGCAAGGACGCGTCATGTCCGGCATTCCCCGAGTCAGGTGACTAAGTACATATCAATGTTCGATCCGGCGTCCGCGCCACCTGTAAGACCCTTGGACCTTTCCTTGGTGCTAAAGTCTGTGACTCCTTGGGCGTCCTTGCAGCATTCTGTCCTCTAATCCTCTACTTACGACGCACAATATCATAGGATCTCTCAATAGAGTGTATTTGCACCGAGATATACTGACTTTCTCATCTGAATTTTGCCTCTTGTACTAATATACGCTATATGCAATATAGACGAGCTCCGACGGTCGCTCAGTATAAACAATGACCTCCAGATGTTTTTTCGAGGCCTGCTTGTATATATTGAACTCATCGCATCGACACCGACGGCTCCGACAACGAGGCTGAAGAGGGCTGAAGGCACACTGAAGGGCCCGTCGTCAGGCAGCAGCTCCGGCAGCACCGTCAATGACACTGCATCTGAGGGGAAGCACGTCAGAGTACTGAAGTTCAGGTTCCGCGGCTGCCTCAAGCGGGCCCTCTAGTGCCAGCACGGTGCGTTATCCTCGGGTAGGTTCGACGCAGCAGGGTACAGTCGAAAAGGGAGAAAATATTCCGCCTCGGATGTATTTACTAGCCCCTTGTTGTATTGCATTTGGTCCTCGTTGTGGAACACCGAAATGTATTCAACGACTCGAATCTCGGTACATATCGCGAGCTTCTGTGTGCAATACAAACCCGGTATATACCGGTGCAAATACACTCTAATGACAGCGTGAAGGATATTCATTCGTCCTTCGATGGGCGAGGCGAGGGCGCGTCAGAGGACGCAAGGGACGCAGATGCCGACGCGATGAGAAGGGAAGGCTCGACGGACGTGATCGGCGCGTGAGACGCGGTAGGTGTGTCGGCCGCAGATACAGCGGCAGAGGCCACGACGGAGGATACAGTGGGGGTGGCCACGGCGCCGGACGAGGTAGGGGACTCCACGATAGCAGCGGGGACAGAGGCGACCGGGGCGGCAGCCACTGGGACTGTGGTCTGAAGGACAAGCATTAGAGGCCGAGACATGAAGAGGCTGGACATGATCAGCGTACCTCAGTGGCCACGGTCTGCTCGCTGACAGCCACGATGAGTTCGTTGAGGTTGGTCCCCGTTTGATCCCATGGCGGGATGTTCTCCTTGTCACGCGGAAGCGTGACAGTGTAGGAAAAGCCGCGGTGGCGCTTGGGAGCGCGCTCAAACCCAGTGATTGCGGACCTCTTGCCGCGACGCAGCGAGGATGGCCTAACGAGGAGGTCAGTACGCCGCGCCTTCAAATCACGCATACAACAAGAAACTCACGTATACAAGGTGTTGGTTCTAGCGGTGAGAGCCATCGTTTCAAGATGCTTGTGGGTTGAGGGTAGCAGGAAAGGCAGATGTCGAACTTCGAGGAACCCGCCGCCTTTTGTATTCCTGTGCCATCAACACGCGCCCTCACCCTCATGCCTCCTTTGGCCATACTGATATATTTATCATCGCACCGATCGGCGGCGATGCCTTCTTCGCAAGTCCTTTCCCGCGTGTCGGGGCTTCTTCTTGACATACGGAATTGGGAACAATGGGCGTCGCGGCTTACATCATGCCACGTCGCAAAGACGCTCTGTGTCAAGGGGAGACGCACCATGACCATCGAAGACCGTAGAATTAATATTGCTATGGTGGTCCTTCGGCGTGCCGTGTGACTTGAAAGGACGACCCTGGGTAGTCGGCTTCAGAGCCTTGGAGAGGTCAATTGACATCCATGACGCATGCCACGGCTGGTCGAGGGCCCCATGATCGAGATCTCTGTATAATGGATGCTCAAAGCGCTAGCTCAGAGTCAGCAGTCAAGCATTGTATAGATTCCCATGGGTGTGGGCATCGTCGGGGACGCGATGTGTGCGTGAACTGGATTGTACAATGGGTCACAAGTTGCATGGTTTGAAGGACCACCGAGGAGATTTCCAGGGACAAAAGGGCTTGACATATGATCGGGGCCGGCGAGAAGCCCTGACTGGAGAGGCCGTTGCAGTCGCGGAATGTGACCGTGGAGGTCGAAACTTTCACGGGAATCTCGGTCACGACGATCCTAAGGTTGTCGGTCCGGTTGCCGGACTAGTCAAACTTGAACGCGACCTGAATGTGAGCGCTTGAGGGCCGTCAGGACGGGGATCCAGACGTCTCCCGCGAGGGCACTTCGGACAACACTATTGAATGCATTGCAGGCATTACAGAGCAGTTACGAGGAGAACATGACAATATATACAGCAGAGGAAGTCCAATCTGGGTCGATGGCCTGCCTTCAGCAGACCTACAGATAATGTATAGCAGAAACAGAGCCGCTGAGCGATAACGATAGGTGAGCTACAGATGTGATAACGAGCAAAGAAGGTGAGGATAGGGTGACGCGGGGTAGGATGCAATTAGTGTGGCATAAGCAGACATGAGAAGAGAGGAAGATTGCAGCAAGAGGATCGTATACAAGACAGAACGGAAGGGCGAGAAGTCCGTGAGGGGAATTGGCCATGCAAACCTCCACCGCTGAGCTGACGCCCGCATCGCCGATTGTGGCATGATTGACGCCGCGCCGTGCGGACCACGCTTCAGACTGTGAGAGCTCACACCGCGAAGGAGGCACTGTCCATGTCGGACTCGTCCGCCTCGCTACTAGCTTCGTAGCCGGAGCAGTCGGCGTTAGAGCCGAAGTCGGATTCAGAGACCTCGTCTTCCACGCGACCACGAGAGGCCCCCGAACCCGGCTCGTCAGACACGCCCAGGATTTCGTCCACATCCCCGGCGAAGGTCTGGAAATCGGCTTCGACATCGCGGGGGGTGTACACGATTTCGTCGTCGCTAGATGGGACCTGATCCTCGTCCGACTGCTCCTCATCAACCGCAACCCTCGCACGTAACACAGACGGGCTGTTAATCGCCTTCAACAGGGATGACGCCCAGAGGCCATGGCCACGGAAGCGGATAGTGGGGCTAGCGGCCCGGGTCTCCATAGCCGGGGCGAAGGTAGAGGCACGGCTCTCTGTGCCGCGAGGGTGCGCGCCCTCATCCTGCGTGTCCTGGCTCGACTCGTCCTCGTCCTGAGCGACTTCATCATCAGACTTCGAGCTCTGCAGCACGTTCTGCGTCCAGGCGAGCACGTGGTCCATCGAATGCGACCCTACGTTACTCGCTGGCTTCACGTAGTGCTGCCGGAGCTGCGGGGGAACCTTGAGAGCTTGGTAGCTAAGCCCGGGCGGGTAGAAGACAGGCCCGCGGACTGGGTACGAGGTGAAGACGTCTTGAGCGACATTGGAAGATGGAGCCGCCTGCGCGGGCCCGAGGACGAGGGATTGCGTCGGGCTCGTAATAGTGAAAAGCGGACCGCGATGAGGGCGAACAGGCGAGGAGTCCGGCGACGTCTACGAGACTTGGGGTCAGCAGCAGTGTGGAGGAAGGGGACAGCATACGCACGATGTCGCCCGAGTCAACGCAGTCGGCGAGCTCAGGGAAGACCGCGGCGAACTTGCCGTTCTCTGGAGTGGCCGAAAAGGTCGAGGCGTTCTCAACGTCACCGTCGAGTTGCGTGTTGACGAGGCGGCCTTGAGCGCCGCCGGCGCGCTTGACGGGAGTGACGGGCGCTGAGGGCTGAGTGGTGGATGCCATGCTACACGGAGTCAGCCACAATGGCAAAGCGAAGTGAGAATTACTCACAGAGATATACGGACTCCTTGCTTAGAAGAGGGAGGAGTATGACAAGGAAGAGGGACGAGGCACTTCAAGCTCGCGACACGGTGGTAGGAGATGAAAGGCGAAGTCGAGCGGGCCTTCCCCGCATCGTCTTCAAATAGACCGGCCGGGCCGACGCCGTGCACCGCTTGGACCTTGGCCCGATTAGGAGGACAATGTGCACCTTCGCTGATCATATATTATCTGATTAGCGATGTCAGTCAGGGCTGACTCAGCGACCGAGAAACACATGCCTGCGATGTGATGGATGCGGTGGCTGTGGTGTCGGTCATTAACGAGACAATTTGGCCGTCAAGGCCTGGTCAAGGCGCCGACGGGAAGAAGATGGCTCACCAACGAGGCCTCCTTGGAACGGACCCGTAGGTCATCCCGGCCAGCACATGGCGCACGAGTTGCATAGCAGCGAGCGCATATTGTCGCGCAGGCGGCCAGACCCAGGCGATGTTGACGCAGGTCTCTCGCGACTTGACAGGCTCAGCGTATATCTGGGGCGTCTGTCGTTGAACGTCGCGTCGACAAGTAGAGGTAGGGAGTGCTGAAATGACTGACCTGTGGCACTTCAGTGTTATGCCACCACTGAAGGTCATAGCGCGGCGCGAGTATACGTTGCGCGTTAGTTGGCATGCATTGACCGGGCGCCTATATGCATTGGTAAGCTATGCCTGGTCATGTTCACGAGAAGCTCACAACCCACTGACAGACCCAGATTTGCAGCCTTTCAAGGCGAGGTTGTGATCATTTTCTGCACCCGCCGCATGTTCACATACGCCCCTGGCTTGTGGCTACGTTCAGCTCTGCGTATGCAGGCTGGTGACGATGTTGAGACTCTCGCTTTGTCCTGGTCGTATTCAGCGAGGAAGACATACCTTTGTGCCGTCCATACTCGATGTCTTTGTGCACGCACGACGTTGGGTGGTTGAGCCAGTATGTCCCTGCCACCTTCTCCTCACAAGTTAGCTCTTGCGGCGACAACGATGAAGACACGACAACCTCTCTTGGTCTTCAGTATTTTCCTCCTCGCTGTTTGGCCCCCTTAGGTGGCAATGACTGAGAATCTCTGACGCAGACCTGGGGATCTCGATCATGATAACAAGTGCTTGAGAGCGACGGAGAGTTGCCCCTCAAGGACCGCGTAGTCGTAAGCTCGGCGTTCGATGGATCTGGGCATATTCCTGAGGTGAGTGCCGAAGCTATGTTCCCCGTCAGGGTGCTGGAACCCAACGGAAGTCCTTCTGCGCTTAGGCGATCGACAACGAGGACTGAGCGAGCAGGTGCGTTCGATTTCGAGGTACAGACAATGGTGAGGACCGAGGGGTACGGTGTCTACATGCCCCCGGTGCTCTACGAAGAGAGCGATCAATGCATGCCCACTGACCTACGGTTTGCAACGTCAGATTGGGGCGCACAAGATGATCATCGCCACGCACCGTAGACTCTGGCGCTCAGCCTCACCAGACGTCGTGTTATCTGAGGCTCCTTCTACTACGTCTGTCATGATATCTGGCCCTCAAGCTTTGAAAGACTGAGGCGCGCACGCAAGAAAGCGACCCGGTAGGATGGCGGTCGCGTCGCTTTGTGCTGCGGGCTTCACTTTGAGGTTTGATACTTTTTCTCCACGCGGTGAGTCTGTAGGAGGTAAAGAAACATGACGGCTCTGACGACGAACGCTCTCAAGCGCAGCGACCAGCCTCAGCCTGAGCCAAGCCTCAGCCGCGCCGCACATGCCGCCGGGTGCGCGCGTGCGCTCCCGAAAATGCCGGTCTGATCACCGTTTCTTTCTTTGTCCCGCCTCAGTCCCGCCTCAACTTTCCTCGTCCCGCGGCCGCTATCTTCTCGTCGACACCTCCTGCGCAGCGACTCAAGCTGTACCACAGACTTATAGGCTATAGCATCCAGCACGGCTACGGTTCGAATTTTCTGTGCGCGCTCAGTCAGCTGAGCAGCACTTCTCGCTATCTCGAACAGGCTCGTGGCATCAAGCGGTCGCGATCGGCGTCTCCCCGCGCTGCCACAGTCAGTTCTTTGCACGCAAAAAATGTTCGTTCACCAACGCAGACGTGTCAAGCTCCTCGACGCGGACGTAGGATCGGAATCATGCACAATTTTGCCTTGCTAAGGAATTATTTAGATCTAGATTATGTAGTGTCGCGCTGATAGCATTTGGACTCTGGAGAGTACAAACATGCGAGTGAGACGTGTAATGTCTACGAATCAATGGATTCCGGATGGCGAAGGTTGAAGGGCCCAACGGTCCGTCCGATGCACGCTTTTTGCTCGTCCGGCTCCTCCTGCGACTTCCGCTTGCCACCAAATGACCTCGACGAGACCAAAGCGCGCGCCGGCGCGGTTGGGAGCTCTGGCACTGCAAAAAGGGCCGCGTAATCTTCGTAAGACCTCGTTTGCGTCTCCTTCTCCCGTGCATCCTCGGCGCCAATGGAGTCGATTGCCTGCTGTATTGCGTTCAAGACGTAGTCGTAATGCGAGTCCGCCTCCTTGCGCATTATGGCGAGTGTGCGTGCGTGCGCCATCTTAGCAGCCACGAGCACGCGCTTGGCTGTCAGCATCCTTTGGAATAGGCCATGCAAGCTTCTGAGAAGCGGGACCAGCGGTTGCAGAGAGGGCTTGACGAGACTTGGGTCGAACGGGCCAAGCAGGTGGTCGCTCTTCGCATTCGCCGCGTGCTTGGGGTCGTCGTGCTGCCACGCCTCTACTTTGGCGTTCTTCTCGAGCTGTCCGGGACTCTCGTAGCTGAAGCAGATCCAGCAAAGGCACCTGTGAACGCGCGATTGGTACAACGGTTGAAAGGTCAATGTACAATTGGGCTTACCAGTAAAACGACTCGAGGTCGTCAAGATAGTCGTGCATCAAACGCTGGGAGTCCGCCGGCACCGTCTCCGCTTGCGCGTCTGGAATCTCGTACTGGTAGCTAGCCAGCACTTGAACAGACTGAAACGCTCGCGTGCCCTTCAAAGACACCGTTAGCTTATGCGGAACAGACGCGTAGACCGCGCAGCGCGTGACATTATCGCACACGTACCGTTCGAAAATCAACTCCAACGTTGCTGGATTTGCGCAGCATGAAAATGGCCATGTCAAGGTCGATGATCACGCCCTTCCAGCCGTCTGGCGCAGTCACAACACCGAGCAGGATATTGGGAATGCTGACATCTCGATGTAAGATGTACATATCCCACAAGGCGCGGTGGCCTAGGACTCGTGGTCAGTCACAGCGAGTCATACACACGTCGCATTGACGTACCTGCGATAGCGTCCCGGAAGGCGACCAAGAGCTGGGTATGCGATCGGAAATTGTCGATCGAGCTGCCGTATTGTTGTATGACAGCGCAGGACCACTCGCGGTCGTAGAACCGCTCCTTGCCGGTACCACCAGGCCAACGGCTGTCCGAGACCTTCCATACCCTCGTATCATAGGCCACCATCTGGCCCACACCCGGAACGCCGACAGCCTTGCGTAAGAACTTCCACTCGGGAACTCGACCTGATGGACGATACGACTGCTTGACGATCACTTTGCCGAGTTTCGAGTCCTCGCTCGCCCAGTACACACCACCTCGACCGCGTAAGCCACGTCGAAAGTGCATAGGCTTGTTGTGAACGCGGAGTTTCAGTTTCTCTTCGACGAACAGGCGTGAGTCGTCGATAACTCCGAGTCCGTCGTCGTCATCGACCTGAACCTGATTCTGCACGAACTTCAGAGCTGGTTGACTTCGAGCCTCTTCGTCGTCGACGACTCTGATAAAGGTCGATTCGAAGAAGCGCGTGCGCTGGTCGTCGATTTTCTCGAAGTAGAGCGTGGGGTTGTATCCAATGCTCTCCGCGTCGTCTGAGCAGATGATGCGAAAGAGGTTCACGAAGGCCACCGGATCCTCGTGGTAGTTGACGTCCGTGGTCGACATCATGCCGCAGCGGTCGAAGCGGATGACGCGGAAGTTCCTCTCGGTCATGAGATAGGTGAGCACGAAGTCGCGATTGTGTTGTTGGATGAAGCACTGCCTATTGCTCATTAGTGACGATGCAGCGCAGATATGTCGATAGGACGCACCTGGCATATACACTCAACTGAATCCCGTCATCGAATAAATTGACATTGTCGTGCTTCTTGGCGTCGCCGGGATTGGTGATAAAGTCGTAATCGGCCCAACCACAATCAGGAGGAAGGATAGTTGAAGGCGTCGGGAAGCGGCTCTTGCCGTTTACAAGCGGCCCTAATCCGACGATGCAGTAGTCGGGACTCGTCTTGAGCTTCTCGTCGGCATGCGGAGCATGTTCTATCTTCTTATTCCACGGCACCATGAGTCGTCGCTCCTTGAACTCGAAGTGATCTAGTATCGCGCTGAATATGGCCGCCTGAGGGGCATAGAGCTCCTGCTCGCGCTTGGGCGACGCAGGGATCTCATGCCAACGACGTAGAGTGTGGTCGTAGAGAGGAGACTGGTCCAGGAATGCCCGTGCGTCCTGAACATGAGCTTGATTAAGCTTTGGCGGTTCCACGCCTTCAACATGATGTTTTCTGAGCTCGGCCTTCAGTAGGGGGCGTAGATCGTCCTTTACTGTGGGATGGCCGTATGACGAGTCCCCAACGTTGTAAGTCATCGACGTATCAGTCACGCTCTGTGTATACTCGAGACGAGCGGCGGCGGAGCGCGGAGGCGTCTTTGGAGTCCGAGGACCGACCGAGAGCGGGCTGGCGCTGAGGTCAGTGGCGGGGTCGGTCGACATGATGGTGGCAGAAGAGACGCAGCTTGGGTGACTCACGCTTTATATCTGAATCCGGAGCCGCGAGTCACGGGACGAAAGCATTCGACCGCAGTACGAGGAGGGCCACTTGCTGATGGCGAGAACAAAGGAATGTACAACGTGCCCGGTGACATTGGGATCAACGGCGTCACGCTGTGCTGCACGTGCAGCTCACGTGACTACAAGTTCGAAACGCTCATGCTACGTCGAATAGTCCATCAAGCGGGCGTGTCATATATTCAGCAGTTCACCGCTAAATTAGAAGCGCAGGTAGAATGTTAACTCTTGACAGGACGCGATAGATTATCGATATCATGGTTTGCGAGTTCAAGCATTGGTAGCCTGCGTGCCCACTGGATTTGAGACTTACTTGCCTTACGGCATTTACGCAGAAGACAACTGTTGTTTGCTATCATATGCTGACGACAGGATCCAGACGAGAAATGGGTACATCACGAGTACTTGACTCAGGCGCTCATCGCAAATCGTGGCAGTGATCTCTAAGTCATGGATCTCCGCGATGAAAGAGTTGTCCACTCCGAAGCTGGCGCCGTACCCGTATGGCTTCCGCTGCCTGAATCACTAGCGATGACTTGAGTGAAACCACGATGTCGTCCTACATTAGAATTGCACACGATGCCCGAAAAATCAACATGGCGACATTCAAGTCTGAAGCCGAGTGCGCTCATCGCAGTCGCGAGATTGGCGACCTCAGCTTTTGGCTGCAGCTCACGGATCGTTTCCTGGAGCTCCCTGGAATCACAATCCCAGCCAGACGTATTGTTTGTGTCGGAGTCTGCTTCATGTATTGGCGCCCCGTGATAGCAATCGTCGATCCGAGGCGAGGTACGCGCGAGGAAAGGCGAGGTTGCTCCGTGTTCTGGGTGTCTTCGCTCGGTAGGACCAAGTAACCAGCGAAGGCACGGGTGGTTGAGCCAGTGGTGGCGCTCGCCGCCCGAGTATGTCGGCGGCAGACAGTCATTCAAGCAGCGTGAGACATAAGGAGGCGGGGAAGAGCAATGAGCAGAAAGTTCGCCGACAAGCAGGAAGGACGGACGCTAACTCTGGCGTGCTGGACGGCGATGTCTACGATGAGCAAACTGGCGTCTCAGTCTTCAAAAAACGCATGAAATAGAGTAAGCAAGTCGGATGAGAGCTTGTCAAGGTCGAAAGCATAGGAATGTTTGCCACTCTGTGCCATAGAGTTTTCTGGGTCGATGGAAAAGGTGATACGGCTCTTTAGCAAGCGCTGAGGTGTCGAGTGGTTACTGGCCGTATTTGAGCGAAGGAAGCTGCACAGGTGGCTCGGAGTGACGGAAGCGAGGACACGGGGCTAATGAAGACATAAGAGCGGCGGTGAAGCTGTGAGAAGGGCTGCTAGTCAATTCTTGCGGCGAACGGTGCAGGAGGAATATGTCGGGAGCTGGAAGCGCGCGTCGGAAAGTAAGTCGGCAATCTAAAGTCTCATATACATAGCAAGTTTTCGGGCGACTTCAAGCTTCGAGGCTCAGCGCGCAAGGTTCGAAGGCCGATGGCGACGGGCTGTTAGCTTCACAGGACTTCGATGAGATAATACTGTGATACTCACTTATTAGGCGTTCTTGAGAGAGCAGCGCCTTCACAATTCCTGATGTTCGTAAGCCTCAAAAATTTGAAGGGCGAGGTTACCTGCTCGTTGACGCAGACCTGACGCAGACGCTCCAGGCTCACAAGACACGGCGGAAGTGGTCCGCAAGGAGTACGGACGACGCCCTTGCAACGGCAGTGTCACAGATGGCGGTGTCGTCGCCACGCATGAAGATCATGCCATTTTGATGGATGAGAAAGAGAAGGGATTGTCGAGCGAGGTCAGTCAGTACTACAGCTGGTAAGTACAGCAAGGGTTGACGTTGAGGACGGGCCGTGTTTCGCAGGCCTGTCCTTCCACGTGTAGTGCCGCGGCCGGTTCCGAGTCCGGGCAGCGGCCGCATCCGTTCCCTGATTGCTCAACCTCGGGGGCGGCAAGCCGGGCCCGGCCAGATCAGAGCAGCAAACGTCTCGCCTGTGGCGCAGGTTGTGGTTCCTCTTTCTCAGCCGGGTGAACAGAGCTAATTACGATGAAGCACTGTTGTAATCCGGCTACAGGCTCACATACATAATTCACCCTTCAGCGGTTCAGGAGGCGTGAGCGCCCCCTTCTCCTCCCTGCATGTCGTTCAAGTCAAAGTCCAAGTCGACCAGCCCAGTGCCTGTGCTCCCCCTCCGCAAAGGGCTGGCATGTACGAATTGCAGGTACGCCCTTTGTTCGGAGATGGACGCCGTTGACCGATCCACGTCAGACGCCGAAAGATCGTAGGGCTTGATCCTCGCCGATAAAGGCCATCGTTGATCTCGCCCTCAGAAATGCGACGGCGTCAAGCCGAGATGTGGACCGTGCACGAGTTCCTCGAGCGCCTGGAGCGACTGCCAATTCTCGGATGAAGGCAGCACAGAGAGCGAAATTCTCGAAGGGGAGATCGCTCGTCTGGAGGCGCGCCTTGCCCAGTTGAGCAGTCCTACAGCACGCAAGACGTCTGGCAGCAAGAACAAAGAAAGTACGTCTTCGGAGATATCGTACCTCGGAAGCAACGGTTGATCACAACGCTGATCACAGGTATCAACGTCAATCTCCCGCAGGTTCGCACGAAGTGGCCCATGCTGGGTCTTTGACTAATACTCTTCATACCATAGGGATGCCATGGTCTTCCTGCGTCGGCAGTGAAAGTCTGGTAAGATTGATCCCCGCTGACTCAGGTCAGAACGGCGCTGACTACCTCCAGTCTTTCGACCTTCCTTCGATATTCGTCCGAACTGTACTTCTTTCTCGACGTCGAGCGACTCCAGCGCTTCCTCCAAACTCCTCAGTCCTGCACCTCTTCTCCCGCTTTACTTGCCACAATGTGTTTATGGGGCGCCTCTCTGTCGACCTCGCCCGACATCCGAGCATACGAGACGCCCCTTCTCAGCCGCGCCAGCGAGAGCGTCGCACACAGCATTGGCGCCCCAACCATCATCCACACCCTTCAATCCCAAATCCTTCTCGCATTATATCTTCTCCACAGCAATCGCCTCGTCGAGGGCAAGTACTTTACCACCGCCGCGGTGTCGCTCACCCTGGCGTCTGGCATTCACCAGATACGAAGTCCAACGCCAGTGAGTACGGGCGTGCAAGTGCTCCCTCCTGCCGCGGATCTCGCCGAGGAGGAGGAGCGCATCCGTGCATTCTGGAACGTCTTTGTCATGGCTAATTTTTGGACATCGGGCGACGGATCGCACACGAACAAAGCGTACACGCCGTCAGGCGTAAGTAACGAGGGTGTCCGTATTGACACGCCTTGGCCGGGCTCCACTGTTCGTACCAGCGCTTAGGACAACCACGTCTACTAAAACAACTCCCAGAAACCCTCTTCCTTCAACGTCATATCGCGTTTTCTGGACAGAGATTCGGACGAAGGCATATCGCCTTTCGCTCTGATGTCCAAGGCGTCCATTCTCTTCGAGCAGTCTGCCACGCTGGCGAAGGCTGTCACGAGTGAGATCCTCCTTTCTCAATTCCTGTGTAGCATTGACCATGATTTGTCCCAGACCTCGGCGCTGATGCCATAGACGAGTTCTGGACCCGGTTCCAGAACTTGAATGCGCTAGCAGACCGCATCCTTCACGCGCTGCCGCCCTTGCAGCCCGCACACATCTATCGAGTGGGCGATACCCCGCGTCGACTGACGCTGCTCATGCACACTCTTGTCCATGTCGCGATCATCCAGCTGCACATGCCGTTCCTCGTGAGCATCGACGACAACCACGCAACGCGGGGACGATGCATTGACGCGGCGAGATCTGTCGTGCGGGCGACACAGAGCGTCCCAAATGTGCACGATTTCGAGTACATCGACCCTATTGTGGCGGTACGTCAACACGTCGGGCGTCGCGACTGATATCTGACCGTCTTACAGACGCTCTGGTTCAAAACATGCAAGGCACTGCTCGATGGGGTCATTGCTATCCAACTGAATTCTGGCTGGGCGGCGGGAGGCCCCTCCGTCGAAGATCTCAAGACTGATCTGGACGTTATGGAGTCTGCGATGCGCGCGTTGGCGCCGCGTTGCAAGCTGATGGGTGAGTATCTTGAAGTCTACGAGTGGAAGTGTCACTGAGTCAATATCAGCCTCACAACTGCGTGTCATGGAGAACCTTCGATAATATTACCCTCCTTTTTTCGTCGTTGAACTTCGGACCTCTGCTTACGCATTACACGTCGAATCATCGCTCTTCGGTATTTATTCACTAGCAGGAATCTTTGAGTGAGCTCACATTGTAACAAATATCTTGGGTAATGCCTCATACACGTCAGGTCGCTTTTCTTCCACAGTCCGCTGTATCTTATTGCCACTATGAAGTAACTTGCAGATCACTTATATTACTAGCCTCATGCTGCGCCCCACAGGTCACGCTGCAAGCCTGTTTGCTGTCCGTCGTCTAGAGCTGATCATTAAAAGTCTGTCATCGCCTACGTAAAGTGAATAAAGTATGTCCATAGGTTCTTGTGGGTCCAACCCGGCAACCACCGAGATCGGAGCTCAAAAACGCCCGTACCGGCGTACGTCATGTCGCTTGGCCACCCAATCTGGTTATCATCCTTGTTCTCAACTTCCACTTCAAGTTGAGGCGGTGCTGCTGTTCAGTCAAACATTCTGCAAACGGCTGTTACGAGCGAATCTGCCACTGCGGGTCAAAACAAGCCACCGGCCACTGGCCATATTGCGGGACAGGCAATAGCAGCACCGTCTTTCCGTTCTTTGTTCTCGATTTGAGCTACTCGTTGCTCACCTCCTCGCCCCTCTTTCAACGTCTCCTCTCACCCTCGCCTGCCCGCCGCACTCACTCTAAGTCGATCATACGTCAAACATGGCACCTCGCGGACGTCAGCCTCATCGCCTGGCCGATCACGTCAAGGTCGAAGTCAAGGACGAGCGCCCTCTGATTGGCCCAGAACCTCAGTATCAGATCGACATTGAGCGCTGGCGCCAGCAGGTCGAGCAGGAGTGGACGATGGCGGAAGAGGTGGAGAGGGAAGACGCGGAGATGGCGCTGGAGCAGCATTTGTCCGAGCTCGGATGCAAGCGTGCTCCTAGCAACGCCCTTGCTGATTCGTTCTTCGGGCTCGATGGTGCCAAGCGTCCCGAACTGACGGCGCTGGAAAGCGTGCCCTACGATGAAGACGAGTGCGACAGCGGTCCGGGGTCGCCGCTACAGCGCGTCCGGACGATCAAGCGCGCTGGCAGGGTGCGGAGGTTGTCGGCTTGGGAGGCCACGCCTTCGCCGAAGGTGCGCGATTACGTTCTATGCCACTGTCACTCTTCTGACCATATCCCAGGACCTTCCGTTGCCTCACATCGCGTATGACCGACCTTTCCGCGAGCGCCGCGCTCCGGCGTGGCAGGATAGCCCCGATGTCCCTGATCTTCCCCCGCCCGAGGTCATCTTTGGTCATCGCGTTGAGAGAAGGCTGGAGGACGCGTACATGGGGCACGACGCGAATGTTCGGTCGCCCTCTATGTCGGACAGACGCTTCATGAGCAGCGGCCGGCAGGTACCGGACTGGCAAGCGAGCCCTGAGACGCCGGCCTTGCCTTCACCGGAGGTTCTGTTCGCGAACCACGATGGCGGCTATGAAACGCCAGCTGCAGATGGGCGGCACCGGCGTACCGCGTCGGTCGTCGAAGAACGTGGCGTCAAGCGTCTCGCACCACGTGCTCTCGGCGGTTCTCGCGGCTTCGCCCACATGCGTGGTGACAGCGAAAGTGCGGTGCTTCGTCGCCCCAGCGTCGCTCGCCCCGAGTACAGGCCGTTCCCAATGGTCCAATCTCCCACGGCCGTCTCATCGCTATCCCCTGCCCTAGGAGATCAGCTGCTCCCGCCCCTCGAAGAGTCTTTGTTTTCGTGGGAGTTCCCGACCATGGACGGTCTAGAGGAGATGGACGACGAGCGCGTTCAGAAGCCGAAGGTGCTTCGCAAGCGCTCGAGCAAGGGTGTCAAGCGGCCATTCCAGAACGCGTTCTCCGGCGACGAAGGGGCTGCGCTGGATGTCCCTCCGCGCGCCCGGAAACTTGCGCGTGCGCCGAGGACGCCGCTGGCCGACCGTCAAGCAAAGGTACTGACGAAGAGCCGCCCGCAGAAGAGCGCGGCGCAGGAGTACGCGGATGGTGAGAGGAGGCGAGAGGAAATGCGGCGCGAACTGATGGAGAACGTGCTGGGGATGCGATGCTGAGCGGCGGGTTCATCCTGTCCCCTCTGATGCTACGTAGGAAGATGTGATATGGTTGCCGACGGACGGTGTATGTAGGTTGGCGCAGGTCTTTTTCTTCGCTCACGAGCTGCGGTTAGTCCGCTCACGCACCCCATGCACCTCCCATCTCTGGATATCCTATTTATCATCCTATGCCCTTCATGCATTCTCTCGCTCTCTTATGACTGACTCCTCGCGTATGCTCTTCGCTGATCATACACGGACGGACACTCCTTACGATATCCAGTTACAAAGGACTTTGATGATGATTTATCGGCGGTGGCGTTTTGCACTGATATCGTTGTACTCATTCTGTACCGTATGGCCGTGCTGTACTAATGAAGTATCGTTGTCGCTGGTATCTCTCTGCGTGATCACTTTTCAACATGAGCTTCAAAGGTGAACCGAGGCACAACGATTCGGAATCATGCTCGCAGGGCGCACAAAGTCTGAACGGCTCTTCTATCATAAACTATGCGCTACCTGATGTACAACAGCAATGGGTCGCCGGTCGCCGGTTGATCCTCGCAGGAAGAAGAAAGGACAAAAGCAACGAATCGTGCGGTGGCGTGGGAAATGAAGGCATGATTCCCGTACGCCTTCGGAATGTCGACGTTGGGTATGTCGAAACTCGTCCGCGCACTTGGTACAGCTGTCGGGCTACAGAGAAGGGCAGTTGGTCAGCCTGGAAGGCGAATGTGTAGATGACACGCACGAGGTTGACCGCCGAGTTGGCAGCGGACGCAAGACAGACCGCGTCGTCGGGAATGTCTAATGTCTGCAAAGGTGATGACCGCGTATCTAGTTAGACTGGGTATAGAGCCTACAGGCACCTCGTGCGGCAGCTACGCCACATATAGCGACAGTGGGCGCAAGAGCTGCAAGACATTCCTGCGTAGCCTGAGCCTCGCGAGCACCGTACGGCGCCGGGTAGACACCGGCTGAAAGGACGGCGCAGAGGACGGCGACGGAGAACTGCACGGCGAGGAAAAGAAGTGGAAAAGGGCGAGTAGAACAGATTGCGGGGGGAGAGTCTGAGGATAGGCCGACAGGCAGACCAGGCTTCTATGTCGGCGCCAAAGGCCGCACTGGGAACGACATCGAGAAGGGATGAGTACGCCAGAGATGTCGTCCGTAGTATGTTGTTACGCGGGATCGTGTCGCGGGTTGAGCTTTGCATGAATGTATATAGACATCGAGGCTGATAGAGATTGAATATTGAAGAGGTGCGTTGCCAGAGTCACCAGTCAGTCTTGGATCTGGTCAATCGGTGTTGCAGAACTGAACAGGTGAGCGCCGTGGGAGCGCAAAGCGCAGCCTGTGAAGCTCTGAGTATCTTCGAGGATTTGTTATGGAGCATTGGTGCGCAAGAAGGTGATTTCTTTCGAGCTGACGTCGTGAGAGGAAAGAGCAACTGAAGTTCCTGATACAATGGTATGTCAATACCTTCCTAATGCGGTTGCCCGTGAGTCAGACTACACAACAATCAATAAGGCCAAACAAAATAGACACCGGCAATTTTCGCCGATATAGCTCAAGATTCTGATGATCATTCCCCCATTCCGTTGAATGATTCGCCAGATAGATAAACAGGATGAAAGTGACACTATGATTATCCATCCATCGTACGTTGCGAAAATGAGCTAGTAATACAAGTGCATATGCGTAGGTTAAAATGAGCGAAAGGAGGGGCAGGGAAGGTCCGAGGAACCGTGGGGCAGGGGAGGTCCAAAGGGCCGAGGGCAGAACGTGAGACCTGAGGTCCTGAGGAGAAAGGGGTAGGTAACTGGCGCAGCCGACCTAGGCGTATATGTGAAGGCGGTATATGTTGTGGGATGCTATGCACAATCCATTGCACACGGAATGATGCATGATGGGCGATGAAGCAGCCGAAGCCGTTTCACAAAGCAGTCGAAGCCGCTTCACAAGTAGCCGAAGCCGCTTCACAAGTAGTCGAAGCCACTTCACAAGCAGCCGAAGCCACTTCACAAGCAGCCGAAGCCGCTTCACAAAGCAGCCGAAGCCACTTCACATCGTCGCCATAGCCGCCCAGCGCGATGCCTCAGCGGTCCAGGGGGAGTTCTCCGGCTCCATCTGCTGAAGAATCTCGATGGAGCGGCGCGCCGCCTTCTCCTCGGATGACGCTTCGACCTCCACGGATGGCAGCGACGACGGCGAAGGCGCGTCACGGTCATCAGCATCTCCCGCCGGCGCCGTGCTGCCTTCGGCAGGCAGATTGCGATCCGCCGGAGCCTCGTACCTCGGCGTCGTTTGCGCTGATGTACCCACCGCTGCGGAGTCGTCAGGCCTGATAGTAGTGTCCGCAGCCAGCGCAGGGGTCATAGGCGTCGGGCTTGATGAAGAGCCACTCGTAGGTAGTTCATGGATTGAGGGAGACCGAGTCGCCTCCGCAGGCGCTGCCGCAGCGAACTGGGCTGGTGGGCGCGAGCCCTCCGTCGGTATATGTCTTGCGGACAGCATGGAGATAACCGAGGCCCTGTTCTCCCGCAACGTCGGTGAGGTCGGCACGGACTTCATGCCAATTTGTGACGAGGAGCGAGAGTGGAACTGGATCGGAGAGTGCGCTCCTCCATTCTCAGATGTAGGCGGTGTCGACTTGTCGGTGTCGAGTGAGGACCGGCTGGCAGCGGTGTCACCGCTGTCCGACGCGGCGCCGTCCGGCTCGCGTAGTCGCCTGTGCAAGTATGAGAAAGTGGCGACGTTTTGATAGGCAGAGGACGCACTTGTTCTCGCGCTCAATCAACTTCAGGGCGCTTCTCAGTGCTTCCTTCTCCATGAGCGCTTCGCGCAATTCCTCCATTGTTTCTGCGGCCTTGATACGCTCAGATGCCACCATCTTATTCGCCTGGGAGAGACGGTGAGCATGTGTGGGCAAAGTGGCGCATTCGCGATGGGGTAGAACATGGGAAAAGGACAATTGGATGGATGCGCGATGTCGGGTCGTGTGCGCAAAAGGAGCCGACGGACACGCACCTCTTCGAACAAAGCCTGGCTCAAGCTCTCCAGCTCCGCCTCAAGAGCCTCCTTCTGCTTCAATGTCTCCTGCCTGGCCTGGCGCTCCTTCTCCAACTCTGCCCGTCGCCGCTCAAGCTCTGCAATCATGTTTTCCAGCTCCTTCTCCTTCGCGCTGATCTCGCCGACAGGTAATGACGAGGTCGTCGTATGCTGGACGGGCACCGCGACAGGCGGATTTGGTGTATCTGGACGCGACGTCGTGCGCGACAGGCTCCCGGTACTGCTCCCGAAGCGGAACTTGAAGAAGCGGCTCTCCTGCTGTGCTGGATTCGGCGATTTCGCAGACAGGGACGGGGACGATGCGGCAGAGCTGCTCTCGGAGTTCGGTGTGGGGGTCGCAGGTAGCTGGGATTGGGGTGGAGGGGGCGCTTCGCCGTCGATGGACGCCGACCGTGAGGGCACCTGGGATTGTTCCATAGACGGCTTGCGTGACTCGGACTCGCTGGGCTTGGCACGACGCCAGCCGACGTCGCGGCCCGCGCTGGCGTTATTGCGCAGCGCCTCTTCGAGCATCTCGTTGTTCGCGCTGACGAGCTTTAGATTGGACTGCGTCACGTTCAGCTGGACCTCGAGGTCCGTCTGCGTCTTGTACGCTTGTGCGAGCAACCCGGACTGCCTTTCGTGTCAGCACAAGCCTTCCTTAGGTCTGGTACGCCACGCACCACCTCGCTCAGGCGCTTGATGACCATGTCGAGCGCATACCGCAGATCGTCCTCCTGCCCGTGCGAGTGCACTCGCCGCGCATCGTGTAGCTCGTTCTCGATTTGGAGCAGAACGGGGTGCGACGCCTGCTTCTGCTGGGTCGCATTGAGGGTGTCCCTCTTGCTGCTGCTGTTGGCCCCCGCACTGGACTGCAGAGAGGATGGGAAATGCAGCATCGGGACCGGGCGCCAGCAAGAGCGAAAGGAATGTCGCCACGTGCCTGATGCAGCGACTGTGATGAGCTGGGGCGCCGAAAACATGGATCAACATTCGGGGATCAGTACATTCGTACCCTTTCACTTATTGGCCTTCGCTTAGGCATACCAGCATTCTCGTATGGTCCATCTTGGGTAAGAAAGAGTCACGAATAAAGATGAATCCATACAACGGTAATGCGGGATACAATGCAAGATAACAATGAAAGGGTGACAACAGGAAGAGGGAAAGGCGCCGGGCCAGTCGGTACCGACGAAGAAGCAGAAAGCTTATATCCACTGAGACTTCTCCCAAGCCGGGTCTTGCAAGAACGCACAAAGCACCTTGCTGCCTGTCTGTAATGACCCGTCAGTATAGGCGTATGATCCCGCGGTAATAGGAAGGGATGCGCTCACCTGCAGCAATGGATGTCCAGCCACGATGCTCAAGAACCGCTCCAAGCCCTCGCGCCGTTGCTCGATCACCTCATCCGAGAACCGGTTCGTGAAGACCTTCCCCGGCAGTGGAGGGATGTTCACGCGCGTGCTCTCGCGCTCGAGGATATCACGGAAGGCTTCGAAGTCAGAGTAGCGGCGGCGCACGAGGGAGTGCCGTAGCTTGAATGCGGGTATGTTCGTCTGCAACCAGGCGCTCAGTCATTTGCAGGATGTGAGGACCGCATGACGCGCAGAGATCATGATCGGTAGGCAGGTGTCACGGTTGTATAGCGGTTGCGTATGGTCATAAATGTGGTTTGTGGGGATAATGGAAGGAGGGGGAGACGGTGGTGCCAATAGACTTTCGAGGCTCACCTTGCACACTATCTCATAGTCGGTATACATCTTGCGTCCGAAACCTGCACGACATCCCTTTAGCCCACGTATTCCTGAACATGTAGAGTACGCACTCACCATGCGTCTGCGGGTTGCGCACCTCAATCTCCAAGAAGCTCTCGGGCACGGAATACATCTCCTCAATCTGCAGAACGCATTAGTCAGTCATGACCTGGCGGAGAGGCATGACAGCATGAGAGTCGATGCAACGCATGAGAGTAGATGTAGTGCATGAGGATAGATTCAGCGCATAAGGATAGATGGAAGCGCGTGGGTATAGCGTGGGCAGAGAGAGGCGTGGCAGGTATATATCCGGGATGAGAGAGATATCGGCCGCGAGCCGCACGCGGGAGCCCCGGCTGGGCGCAAATCATAGCCTGAGGAACGCACAGTCTGCTCACGCCCGCCGACGCGGACGTCGTCGAAGGCGCTGCTGCGCGCGAAGGGGGAAACGGTCGTCATCGTTGGTGGAGGAAAGGTGCACGGGCGCGATAGGCGCGTCGTCGTGAGTCGTGACCCGCCGTGACGAGGGCTTTCCCACCCCTGTCGGACCATGTGTGATGGCGGGCCGGACTCAAGTTCCACTCTCGTGGCCGTCCCACGTTCGATGGCAATGGCGCCGGGCGCTGGACCTCGTCGGCGAGCAGAAGGGCGGTGAAAATTGGTAATGTCTATTGAAACACTGGTGGCCAAATTCGCTTCACGCAGCCGTATGCAGCATACCGGTGCCCGCTGTGCAACGTGCCAGGGATGCATTTCGCATGCCGGTTGCGCATCCGCGGAACGACTACCTACTTCGAGACTACATAAGTCTGTCCAGGAAGTTGTTCTACTAACACCACCAACATCATTATCATGCGCCTCACCACAGTCTTCGCTTCATCTTGCCTCCTTGCAATCTCTGGCGCTCGCGGAGTCCAGCACCGAGCTGAATTCCAGCCACCGAATGCCGGGCTAGTGACTCGCGCCAGCACCGCGGGCACCGCGGCGACGGATTGGGTGCGCGCGGCCTTCTACGCAGCGAAGATCGTACCGGACATCCTGCCCTCGTTCGAGCCGACGCGCATGCTGAAGGTCAACTTCACAAACCCCGAACTGGACTACCCGACCGTGATCATCGAGCCAGGTGTGCTACTCACACATAACCGTAAGCCTAACCTTCTCAATCCTACTTACTCCTTGTCCACCTAATCTACGCTTACAGAGACCAAGTACATGCCCCAGTTCTCCATCAGCAACTTCACCGAGAGTGATGGTGAGCGCACTACGTTATTTAAAACGCTTGACCGCCTTGTTCTGATTCATAACCAGCAGCAGAGCAGACCTACGTGATTATTCAGATCGACCCCGATGCGCCTACTCCGCAGGACCCTTGGGCGTCTCAGATCCGCCACTATATGGGCACCAACTACACCGCGGACGTAGAGGTGGAATCGGACCTTCTGCTCAAGAATATCAGTGTCCCCATCGGTGACTGGGTGCGCCCGAACCCCCCAGCTGGGAGCGACCCCCATCGGTGAGTGTTCTGGTCTTTCCTAGAGCAGAAGCACGCCCGTTTGGTCCTTTATATCCTACTTCGTCATCCGCACGCTTGCTACCTGACCACATTCCTCGCGAGCCCATACGCGTCATCTTAAGTTCATATTGAACGGCTGTCTGACCACCTCCCTCCCCTCAGCTACATCGTCCTCCTCTATCCGCAGCCCGAAAACTTCACCGCCGAATCCGTCGCGCCGTTCTACAACTCCTCGTCCTCTATCCTCAACTTCAACCTCACTGAGTTCACGGAGGCGACTGGCCTCGGGATGCCAGTGGCGGGAACGTATTTCCTGACGGCCCCGGATGCATAGAGGGAGCATAGACAGGACGTGTGGACACTGGTAGTCGGACAGATATCGTTATGTCGCGCGGATTCATAGTAGGTCTTGGGGTATCGTACGTATGTATTGGTACCTGGCAGAAGGCGCGATCTTTGGGCGTCCCAGGTAATAATTCAAAAGTAATGCCGCGGAGCCTTTCCTATTCCACTGCTACAAGCAACCCCGCCCTTTGCGGTTTTCCTGTTCGCCGTCCCTCCCCCCTGTGACAACGAAAGTTATATAGGCGACGGCATGGCGCAAGGTATGCGCTGTTGAAAGACTTGGGACGTTTCGACCCGCGCCGCGATGCCTTATGCTAGCGACAATAGTAATCCAAGTTCTGATTCCACATTATTCGTACTTACGACTGCCCGTCTTCACATGTTCTCTCTGAGCAAGAATATATACCTCTACGCGCTGGCCGCATCCGGCCCCGTCAGGAAGTACGTCCCCGCCACAGGCAGCCCGAGACCAGTCGCTTGCGCAAATTCGGAGAGATTGAAGTGGAGAGGGGATGACGAGGCGTTGACCGGGACCAGCGGCGCGATGGAAGCGGCGGAGAAGTTGTCGGGTTGCGCGTAGAGCAGGATCACGTAGCTGGATGTGTAGGGGATCAGATGGGCATGTAGTCGATCAGACTAGACGGGCATGTGGTCGGTTGGACGTGGGTTTGACGGGTACTCAAGATGAAGTGAGGCTCATGATGCGGACTGTAAATGGCGACGGTGCGGAAGGTAAGGGCGTGGATGTCAAGCAGGATTTGACGGAGCACGAGGAGGGATGAAGCGTGACGATGACGCTTACCGATGAGGATCGCTCCCAGCCGGGGGGCTTGGGCGCATCCATTCACTGACGGCAACACTACTGTTTCTGAGCGCAAGGCCGGTTGCCGCCGTCCCGTCCGTGGTATAGTTGCCACCCAGCAAATGGCGCACTTGTGCCACGTCCGGATTTTGCGGGGTGTGGGCATCGGGGTCGACCTGGACGACAACGTAGGTCTTCTCTCCTGGGCGTACTTCGGAATATGTCTTGCATATGCACATAGAAATGGGCTCACCGTCATCCTCGGTGATGTTGCTGATGGAGAACTCGGGGATGAACTTGGTCTCTGGGAGCAGAATATCAGAGGGACATCATATGCACGGGCGGCTCGCGGGTCGACGCACGGTTGCGCGTGAGCAGCACTCCCGGCTCGACAGTGACGCTCGGGTCTTCCAAGCCAGAGTTCGTGAAGTTGACGTTCAGGAGCAGCGTCGGGTCAAATGAGGGTAGGACATCCGGTACGACCTTCGCTGCGTAGAAGGCCTCGCGCACAGAGTTCGTTGTCGCCTTGTCGGCGCGCGTCACCAGTGCAGTGTGCAGTTTATGGTCTCCGTCGACGTCGAACAGCCGATGCGTCCCGCGAGCGGCAGCGATCGTTAGTAGGCAGGACAGAAGAATCGTTGCGAGACGCATGCTGGCGATGGTAGTGGTTCAGGACAAAGTGTGACGTGAAAAATTCCCAGATGCACTGCTGGCATGCGATGCCGAAGAGACTAGTAGGGCGCGAGCACCAGCGGGGGTGAGAGCTCGAGCTCGTCACGGTCGCCGAAGCTACTCTAGCAAGAGAGTACTTATATTGCAGGCATCATCGATCCGAGTCATTCTTGTTTTGCTCTCCACGTACGTTCAATACCTGCTGCAGTGGCGATGGAAAGTGGGATCACAAAGTTGAAGAAAGACGTAAGTAGCAGTTCCGATTCGAAGTCAAAGAAGGGCGCTCCCCGTGACGCGACGAGAAGTCTCCGAGTCCCACCCCTGTTGAGTCGCCGCGGGCCGGCCGGCGTCAATCGCGACTTCACCGTCTCCAATTTGAACTTCCACGTTTTATACTTTTACAGTCAACTTACAGTAGCAATGTGGCAGCAGACTTTGCAGCTTTACGACGAGTAGAACTTGAAGGCTGACTAAAGGCTGACTCAAGCACGGCTCAGCCCTGCGGGATGGGTTACTTAGCGCCTCTACTTGCGGTATTCAGGCATTAATGGGGTAGTGGTAACCTGGGTCGTTGCCATCGAGTGTTGTCTCGACCCGCCGGGGGTTCGATTCCCCCTTAATGCATGAACTTCCCGTTGAATTCTTTTTTGTTCGGCGACGTCTTTGCATGGAGCCCGGGCCCCGAGACCTCTCATCAACCTCTCATTGCACGTGGGGACGGTCAATGATTGGGGAGCTTGTTGGGGAGCTTGCTCCCCATTAATCAGGGTGCTCGCTCAAAAGCTGTCCACGTGACTTTGCGCGGAATTTGTTTCTTCCCACGCCTGTAGGTTCTAGGGTTAGGGTTACAGCACGTGACGTAAACGGCGAGAGCTCGGCCGTTCCCGAACGCGAGTCGAACCTCGCTGAGGTCGCCTTGCCCTCTCCCTCCCTCGCACTCCGCTTTCCTTCCCCTTTCCACACTGCTGCTCTATCGTCTCTGCTGCACCTCACACATCCTCCCTCCCTTACACATATACCTCTTCTCCCCTCGGGCCGCCACACACGTCCTTTTGTTTGCCCTACATTTGAGTCGCTACCATACTACTTAGACTCCCACCTTACATGCTTAGCCTTGCGTATCACTAGCGAGCTTCCCACTCCCTTCTGTGGGGTTACCCACGGAAGAAACATATTTAAATTTGGCTCCGATCGGCGACCTCGGTTCCCGGACCGGACAATCATGCGCGCTTCCCTGCCTTGTCCTGAACTTTCGTCGGACACTTGCAGCTACACTCCCTCTTACCCACGTCTTGCCTTAATCTGCAGCTCTCAGTGTTTATCTTGCTCGAGATATCGCTCGGGGAGTTCACTCTTACCGGCGCTATCCACTGTCCAGCAAGCTAACCGGACTCCATCACTGCCCAAACCGCTTCATTCAGCTTGCACGATCAGCGAAGTCGTGGTCAAGCGTATCTGAAGGCTGAGACGTTTCCCAGTATAAAGTTCGCGTAACCGCCTTCTATCTCCCCGTCTTCCTCCTTGCCCCTTCCGCCGCACAATGGCAGACTCATTCTCCACCGAATGGATCAAGGTGTCCGAACCGCACCCGCATGTGTATCTTGTCGAGCTGCGAAGGTACAACTATATCGCTGCCCCATAATGTGCCCGAAGGCTCATGACCTGGCAGGAAGCCCGTGAACGCGTTCTCTGAGCAGTACGTGTTGTCGCTGTCCGAACAGCTCTCTGCCGCTGACGCCCCCATCGCAGATTCTGGCGGTCATTCGGGAAAGTCTTCGATGACTTGCGCGCCTCTTCTACGGCAGACGTACGCTGCGCCGTACTGGCTTCCGCGCTGGACAAGATGTTCACCGCTGGGCTCGACAGTGCGTGTTACCATTGACCTTGTACACTTCCTGCTCACCGTCAGTCCATTGGCCCACGTCCCCTCAATTACCTGAAACACCACTCCTGCACATCGTATACCGTCTTCAGTCAAATCTGCAGCATCTGTTCTCAGCACCGAGGGCAGCACGGACAGCGCGCGCGCCGCGCACGACGTCCACGATTACATCCGCACATTCCAGGCGGCTATCCGGGCCACGGAGCGGTGCCACTTCCCCGTCATCGCTGCTCTGCATGGCCATGTCATCGGCCTGGGCGTCGACATCGCGTCTATGTGCGACGTACGCTACGCAGCGGCGGACGCGAGCTTCAGCATCAAGGTGTGTTCGTCATTCTGACTTGTTGTACACCTCAGCGGCATGCCTCTGTCATCAATCGCAAAGACGGGTGCTTACACTCATCGCAGGAAGTTGACGTCGGGCTAGCGGCTGATATCGGCACGCTCGCATACCTGCCCAAGATCACGGGCAACCAGTCTCTCGCGCGCGAGCTCGCGTACAGCACGCGTCCTTTCTCTGCGCAAGAGGCTCTTCAGCTGGGTCTCGTGTCTCGTGTAGTTCCCGGTACGCTTTCCAACCTTGATCCCCCGCGCATCCTGCTCACTCATATGACCCTGAATAACTAGGAAGTCGCGCTGAAGTGATCTCGGCCGCGCTTGACCTGGCCAAGACGATAGTTGAGAAGTCGCCTGTCGCGGTTTCCGGCACGAAACGTCTACTCAACCACGCGCGGGACAACTCGTACGTTCTGCTTTATTCTTCCTGTGCGCCGGAGCTGAGCAAGTCCTGCCCAGCGTTGACGTTAGCTTGGACTACACGGTAATATGGAACAGCGCGATGCTGCAGACGAAGGTCTTTATTATTGTTATGTGGCCGCGATCGTGAACTGATGTGCATGTACAGGACATTGCGGAAAGCTTGGTATCGAAGCAGACGAAGCGTGCTCCTCAGTTTGCGCCAATGAACAAGAAAGCGAAGCTGTAGCGTTCGAATCATCTAATTCTTGTAATCTACCACAATCATGTCCTCTATCCGCCGCTTCTCGAAACCGGCCTGAGCGGGGTAGCCGACTCCTCGAGCCCTCTTCGTCCCATGCTCGGGGAGTCCACTCTCGTCCGCCAGCTCCTCTTCACATAAAGAATCGTGTCTGTGCAGGTTGCGTGATCAATGCACATATAAAGGGGTAGGATATCCGCACCTGCTTGTCAACCCGATCACCCGCCTTCCTCTTGCACATTCTCTCGCTCTGGTGCATTTCGGAAGAACTACGTGCACGCCGTTCTCCTGAGTATATGCCGGATGATTCTTCGGGCTTCAATTCGACCTCGCGCACGACATTACAATTGGCGACGGCGCTCGCTGGAAGACCAATTATCCCGGTCTTGTCAGCTCGTGCGCTCACTTTGGGGTACAGTTGCTCGACATAACTTCCCGCTCTACGCCGTCGAACGCTTGTATACGTCGAGAACACAAGCGCTCATGGCTTCTACTGCAACTGTCCCGAAGGTCTCGTCTCTTCCGGACTCAGGAGACAAGTACTCCGACGTACGATACACTGCCAGAGGCAAGCTTGCGGTGCGCCCGTGAACTGAAAAATCTGCGGGCAGACTACGGTCTGCCCACGGTTTAACCGTAGTCTGCCCGCGGGGAGCTTGTAAACCGAGCATCAATCCTGCTCTCGGGCGCACCGAGGGGAGCTTGCAGTCTGCCCGCAAGGCCGGAGAAACGGTGGGTCTCCCCTCGGGCAGCCCGTAAACTGGGCCCAGGCTGGGCCGGTAAACTCGATCAACACGTATGATTTCAGCTTGACTTCATACTTTTTTCTCTAAGTCCTTTGACTGCGAGGCGGCATGGCTGCCCACCCGTCGGTCTCTCGGCGACCTGTGCGTATAAGTGTCGTTTGCATACACCTCCTCGACACTTCTGTGGCCCATCACAGCCAACAGACACGTCCCACTCAGCGTCGATTCGCCGTTAACGTCGGTGACTGTTTTTGTCAACGGTGCGTTGCATTGCAACTGAGTCTCTACAATATGCTGACCTTGTTAAGTAGAGTCTCTACACGTGTGAATAGCGTAATGCATCCCTTTGTTATGCTGAGAATCCAATGCGCCTTTAGAGACGTGGTCGCGCCGGACGCGAGCAACGCGCTGCAGGACGACGCATACCCCGACCCTCCCAGTGCACCCTTTGCCTCCAGCGCTACATGCCCCCTAAATTCTATGAATCTATATATATGCTTGCAATGAATGAGGTTTCCCTTCTCAACGAAGCCGACGCCGCACGACGCTGCGACCGACGATTGAACCTGGATTGAACAGTGCTGGCATTGATCTACGTATGTCCACATTTGGGTAGTATTTGCGATCCACGAGCGCGGATGATGATCAAAATTGATGCTCAGCTTGCAAGCTCCCCGCGGGCAGCTTGCGGTGAAACCGAAGGCAACTCACGGGGAAACTGTAAACATTCCCCTCGGGCGCACCGTAAGTTGATGGCCAGCTGTGTATCATCATTACTCCATCGCCAAAATAACAGGAACAGTACACAGCTGGCCATCAACTTACGGTGCGCCCGAGGGGAATGTTTACAGTTTCCCCGTGAGTTGCCTTCGGTTTCACCGCAAGCTGCCCGCGGGGAGCTTGCAAGCTGAGCATCAATTTTGATCATCATCCGCGCTCGTGGATCGCAAATACTACCCAAATGTGGACATACGTAGATCAATGCCAGCACTGTTCAATCCAGGTTCAATCGTCGGTCGCAGCGTCGTGCGGCGTCGGCTTCGTTGAGAAGGGAAACCTCATTCATTGCAAGCATATATATAGATTCATAGAATTTAGGGGGCATGTAGCGCTGGAGGCAAAGGGTGCACTGGGAGGGTCGGGGTATGCGTCGTCCTGCAGCGCGTTGCTCGCGTCCGGCGCGACCACGTCTCTAAAGGCGCATTGGATTCTCAGCATAACAAAGGGATGCATTACGCTATTCACACGTGTAGAGACTCTACTTGACAAGGTCAGCATATTGTAGAGACTCAGTTGCAATGCAACGCACCGTTGACAAAAACAGTCACCGACGTTAACGGCGAATCGACGCTGAGTGGGACGTGTCTGTTGGCTGTGATGGGCCACAGAAGTGTCGAGGAGGTGTATGCAAACGACACTTATACGCACAGGTCGCCGAGAGACCGACGGGTGGGCAGCCATGCCGCCTCGCAGTCAAAGGACTTAGAGAAAAAAGTATGAAGTCAAGCTGAAATCATACGTGTTGATCGAGTTTACCGGCCCAGCCTGGGCCCAGTTTACGGGCTGCCCGAGGGGAGACCCACCGTTTCTCCGGCCTTGCGGGCAGACTGCAAGCTCCCCTCGGTGCGCCCGAGAGCAGGATTGATGCTCGGTTTACAAGCTCCCCGCGGGCAGACTACGGTTAAACCGTGGGCAGACCGTAGTCTGCCCGCAGATTTTTCAGTTCACGGGCGCACCGCAAGCTTGCCTCTGGCAGTGTATCAGTCCTGACCGTGATTATCAGGTCGGGCAGTTCGGGCCGAACATTATCAGTACTGATACGGCGGCCCGCCTGCTGATCAGGCAGGATGCGCTGCCCGGGCGCTTATATGGTGCGTCAGCCCGGGTGGCGGCGTATAAGGCAGGATATGCAAGCCAGTCCGCTTATACTGCCGTATACGACTGCGGCCTCCTCAGTTGATTTTCTGTAGTAAGGGTTGCTCAAGCATCTCATTTGCTATGCAATGTTAAGATCTGGTGACCTAAGCCGCCAAACGAGCGTTGATGCTCGCAATGCTCTGTCCGAAAAATACTTTGCATATCCCTATGTACAAGGCCCGTACCTATCTGTAGATTAGTACTTGTATGTAGCTGTAGAGCGCGCTGCAGAGGAAGATGAGCACAGATACGACGCCTCCGAAGACTACCAAGGGGGGATAGGTTGTCTTCGATGTAGGTAGACATGAATAAAGGCGGGCATACAACATAGCGCGGCAAATGGTAATGAATAAGCGTGTGAGGTTAGTTGCGTAGAGGCAGTGAATGTCAGTACTTAGACGATATTGGGTGGCCGATCAGCCAAATAAGAAACAACAAGATGACGTCGTCATCCGCGCGCCCTTCCTTCGTTTGCATCTTGTATTCTACTTCCATCTCCCGTGGTCAGACGTTGGCGCTGAGCGCGCTCGTTCCCGTCGCCCCGTTGTCGCCGGGAACATTACGCTCCTATACTCGCATCTTACCCCACGCATACCCTACGCTCTTTGCCCCGGAACGACAAACCGGCTATCGACCAGCGCGATGCCCACGCCCACATGACGCGGAAGAGACAGGCTATGGGCGGCGGCCTCTTTGACGCCATCTCCACCGACGCTATCACTCCGCCGACCACTGCGGCCACGGTGGGGGCGACTACGACAGCTGGTGCGCGCGAAACAACTGAATATACGTGTCGTACTCATCCGACTACACAGCTACTACCGGCGCCTTTTATCTAAATAATGAGAAGTACGATCTACATCTTGCGTGCTCGTCCTAGCGCTTAGCTACTAACGAAGCCCATATATGCAGTGTCCCTTGGCTTCAAGGCGACGCGGAAGCCGTCGACCACAACTTTAGTGTTGTCTCGCATATACGCGCGCGCTGCGAACACATCCGAGGCTCTCACTCAGTCATACCGGGCACCCTTGCCACAATGCGATCCTTCTCAGTGCGTACCCGGAGCTCGTCGTGACTCCTGTCTCGACCTCTTTGCCGCCCTTTCTAACATCATACAGGACTCGCTCTCTAGCGGTGCCCCAATCGCTCTCCCATCCCCTATGCACATATCACTCATGTCATGATGTCCTCGACGGCCAGGAGATGTGCTGCCCGCAGCGCGGACTCGGAGACTGGCTGCGCGGCGCGCCATTGACTCATTAGCTCGCTTGCATAATAGCGCGCGGGGACGCAGGTAGTAGACATTGCGTGTATCATTCGTCATGTAACTTAGGTAGTATCAATATATGATTTTGGCTTACTATTCTATCCAAGAGAATGCTGTGAGGCCTGCAGCCAGTAAATATTAAGCGAGCGGACCAGCCGTATAAGTACAGTAAGACCTGGCCCGGCCGGGTCGCCCTTATAAGGACCGTCAGGCCGGATACGGCTAACCCGTCCCGTATGAACCTGATCCCCGCTTGTGGCGCCTTACCCGCCCTGATACTGCGGTCAATATTATTATAACATCTGATCCAGACCGTGTAGCTGATCATGCCAGGTGAGTCGTATACTGCAGGTTGGAATATTATCATGCCTGACCCGGTTCCTGTTATTTTGGCGATGTCGGAGCTCAACGAACGCCTAGTACGCTGATACTGACAACTACTAATACAAATGAATCCGTATCATTACTTACAGTGAACTTCTTGATCCTCATGCCACAGCGTTGGGCTGCAGACGACGGAGATCCTGACGCACTACGCGCTCTAGCGCACCTTGTGCTTGGCCGCCTTCTCTTCATCAGAGCCTACAAAATACTGAGAAACGCGCGCCTAGTTCCCAAAAGGCCGACATACCAAACACATCGACATCCCAACGCGGCTCATACGTGTACGGGATGTTGTAGCGGATGGCGTTCTCGCGCCCGACCTTCGAAATGGCCTCAAATTCTTCGCGCGTGAGCTCGACATCATCGAAGTTGCTCTCGATGCGCTTGGGCGTCACGGACTTGGGAATAACACAGAAGCCCTTGTACGCGCCCTAGCACAAGTTCGTCGTCAGTAAGCGTAAGGTTCGTGTCCGTTGACGCAGTACGTACCCAGCCAATGAGGATCTGTGCGGCGTCGCGACCTTGCGTTTTGGCAAGCTCCTGCACCGGGTCGGTGTCGATGATGCGCACCTTGCCGCTGACCTGTAGACAATGTCAGTCAAAGGGGAGGTCGACAATCACGCGATCAAGCGTAGCTCACGTTGTTGCCGAGGGGGCTGTATGCGGTGATCTTGATTTCCTTCTCCTTGCAATACTTCTCCAGCTCGGGCTGCTGAAGGGCAGGATGCGCTTCGACCTGGTTCATAACGGGAACCACGCCGGTCGCCTTGATGATCTTGTCCAGGTGTTCGACCGTGAAATTGGAGACGCCGATGCTCTTCGCCTTGCCGGTCTTCTGAACGGCGATCATGGCCTTCCAGGTGTCCACGATACTGGGCCCGTCAGTGTCGATGACGCAGGTCCCGTCTTCGCCAGTGGGAGACAGATCCTTTCCTGGGGCGAAAGGAACGGGCCAGTGGATCTTTGACCTATAAGCGCATATACGCGATGATATCGCAAGCCACACACCAGATAGAGGTCGAGATAGTCCGTGCCGAGCTGCTTCAGAGTGAGGTCAAGATCCTTCTCGACGAGCTCGGGTCGGTGCGAGTTGTTCCCTGGTTCATAGAATCAGCCATCCGAAGCCTCAGATGTAGATCTAGCGATGACTGACATAGTTTCGACGTGATGAATATTTCCTTGCGAGGAACGCTGGTGGTCTTCAAGGCCTGGCCGACCTATCCCAAATATGTGAGTATATGCGCGGAAAATACAGAGGAATCTTACCTCTTCCTGGTTCCCGTAGATGAGAGCGGCGTCGATGTGGCGGTAGCCGACCTTGAGCGCGTGTTCGACGGCAGCTTTGACCTCGCCTGGCTTGCTGAGCCAGGTCCCCAGCCCAATCTGCGGGATGACATTCCCGTCATTTCTGCAGACGAGAGAAGTCAGCGCCGTCGCAGATGCGTAAACTCGTCGGGCACGTACAGAGTGATAACGCGACCGAGAGACATGTCGGGTTAGACGGCGGCTATACAAACGGGGAGCGAGACGACTGTGAGGACGGAAGAGACGGTGGTGGTGGTGGTCAGAAGAAAGGTGAGAAGAGTGCGTTTCCGGGTGTTTTCATGGGACGAAAGCATATCGGACAGCAGATAGCCTGAAGAGGAACAATGTCGACGTCGAGCGCGTCACCTTCAGGCTTCTGGCGGATCTTTCCCTAAACAGGGCACATTGGCGCTCGTCTGCGAGAATGACAGCACGATACACTGGTCTACGGTTCGAACGTTGAAGTTGCATCTATGATGTGAACATATGGCTTTGCCGAACCCATGTCGGTCCAATCCTGGGGAGAACATAGATCTGCTGGCCAAGAGCGCGAATGCTTAGAGACCGTGGGTCACCGGTGTGAGCTCAGCGCTCAGCCTCTGACAGGACTGAAATGTGGCGTGGGATATTACATCACGTGTCGTCGACTGAATTTTGCACCTTTTTGCACTTGTTGAAGTTGCAACCGTCATGTCGACCGACCCCGTCACCGACGCCAGTACCTCGCTTGCTGCTGATCGACAAATCACAAAAACGCCCGAGGGCTGCCAAATTGCCCTTCCTGAGCCAATAGAGAGTACTGGTGTGCAATTTACGCCATCGATATGCGGTGATTCCAGTGAAGACCGGATCGACTGGAGGCAGGATCTTTTTACAATGACGAAGCTTTCTCAACCCCACCCCAAGCATGATCTTGAAACCCATCACGTTGACCAGGTAGCTCCTCCCAAGCCTGACGACGCTCAAGCTACAAATATACGGTCCTTCTTGCGCGAGACTCCTCTGTATGACTATGCACAACGCCGGTGGCTGGACATCCCTGCGTCTCCCATACATGAGCGGGACCTGTATCTGCCTCAGACGGCTATCCTCAGCGCGCTCATGGAGTTTTTCAACATTGGCGACAGGCGACTCGGGGTGACGGGGAACAAAGACATTGACCACGCTGTGCATGTCGATGGACAGCTCAAGACGAGCCCCGCCTACCGCTTCGTTGGTCGAGGGCGTCTCGTGAATGGCGAAAGTCGCTTTCCGCCCTCCTCTACCAGCTGCAGCCTTCCCATTGACTGCGGTCGGACCGACTACGAGTTCGTTACCACCCTCGGCGACGCCAAAACAGACGCAGACTCCAACCCACTCGGGGATGGAATCCAGCTGAGTGTTCATGCCGAGTGCGTCGTGATAATATTTAGTGCTGCAGCGTGCTGACGAACAGCAGGCAATGCTTCAGTCAGCAGCACAACCGCGAGTTCGTGCTCACCTTCATCATGACCGAGAAGAGCTTTCGTGTCTTTCGCTTCGACCGCTGCGGCATGATGTCGACCACCTATGTCAACTTTCACGAGGACCCGGTCGCCTTCGTACACCTCTTTGGCCTCATTTGCTCGGACGACGCGGAGAGCATCGGCTACAACCCTACGCTCTACTTCGAGGACGTACACGGGCAGTGTACTCGCTACTACGAATCGACGTTCCTCAGGATCCTCGACGATGAAGCACCCCAGTCAAACCTTGCGACGAACGAGGTTCCGAGTGGTGATGATGACGGAAAGTTGGGCACTGCGCGCCCGTGCGTTGAGGAAAAGCTCAAGATCCGCGTCAACAGCAGGCCGCTGCACTTCCGCCGCGGTTTGCGCGGTCGCGGCGGGGTGTACTGGGCAGGCGAGCATGCGACCCTCGGCACCGTGATCGTCAAACAGTCGTACCGCCCGTCAGGTCGAGTTCCCGAGTGGAAGTTCTTGCGCAAGGCGGTCGGCGTGACGGGCGTGGGTCAGATGTTAGCCTACGACACGAGGGTCTGGAGAGTGACGGAGAGCCGTTGGCCGGGGGGTACGGGAGACGGAACGAAATTTCACGACTGCGAGTGGTCTTCAATCGTTCTCCGCCGCTACGGTGACTCGATCGACCACTTCAAGGATCACATTCAGATCCTGGTCACCCTCCGAGATGCGATCAATGGTACGTCGGCGGTATGAATGTCTGAATTCGCAGCTGACATACCCAAGGTCATCGCGGCTTGTGGGACATGTACATTCTTCACAGGGATGTCAGTATTACCAACATCCTTATGGGAGTTCTGGATGCACCAGAAGGGTGGAAGGGCGTGCTCATCGACCTCGATATGGCCGTTTCCTTGCTGTCTGAATCGAGCAAGGTCGGCGTTGATTATCGGACGGTAAGTAGGTGATAAGAGGCCATTCCGGCGTAAGCTGACGGTCTCACTGCAGGGCACGCGCGCTTTTCAATCACTTCACGTGCTGAATAGTTATGAATATGAACTTGCGGACCCGGATGCGCAGACGGTGCCACCAGATTCGCAGCGCCTGATGCATGATTATTCAGACGATCTGGAATCTTTTTATTGGTAAGCCGCTGAGCTCTTGAGAGGACGATTGTTGACTCAGACATGCACGCTTAGGTGCCTATGTTGGATCTGTTTCAGCTACGACGGTCCGGGAAAGTTCGCCCAGACGGACATGTTAACCGAATGGGGAAGCGACAGCCCCAGACAGGCTTTCGCCGCGAAAATGCTACACCTTGCCCTTCCCTTTCAAAAGGAGGCCGTCAAACCTTGGTTCAGGCCCTTTGTGCCGCTTCTCGAACATCTGCACGACTTCTGCCTAGAAAATTACAACGGAAGGCAGACGCTTGTGGAGAAGGAAAGAGCGCATATCCGCGACGTCAGTGCGATGCGCAAGGATTCGAAGCAGCGTTACAATTTCGTCCTCCACGCTATACAGACTACGATCGACGACCTGGAAGCAGGTGGGCCGTTGTTCGAATCGGACGATGAAGACGACATCGACGTTGGCGGCGGTCAACTCCCTAGCTTGTCGGTGGAATTGTTGAAGCCGCAGCGTGCTCTCCCCTACTCGCACTCGTCCAGCACCAAGCGGAAGTCGCAGGAGGAGTTGGACGAGTCTCCGACCAAGAAGAATCGGGGCCCGGCGCGCCCATCCTCTCTTCGCCATTCCGGGGAGTCTCACGATGCGTAGACACATATTGTACCCTGTTTTATTCGTGTCCGCATATGCAAGTCGTTCCGACTTCGAAGTTGCAGGAAGAATTGGACGAGTCTCCGACCAAGAAGAATCGGGGCCCGGCGCGCCCATCCTCTTCTCGCCACTCGGAGGCTCATGATGCGTAGACATACATTGCACCCTGCTGCAAGTCGTTCGTCCTCCATCGACGTCCGCGTTCAATCGTTTGTCGGAGCTTGGGGGCCGTACGGAAGGGCGAGGCATCATGCATCATGCATTATGAAGGGTCAGGCCTTCAGGTCCGCTGTATCTATAAGGTAAGGTATGTACCATATACATTGACATATGCAAGAAGAGAGAGCCGAAGCCACATGTCCGGTATTAGCAAGGAAATCAGTAAAGTAGGTAAATATAAGTAGGATGTCTGCTGCGTCCGTGTGAGACTTTATAAGTATCGTAAGTATTGTCCATGATACGCGGAAATTATCCTTCGTGATAGGTGAGTAGGCAACTGCTCAGAGCAGACCGTCTGCTCTTAGCGCAGACGATGAGTACGAGAATAAATACTGCGAAGAGTGTTAACACGCGCGATCAGCGTATACGAGGGCTGAGAACACGCACAATAAAGGGGGTAATAAAAAAGGTCCTATGATAGAGAAGCGAATAATTAGTCCATGGTAGGTATCGCAGGGGTGTCGAGCGACTCCGTGAACGCGTGAGTGGATTGATGAAGTCGAAGAGGTCGTCGGACTACTGACAAACCAACTCTATCAGCTCCTTCCGTCGCGCGCACATCTTCGCTCACCGGCGCCTAGTCCATGATATCACATCGAGATACTACGACACAACACAGTAGAACCCGTTGCTGTTGTTACCGCACTGTCGCTCCTCGTCGACCGGGATGCCCTCCAGGATAGTCGACAGTGCCGCGGACGGGGGCAGGGAGGACAACGCTGCTGAGGGAACGAAGCCGGGCTCGACGGGCGTCGGCGGGGGCGTTGCGGACCCGGAGGCAGCGGAGGGAATGAGGGACGCAAGCGAGATGGGGAAGGCGTCCATGATGGGTCCGACGGGTGTGGAGAGTGGGTAAGACTGGAGAGTGGTAAGACTGGAGAGTGCGTAAGACTGGAGAGTGCGTAAGACTGGAGAGTGGGTGAGACTGGAGAGTGGTAAGACTGGAGAGTGCGTACTAAGACTGGCGAGCGGTGCAGAGGCCGTCAAGTGTTTGTTGAAGACGAAGGAGGTAGTATGTGGTCAGATAGCTTCGCAGGTAAAGGGCTCGTCCGTTGCGGGTGTGGGGTTTGGGTCGGAAAGAAAAGTAGGTGGCTGGCTCCCCTGGGCGTCCTGCGCGCGCGCTTTTATATCGCGTGGTGTCTCACTTGCAAGAGTGAAAGACAATAATGTGCTTCCGCGCAATTGTGTTGTTCGGGGATGAATGCGGACAATTGAGAGTCGGAGCTCATTGCAGGTGGCTGGAGCTCATTGCAGGTGGCTGGAGCTCATTGCAGGTGGCCGGACCTCATTGCAGGTGAGGCCCGGAGCTCATTGTACGGATTTTGCGCGGGTCGTGCCGCGTGTTGCGACGGAGAGCACAGCCGTAGGACGGTGAGCGCTTCCACAACTTGATCCTCCACCGTACTATTGTTTGAGCTGCAGCGGCTCATACCCACAGCAGTTGGTCCGGCGTGAGTCAGCACGGTGGCGCGTGGAAAATGAGGAGTAAGAAAGACAATAAGGATATTCGTGGGTGATCGTTGTGGAAAGGCTACGCACCGCTGGTGTTGTTATGTAGAAGATGCGCACTGCCTGGTGGCCCTGCAGTGGACGACCTCGAAGGTCTTTGCGTGCACGGCCTTGATCGACATGGGTCTTGCTAAATTAGTAGGACGAGTACAAGGGTTGGTATGAACCAGACGGGCAGGTCGAGCGATAATGATCAGATAGCATTCCATAGCAGGAAAATGAGAACAACGTTCCACGGGAGGTAACAGATATCATGGTAAAGAATCGAGGCGAGAGTGAGACACATGGGCCGATACTGCCACTCAGCGGCGCGTAATTCGAATGAGCGCGACCATCATGATGAAGAGGATGAGCGTGATGACCACACATGCGACGACGAGGCATGTCGTGCTTCCGCTCTTGCCGCGGTGGTCTCTGGGTAACGTGTTAGTCTCTGGCAGCATTATCTGCGATCGCTGGGACAGCTCACCTCAACCGCACCCTCGTACTCGTCAGCATCCCGAGATTGCTCTCCACCTTCTCCCCCGCAGCCTCGACCACCGCCTTGTCCTTGACCAGCGCGTCCTGGAAGTGCAGCGCGTTCCGCCGCAGCTGCGCGCTCATCTGTGCGAGCTGGTCAGAGAGCTCGGTCTGGAGGGCTTGCGAGTTCTGCAGGAACTTGGGCGCGATGGCGGTGGTCGTGGAGCTCGTGGGCGCAGCTGGTGCAGCGGGTGAGAGGAGCGTGGGCATGGTGGTGGTGAGGTCAGGGGCGGCGGTGGGGTCAGATGGTGAGGTGGGCTCGGTCGAGGGAGAGAGGAGGTCCGCGGGAGGAGATGCTTGCCCGGGCTCGGAGGGGATGAGGTCGCCGATAGGGCCTGGAGCGATATCTTCCCTCGTAGGTTGATCGGGAGCGGGAGTCGGCTCGATGCGAGGTGGTAGGGGGAGCGGAAGTTGGTCGAGTAGACGCTCTGGGCGCGGCGGTTGCGGGGCCAGTTTCTGACATGCGCGTGAGCTTGGTGAAGATGGGGAGAGGGAGTGCGCACCCGCTCCACATCCTGCACGGATGCCTCCACTCCGTCGAGCACAGCCTTCATCGCAGCATACGACTTGGTTTGCTGGCTGCAGGGAGGTTAGCGCGCGGGAATGCCAATTACAGGGCGGCTGCTCACGGAGTGGCGTCGACATTGTTCAGCTCGAGGTTCCTCAGCAGGTGGCGCGCGTACTTGACTTTCTGCATTTAATCAGCATAGTTAAGCCTTTCAGCCGGACACTGTCCAGTACCTCGAGCGTGGCCAAGCACTGCATCCACGTCGCTGGGTGGTCCGCATCGTCCCAGAGGGTGTTCGAGGTCGACTTTTCCAAGCGGCGCACCAGTCGTCCGAGGTTGACTTCGTCGTGGGAGCTGAGCTCTGTGGTCACTGCCATTGAGGTCTGCAAGATGAATGTACACTGTAAGAGAGCTGCAGCGTAAGTCGTGCGCGGGCCGGCTACCGGAACCGGCAGACGCCGATCAGTTACTCGTACTTCGTCATCTCGCATCTTCTCTCCCCGTTCCGCGTCTACATAATCCGCGTTCGCAAATTTTACTCTGGACACAACACTACTCGTCCAGATTCATCCAAGTTCACAAAGGCTTCAGAACAATTCGAATGATGGCCAGGGGAAACAACAAGCGCGGCCGGGGCGGTCAAGCTGCCCCCACTCGAGGCGGTGGCGGCGGCGTTCGTGGAGGAAGAGGGAGGGGCCGTGGCCGAGGAGGTCGCGGCAGGGGAGGGGGAGGCGGAGGGACCGGCTACGTCCCCTTCGACGAATTCGATCTCCCCATCCCGCTGTACGACAGTGCGTAGCAGCGCGCGCGATGCCTAATTGGTGGTGCTCAGCGATCCCAGATTCACCGCGCGGTGGCTTCGCGGGACGGGGCGGCGGCGGCGGCGGCGGGCGCGGTCGCGGGAATGCGAACAACAGAGGTCGGGGTATGGCAGCTCGGCAAGAGGTCTTCAGCCCTCTGCGCGGGACCGCGCCATCAACGCCGACGCGGAATGCGGGGCGTGGGCGGAAGCCGGGCAAGATGGGATCGTACAACGCGCCGTTGTCGAGTCTGCTGTACGAGGAGCGGCCGCTGCTGCGTCCGATCGTCTTCGTGCGCTCGACGTTCACGGCCACGCTCTTTCAAGAGGAGGAGGAGATCTTCGAGCCAGGAGTTGAGGAGATCGGTGCGTGGCAACATGGAAATTGTTATACTAGCCGCTAACTACTGCATACATCCAGACGAGCGCGAGAAGAGTCACGTCCCGACCGCCGATCGCGTCAACAGGGTCTTCCACATCGAGGAGGAGGAAGACGATGACGATGATGACGATGATGAGCTAGAGGAGATCGACTTCGCGGACATCGGCAAGTTCCAGGAGCAGGTCGACTCAGGGGCGATCGCAACGAGTACGGTGCAGGAGGTGGAGGAGCGGTTCACTGGGTTCTACATCAGCACGGACGGGGACCGAACGGCGGCGGAGACAATGATGACGGAGGCGGCACCTACATCATCCGAAGCCATGGTCGTTGACGAGGGGCCAGCTATGGCACCACCATCAGCGGAGACAACGATGGAGGAGGACGTTGCGCTCGAGCCCACTGTGGACGTTGCGCTCGAGTCCACTGTGGAAGTTGCGCCCGAGTCCACTGTGGACGTTGCGCCCGAGTCCATGTCGGACGTCGCGCCCGAGTCCACGCCGGACGTCGCGCCCGAGTTCACGCCGGACGTCGCGCCCGAGTCTACGCCGGACTTCGACCCCGCCGCAACAGGAGCATTCATCGACATCTCCCACGACATCTCACAAACGATTTCCACTGTCGACAGCTCGCAGACGACTGTCGAAACCTCGCAGACGACTATCGAAACCTCGCAGACGACTATCGAAACCTCGCAGTCAACTATGGACACCTCGCAGGCGACTATGACCTCGCAGACAACTTCCACCATCGAAGTTGAGATGGACGCGGTGCAGCCGGCACCGGTAGACTTGGACCAGCCAGCACCGGTTGCCTTTGAGGTTGAGCAGCCGGCACCGGTAGCCTCTGAGGTCGAGCAGCCAATGCCCGCGGTTGAGGCTACCGAAGCGCCTACAACTGAGGTCAGCGACGCGCACGTGACTGAGGCCGCGGACGTGCCTACGGTCCAAGTCAGCGACTTGCTCGAGGCTGGCGCCACTGGTGCCCCGTTGTCTCCGCCTATTGTTTCCGCAGAATCCTCGGCTCTCGTGGAAACAACTTTGGCGCCTGTGGACACGTCTCCGGCACTCATGGAAACGACCCCGATACCTGTGGATACGGCGCCGGCGCCTGTGGATACGGCGCCTGCGCCTGTAGAAGCGAACCTGGCGTTCGTAGAAGTGACTCCAGCACCCGCGTGTACAGCCGAAGAGCAATCTAAACTCGCGGTTGACGCATCGCCTTCTTCCGTGATCGATACGACACCCACTGGTCCTCTTCCAGCCACTGAAGAGCAGCCAACTTTCTTCGTTGACACGACGCCCACGCCCGTCACGCCTGCCGAGGCCGTCAACCCGCGTCACGACGCCGTCATCGACGCGCCGACCACCGCCCCTAGGCGCCTTGCCCAGCTCACAAAGTCTCTGCAGGATGAGGACGAGATCATCGTCTACGTCGCGCCGCACCCGCGCTCCGGGCGGGCGACACCTGCGCCCGGCGCCCCGTCTGTCGTGCCCCCAATGACGTCCATGTTGACGGGCACGACACAGACATTGGACACCAGCAAGTTACCCTCGTCGTCCGCGCCAGGTCCCTCCACACCGAGTTCGTCGAACTTCGCGGCTGCACACACCACCACCTCGACCGCGCACACAGTCTTCACGCCTCTCTTCTCCTTCGCCGACCGTCAAGGTACCCGGCAGCCCCGCCACGCTCCCGCCGTGACCCCCGACGGCCGCGCGCGCCAGCGCATCCGCGAGCGCCAGAAGCACAAGAAGCGCGGTAGGCGGCCCAAGGGCGAATGGGGCACACTCGGGTTCGGTGCCTTTGGGGCCATGCACGAGGACGAGCTGTGGGCGCCGGACCCGCGCTATGCGGAGCGGCGACGGGGGGACTCCGATCTGGAATGGGGTAGCGACGATGAGGAAGGCGAAGCTCAGGATGGGGTCGCGGAAGGGATGGCCTTGGACGTCGAGTTGGTGGAGGACAAGGACGCGATGAGGAGCTTTGTGGACTCCATGGGACCGGACGGGCAGCGGCATGTGACGATGGACGATATTCGGGATGGGGAAATTTTGCGCGCGGAGGATGAGGCGGTCAGCCAGCGCGGGAGCGGGAGCGAGAGCGAGAGCAGCAGTGACGACGATGGCGAAGCAGACATGGAGGCTGTATTTGCTCAAGAGGAGATGCAGATGCTGGGGGAGTCCGATGAGGAAGAGGAGTCTAGCGACGATAGCAGCGAGGACGGGGACTCGCCGGGTACGAGCTTCCGCAAGCGGCTCGAGCGCATGCGGGCGGCTAAGGGGAAGCAGCGTGCAACACCCGCTGCAGCGGTGGACGACTCCGATGACGAGGACGTGCGGATGGAAGGCGCATGGGAGGGCGACGATGACTACGAGGCGATGGACTGGACAAACGCAGACGGTGATGAGGCGTTCTTGGATCACGTCGAGGTGAGTGAGCGCTGATACCTGAATTGCTGTGCACTAACGATCAACTAGGCACTATTGGCGCAAAATCAGCATCTACTGAAGGGCAAAGGCAAAAAGCGCCACGACAAGCTCTTCGACACCATACTCAATGGCTCGTTCGAAATCGACGAAGATGACCTTGACGATCTCGCACAGTTCAACAAATTCACGGCCTCCAGTGAGTTTACCGACCCTATTTACGCGTGTAAAGATTAATGTTTTTCAGAACGTAAGAAGGAGAAGTACCAGCATTTGCCGAAGGACCTACAGGAGCAGTGGGAGAACGACCGTGCCAAGAAAGCCGCCAACAAGCGTGCGCGCCAGCTCGCCCGCATGCAACTTGCCGCCGACCCGCTCGCACCCAAGAAGGGCGGCAAGAAAATGAAGAAGGCCATCGCCGCCGCGGCGCGTGAGATCGACCCCGACTATGGCCAGCCGCGCGGCAAGAAGGGAGAAGTCCTCCCGGGCACCATTCACGTCCTCCCCAACCGCGTCATCGACATGACGACTCTCGTCGTGGAGGTGCGCCGCTTCATAGCGGACCTGGGGCGCAGTAGCATGTCCCTTCCTCCCGCTGGGAAGGAGACGCGGAAGAAGATCCACGAGGTGGCGACGGCCTTCAATTTGAAGAGCCATAGCAAGGGGAAGGGGGAAGCGAGGTATACGACGTTGACGAGGACGAGTCGGACGGGGTATATGGTCAATGAGCGCAAGATTGGGAAAATCGTGCGAGGGGCAGGGGCCGCGGGCGGCATGTTCGGTTCGTCGTCGTTCGTAGCAGGCGGGGAAGGGAAGGGGAAGAAGGGGAAAGGTGGTGGCGGCGGTGTACCACTTCCGAGACACAGGGAGGGCGAGACGGTCGGTGGGGTGAGTGATGAGGATGTGTTTGCGCAATTTAAAGGCTGACAGGATTATTCGCAGACTGCGCCCAAGATTGATGGGACGAATGTGGGCTTTAGGATGCTCGCGTCGATGGGGTGGCAGGATGGAGACCGAATCGGTGCCACGGGCGGCCTCGAGGCCCCGCTCACTGCGATCATGAAGACAACGAAGCTCGGTCTCGGTGCAACGAGGTGAAAGGATGCGATGTAACCAAGGCCGGTCTTGTTCTTGTTTGCAGTGTTGTACTACATGATACGCGCACTCATTGTTGTATGCCGGTAGATGTTCATAGATTCATCAAGTGCGCCTGGCGCGGTATAGCCGATCCGCGCGTCTTCAGACCGCCGTCTAGGTCAGTACGTCCGTATCTCATCTCTACAGGCCGCCTAGCCTTCCCTGTGAATATTCCGATTTGCCACAGATACGCAGTGTGCACGTAAGTGGTGTGTCTTATCGGTGACGGACATGCTCATGCTGAGTGATTCTGCAACAACAGCGGGGATGAACACGGTGTTCGCGAGCAAAAAGAGCTCTCCGAACGTAAAGAGGGCGATATGTCCGTCCAAAGATGAGGTAGGGCAACTTGCAGATGGTCTCGTTCTGTATACGATGAATAGTCGCGGCGACGTTGAGGTGGTAGGTGTCGGGCGGGCGGGCATCAGGGTCTCGGGCGAGCGACCGTTGTGGGGCCCCGCAAAGCGGGTCGGACGACGGAGATATCGTCTGGGGAACGTTCAATGATGATCGGATGGGCGCCTATATCCTCTTTAGCCGCTCACCGTGGCAGACGATGAACAGATACCCCTCTATGCTAATGAGTGAATGACACCACGACTTTCGGGCGGGTCTTGCAATGTCAACAGCGTGTAGGGGAAGCAGGACCCTGCTGTCCGATCACAGCAGGTGAGCGGTCACCTGGTAGGTCCTATTGGCTATGGACGGCTGCGGATTTAGTGGTTAGGAAGTAGTGAAAAGGGGAGAATATAACGGACTGGCCATGGGTCGGAGGCAGCTCACTGCGCTCCACCATCTAGGCGAACACCTCTCACCATGCCTTCTGTAGCGCACACTTCCACGAACGGCGTCAACGGCGCCGCCCCTGCGCCGAAGGGAGCCAAACCCAACATCGCGATCTACACGAGCGCGGCCCACGAGTGCGTTACGCGAGCTCGGTGCAGGAGGCTGGAGACTGACTGAGAACCGACAGATTGTACCAGAAGGAAATCCCCTACCCCGAGATTGGTCCCGATGAGTGGTGCGTATGCTGTAGGATTCCTTTAGACAATCCGACTGAAGATCTTTTAAGCCTAGTACACGTTCGCTGCACCGGCATCTGCGCATCTGATGTGCACTTCTGGCGATCAGGGTGCATCGGCGACATGGTCGTCCGCAAGGACATGATTCTCGGGCACGAAAGCGCGGGCGAGGTGCTCGCAGTCGGCGAGCACGTCACCACCATCAAGCCCGGAGACCGCGTCGCGATCGAGCCTGGTGTTCCCTGCGCGGCATGCAAGCACTGTGTAGGCGGTCGCTACAACGTGCGCGTCCTTCCCCTCTCCAAGATCCTCTTGTAACACGAGATCTTGCAGCTCTGCCCAGAAGTCAAGTTCGCAGCTACACCGCCGACGGACGGCACCCTGCGCCGCTACCTTGCCCACCCCGCTCAATACCTCTTCCCCATCCCCGACAACATGACCTACGCACAAGCGGCGCTCGTCGAGCCCTTCTCTGTCGCGCTCGCCTCGGTCGACAAATGCAACCCGCGTGTCGGGCAGCCAGTCTATGTTGCTGGTGCTGGCCCTGTCGGCCTTGCGACGGCGCTTTGCGTACGGGCCGCTGGTGCCTCGCCCATACTTGTCTCTGATCTGGAGGAGAGCCGGCTGGAGCAGGCGCGCCAGTTGGGCTTCAAAACGTTAAAGGTTGACCCGAAGATGGGTCGCGATGATCTAGCGCGCGAGATCAGGGCTGCCATGGGCGAAAGGTGTACGCCGGAAATTGTGTTCGAGTGCACGGGGGCCCAGTCAAGTATTCAGAGCGCCATCTACGTAAGTTCTCTCGAAGCTCTACTTCTTCACGTTGCTCATAGCCTGGTGTTGTAGGCTGTCGAGGACGGCGGTAACATTCTTCAAGTCGGCTGCAGCAAGCCTGAGGTCGAACTCCCGCTGGCTGCTATGGCTTTCCGCGAGGTCAACATCGTCACCACTTTGTAGGCCGCCATTCACTTGGGGCATATATCAAACGCTGACACGGCGACTCAGGCGCTACCACAGCACATGGGAGAAGATGGTTCGCCTCCTCGGCGACAAGTTCTTCGGCGACGTTGACCATCTCGTCACGCATACCTTCCCTCTGGAGCGCGCCGAGGACGCCTTCAAGCTATGGCTGGACCGTAGCGCAAACGCGATCAAGGTGCAGATAGTTGACGAGTCATAGGCTGCGCAACATGTTGGGAATGAACTTGGGATGGACACTCGAGCTCACAGGAAGACGGCTATGGCGTCTGCATATTTGTATGATTGGGTACAATGCGCTTGTATCACGCACGGGTGGCATACGAACGATCGAACGCGTTTTCTCGATGGACGAATCCGTCGCGTATCATGGAGACGGTTACAATGTGTGTCTACGCATCATGAGACTCGGAGTGGCGAGAACTGGATGGGCGTCCTAACCCCCGATTTTTCTTGGTCGGAGAATCGTCCAGCTCCTCCTGCGACTTCCGCTTGATGCTGGAAGAATACGAGTAGGGGAGAGCGCGCTTTGGCTTGGTCGGCACAGGGACTTCCCCATCCCTGTCGTCGTCGTCGTCGTTTGAGTCCAACAACCCCACACGGGCTTCGAGGGAGTCGATCGCATCGCGTATCGCGCCCAAAATGAGATCGTACATGGCCCCTGATTCTTCGCGCATCACATTAAGGTCGCGTGTATGCGCCATGTTCGTCTCCACGAGCTCGTCCCTGCTGTGGTAGACGTCCAGGAAGATGTCGTGTAATTTCGTGAGAAGCGGGACGAAGGGTTTGAACCAAGGTTTGACGTGGTTTGCCCTGAAGGGGTGAGCGAGGTGTTTGAACTTCGCGTTGAAAGCCGTCTCGGGGTCGTGGCTTTCCCATTTGGCCAGCGTAGGGTTCCGGTTGGGCTGTCCCGGACTGTCGTAGGTAAAGCAGATCCAACATAGGCACCTAAGCGTGCGCGTCAATAATCGTCCTCTCAAGAGCTCAGCGACTTACCAGTAGAAGGACTCCAGATCGTCAAGATAATCATGCACCAGGCGTTGCGAATCTGGTGGCACCGTCGGCGCATCCGGGTCCGGAAGTTCATATCCATAACTCTTCAGCACGTGAAGTGATTGAAACGCGCGTGTGCCCTGGAGTGGTTGCAGTCAGCTTACGCCGAATGGGTTTCTAACAAGCGCGAGCCATAACGTTCACTTACAGTCCGATAATCAACCCCAACGTTTCTCGATTCAGGCAACAAGGAAATGGCCATATCGAGGTCGATGAGCACGCCCTTCCACCCTTCTGGTGCATCCAAAACTCCCATGAGGATGTTGGCGATGCTGACATCCCTGTGGAGGATGTACATGTCCCACAGTCCGCGATGACCTTGGGTATGTCAGATGCGTGTTCAGATAGGTATACGACCGCCGACATACCCTTGATCGCATCCCGAAGGGTGACCAGGATCTGGATGTGGTCCTTGAAGTGGTCGATCGAGTCACCATAGCGGCGGAGAACGATTGAAGACCACTCGCGATCGTGGAACTTGGTTCCGTCTCCCGTACCCCCAGGCCAACGGCTCTCCGACACTCTCCAGACCCTCATGTCGAAAGCCAACATCTGACCCACGCCCGTCACGCCGACCGCCTTGCGCAGGAACTTCCACTCGGGAACTCGATCTGACGGACGGTACGACTGTTTGACGATCACGCTGCCGAGGGTCGCATGCTCGCCCGCCCAGTACACCCCGCCGCGACCGCGCAACCCGCGCCGGAAGTGCAGAGGCTTGCCGTTGACGCGGATCTTGAGCTTTTCCTCGACGCACGGGCGCGCAGTGTCCAGTCCGTCATCACCATCGATCGGATCCTCGGTCGTCGCTACGGTTGACGAAGGAGGATCTCGAGGCGCTTCATCGTCGACTCGGAGGACCCTGAGGAACGTCGATTCATAGTAGCGAGTGCGCAGGCCGTCAATGTCCTCATAGTAGAGCGTAGGGTTGTAGCCGATGCTCTCCGCGTCGTCCGAGCAAATGAGGCCAAAGAGGTGTACGAAGGCGACCGGGTCCTCGTGAAAGTTGACATCGGTGGTCGACATCATACCGCAGCGGTCGAAGCGGAAGACACGGAAACTCTTCTCGGTCATGATGAAGGTGTGCACGAACTCGCGGTTGTGCTGCTGGCTGAAGCATTGCCTGTTAACTGTCAGCATCGATGCAGCATTATATTTAAACAGGACGCACTCGGCATGAACACTCAGCTGGATTCCATCTCTGAGTGGGTTGGAGTCTGCGTCCGTTTTGGCGTCTCCGAGGGTGGTGACGGAATCATAGTCGGCCAAACCGCAGTCACTGGCAAGGCCAGTAGAGGAGGGCGGAAAGCGACTTTCGCCATTCACGAGACGCCCCCGACCAACAAAGCAGTAGGCGGGGTTCGTCTTGAGCTGTTCGTCGACGTGCGCAGCGTGGTCAATGTCTTTGTTCCCCGTCACCACGAGTCGCCTGTCGTCAATGTTGAAAAACTCCATGAGCGCGCTGAGGATAGCCGTCTGAGGCTGATACAGGTCCCGCTCCTGCGTGGGGGACGCAGGTATGTCTATCCACCGGCGTTGTGCGTGATCATAGAGAGAAGTCTCACCCAAGAAAGACCGTATCTTCGCAGTTTGAACGTCGTCAGGCTTGGGAGGAGCTACCTGGTCAACGTGATGGATTTCCAAGTCGTGCTTAGGTTGTGATTGAGGAAGCTCGCTTGCTGGGTACCACCAGTATTTGCGGTCTTCGTCGCTGGCACATATCAGTGGCGGATTGGTTACAGCAGGAAGATCAGCGGAAAAGTCCTGGGACATCTTTAATTTTCGTCGGGTTGCCGAAATCGAGGTACTGGCGTTGGTGGCGTTGAATGGCGATAGGGGATGGTGAGGTTCAGGAGCCAAGGGCATAATGCATAAAGCCTTCCTTTTTCGGATTCCTTTGTTTTCCACCCTCATGGCGTCCCGCGGAGCATCTCGACGAGGCACTCCTACCATCAGCCTGACCACGAAGCCGAAGCCCAATATCAGCGTAGAAGAATGGGAAGCTAAAGCACCGCTGGGAGAGATCGAGATACGCAGCGTCGGCGCCGTCAAGGCAGCCAGCGAGCGCGTCCCGCTGCCCCCCAAGGTACGGCGTCTCCCCCTCGCGTGTTCATGTTCTGAAGAGCTCAAGTTTACCGCAGATGATAAATCTGTAGACGGATCATCGCGTCCGTCGACGCCGGTCGTGCGTGCGCGTCTGCCGGCAGCGACAACCGCGACCTCGTCCAGTCCCCGACCCGGCACGCCACACCACCCGCTCCATCCAAAGCAGCCGATACAGACTCCGCAGCAGTTCTACGACTGGTTCGCTCTCGTCGACCGCGAGATCGCGCACAGCCAGGAAGCCCACTTTCGCGCCCACGTCGCGTCAGTTGCAAAGCACCTTGCTGCGTGCGATGGACTGGTGGAGAAGATCGACGACGTGGACGGCGAAGTTGCATCAATGCTAGAAGGCTGGCGGACAGTGGAGGAGGGAGGGAAGAGCCTCAAGGACGCTTGCGAACGCCTGTTGCAGGAGCGGGTGCGTGGCCACGTCGCGCTCCCGTGAAACGAATATCTCACGCGAAAGCAGGAGCGTCTCCTGGATATGACAGAACAGATCGGTGCCCGGCTGGAATACTTCCAGGAGCTGGAGCATGCGACGCGGATGCTTAACAATCCCGGGGACTCGCTCGTGCTGCAGACTGATTTCCTGTACATGGTCGAGCGTGTGGACATATGCATCGACTACCTCAAGAACCATGTGCGTTCAACCCCCTCCATCGTCGACGTTCTCTAACGCCAGGTTCAGCGCCAGTACCGCGAGGCCGAAGTGTACCTCTTGCGATTCCAGCAATGTATGACTCGCGCCATGACTCTCATTCGGATGTATTTTGTGGGCTCTCTTCGTGCACTTTCCACGGACGTTACCAGGAGGATATCTGAGAAGGTGAGTAGCATCCGCGCCGACGGCCTCTTTTTGAATGCGTTTGTGTAGGACGTGTCACCCACTGCACAAATGCACCTGCTCTATACCCGTTTTAAGACGGTCGCCTCGCAAATGGCGCCTCTGTTGGGCGAGTTGGAGAGGCGTGCGCAAGTGCATCCGGCCGAGCTTGCCGCGCTGCTGGCGGAGTGCCACACCGCGTTCTTCAGCACTCGAAAGGCGCTCTTGGTCGGGCGGGTGACCGAGGAGATCAGAGGTCTTGACCCTGGACGCACGGAGCTCGTCGAACTGGTACGCAGGCAAATGCAATATCCGCGACCAATTGCTGATTTGTGGAACAGACGCGTGCTGGTTGCAGCTACCTCAAGCAGTTGTGCACGGACGAGTTCGATTTGTATCGTGAGTTCTTCAGCACGGGCGAAGAGCAGCTGTACCAATACCTGGAAAACCTCTGCGACTATTTGTACGACGACCTGCGCCCACGGATCCTTCACGAGCCCCGCCTCACGGCACTCTGCGAGGTCTGCACCGTTCTGCAGGCCCTCATGGTACTCGACGTGTCTGTCGCGGAAGAAGAGGACGACGAATCAGGCATCGCCACCGACGAGCTTGTATTCGACTTCGACAAGCCCCGGCGACGGCGCGGTCTGCATCAGCTACACATCAGCCACCTCCTGCAGATGGTACTACAAGACGCGCAAACACGGCTGTTCTTCAAGGCGCAGGCGGTCATTCAGTCTGATATCCGGTACTATGCGCCGACGGCGGAGGATCTGGCATATCCGGATATTCTCGTGCGTGCGAGGGGGCAGCCGAGTGCGGGGCAGGGCGAGTGGCTGAGCGAGAAGGCCAGTGTGAGCGAGTTGTTCAAGACGCCGAGTCTGAAGAAGCAGGACACGTGGTATCCGACGCTGCGCAAGACGGTGTGGGTGCTGAGCCAGCTGCATGATTTCGTCAAGGTAAGATTTTCTTGCTACGCATGTGTGAACTGAACTGACGTAGTCGGTAGCCGGCGATCTTCGAGGACATCGCGCAAGAGGCGATTGGCCTGTGTAGGCAGACGCTTGTGTCTGCGGCTGAGATGGTGAAGAGGAGGAATCCACCTGCGTCCTTGTTGGACGGGCAGCTGTTCCTTGTGCGGCACCTGCTCATTTTGAAGGAGATCGTCCATCATCTTTCGCTCTCGCAACGGGAGTCGGATCCTAATACGGACTTTGCGGGGGTCACGGGTAAGTCCCTCATCGTGATACTCTAGGCCACAGCGGTCTCACTATATCACAGAGACGTGGACGTCCATGCTGAACAAGACCTCTCTCCTCCTACCCGACCGATTCTTGTCGACCCTTGGTGTTTCTCGTCCGGAAGACATTAAGGAGACCAAATATGTACGATTTTTCTGCCCTTTTAACGTACGTCGCTAAAGTCGTCAATCAGGGCATCGACTACGACCTCCGCCGCGCATGCGAGGACGTCATCGCTCTCTGCGTAGACCCTGTCTGCGACCCCCTCCGCCGCTGGGTGGACCGCGTATACGAGTTCAACGCGGCGCGCAAGGCGCAGGCGCAGCCTGACGCCCCGCCGCTCGCCGCGCAGGACTGGGCAACGCAGCCCGCGGCGGAGGCGCTGGACGCGGGCTTCCGCGCGGCGTGCGAGCGCGACCTGCGCAGCGCGGCCGCGCGGCTGAGGCTGTACCTCGAGGACGACCGGACGGTGCGGGTGCTGGTGGACCACGTGCAGGCGCGGGCACTGGAGGAGTACGGGGTGTTCAGGGAGGTGGTGTGGGGGATGTATGCGGGGGGCATGCGGGAGGGGGTGTTGTCGGCGACGTCGTTGAGAGAGATGTTGAAGGTGATCTTTGCGGATGCGGTGGAGCCGCAGCAGGCGGGGGCGTCAGGCTCTGCTACGTGATTGTGCTAAGTGTGTCTGCAATTCATGTCTGTTTCTCGTCGAGCAGTAAAGGTGCAGGCGGACCATGCCGATGGTCATGCATTCATGTTCAGGCGTCTGCTGCTGCTCTTTCTCTCGTACTTACACGAACGAACCTGCATCCAGTTGTGGGTCCTCTTTGATCTTTTCCAATCCGGGACAGTGGTCGTACTTATTGACCCCGCAGATGCGCGTGCTACTGAACTGTTCTTGGCAAGTTCGCACGCGGCAAAGCTTGCCCTCGGCGCCGCTTGCGAGCCGCTTCTTTCACGGCAAACCCTGCCCGCCAGCAAAAGTTAACATAGCAGGCCGCCGTTGGCCGGCGGTGCTGGCAAGTGCAACTGGGCTGTGCTTTAGAATGGAACTGATACACCTCCGGCGCTGGGTCTGCCAGGCTTTCAGTCATCCGTCGTGCATGACTTGCTTGCACCCGACGACAGCAGGCACGAAGAATTGATTTCGGAGGCAAGCATCACTCCCACGCGAGGCGCTTAGCAACGGTCGGTGGCGCATCAAAACGTATAATTGATCCTTTTTTCTCCACTTTCATGCCGGCTCGTTGAGCGAGTATATATTACGTGCCAATACCCCGGCGCTTTGGTTTCGACCTTGTCCTTTTCCCCTCACTTACCCCTCCACGTCGCTTCGGCTGTCTCTCGTTTGCCCTGCCCGCCCGGACGCCCGTCGGTATCGTACTCTCACCATGAAGCTCGCCCTCGTCCTCGCCGCCATCAGCGCCTGCGCTCTCGCCCACGACGGCCGCGGTGCCCTTTCTTCCGGCGACCGCCAAGAGGTCGCCCGCCACATGCGCCTGGCCAAGAAGGGCGCCGCGCACTACAGCGTCCGCCCGATTCACGGCAGCGCTACAACTCCGTCGCGTCGTAGCAAGACCAAGCGTCAGTGCCGCCAGCGTGACAACGTGGCCACGGCCACACCCTCACCCTCGTCTTCGAGCGCCCAGGCTGCTCCGACGGAGAGCACGGTACGTTGCATGAGGCGGCTTGCGATCGATCACTAACCGGAACACAGAATGTCGACTGGGCACCTCCCGACCAGGGCAACCAGAAGAACAACAACCAGGATTGGTCTAAGCCTCCAGACCAAGCCAGTGCGGACCAGGGCAATCAAGACTGGTCTCAGCCGGTTGCTGGCCTCATCAAGGTCGCCACGGACGCCGTTTGCGGTGCCAGCGGTGCCACCTGTACGTCCTCTTTCCTTCCAGCTCTAGTAGCGCACGCTCAGCGGTCCATCCAGCCGACATCAGCGCCACTGGCGGCCCTAACGGCAAGCTCGACTGGCTCAACTGTGGCTTGAACGCCGGCGGCTGGTCGCCGCCCTACGTCACGATCGACGACGTCGTCACCGTCTCGCTCAGCGACGCAGTCAAGGACAGCTCGAGTCCCTTCCAGGCCTGCGCCGACTACGTCGACATGTTCGAGCAGTACGGCAACGAGAACGGTATCCCCGGCATCATGCTTGCCTCCTTCGCCATGCAGGTCCGTCCGCCCGCCGCCTTAGCCTGCGTAGGCGCCCCGGTATCTAATCACCCCGATAGGAGAGCACGTGTAACAAGAATGCGGTCGGCGGCAACGGCGAGCAAGGCCTCATGCAGATCACGGTCGACAAGTGCGGCGGCGCGCCCGGCGGGGACTGCAAGGAGCCGGTGCGTTTGACTCTCAGTTTCACGCTTTGGCGGCCGTGCTGACCATGCGCGCAGAACTTCAACATCCGCACCGGCGCGAAATATTTCAAGGGCGTCCTCGACGACAACGGCGGCGACCTGCTGAAGTCGATCGCCGGCTACAACGGTTGGCGCTCGGGCATGACCTTTGCTGACGCCACGGCGGCGCAGTACACCGGCCAATGCTTCGCGCAGAACAACCTCGACTAGTGCGTACTGATATCGTTTCGGATTGTCTCAGGTTGCTGACTACGAACAGCCTCCACCAGTTCTTGAACGGCTGGTGCCAGAACGTTGACGCTTACCAGCACAACCCGCCCCTCGGCCAGTACTTCAATCTCGCTGTGTGCGGTTGAGCGTCCTGACTGTGTCCACCGACTCTGCTGACTCGTCGTCTCATGCTTTCGTATATATATTGACCTCGTTTCTTGATCCCCGATACCTCTTCGAAGCAACAACCAAACTCTACTGTACAGTATGCTTCAGCGGGGCGTAGCTTAGTCTACGCCCTGATAACACACTCGTTTTGCAGTATTTGGTGCCTAATGAGGGATGCGTTGTTGGTGCCACTACATCGTAAACGTCTTCCACAGGCATCCAGTATGCATGTTGAACTTCAGCACGGTTAACGTTGAATTACCCGTGACATGGAAACGATGTTTCTCCACGCGTGAGTGGTCATCAGATGCTACAGCAAGGCTTACGGACAAGAACAAAGAATTTGATCAGGACAAGGCTGAGGCGGTGGGCCATGGTTTGAAGGTGGGAAAGAACAAGGGGAATCCGAAAGAGGAAACCTTTTCCCCTTTTTTGACCAGCTGCCTCCTGAAACTCACCACCACGTCTATCACCTATCGCCCTCGTATATCCATTGTCTGCCACTTCTCACGTGATGGAAACGCATACCTCGAATGTTAGCGTACAGGGCCACTTGACGTATCTCGATTGGCACAGTGGTGAGCAGATAAATTACAACTGAAAGTGACCGTGAGCTTCAACTCATCTCGCCTTATGTGAATGTAGAAAGCAACGGGCTGGCCGTACTATTGAACGGACTGCGTCGCATCTTTGAAGGCAGACAGATCAAATTGCCATTATACGAATCGCAAGACTCTGCACAACAATGGCAGGACTTTGTTCGCTCGCTACATATTCCTGGCTACTTCGAAATCCCGATGACAGTACTCAACACTTTCGAATCCTGTGATGACGATGAACTGCTGCATACTCGACTGTCCCAGATCTTTTCCAGGGGGCAGTATACGTTAGTCGTCTGCGACATGACAATATCCACGCTGACGTCCTCCCGACAGGCTAGTCAACAATGCATCGGGGAGCGGGAAGACCAGCCTCCTCTTTGAGGGCCTCAGCCGCGAGTGGGGCATCTACTTCGTTGGAGCAGCAGAGCGCTGGATCATCGGCTCACGCGATTATTGGCAGACCACACAGCGTCTATTTCGGCATACCGATGGCGTGCATATCGCCAAGGACCCGGCAGCACGTCTAGAAATTCTGAAGATACCGTTAATGGTCCGCCTCCTCGCCTTCGAGGTCTTCGCTGAGTCGGTCGATATCTCGAGTGCTACCGACGAGGATCGAAAACTCTGGCTGCTCGCTCAAGCGTGCGGACGATATTATTTCGATGAACATCTCTCCGATCAATTTCTCATAGCGGTGGAGTCTTTGTTGCCATTCAAGGGCAAGGACGTCAGCGCAGAAATCGACAGGACGATCGCCCACATACGGGTCCTCACCAAGGATCCCAGCTTCCATCTCTACTGTGTCTTGGACCAGGCTCATGCAATCCAGTATGAGAGCGGGGATATAGACAACGCGACATTCCAACGCGAGATCTCGAGGTCTTGGGGAAAAATATCCCTGGCTCACTGTCATCGTTTCTGGCACTGCCGTTTCTTATCGTGAGTATCCCCTCACACCGGGACCGACGTCGCACCTCGTCTACCGGAAGACGTCCGCTACTGGCTGCACGGACGCTGCCCGAGTTGCCAGCTACCTGAGGCGATACCTACCGCCGGCGTTCGTTGATTCAGCATCCGGACAGCTTCTACTGCAACGGGCTGCCGCCTGGCTTCGTGGGAGGTGAGAGTTACGCGCAAATTTGCATCTTCTGTGTCTAACAAACATGAATCCGCAGACACGGACATTCAGACGCATTTGTGAGACTGCTCCTGAGGTTCGGCCTGAATGCGCCGCATACTCTCCTGAATGATATGGTATTCCGCTTCACCGGTTTCATCCCCGAGGACGCGGATAGTCTCGTGGAAGCGGAGGACTCGACAATGGGCTTGGTCGAACACGCGATCACTCCTCTCAGAATTGTTCACAAGAAAACCAGTATGTGCTCATTAACAGGTCTTACATGGGCCTTTGCTGATGCGCATGTATCAGGCGACGAGCTCAGGTCCACGATGCACCATATTCTCTACGTGCTCCTGACTACCGGGCGCTGCGACAAGGTTTTTGGTTGCGATCGCCTCTTTTTAGTCGAACAAGCCGCCGGGCGCTTCTGCGATGACGACGCGTCTTGCATAGTCGTTGATGAACTGCTTCCCTTGATTTCTGCTGCGTCCTGGTTCTGTTCGTATCGAATGGGGGACGACGGCGCCCTTTACGGCAAACTCTTCGACAAGAAACTCGTATACAACGTCGATGACCCGGTTATGTCCAGTACGCGCGAGCACGTTGCATTGCTGCTGGCACACGCGATTAGTGCGCCACGCTTACTCGACACCGTATTTGGCTTCCCTAGACGGACGCCGGCGTGGGCGAAGCAGACCGCGGAACTCGTCGAGCTGCATCGCGTCTCCGACGGCGTTATCAAATATCTCCCATTCCGATACGAATCCTTTCCTACATCTCACTCCATTACGCTTGCTACGGACTGCACGACCTACACGGACGTCCTAGCATGGCTACGCCAAGAACGCGTTTCTCCTTTCTGCTTGCTCCCTGATCCCACCGCGTTGATGTTCGCACTGAGGTTGTCGGATGGGTCGTTCTGCTGGGTCATAGTGCAGACATCCTTGAGCGGCTCATCCTCGACGACTACTGCGAGCAAGTATCTCGACTGCTTCCGCACTCCTGTAAGTTACGTCCTGATCTCCGTTATTTGCCTTGCTCACCTTCTGCAGTCGTCGCCCGAGAAAGACGTATCTAATGTGGTCTCCCTTCTCTCAGATATCCCAGTGCCATGCAAAGCGCTTGGTTATCCGCCGATCCTGCGCGTTGTCGTCGGAACAGACTCGGACTCGCCGCCACGCACTGGAGCCTCTCTCAAAAAGGATCTTCTGGATGGTATAGAAACAGGCATCTCACAAAGTACTCTCTTGCGACGCATCGTCGCCAACGTCGTCCGCGGCATTGAGCGAGGTACGTTGAAGGTCAAGCAGCTATTGGACGCCTCTCCGACGGTTCGGCGTACGCCTCGGCGTCCCTCAGCCCCACGCAAAGGGGAGACAGAGCCATCAAGAGTCAGCGAGATGATATCGGAGGATGCCCTTCCCACGCAGGTAAGTATATCGGCAGTGATGTTTCCCGCGCCTCACTCATGCGTTGACTGCAGACCCGATACAATCTCAGACCTCGGCGGAAGGAGCCTGCAGACCCAAGCGGCTCCTCTGGTCGCCCACAAAAGAGAGCCAAGACGACCCCAGCGAAGGCGACTCCGGCAAACAAGCCAAGGAATGTTCCCCAAACCCGTAGAAAGAAGATGGACAGATCTCTAAGCTCACCGCCTGCAAGGTCGTCGAAGTCAAGCAACCGACGAGCGAGATGAGTATTGTCAAGTCGTTACACGCTGCCCGCGTGCGTACTTGGCAGGCTCTCCTTGACGCAAACATTCTCTTACTGAAACGGCGCCAGCGGGCTATATAGTATCATGAGATTTGCATGTCTTCAAATGAGGCTCCAAACGATTTACGCAGCAGATAATCCGCACAACGGAACATATGATCCACAGGCTTACGCCTTGAACAGGCTGAATTCAGGGGATGTGATTACGTGTATATATCGGATATTATTATGTGGCGTGTGAAAGTGGATAACATGTAATACAATCACTGTCTGCACCGGCAACCAGTGCCACGATGTCGCCAGCCATCGCTAGCTCGCCTTCAACGAGTCGAAGAACGCCGGAGCCCTCCGCGACGACTTCTTTCAATGTAACCGATACACCATGGACGATCGGCGCTGGAGGTTCGTCGTACGGGCATCGCACAGTAACGCAGCATCTCCAACTACGACTCAGGCAGGAGCTACAAAACCATCACGTTGACCGCGTCACCCCGCTAAAGCCTGACGCCACCCAAACTGCTGCCATACAGTCGTTTCTACGCAAGACTTCTCTCTACGACGACGAAAAGCACCGGTGGCGAGACATTCCTGCGGCGGTCCAAAACGAACGCGAGCTTTATGACCCTCAGGCGGCCATCTTTCGCACGATATTGCAGCACTTTGAAATTAAAGATCGGCGGTTCATGTTAACGTGGAACAACAAAGTGAAGCACGCACCGCACGTCGATGAGCAGCTCAGCACAAGCCCTGACTACAGCGTGGTCGGCCGGGGACCGCTTATCAACGGCGACGATCCCTTTCCATCTTCCTCGACTGAGCTCCCCGATGAATGGGCCAACTACGATCTCCTCACTACCGTCGGCGACGCCAAAAAGGACGTCAGCTGCAGCCCCTTCAAAGATGGAATCCAATTGAGCGTCTATGCCAGGTGCGTCTCCTGGATGGTCTACGTGCTGCATGGTAGCTAACAAACAATAGGCAGTGCTTCATTCAGCAGCATAACCGCGAGTTCGTGCCCGCCTACATCATCACCGAGAAGAATTTCCGCTATTACCGCTTCGACCGCTGCGGCATGATGTCGACCGTCGAGGTTAACTACCATGAGGATCCGATCACGTTCGTACACCTCTTTCGCCTCATCTGCTCGGACGACGCACCGAGTATCGGCTACAACCCTACTCTTTATTTCAAAAACAAGGGCAAACAGCGCACTCGCTTCTACAAATCGACACTTCGCAGGGTCCTCGACAATATACCTGCAGACTTACTCCCGCCGAACGCCGTGCCAGTGGAGATCCCGGTCGACGTAGAGGACGGACTTGGAGTCGTCAAGGACCGCCGCCTTTGGGTCACGGAAGAACTCGAGATCCGAGTTCACAACAAGCCTCTGCACTTCCGGCGCGGCTTGCGCGGTCGCGGTGGGGTGTACTGGGCGGGCGAGCATGCGACCCTCGGCAAGGTGATCGTCAAGCAGTCGTACCGCCCGTCAGGTCGAGTTCCCGAATGGAAGTACCTGCTCGCCGCGGTCGGCGTGAAGGGCGTTGGCCAGATGTTGGCGTTCGACACGAGGGCCTGGAGAGTGTCGGAGAGCCGTGGGCCTGGGGGTACGGGAGACGGAACGAAATTCCACGACCGCGAGTGGTCCTCAATCGTTCTTCGCCGGTACGGTGACTCGATCGACCATTTCAAGGATCAGAGGCAGATTTTGACCACCTTCCGGGATGCGATCAAGGGTACGTCGGCGGTCGCATACCTGACCAAACACGCTTCTGACACATCCAAGGTCATCAAAATCTGTGGGACAAGGACATCCTCCACAGGGATGTCAGCATTTCCAACATCCTCATGGGAGATGAGGATGCAGAAGATGGGTGGAAGGGTGTAATCATCGACCTCGACATGGCCATCTCCCTGAATCGACAGTCTAGCAATGTCGGAGTTGATTTCAGGACGGTATGTGGGCGATATAGCATGCGCTCGTCAGTCGTTTTCGGCATCAGCTGACGTTTCTACTTCAGGGCACACGCGCGTATCAATCACTTCACGTGCTGAATAGTTATGGATATAAACTTCCGGACCCGAATGCGCAGACAGTGCCGCCAGACTCGCAGCGCCTGATGCATGACTATTTGGATGATCTGGAATCCTTTTACTGGTAAGCCGCTGAGCTCTCAAGAGGACGATTGTTGACGTGCACGCTTAGGTGCCTATGTTGGATCTGCTTTACTTACGATGGTCCGGGACAGCCCAACCGGAGCGCTACGCTGGCCAAATGGGAAAACCACGACCCCGAGACGGCTTACGACGCAAAGTTCAAACACCTCGCTGTCTCCTTCAATAAAGACGACGTCAAACCTTGGTTCAGGCGCTTTGTACCGCTTCTCCAAAATCTGCACGACTTTTGCCTAGAAAATTTCAACGGAAGGCAGGCGCTCGTGAAAAAAAAGAAAGCGCATACTCGCGACGTCAGTGTGATGCGCAAGGATTCGAAGGAGCGTTACGATTTCGTCCTCCACGCTATACAGACTACGATCGACGACCTGGAAGCAGGTGCGGCGTTTTTGGGCTCGGACGATGAAGACGACGTCGACGTTGGCGGCGGTGAGCTCCCTAGCTTGTCGGTGGAATTGTTGAAGCCGCAGCGTGCTCTCCCCTACTCAAACTCGTCCGGCACCAAGCGGAAGTCGCAGGAGGAGTTGGACGAGTCTCCGACCAAGAAGAATCGGGGCCCGGCGCGCCCATCCTCTCTTCGCCATTCCGGGGAGTCTCATGATGCGTAGACACACATTGTACACTGTTGTATTCTTGTCCGCATATGCAAGTCGTTCCGACTCCGACTCCTCGTTCGCTGCCCGTCGATCGACTCCGACCATCTGCGATCGGCATTCAATGTTATATTCAGTGGTTCGTCTGAGCTTATGTGGTATGAGCGAGGCATCGAGATGCAAGGATCAGGTTCAGCACAAGCAATTTGGTACACGAACTACTACAGAACAATCGCACTCGTTGACTACTTATGTAGCTAAGTTACAGTATATCGTGCGGCCATAAAATTCATATGGAAGCATATACATTGGCGCCCGCAGTCAGAGAGCGAAGCCGAATGTCCTGCATTAGCTAGGGGATTAGTACCTAAAGTAGGTATTAGTGAGAGGTAGGTTGTCTGCTGCGTCCGTGTGAGACTATCGAAGTATTGTCCATGCATCTGCGCAAATGCTCGGAGCAGACAATGAACATGACGAAAATACTGAGGGGGGTGTGAACACGCGCGACCAACTTGCGTAAGGATCTGTGGACACGCACAATAAAGGAGGTAATAAAGACGGTCCTACAATACAGAAGCGAGCATTTAGTCCGGGGGAGGTATCGCAGGGGTGTCGAGCGACTCCGTGGATGCGCGAGTAAATTCATGAAGTCGAAGAGGGTCTGAGTCGGACTACTGACAAACCGGCACTGAATATAAAGCTGCCAGCTCTCACGCGCGCACATCTCTACTCACCATCGCCAGCCCATGAGGGACTTACGACACAACACAGTAGAACCCGTTGCTGTTGTTACCGCACTGTCGCTCCTCATCGACCATGATGCCCTCCAGGATAGTCGCCAGTGCCGCGGACGGGCGCAGGGAGGACAACGCTGCCGAGGGAGCGATGCCGGGCTCCGAGACCGGCGTCGGCGTGGGCGTCGCTGAGCCGGAGGCCGCGGAGGGGATGAGGGACGCGAGCGAGATGGGGAAGGCGCGAGTCCATGTTGGGTTCGGCGGGTGTACTGTAGAGTCGGTGAACTTGGCGGGGGCGGTGAAGAGACCGTCAAGTGTCGAAGACGAACTTGAGGTGTATCTGGACAAGTAAAGCCTCTGGTATGGGGCTTAGGGAAAGTGTAGCGACTGCGTGTCCGAGCCGAAGCGGCACGGGGTCGATACACGGAAATGGAAGAGAATTCCCACGGTCACGAACTGTAACAACGTCGATTCGTCGAACAGAGGGAAACACTCTAGGGAATTCTAAGGAAAGTAGGTACTTCGAGCCTCGTATATATACAGGTCTGCTTGCTAAGCAGACCTCAGAGATACTGGGAAGCTGAGTAAGTGCTGACTGAGCAGACAGCATGGAAGAAAGCGGCCGTAACTGGTCACGGCAAAGTCCGAGGAGCGGGGGCCAGGGCGCGCGCGTCACATACCCCCCTCCAGCGCCACGCAGAGGCGCTACACACGCCAGGGTATAGTAAAGAGAGTCGGTGGTCAATACGAGTAACGGAATATAAATAAAAGACTGTCCATGCGCGAACACGAACTACCTAGTAGTCGTCGTTCAACCTGCGCTTCTTCATCGCGCGCCTCCGACGCCTGGATCGCGATCTGGCGGCGCGCGGAGCTCACGCGGCCGGTACTGCCTCGGAGCGCGTAGCTTCCTGCACGAGGATCTCCTCCTGAGTCGACTCGCGCTGCTCTCCCTCCAAGTCGTTTATGAGACGCTTCGCCTGAGCGTCGTCGCGGATGCCATCCAGGTCCGCAACCCAGAAGGTGCGCGAGATGTGTTCGTCCTTGGGTACACGCTTGACACGGCCGCGGTCGAGGTCGACGCGTGCGATGTTCTTGCCGATCTTTGTGTCGCGGATGATGCGCTCGAGGGCAGTGTCGTATCCGATCGGGACCGGGAAGGTGCAGCACTCGCCGATGGTGCGGAATGTGCGGAATGCGATACGATGGGTGTAGTGCGGCAAGGCAGGCGGCGGCGCGTCGGGCTGGTAGACAGGAATGAGAACACGGCTGCCGATGATGGACCACGCGGCAGGTAGGGTGCGGCGGCCAACACTTGGCGCGGGGGCGAGATCAAGCAGGGTGAGGTCCTCCGGATCAGTCAATGGATCCTCGCCAGGCACGCGCGAGATCGCGTCCTTCATTGTGCCATTGTCGCCGGATTTGGAAGGAGTGTTGTTGTCCCCGCCGAAGGTGTAGTTGAGGAGCTCGTCGTTCTGGTTCATAGGTAGGATGGGATAGAGGGAAATTAATGGGAGTGTTATGATGAGAGAATGGTCGTGCTGAGATCCTGTGAGGCATGGCTCAGTCCCAGCCGAATCCGGATTGCTCTTGGAATGAGCGGGCGGCGCGCCACCATTGTACTTGACAGGTGCGGCGTCATGGTCCGAAGTCGTGACGTGACATTGTGACTGCAGTTCCCACGAGGCCGGCTCGGCTGTTGACAGCGTCTGCTGTGGTTCAGATACAGGTGCGCTCTCAATTTCCCCTGCTCGGGCACCATTCAAATGCATTGTTTCTGCAATTTTATGGGGAGAGCGTGACAGAATCAACGGTTGTGAACCATTTCCTGCCGATTCGTGGGAAAGAACATCTCGTTCAGGTGAGCCATTGTTCTTCCACCTTCCCAGTGCGTCTTGGGCTGCGCTGGCACACCCGTCCAGACACTCCTGGGGCGTCTCTGCAAAGTTACCCAGCATGCCCGAGGGTGGAAATAGCTCTGCAACAGCGCCATCTTCCGCCTTTCGCGGCAACTTTGACAAGGTCGCGGAGCCTTTCCCGCGCGACGCGATGCGGTGCGCCCACTCGTTCAGAGCCTTGGCAGAGCCATTCAAACGATCGTAGCACGGCAGGTCGCCCTCAATACCACACGCGGAAACCGCGAGGGGGCCATACTCGGTCACAAATAACCGAGCTATGTCCACACCCTCGAAGTCAATTGACGAGCCGTCTTCATCGAAAGACGGGAACTCGGACTGGACACGAATCCGCCCAGGTGAGGCAAGCTCGCATATACGGAACGGTCCATTAGCTAACGGAGTGTGCGCTCTCGAGGGGTAGACCACCTCAAAGTCGAACTCGCCAAGGTTCTCGAGCCAGCGCGCCTGTCGTCTAGACAGATTACGCTGGTGCAGAAGGTGTACCAGACCACGATGGTCCGTCACCCATGTAAAGGGAAACCCCTGCAGTAAGCCCCGATGTCGCTGCATTGCCTCGAAGCCAGCTAACATCTCTATCTCGTGCACAGGATAATTCTGCTGAGTCGCACTCAACTCAGTAGAGAAACCTGCGATAATATCGCCGGTACGCCAGTCGTCACCATTAATGACAATGCCCCACAGCGCTGACTTATTTCCATCAGTAACGAGGAAGACACTGGCACTCGGCTTGCCGTCCGCGTCGAGTTCGAGGCCACGACGCGCAAATTCGATGCGGCGACTCGCCGCGACGAGGCGCTTGCAGTCCTCGAAGGCGCGCTGCTGGGCAAATTCCCACTCCCAGCGGTGCGTTTCGCTACAAAGCTCGTGTAGGACGCTGAGCGGCGCCACGATGCCCGCGATGTTGTCCGCTAGCCATCCTACAGCGCCGCAAAAGCCACGCAAGAGGCGCTTGCTCGTCGGTGCGGGCCGCTTCGCGATCTCGTCGACATGGGACGGATCGATGCGAATGCCTTGTGAGCCAACAACATGGCCAAGAACATGATAATCGGGTTCTAGAAGGCAGGATTTATCAGCCCTCAGAGAGCACTGTTCGAGCGCCGCTTCACGCGTCTGCCATCCAGGGCGGACAGCAGGAACGAATGATTTGGGTGCGTGATGCCCAGGTATTTGAGAATGGACGACGATTTGAGCGACCCCGCCATCTGGAGCTTTACGAGTCGGTCGCACAGGGCCTGCAGCAGAGGTGTCACAAAGCACAGGACACTGCTGAACACTGATGACATTAACAGACATGTCTACAAAGGAGGCAGTCCTTCGATCTGCAGCGCGACGTTCGTCGATGCGACGCGCCATATCCTCAAGAGCAACGGTGTTGACAGCGAAGCCGGGGGCATCGTAAGAAGAGCGAGAGGCAAGCTCATCCACCTCTGGACAGTCCCTACTGATGTGATACCTGCTTTCGCAGTTGAAGCACCGTCCTTCCTCGCGCAATTGCTGGAGGAGCTCGGGAGACTTGTTCCACGGGCGGGCTACACTGCCCCTGGGCTTCCTAGGTGGACTATCGCCAGTATATCCTTGCTCGGGAGGGTCGAACGACTCGTCGTCGCTGGACGTTGTATCGCCGCACCGGTCGTGCGACTTAGCTTTAGCGTTCTGGTCCGCTTGCCAGAGGAGCGCGGCGCGCTCATAGGTAGATTCAAAATCATCGATATCTTTATTGAATCCGTCTTCCATGAGACGACGTTCGAGCCAGACATCAAGGCCATCCCAGAACTTGAGTACCCGGTTTCGAGCACTCTCCTCGGTCAGGACAACCCAGAAGCGCTCGAGTTCATGCTTGTACTCGCGTATATCACGCCCCTCCTGCACGCATTGGTGATAGCGGGTGCGACATTTGTCACGGTAGTTCATCGAAAAACAATAGTCAAATAAGTTTCGAAAGAACTCCTTGAGCCTCGGTGTTCGGCGGCCTTCGCCGAACATCACGTTCTGCGTGTAGAACAATCGCGCCTTGTCTGTAAGGTAGCGAGCGATCATATCTACCTGACGCGACCACGGGACATGTCCGTCGGTCACATACTGTAGGCTCTCAATGACGAAGCGCCAGAACGCCTCATCGTCCTCATTGCCATCGTATATCTCGGGTGGCACGGGTCGTAGCTTACTATACTTAGGTTTGCAACTGTGCGCACCCTTGTCAGGTCGCTGCGAGTCCGTGTCGGAGCCCGAGCTATAGCTATCGTCATCAGGATCATCTGAATCCGCGGAACCCTTAACTCGTTCCAGAATACTGTCCATATACTGGGACCAGTAATTACCCTCGTCCCCTTGATAACTGGGACGGGTCTTGTCTTCGCGTCGTACCGGCATCTCGGCACTGAAGCGAGACGTGGGAGCAGCTGCAGGGATTGCGGTCCTCGACCGCTCGACTTTGATCCCGAAATCACGTGCCGGTTGACTTTCGGTCGGCTGATCCCGTGCACCTCCCTGCGAGCGAGTCTGGTCGCTCATGATCTCCACGAGATCATTGTACTTCCGAGTCAGCTCCTTGAGCTGCTTATCAAGCTTAGCACTCATTATAGCGTAGTCCGCTAACTCGAGAGTTTTGCGATGAACTTCGTCCCGAAGTTCAGACAGCAACGCGATTCCCTCACCATGAGGCGACGCGTGCGACGTGGTAGCCTTGTCGATAAGCTTCAACCCACGACAATTGTCTCGTGCAGCAGAATCCCAGATCTGCTTCTGAATCTCGGGATCCTGTTCTTCCTCAGTGAAGTCAAGATTCCCAAAATTTCTGACATCGGTTCCCTTCCCCTTTCCTGTGGGGTTCGCGATAGGGACCGTATGCTCATCAGACACGTCAGAACGGTCGCCATTGTTACCGTCTGAGTTGTCGTCAACGCCGCGACGCATGCGTACGTTGTGCAAAAACGATCCATTACGAGTGTCTAGTACTCTCTGACTAGGTCTACTCGTAGCTCGTATGGCGCGAGGCGCAGTCCGCGCGCGTTCGCTGTCGTCAGCATCCTTGCCGGCGTCATCGCCACCATCGGACGTGTAGTCCTCCGGGGGTAGCGCGGTAAAGGCATGCTGTGCAGGAGCACCGGCTGCCTCGGCCGACTTCGAGCTCGTCTCCAAGACGGTCGAAGTTTGGGGCTCCTTGGCCGTCGTGGCTAGGAGACCCCGACGAAGCCCCTCAGCCGTCGTGGCTGAAAGACCTCGGCGAGATCCCGCAGCCGTTGTGGCTGGGAATCCCAACATCCGAGGAGGCTCTGGGGCGCCCTCGGACGTAACAACCCCAGGGCGTCCGTGCCCGGGGGCCAGGGCGCGCGCGTCGTGCACCTTTGGCCCGAAAGAATTGGACCCGCGGTCCGTACTATCTGTGGAAGCGTGAGTCGTTACTGGCCGTGCCAGGGACTCATCTTCGTGTGGCATCGCAGCGACCCCCATGGTCGCAGCAAGCCGTCCAGCTTCATCACGCGTCCGTGATGACTTCGCCATGATATATATCCCAGTCGTCGAAAGAGAGAGAAGAAAAAAAAATTGAAGCTAGAGCCGAGAAAGAACCGTCGAGGTTGAGCGGGTGATCAAGCCGTCGTCCTGACGGGGTATACGAGAGGTAATGAGATAAGCAGAGGTTGTCGAGTTGTCGCTAGTCGAAGTCGGAGTCGAAGTCGAAGTCGGTGTCGATGTCGAAGACGTTGAGCGAGAGTTCAAAAATATGTAGCGACTGCGTGTCCGAGCCGAAGCGGCACGGGGTCGATACACGGAAATGGAAGAGAATTCCCACGGTCACGAACTGTAACAACGTCGATTCGTCGAACAGAGGGAAACACTCTAGGGAATTCTAAGGAAAGTAGGTACTTCGAGCCTCGTATATATACAGGTCTGCTTGCTAAGCAGACCTCAGAGATACTGGGAAGCTGAGTAAGTGCTGACTGAGCAGACAGCATGGAAGAAAGCGGCCGTAACTGGTCACGGCAAAGTCCGAGGAGCGGGGGCCAGGGCGCGCGCGTCACAGAAAGTAGGTCGGGGAAAGACAAGCAGGTGGCTCCCTGGTTCGCCCCGCCCGCGCGCTTTTATATCGCGCCGTGTCTCACTTAGTTATGCCTCCGCGCAATTGTGTTGTCCGGGGATGAATGCGCACAATTAAGAGCTCATTGCAGGTGGCCGGAACTCGTTGCACGGACTTTGCACGGGTCGTCCCGCGTGTTGAAACGGAGAGCACAGTTGCGGGTGAGCCGTCGTACAAGAATTATGCTCCACGGTATGCTCCACGGTCCACACGATATTCTTCGAGCTGCAGCTGCTTGCCTTCGACGCATGTGGCCGACGTCAGTCAGCACGATGGCGCGCAAAAAAAATAAAGGCAATAAGGATGTTTCTACGTGGATTGAAGGACTGCGCACCGCTGGTATTGTTAGTACTGCGTGCCGCGCAGTGCCTGGTGGGCCCTGCAGTGGACGACCTCGAAGGTCTTCGCGTGCACGGCTTTGATGTCTTTCGGCGGGTCTTGCTAGATACGACGAGCACAAGAGTTGATATGAACGAGCCGAGCATGTCAACTATGATAATCAGATAGCATTCCACGGCAGAAAAATGAGAAGAGACGGCAGGTAGCAAAAATAATACGTGCACACCGCAATGGGCAGGTGATGCTCGCAGAAGGCGGAGCGGGCACGGAGTGCGCAGGCGCTGTGTAGGCGACGGCGGCCAGAGCAGAGAGTATCCTAACGGAGAAGCACTTCATGGTGTACGACGAGGGATGAATGAAGCTGGATGAAGAAAAGACAAGAAGCTTGACCGTGCAGGCTGCGGGAAACCAGGAGTAAGGCGAGGAGACAAGAACTGCGTCACCTACTTGCTCGTTTATAAGTCATCCCCGTCTCGACGGGCGCGTGAGACTGAGGTCTCTGGTTAGTGCAATGCCCGCCGTGCATCAAATATAAGTGGCGAGGAGCGTCCCGAGCTCAGCTATTGTCCATCGAGATTAATGTGCTTGTGCATCGACATACGGGCAGCGTCGACGTGGAGGAAATCTGGCATATCTGCCCGTTGATGGGCAGAGTGAGTCAGTGACCTCGCATGGGCGCCCGTGCAGCGGTCCCAAGGTTGAATGAGAAAGGACGTGCAGCGCTGATATGATACACCACCAGAATGTTTTCACGAATGGCATAGCAAACATACCTGATAGATGGACCTTGGCAGCAGGGCAAAAGCGCACTGCCAGACGACTCTCGAGCGGCCTGCCCGTCAAAAAGGTACTATTGCACTTGCATGAATACACTCATAGTGAAGGGAAATGACCGGTGACCACATGTTCCGTAGGATATTAGGACTATGGAGAATTTGCGAGGCAGGAAGACGGTGGCAAGCGACAACTGACAAACTGACTCACTGAGTGCGATCTCCGATCGGGCCGCGCATCCGGGAGCATGCAATTTGTGGCGATCAGTGGCGATTCTCCGTCATCTCCTTTTCTCCCACGATATTAACCAAGTCGCAACTTGCAAGAACACATCGAATTCCAGTTCCAGCGTGTGCGCCCGATGAGAGAACTGGAGAGCAGAATCAATGGAGGGAACGAGTCACAGCGACCATGGCCTGGGAGCGATAAGTTGAAGCCGATTCTAAACTTGACCCGATTGAGCGATTAGGCGCCCATCGCTTTGTCGGATTTGCATTTCGCGCTTTTATCATCCTTTCACCGTCACCACCACCGGCCTCCGCAACCCCACCTGCCGTGTCATGGACGATGGCTGGGGCCTATCCGCCCAGCCTCTCCCGCCCGCCGACCCCATCGACCCCGACTCGGCCTACGAGAGCGTGCTCCGCTACGAGCAGCGCGCTGCCCACCTCCGCGCCCATGGGCCGATCACGCACATCGTCGCCGCGCGTGTGCTCGGGTACCTGCTCCTGCACCCCGTCTCGCCCGTGGGCCGCGAGCGGGTCGCCGCGGATGTCTCGTACTGCTGCGAGGTTGACGCGCGGCTGTACCGCCTCGGCTTGTTGTACGTCAAGTACTTCATTCATACGTGTGGGTGATCTGGGTCTTTCATGCCCGTTGACGGCGATGGCTGATCGACACGGTGCAGTCAGGTCGAAGACGGTTGCGCCATCCGATCCCGAGGCGGCTGCGCCGCCTAGGAAGGTAGCGCTTGACGAGTACATCGAGGCGTGCAAGGGGCCGGAGAACGTGCATTACAAGGCCAAGGTGCGTTAGCAACGAGCACCATCGTAACTCATCTGACTCGCCTTCCAGACCCTCCTCCGCGACGACTTCCGCTGCACCATAACTGGATACGCGGACACGGCCAGCGTCGAGCGCGGCCTCATACAGTCTTCCACGACAAACGTCTCTGTGAAGGTCGCTGAGTTCTTACCCAGAGTGCGTTGTGTCCACCCCCACGCACCACTCACCATGCTGATCCTATGCAGAGTAAGATCACTCGCGAGTCCGTTGCCGTACTCCACCGCCTCGGTGCGCTCCCGGACGCGCGCTCTCACGACCCCCATACACCGCGCAACCTCGTCGCCGTGAGCGAGCCCATCCAGCTGGCCATGAACAAGTTGCGCCTCTGTCTCGAACCGGTACCCGGGCTCAGCCACGGACCCAACGAAGGCACTCACCCGACCCGCTACTGCCTCACCGGCCCTCGCGGCGCACCAAGAGACTGCTTATCCGAGATCGTTCTGCGCCCATTCGAAGACCCGCGCACGGGGCTGAGTGTGCCACCACCCGACCCTATATTCATACGCACGCATGCGGTGTGCTGTCGCGTCGCGCACCTCTCTGGCGCAAACGACGCCCTGTCGAAGCTGTACGCGAGCATCCTTGCCACGTCGGTCTTGGAAGAAGACGGGTCGTCGGCGAGCCTGCTGCACGGTGCTCTGTCGCTGTTGGCAGGTTGAGCTCGGATGCTGGCAGGTTGAGCTCGGATGCTGGCAGATTGAGTCAGGCAGCGACGTTACACTGGACGAGTCGTTGGCGGGCTGTAGTATATGATCATAGACTTTCCATGCACCGGGGTTCTGCTGGATATATAGACGGGCGATAGATAGGTGGACAATTGTCTTCTGTATTCACTTGTAATCGTAGAATAGACATCCTGGGATTCACGCTTCACGCCTCGTTGACGATGATGCTGGCGGCGCCCATGCCGCTGCCGACGCACATGCTTGTGAGCAGGATCTTCTCGTCGCGCCTCTTGAGCTCCGCGAGACCTGTGACGATTTGGCGAACACCAGCTGGGACGCACAGTTAGGATGATTCGTAGACCGTGGTAGCAGACTTACTCATGCCGAGAGGATGCGTGATAGCGATAGCGCCGCCGTTCGGATTGATCTTCTCAATAGGGATCTGTAGCTGCTGAACGCAGTACGCAAACTGCGACGCAAAGGCTTCGTTGATCTAGAGGACGCGTTAGACGGTTCGGACGACCTGGCACGCCACACACCTCGTAGATATCAATGTCCTCCTTCGTGAGCCCCACTTGCGCAAGCATCTTCGGCACCGCGGCTACCGGCGCAATACCCATTACCTTCGGCTCTACACCGACCACCGCGCATCCGACCCACTTCCCGACGATGTCCATCCCCTCCCGCTCGGCGCGTGCTCTCGTCGTTAGTATACACAGGCCAGCACCGTCCCCGACACCCGACGCGTTTCCCGCCGTCGTCGACGCCGTGCCCCAGTCCGGGAACACGGGCTTGAGGGCGGCAAGCGAGTCCATGGTGACGCCCGGGCGTATGGTGTCGTCGACGGAGATGGTCGCGCCGCGGATCTCGACGGGGAGGATCTCGTGTTGGAAGACGCCGCGGGTGAGCGCGTCGCCGGCGCGCGTGTGCGAGATGAGCGCGTACTCGTCCTGCACCCGGCGCGAGACGTTGTAGGTCTGCGCGACCATCTCGGACGTCCAGCCCATGGGTTGCACGCAGTCGTGGGCCTCGGCGTGCTGGCTGACCGCGTCGGAGATGGCTGGTGTTGGGCGGGGACTGCAGGGGCGTTAGAGTTGAGGGTATGGATGAGGGACGCGTAGACGCACTTGAGACTCATGCTTTCCACGCCTACGGCCATGCCTATGCCCGTCTCTCCTGACTGGACTGCGTGCGCGATGTTTCGAATGGCCATGAGCCCGGAAGAGCAGAGTCGGTTGACGGTAGAGATGGGGACCGAGTTGGGGATGCCTGCCGCGAGCGCGGCCGCGCGAGAGACATAGAGGGGAGATGGCGGGTGACAGGTTCCAACGCAGATGTCGTCAATCTTCGTAGGGTCGAGCCCTGTCTTCTGCAGGGTAGCCTGAAGGGATGTCAGCTGGAGAAACGGTATCGATCATGCGACGCACTGCAAACAACGCCTGCAACATCTCGTCCACGGGCACGTCCTTGAACTGGCCCTTCCTCGCCTTGCCGACCGCTGTGCGCTTTGCGAAGGTGATCACCACGTCGTCTGGGTTCTTGGCTAGGATGTCTGCCATGCCGCGCGGTGAACGAGTGGCTGCGGTCCGAGTCATAGGACGCCAGAGGGCGCGCGACATCACTCGCGACGTCGAGGAGAGCAACATGACAGTCGTGAACAAGGCGTGACATCTAAAGAGCGCATCTTATCCCGCCCGATGAGACGCGGTCATGAGGTCCGCGGTGTCGCGCGACTGTCCGTTCCAGTCGCGGGTGTCATCTGGACAAGAGATGTTGTTGTATCTGGTGGTGCGCCGTATGCAGCTTGCACGCTGTTCGTCGTGTGGGGTACTGCAAAGGTGGGGGATTCTGGGGGAACGGGATAAGCAATCGGCCGTGGGCGGCAGGCTGCTCGCAGCACGTGGCCACGTCGTGTGCACCACGTGATGCGCACCTGCAGCCACCCACAACAACTGCAGCAGTTGGCGTAGACAACGTCGGGCGGCCTGAGAAGGTAAAGGGGGCGCCATATGGATTATCGATGAGAGAATACGACGTGCCGCCTTGATTTGACCGAAATCGGGGCAACCTTGTCGTATGCAGTGGGAAGCCCATGATCCTGGCCTGTTGGCGGTTTCGAGAGCAGAGAAGTCAGATCTCGGGACACCTTAAGAGATCAAGACTGCCCACCTGGAGCGTTTGAGGGTCGCATGAGCAGGCGCTGTGGTAAAAGCCGGATATACGGCCGGTGAAGTCGGCTGGAAATGAGTGTGGATGGCTGGGAAATCGTGGGCGTCCCGAAGCGTGAGGAGAACGTATATTGCCTGGAAACGTCAAAGCCCGAAGAAGGAGAGAACGGAGAAGGGAGCAAGGATCGACGCGACAGTTGCGCGCGCAATCGGCACCAGTGCGCGGACCGCTGGGACGTGTTCAACTTTGCTATATTCGACTTCCGCCATAAACTCATTCATGTGTATTATTCCATAGCGATCGCAACGCAAAGTCATCCGGATTCGGCGTCAGAGTCGACAAGTCCCTTTTAACCACGAACTGGACTGAGATGCACGCGTCAGCTTCCTGTATTCCTTCCGACTCGTCGAGAGCACTTACCTGTCCTATCAATTCCGGGAACAAGGTAGAGCCCGTTGAGCGGCCGGCGCGTCGCATATTCCACGAAGTAGCCCACTATTCCCACAGGGTGGTCGAGCCATGTCCATGGCGCAACCCCGCCCTTGGCGCTGAGCGTGAACACCAAGTCGTCTTCGTAAGTCACCTCGACCGCCGGATCGACAAGGTTGGCGTCAGCGAGTGATGTGGGTGTGAACTGCTCGTAATGATTTGATCAGTATCTGAACAGCGAGCATTGAATATGGCACCCACATATTGCTCAGTCAACACGAGCTCGCCATCCACAAGTGCCGTACTGTTTACCAACAACCACACGTTCTCCTTCACCGCACCCGCCGGCAGCACATTTTCCATCCCCTCCAACACCGACACGCTCGTGAAATTCAGCGCCGGCACCCCAAACTCTACCACCTCACTCCTCAACATCGCCCCCGCCCAATCGTACCACGTCAACTGCGCCACCCCCTCGACCGCTTCCAGCCTATCCGACACCACATCTACCTCCAGCTTCTCCGTCGTTACATTCCAAAACGGATACACCGCCACCTTCGCAAACGCCCCGCCCAGCGCGTACTGCAGCGGCTTCCACCGCCCTGAGTACTCGATCCCCGACCAGGACACGCCCTGCCACACGTCGTTCAGCTGCCACACGAGCGCGCCGAGATTGTTCTCGGGCGCGCCCGCGCCGCGCCGATAGAACGCGACCTGCGCGCTGATCGCCATGGACTGGAAGATCTGCGTGCTCCAGCACCATTGAGCGAAAGTGTGATTGGCGGAGGGCGTGTCGGGCCTGGGAAGCCAGAGCTCGACGGCGGAGGTCATCTCGCCCTGGCCCTCGGGCGCGTTGGGATTGGGAAAGTCCAGCGTTCGCGCTGGCGGGTGGTGGTCGCGCGAGATGACCACGGTGGAGTTGAATTCGAAGTCCTCAGGTGACTGGAGAACTTCTTCCCATGAGTAGAACGACGGCATGGACTGCCATCTAGATGACGGTAAGCGATGACCTTATGAGGTGCGACATGTGTCTACGTACCCAAACTCATTAACGAACCGCGACAGCGGATAAGTACTGTAGTTGAAGGCTTGTGTAACATCGTAATTGTATCGTTCTTGTGGAACAGTCAGCGTCAGCTTCATTGCGGTCTTAGTTGCTACTCACCGCCGTTGCCGTAGATATACCCCTCGGTAGTGTTATCCAACCTCAGCAAGTACGGATCCAGGCTTAGCACGCCCTTCGTCGTCGAGCAATCTGTGTAGGGCACCTACACGCGCGTGACATCAGCCCTTCCAAAGTTCGTGGATAATGAACCCCGCCCTCACTCACCGACCGCGTCTCCGCCGTCGTCACTCTGTACAAGAAGTCTTGTACCATCGTCAGATACTGCCGCGCCAATCAACCTTCCGTCTGCCACCATCATCAACCACACCAAACCGCTACCGCTCACCTCCGCAAAAAGCTCCTCTCCACCCTCCACCCAGTTCCGATTGTAGAGCGCGATCCCCTCGTCCTCGTTTCCCCCCGCCCACTGTATATTGCTCGGATGCCGGTTCACCCTGCGCACATTCTGCCTGACCTCGGGCTCGATGGTATCCAAGAACCACGCATTAACAGGGTACAGCGCATCCGAGAAGATGAACTCGCTCCACGCGAGGATGCCCAGCTCGTCGCACAACGAGTAAAAGTCGTACACTCCGCCGGCGACGCCCGCAGACGACGGTTGGTACGTGCCGCCGCCCCAGACGCGGAGCTGTGGGAAGCGTTGGTGAGGGAGTGTGCAGAAGCAAGAAGTACAGGTACGTGCCATACTCTGCCCGGTTATTTTCGCGCTGTCCAGTAGCCAGCGCATATCCTCGGTGCGTATCCTCGGATAGAAGGGATCCAGTGGGATCAGATTGTTCCCCGACCCATAGAAGGCACGCCCGTTGATCTTGAAGTGCCACTGGTCCCCCGGCGTGATGCCTCGCGCGGCGACTTCCTCGTCCGAATACGCACTCTGCACGAGCTCTACCGTGCGGAAGCCCGTGCGCGTAGTGAAGCGTACATTCGAGGTCTCTGATAGAGCGAGCGCGACCGTCAAGTTATACAGCTGAGGCTTGCCGAGGTTAAAGGGCCACCACCGCTGCGGAATGCTGTCGGGCACGGTCCACTGCACGCTCACCCACGTCGGCGCATCCGCCCGCGAGGCTATTGTGTCCAGCGCAAATACAGGCGACTCGTAGCTCAGCTCAAGCAGCGCGAGCGTCATGGTCGCCCCAGCGAAGTCGGCCGCGGAGCGGATTGCAAGAGAAACGTTGACGACCCAATCAGCGGACTCGACGGGCGGGGTAGAGAAGTTCTGGCCCAGCTTGTATATGTCGATTGAGGACTCCTCGATGAAGATGGCGTCGTCGGTGTCCTGGGTCCCAGACGGGGATATGGGCGGCGTGCCGATCTCAATGTCGCCGGAACAGGTAGCGGAGAGAGTGACGATGTACGCCGGTTTGTATATGCCGCTGGGAACGAAGGCGGGACCCTGCGTGGAAAGGTTGAGCGAATGTGGTCTGAAGCACTGGCTTCGCATGCTATCCCGAACGGGTTCGGTGGACGCATATAGCCAGTATAAACTGCCCAAGGCCCCCATCGACAGCATCCTCGGCGAATATCACAGCATGCCATACTGATCCCGTAGCGCCAGCCATAGACTTCCCACCAATCGAAAGAAGAGCCGAAATAGCCGCCAAGCCCGTACTGAACTGCGAGACGACGTGAAACCCACCCAGTCCCAACCATAATCGCTCTGAATCTTCCTCGTGTAGTGCCGGTATCCCGGAACCTCGAACTGCATGCATATATGCGTCAGAAATGACATACCATCGTCTTCCAACTAGGCTATCATGATTTGACTGAAGACTTACCGTGCCGTTATCATCCTCGTACTGCCGCGCGTCCGCCCGACTCGTCGCATTCAGGCCATAATAATAGGCCGACTCGAGTGATATAGTGATATTGGGCGCCGACACAGCCAACGGGACTTGCGCCCCATACCCGTCTTGCGCGCCATACAACGCCGCGTCCGCCGGCGCATATGCTTGCACGACATCCGTCACGTCGAACACCCACTGCATGAACTGGTTATTGACCCATGCCATTGGGTGATCACCGATCGTCTATCGCGTTTGTCAGAACAACACCTGCGTATATGCACCCGGACCAAAACGCACAATATTCGCAATGGTGTCGATGCCGTAGAACACGAGCAATGCTCGGTCTGCCACCTGCAGCTGCGAGAACGCCAGTAGTGGGGCCAGGTTCGCCGTGTACGTCCAGTTGTCGTAGAAGACCCAGCGTTCGGTGTAATCTATACATACATCCGATTGATTCAGCGCTTTGGAGACGACGAGGAAAGGATGGAGAACGCACCGTTGATGCCGAGGAGGGGCTCTGTTATGATTCCCGCACGCAAGAGGTCAAGATGCGCATGCGACGGGACACTCCCGGGCACTTCGACCGAGCCGTTCGCGCTCCTCAACGTCCATTGCAGCTCCGAGAGGTCGAACACGGCCGCCCGCACGACGAGAGCGCCGAGCAGCGCGAGTAGAGCAAAAGCAAGCGTCATGGAGGCAGTAGTCAACGTGCATGTAGCCAGCATCCATGTTCTTCCTTTTGTACAGCCGCGATGAGGGGCCGGCAGAGCATGGGGGACAGGTGACCGCGTCGCGTGAGGGGCTCCGTGGAGAACAAAGAACGCGACGGTTCGGTCCGAAGATCCGGACGCGTCTTGCTCTCTTCCGCCACGGCTTGGCGAGGCGGCCCATTGCTTCTACTTGTGCTGTGCTGGCGCCGTTGAAGCCTCGGATATATCTGCTATGCCTCTGTAGGGCGCTTCCTTACCCTCCATGCTGTCGACGTACCTCGTGCTGCAGCGACGGGGCCAAGAGCCACGTCATGCGACACGTTCGCTGCTTCGACGTTCATCCCAGGGTCTCTCTCGCCATCTCATGCCTTCGAAGCCGCATGATCAGGATGAATGAACGCCCAACACTGTACAGGACGCCCTCACCGATAATTACCTCTCTCCGAGTCGCTGTCCTTCGCGCATGTCTTCGTCCAATCCTGCTGCGAAATCATAACCGCTATCAGCTGCAGCCTGCGTCATGCCTCCCGGCCCCCTGTCGTCTTCTACTTCTCTCTCCACAGGACTACAGTACCATTCTGCGCTCTACTTAGCATTCATCTACTAATGGACAACCTGTAATCATCACTTTCCTCCTCCTTCTAAGCATTAATGGGGTAGTGGTAACCTGGGTCGTTGCCATCGACCCGCCGGGGGTTCGATTCCCCCTTAATGCACTACGTGTGTCGGTCACTATCCTCTGATCAAGGACAGTGATTGGACAGACGTGTAAGCCTTTTGTCCCTGTAACCCTTTTGTCCCTACTTATTGATCATTGCACGAGACACAGTTGGACTGGACTAGTACGCAGTTTGACGACCTCTTTGCATGACAAAAGTGTCCGTCGTCCGACCCTGACCTGTGTAGCTCGTACTTACTCCCCGCCTCTCATAAAGGTAGGGTCTGACCTACGAGCCTGGCGGTACCAACTCACGGCCGACTCACGCTCAACTCACAACCGATTCACGCTCGACCCATATGCATCATCATGCAGATTCTTTCGCAGCATAGTATTATATATACTTGACTATCTAAAGTGCCGGTAGAGTAACGATTCCGTAGAATACACAGTGGGTGGCAAACGGCAGGCGTGAATTTGGGAGACGGCAGGCCCGTATTTGGGAGACGGAGGGCGTGAAGTGATTTGAAAGGCGCGTGTAATGGAAGGGGCGTGTAATGGAGGCGCGTGTAATGGTAGGTCCATGGGCGGGCGGGTATATCGGACTCGCGGCAAGCAAGGTCGTCGAAGCGAGCCCTGGCCCGTCGAAGTGAGTCCTGGGCCGTCGAAGCGAGCCCTGGCCCGTCGAAGCCGAGCCCAAGATATAGATATTCTCGTCGTCGTACGCGTTCGCTTCTTTGCTATGGTGATAATACATATGATAGGGTGGTTGTCGGTCCCTCGTTGCGATAACTTCGCGCCCTCTATACCACCTGCGCGTGCACAGGATGCTGAAGGCCATTCTGCACGCCGTTGACGTCCTAAGGATGGTCGGTCAGCTCTTATGCTCATTTCTTGGAGGTTTGGGGGGTAGGTAGAGCCTCTGTGATACCGAGGGAGAGCGTCCACGATGTCGAGGGAGAGCCCCGCCGTCGAGGGAGTCTCCACATTGTCGAGGAAGCACCGACATCGCAAGAACACACTGTAATTACAGCACCAGACACTCACCTTCAAATACAACAACTCCCCCTTCCTCACGTGCCGGCTCGCGCGCAGGTCGAAAAAGAAGGTGAGGAGGTAGAACGTGTAGAGGAAGGAGATCGTCCATTCGAGGATGGCTGGTGGAAGGGGTGGGTTAGTTTGTTTTTGGAGAATGATAAGTATGACGGGGGAGGGTCGGGGAAGACAATGGGGAGGGCAAGGGAAAGACAAAGGAGAGGGTGAGGGAAAGACAAAGGAGAGGGCGAGGGAAAGACGAAGGAGGATATGCTATGGCCCAAATACTCACCTCCCACATCATTGTAATAGTACAACGTTATACCGAAGGCAATTGCGAGCACGATGAGGACGGTGGCGAGGACGGACTTGATCATGTAGGACATTTTGATCTTGCGCAGGTAGGGGAGGTCTTTGGCGAGCCAGCGGAACTGGGAGGTTGATTGGTAAATGAGTATAACAGTGGATCTAGGGCGACGGGGTGTGTCGGACGTACCTCAACGATCGTGAATATCGCGCTCAGTGCAACTCCCACAATGAAGATCAGCAGGAACAAGCGATGGAGGGTGGTATGGCGTTTCGTGTCGAAGATGCTATGGCGCTAGTCAGCGATCGGAGATCATGCACGCCAGTGTGCACCCCGTACCTTAGCAAGATCAACCCTGCCCCGCCGATGACACTGCCCAGAATGGCGAGGATGGAGAACACCTGGGGCACAGAAGTGTTAGACATCCGCAGCCGTGACGCGTGGCTGGCGGGCGCGCACCTTCTCTCGCTTGCGCATGTTGGGCACGAGCCGTCCCGAGTGGCGCAACCACCGCTCGGCGACGAGTGACAATACAAAGCCGATGCCAGTAAAGCAGCACCCGACAATGAAGAGCGGCTTTAAAATATCGGCGCCTACGTCGGAGATGTAGGCGATGTTGCCATCCTGGGAGACGTAGTGTGGTCGCCCCGAGGCTAGCCACTGTGTGCGCGTGTGAGCGGGCTAGGCAAGTATGCAGAACATGTATTACGCACCGTGATCAGCAACGCCCATAGCGTCGCGAACCATGCAAAGGCGGCGGCGAGGGGGAACCAGACATAGTACCAGTGGTGCCGGTGCGCGTGTGGGACGCCAATGTCGGGCATGTCGTTGGGCTAAGCTGCGCGGGGGAGTAGACTAGGCGGCTGCGAGTGATGGCTTTCGCTAAGCCTGGTGGCGGCAAGAGAGCAGAAATTGTCGCGATCGGGGGGAAGAGATTTGAGCGCGCCATGGCGCGCGCACACGACGAATATGAGAGCTCAGTCAACGATGATGTCATCCATTATCGCCGGCGGCTGCGTCACAGCGCTTGCGGACCGCGGCAAACTGCGCACCTCGGCGTTTCCCGTCATGTTCTCTCCGCTTCGGCGCACGGACAGATTCTCGCTCAGGCGGCGGCGCGGAGGGTCAAACCAGGGTCAGACCAGGGCGGAACCGTCAACATACCCGACGCGGGTCGAAAGGGCGTCTCGGATAGTCGGATGGGCACTGTCAAGCAGCTCACTCTACCAGCACACCCCACGAAGCTGTATACTGAGGTCAGCCTGGTGAGCTCATCGAGCCGCCTGTCCGACTGTGCTACGTCTTCCTGGTGCGGCTTGCTTCCGGCGCTCCAAGAGACTCTCGCTGCTCACTGCCTCCCTGGCCGATCTCCTTCAATTGAATAGCCGAATACGCGCCCTGCCGGTCTCGAAGCTGCGCTCTATCGCGCAAAGCTACTCGTCCTGTGCTCTCTACTCATCGCCAGAGCTCTTTGTCTTCAAGTGTTTCCGCATCACTTGTCGCCCGCGCGCGCAACTCACCTCGCCAAGGCGGACTGGAAACAGGTTACAATGACAACTGGAGCGCCGAGACGACGTCTCTCCATTGCTCAGACGTACGCGCGCACGGTGGACGCAGGGCATCCCACCTGCGAGGCTGAGCTTGTCCACCGAAGCTCTATGCCTCATTGTAGCGACAGACGCGGAGGCCCTCGTCAAGTGCGTTGCTTACGCCGCGACTGCGTGCAGCGTATCGCGCGGTGAGCCGTCATGCATCTTGTTTCCTAGACATCATGCTGACGAAACGTGCTTCCTCGCAGTGGCACAACATCCTGCGCACCATTGGCCTTTCTCAAACGGGTGATTTTGCGGGTGATTCTATGCACGATCTGCTTTGATTATGCCTTCCAATCGATTTATTCGCTGCGTCGCCGGTACCGCGAGTTTATCCCTTCAGTGCGACCGGGCACTTTCGAACGCTTTATCTCGTCGCTTCGACGAACATGCTCGCCAAAGACGATGGGCTCGCTCACTTTATTGTATGAGTGTGAGGGGCGTTCCCGCTGCAGCTGAGGCCTTCGTACTTTTGAAGGACGCCGTGGGCCGGGCGTGCAAGGTCAGTCGTACTACATTCATCCATTCGCTGACGAAGTTTTGCAGTGAGAGGAGATTGTGCACCTTCCGCAGGCGGCTGGGCGCGCAATCTGATTGACTCACGTGGCCTGTTCGACTTGCGTGAACGACCCGACTTGTGTGAACGACCCGGCTTACATGACTCGACTTGCGCGCGCCAGATTCTATTCAATCCGCGGCTCACTTGACTTGCACGATTCGTCTGGCTTGTACGGCGCCCTCGATCTGCTGGGACCTATTCCTGCGCGATCATTTCTTCGAGCCCCACCAAAATACGACCGAACGCTTCTTGGCGGTCTCACGACTCATCTACATACCGGACGAAGATAATCGAGGTCGGCAGGTCGCCTACGTCGCATCTACAGAAGATCGACACTGCCACTTGACGTTTCATATGCCGTGCGACGAGCTGTGATACTAAGTAGCTACTCCACAAACTATCCCGGCTCTTTCATGATGGGACTATGTATGCCACGTAGTTGGTCCGTGAACTATTCTACTTTTCGACTCCCTGGAAACGCCCGGCCGCTGTGAACCTGTCCTTGACAGTATACCGCCAATTCCTCGACCGCCTCCTTCCCCTCCATCCCTCAGACTGCTTCCCTCCGCAAGTTCATCAGCGTCCGGTTGTAGAATAGCCGAATCCCATGATGCCAACCTCTCGAAGGCGGTATGGGAGGTTGACGCTACTGCAGCGCGGCCGCGACAGAAGACGTGAATTGACGGATAAGATGGGCTTCCTCCGGCGATGGCTGGACGCTTGACGCGAGACTGGCGGCTTCGCGAAGACACGCAATGAGGCGTTGCTCGTCTGACATTGGGTGAATATCCTCCGATTCCGCGGATTCTACCTGGTCGGGGGCCTCATTCATGTCGATGCCACTGGTCTGAACTGCAAACGGACTTGTATATCGGTCGGGGGTCCCATGCATGATGCCATTGAACTGTAAAAACGAGAATGGATATCAGCTGCGCGTGCGTAGATAATATAATGGACGAATGGCCGACACACCAAGTATGTGTTGTCGATTATACAATCCGGCGAAGAAACCTCCTCGATGTCAAATGGCACTGCCAGGGGGCGAAAGGAAGCAACGTATGAGGAACTCACGTCACTGCTCTGAAGAATATAAAATTAACATCGGTCACGCGTGTGTAGAACATGGCGCAATAGACGGACAAACCTGGTCTCCGTGTAGTATATAGGAAGATGTGTCGAGATACCCTGGGGCAGGCTGGAGGTATAGAGGACCCATAGATAATCCTGATTGACCGAAAACATTGACTGCCTGAAGATCGCGCGGGAAAGGGGCCGTGCCACCCGGCGGGAGCCGAGTCGCAGGCAGTGATGGCACAGGCAGCGTCGGGGAGCTGAAGAGCGCCTGATAAACGGGTGTCGGTAATGAGCTGTCACCATCATTCCTTGTCGATGATGGCCGCAGACTTGGGGCCCGAGAGCAACCACTGTCCGAGTGTGACAAGGACAGCATATAGTCTGTCGTTGCGGCTGAGACCTCCCGTAGGCTTTGCAGCTCGGAAGTGCCCCTGTCCTTCCGTTTATCAAGCCACTGATAAAAGGCCTCATGGACAACAGTGAGCGTCTCGTCTTTCACGACATCCTGAAGCTGTTGGTTGATTGCGGGATCGCGTTCTGGCCACATTCGCTGATCCATGTCGACTCGGTTGGACGAACGCCGGCAGGTTTCGGCGTCGGAGGGAGCGACGGATGAGCGTAGGAAGGAAGGAGGGACGGGGCACGCTGGTGATATACAGGAGTAGGGTATGAAGAGGCTGCGCAGTGCTGGACAGCGTGGTGTAGGGCTGTGGAAAATGAGGTCACCTACTTACCTATCCAGTCAAGCATCACACGCGCGGCGCGTGCCGCTCATTGACTTGTGGCCTAGCGGTCACCCAGAGCTGTGCAAGCTTCTTTCGTCAATTTCTTGACCGTCGATAAGACAGCCTTGTGTGGCACTGTGGGTCAATGCATTGTATCAGCCGACGCAGGTATCGCTGGCATTCAGTGAACAATGAACATGAGATCTACAGACATTCACGGACCAATCAAGTCGCGATGCTTGCGAGGGCGTGGCTGCTCCTGAAACGGCTGCAGAGCGTGTTTAACTACAAGAGGAGCTACCACACTGGATCGTGAGAAGAAGAACCGCGTCCGGCGAGCGCCACACTTGCGGGTGCGTGCCCGGCACATGACATTTTCACCCAGCTAGTTCGAACCGAGAAATCTGAACGATGGGATACTTCGGATGACAGCGTCGAAGGACGTCGCCTAGTTTACTTGAGGTCCTGAGGTATTGAAGAAAAAATGCATAGATATCCCGAGGCGCTAGAGCGTGCTGTGATCGTCGTAAATCAGAGAGGATTACACATAGGGTCGTCAAACAAACAAAGCGTGTACAATGGCAAAAAACATACGCCGAAGCGACCAAAGTCTCGTCATCAGGGTCAACACCCGGGTGCAAACAATAGGATGGCGCAAACAATAGAGTGGCCAAGGGCCTGGAAGTGAAGGAAAGGTGTCGAGGGTGGCGACGTGCGTCGACGGGAAATATCGATGATCGTATTCACTGTTTCTTGGTCTTCGACTTGCTCTTCTTATCCTGCGATCGCTGCTCGTTCTGTCGCTCACGTCAGCCTGCAAGAACATCGCGGCCATACCCACCGCATCACGTACCTTCAACATCGACGACTGGTACTCATAAGGCCCCGACCCGTACATCGATTCGTAGCGCCCGTCGTTGGGAGAACCAGGTTGGCGTACCATACCCGACGCGCCCTCGCCTCCGAAATGAGGAGTCGGATGCGTGCGAGGGCGGCCATCAAAGCCTCGCCCGTGCGCATAAGCGTACTCAGGATCAAATGATTGCCTATGATCCTGAAGCGGCGGGCGATCGAGTTCGTATAGGATAGACCTGGGACCGATGGGTTCAGGAAGTTGCTCCGCCCGTGGTGCAGCATACGGGTCTTGCCCGCCGTCTCGGCCTGACCAAGGCGCTGGCGCAGACCGTCCGCCGTAATCACCGTCCCTAGCCGTCCTACCGCCCGAGCTGCTGGAGTCGGTGGCCGACGGTGCGTATGCAAAATCTTTGGTCTGAGCAAGCTGATAAGTAGGAAAGATCAGGAGGCAGACAACCCTGCAGAAAGCGCACCTGGGTGACGCGCGACTTTTCCCCGCTCTCTCCGTATGAGCCGTGTCCCCCGAACCGAGAAAGCCACGACCGTCGCTTTGTAGGCTCCTGCTTATTGGTTGCTGTACCGCTCGAGGTGCTCTGGAATGAAATGGGCGCTGATCAGTCTCTCGCGATAAGTGAGCTTAGCGTCAACTGCGTACCTCGCCGACTCTACTGCCTCGTGGTTCTTCCGCGATATGACCCAGTCCATCGTCTGGCAGACGAGCGACTGCTTGGAGGTTCTGTCTGTAACGCTGCTTGGTCCTCTCCGAGTCGGCGTCTGCCTGTGATGGAGCAGGTGCCGTTTGTTGAGTTTGAGCAGAGCGGGTGATTGCAATCGCATGACCTGTCGAGCCCGAGGACGCGATGCTTGGCACAGGAGAGCTCGTCGATGATGGATTGGAATTTTGCGAGTGGACGCTCCTCGTCGGAGAATTCGTAAGCTTGTCCTTGTTGCGATCCTGAGCCTTCTTCTCTGCGACAACGGACATCGCCTGACGTATCGCGCCAGAGGGTGGCGCTTGAGGGCGCTTGGAGCCGTCGTACGGCGGGAGGTAACTGGGGATGTTGGGAGCCATGAGGGTGACACGAGCAAACTGTTAGCGTGGGCGCCTCTATATGAGTACAATAAGCCGTGGGATGTGGGGTCGAGACCTAGCTGTATACTGCTCGCGATAGAGCACCCGATGACTCACGGACTGTGTATAGCCAAGGTCACTGGGTCGGATGCGCGTCTTTGTCCGCCCCGAAGTTGGACTATCGCGTGGTCCATGGAAGGAGGACGCCGACTGTCGGCATACAGAAGCGTTGAAGGGATCTTCCGATATGTGTGCGATCCCCAGATGCGTCCCGCGGGACTCGACTCTGTCATTGGAAGGACGGACAGTCTGCTATGTGAAAGAGTAATTTCAGCAGGATCAGACTGAGGACGAGAGGCAACAACGTGGTGCAAAGAACTTCGTCGGGTTGCGCGGCGCCAGGTTTCGTCTCGTTCAAACCTAGCTAGTGCTCTCAAAGAGCATCATCTTGCGGCGCGCTCCTGCAAACAGACGTGTGGCCATTTGTACTTTTACCATGAGAGTTGTGGTGCGTAGGGAGACGCGCACAAGCGAGCAAGGGCGTTTCCGAAACTGCTGTGATCTCGCTCATTTCTGTTCGGGGGCAATTGTGAGTCCGATGTGCTGCTGCCAAGCCTGCCAGTGCTGGCATCTTCCGAGCTGGGTCCGGCAACCTCCGACAGAACGAAGCTCCGTCCGTCATGGGCTCACGTGGGCTGGTAACCTTGGCGACACCCACGCTTTTGGAGTGGAACGTGGCGGTGAAACTCATTTCACGAGCCACGTTGCAGAATTCATTTTGCGTCGCTACACTGTACAGTCTCCGAAGCTGCCGGCACACCGCCGCCTTGTCCAAAACGACGATTGTTCGACGAGACTGGGACCAGGGCAACCCTGTGAGCACTGGTGCACTTCCTAACAGACCTCTTCGTGATAGACCTCTCTGCATCGGCCTACCATTCACACGTTTGTGGCACTGCTCCAGTGTCTCCGAGTCTGTCCTTGTAGCGCCCTCATTCATGATTCAACAAACATATCTATACTTACCAGGTTTCATCGAATACGTACAAAGCGAATTAAGCACGCGCCGCACGCGCAATGCGCGCATTAATCCTGTGATCACTCAATTAATGACGCACCAGTTGTCCATTGTTCGATACATACATACAGCAGACGGCCCATACTGCGATCTTTCAGATCAATCCCTTTTCCCGGATTATCTTATCTGACACCGGTGGGTATATAAGACAGGGCGGACCTTGGACTGCTAACTCTTCTTCTTCCCTTCACTCCACCAACGGGCCGTCTGTGACCACCCTCTTGAGTGTTGTCTGCCACGACTTTTCCACGACCCCTCCCTATGCCTTTAATGTCTTCGTGAGTCGCTCTTGTCGATGGCTGGTATCGTCGCTAACCAGATCCCAGGCCCCTGCGTTCCGCCACCGGCGGCAACGCCTCTACGCTCGCAAGCGCCACCAAGGCCATCAAACCTGACGAGGGAGGCGCTAGCAGCGAAGGCTCGCTCAAGGTCGGCAAGGAAAACATCCCGCCCTCCGCCGCTGGCCTTGAGGCAGCCTCCTCCAAGGACCAGGCTGACTCGCGCGACAATGCTGCGTCGCCGGAGGTGTGTGCAGCTCCCGCCATGACACCTGCTTTTCCTTACTTTGAATTCTAGGACCAGCCCGAGGCCTCTCCCGAGGTCGTCACGCTTACCCTTCCGGCCTTATCTGAGGAGGAGCTCGCCGAGATTCTCGAGCTCTCCCGACGCCGCTGCTCGTCCCCCACCGACTCGGAGCCCCCTGAACTCATCTCTCGCCCGGCCACCCCCGAGATTCTCGTGATGAATTCCCGAGCCCCTTCCCCCATCGGTGGCGAGGTCCACCTCGAGACGGAGTTTGACGCTGCGCTCCTCCAAGCTCTGCTCCTAGTGCAGTTGAGGATGGGGAGACTGCCGGATGCCTAAGGATCCGTATTGTACGGATACCAGAACAATCTTTTGCCGTCTGTTTGTCATTGTACTTTGCTACTATTTTATGAGACTGCTATACCTTACTGATTGCTAAACTTGTATAATTGCACGAGACTCTTTGCTAGTTATCCTCATTTGCCCCCACATGCCGTGTGTATTCTTTGGTACGATCTGCAAAACTTGAGGGGGTCCATGCATGAGCGGAAATCATCTCCACGTCGGTCTGAGCTCCAGAACTTTCAACAAGCCTTGGCCTACTCACAGCGTCATGAACATGCATGCATGCAAAGTCTAACGGAAGCAATATGTGGTTCCGAAGTTCTGGTTCCGAAATGAAGCTTGATTGTATTATCACCAATTTCAAATCTCTCGATCTCATTTCCGCATTTGCATCAAGATCATCCAAAAGAGGCACACAACCAGCGGGGCCGACCCTTTGCTGCTCGCCGGAGCACATGTACGGTTCTGGCCTCCCCCGGGCCTAATTGCAGCACGTTGTAGGGGTCCTGGAATGGGGGTATAAGAGGCTATGATTCCCGGGCCGCCCTTCTTTCTCTCAACGTTCACCTCGAGCTCGAGAGTTCGTTCTCATTATTGCGATCCCCGTCGGTGTCTGCTCTCCTCAACAGTCATACACCATCTCTCACTAAGGACAAAAATGACCAAGTACGTGGCATGCTCGTTGCCCTTGTTGTCTGCTGACGAGCCATGCAGACAGCGAACCAAGAAGAGCACGAAGATCAGCGCCGCTGCTCCCGCTCAGGCTCCCGTTCCCCTCAAGCGATCGGCTCGTATTGCGGCAGCGCAGAAGTCATCCCGCTCTCAGGCCACTCGAGCTCCCCTCGTTCCCGTCCCATCCGCTTCCAATGGCAATAGTACCACCGCCCCTGCCCCCACTGCGCCTAGCACAATCGCCCCGAAGCGCATGCTGACGGAAGCTGAGCGCAAGGTCATCCTGCAGGCCTCTCCTGCCGTTTATGAATTCACCAAGGCCGGCGTCCGATGCGCCTACTGCCGCACCGTCATCAAGCTCCCCACTGACGGACGCAACAAGGCGTACTCACTGTGCCCGCTCAAGAAGCACTTGAGGAGTCCCAAAAACCACGAGAGCAAGACGTGCGCGATGCAGGGAGCCCCGGATGGTACCCTGAGCATCCCGGGCCTGGCGTACGCTGCGCCGAGCGCGGCCGACAAGGTGCTGCCGCTCCTTGACCAGCACGACGAGTATTTGCCCGGCGGTGCAAAGCATCAAGTTGACGCGCAGAGCCAACGGTATGCCGCCGATGTCCTTCTTTCGATCCAGCGCCAGAGCGTCATATTTGCACCTGCGTAATCTCGCACGACGAGGTACTGCAGTTCGTTGCACGAATCTGTCTTTGTTTAAGTTATTGATATCACAGTCTTTGTTCTCTATACATACCTACGGTCTGACGAACCTCGACATCTCCCATCACCTTATAATTCCCACGCATTCATCCACGGCATTCGTTCTATACCAGTTGTTCAGCATACGGTGTTTTTGTATACGCATATTTATCTACGTACAATTCGACTCTGTCCTGTACCCGCATGATGATCTCCTCAACGCGCAGTCCCACGTACGTTCCTGCCCCGCTTTTGGCGCCCTCTCTTGCGTGTTTGGAAGGTGAGGTCGAAGAAGCCATCACTCCGAGGGATCGATAAGTCTACCACGCACGCTATATCGCTCCATTCGAGCGTTCCTGGGTACACGTAGTCAGCCACCGCGCAGGGACCCGTGCAAAGACAGCTTATCGACGATGAGACTCTTGAGATCTGAGCATAGAGCCGGAAAAAAGGCTAGCTGGGCGCAATAGCATAGATCGGTGGCGGGACACTATAGCGCAGTCGACGTCGGCCAGGAAGTCCAGCCGAGGGCGTAGCGTAATCGTCAGGTGACAGAACATAGAATACGTGGCTCAGAGCCTATGTTGTGGTAGAGATTCTCTCGCGGTCCGCCGGTGAAGCGAGGGAGATCGATGATGCCTTCCACATATCGTGGTGAAACCACGGCGAGAACACGAGAGATACGGGAGATACGGGAGAGTAGTATCTCCACACGACGTGTTCCGCGCGAAATATAAACACCTTGTTTGGTAAATTTAAGTTGATCTTCCGGGTATTCGAAGAATGATCATACAAAGCCTGAGCTCAAAGCACAGACAGAAAAACTTACGGAAATATCGGATCTTCGCGTTGATCCTCGTGAAGCACGTGTCTGGAGATGCAGCAGACGCAATAGATTTTGATCATGACGAGGATGCGAAGGGCAGGCGCTGAGGTTCGCGTAACGAGAGACCCGTGTCCTAGCTGGCGAAGAGAGGTTGAGGATGTGAGTCGTATGTACGACAGGGCGTCAGAGAGCTCGCGACCAAGCGCTCCGCAGACTGGGATACCTGGCGGAAGATTCAGTGGGACTCGAACGGAGCTCTGAACAACAACACACCTTTCTTCCATCTGTCTCACGCGGATTTCAGCCCGTCGGCTGGTGCTTACAGGTCTGTTCATATGATTGGGCGCGGCAGAGCTGACCGCGACGCGTAGCCTGACTGCGGTGTTGATGCGTCACGCGAGAGTCGCGACAGGAGAAGAATGAGAGTCGGAAGACAAGCGGTTTCCTCCAGTGGAAGTATGGGAAGAAGTAGATGCGGAGAAGTATGACGTAGAGGACAAGAGCGCAGGTATGTGCAGCAGATGTTGAGGAGATGGAAGATGGAAGATGGTGGCAGGAAGTAGGAGGCGATCGACCGCGCGGAGGATCGGTCCGCTCGATCGCGTTCAGAATCAGTTATCATTCTCCGCCACTTGGCTGGTTCTCTCCAAGTTCCCATAATCCAGTCATCATATGACGCCCTGTCTTGTAGATCTGGAATGAAGACGATCTTGCGATCCTGTAATGACCTTCGGGATGCGACTACTGCCAAGGTCGAACCACAAGAAGCCGCAAGGGCATCTGCAGGGGGCTGGAAGCGTCGACGCGCAAAGGTCGAGAGCGCAATCCTGACGATACTTGACTGAACAGATGCTGATCTTCTCGCGCTATGCACAACTTCGGTGAGAGCAACTCTCCATTATCTCTGCACCAAAAAGGGCACGGATCCGTTGAAGTCTAGGTGGGTCCAATCCTTCAGCAACATCGTGATTCGTGAAGACTCACCCACCTATCTAGAACAGCGATTGTTCGCCGCATGCATAAGCAAGCTGAACATGGCGCGTCGTAGAAAACAACGTATCTGACTGCGCATCTGTCGCATCTGCGCTCACCTTGCCATTCCGCTCAAGCAATAGGAACGCGGGCGACCCCAGCGCCACGGCTCGAAGGACGTTTCTCGTCGTCAAGGGCACTGGCAGAATGAAGTGCACGGAATGGCAGCAAGCACTGTCGACTGTAGCCGGATCGCGAAAGGATCGTAGTTGTGAGTACAGACGGGTCCACCGGTGAACTATTCGAGGAAGCTCACCATATGTTCATGCTAGTTTCCCTCGCGCACCGAGGGGGCAGACGCTGCTAACTGTCTCGGTCGCGCCCCTTGGATCGAGGATGTACTCGCAGAGACCAGTCTGTTCGTTGGAAGAGGCAAGTCCGAAGCAAATGTGCGAGCGGCACTGCAGAGAGTATGTAAGTCAATATCTCGCGGACTCACCACAATCTTGTGTCTCACGGATGTCCAGGTCAGACGGCACCTCGGGTGTGAAGATTGAGCCTTCGAGTCGTGTGAGCGTTCCAGCAACCGTTCAAGATAGAAGTTAGCGGAAAAGGCAGAAGTGAGCGACATCGGCAGTAAGCACATCCTTTGACTTGTAGAGCGCAAGACTTACACCGATTAAAGAACATCCGTAGGCTTCGGCTGTTGAGCTCTGACGGCGAGGGTAGCTGATTCTTCCCGCACGCGGGCCGTGGACCTCACTTCTATCTGAGTCATGTGCTTCTCGCTAACGAGCTGCCAGTTGTTCGAGGACTAGGCATTTTGCAAGTCCGTGGCAACGTGGTCTCAGCCCGTAAAACACTCGCCGGTAAGTTCAGACAAGCGGCACATCTCAGATTGTACTGACGTTTATACAAGGGCTCGAGCGGGGCTCGACTTTCGGTAATCTGCCGTTATTGTGATGGGGTGTTCTTGTGGCAATGTCCCCGCGCCGTCGAGGTCGCTTATCATTGGGCCGGACGTTCGCCCGTTTCCCGTGCTGCCCGCCACCAGTGAAACTCATTTCCCGAGCAGCGAATGAACACTGGTTTCCTATTATCACACCGACGGCACGCTTCGTCGGGGTTCCGCGCGGAGCTTCTGTTGCTGCGAGGATTTTTCGAGCACCGCCCGGCAAACGCGATCGAGATCTTCTGGCCGCTCTTTGAGGCATGGCCGCCCTCTTCTCTGTAAGTACATCAGCATTTATGCGAGCCTGCTCCCTTATCAGCCGTATGCAGATGTACAATTATGAGGACGACACGGGCGCACAGATGGGAAGGTTGAGCAACGCGCGCCCTGCCGAGCAGCATTGACTTAGAGTTTAGGCTGGGAAACATTCGAATCCCCTGTTCCACCGGGATCCACGCGTGTGTGCCGAGAACACCGGAAACCACGCATGTATAATGAAGTCCGGCTTGCATGACTGATCGATGAGACTGCCATTGTCCTCCGCAAAGGGGTGACTATATGGAATTGGGGCACGCGTGCGGCGGCGCGAACTGCGTCGTCCCTTTGGCTTGGACCGGGGGTCCCGGGGGTATATTAAGGTAGGACCCTTCGAGGGCCCGTCAGACTTCTCTTCGACCTTCACCCGAGTGCACCTTGCCACGAGCTTTAACAATCTCGCCCCCGTTCTGCCACAATCTTCCCTACCTTATCCTTTATTGCTTTCGCTCATGGCGTCGTGAGTACTCTGTCCTTTATATATTCATTGCCGCTGATCTCTCTTTCAGATTTGAGCATCCCACCCAGGCCTCGGTGCCAGCCATTCAGGTCATGACACCGACCGTGCCGGCCACGGCGCCGATCACTCCGGTCAAGGGCGCCCCCGCTCCGCCTCACGCTACCTCGCCTGTTGACTACGAAAACATCTCTATGGCACCCTCGACTCCCCCCGTGCGCGGCAAATACCCCTCTGCCTTTGGACTAGACAAGATGAATTTCGATCTCTGGGATGCCGAGGTGCGAGAACCGTGGTATCCTTTTTCGCCGCCACTAACATCGCCTATGCAGCTCGCCTTCACTCCCGACTCGTCGCCCGTCCGCCCTGCTCGCACTCACCGCAGGAGCCTCAGTCCGGTGCCGTCCCCTGTCTCGAGCCCCGTACAAGCCCCCGCCTCAAGCCGTGCGTCGGTGATCGAGTTTCCCCACGGCCGTCAGCTCGCCTGGAACTCGGAGCAAGCAAGGGTGTTCTACCCGCCCGTCGCCAAGCTCCCCCCCGGTCCCAAGATCCCGAAAAGGTCTGTGGCGCACGAGCCTCTTCGGACGCAGGTGGACGTCGACATGCGTGCGCAGATGCGGGTCCGCGAATGGCTGCGCGAAGTTGCGGAGGGCATGGCGCCCCTCGGTGGAGTCCTGTACGGTGACAAGGCATCCGACGCCGGGACGGACGCGGTCAGCGATGTCGACGTTCTCCTCGAGGCCGCCCGCCAGCGCTTCGAATCTGTCCATATCCAGTCTGAGAATGGGCATGACTTCGTGGCTGACCCGTACGACTTCCCTGTCGCCGTTACCGAGAACGCGGGAGTGCCGTTCGTTCAGGTCGTCCTGCCGACCATCCCGGAGAAGCACCTCTACCACTCCTACCCTGGGGTTCCTAAGGCGTCGGGATACGTTTGAGTGGGTGCTCGGACTTCCACTGAAGACAATGTCCTTTCTTCTTTGCTTGCATGACCTGCTCTGTATGCTACTAGATTCTCCTAACGCGCATAATCTCTGACTATGAGCCTTCTTCGCAGTCTCCCGACATCTTTCATTCATATACGATCTAGTCTTCATTTTTGATCCTTCCTACATCATTGTATCTTGCATCTTCTTGTCACTCGCTCAAGGCGAGCGTTCATTGGCCCCCCTGTTTCGTTTTGCACACCAGCCTTACTGCAGTCCCTGCCACATCGTCTATGCATCCGACATAATCTTATTTATACACTATCGTGCTAGCGCATCTACAACAGCTATGACATACATATCGCTTGTGAGCAGAGAGCAGCTACAAGCATCGAGTCCGTACATACCAGCCGAAGTTCACGTCGTGAACTGGTCCGAGTCGGGAATCACACCGGTGAGCCAAATCCGATCATGATCTGAGATAGCCCCGTCTGCAGTTGGCCACGTTCCACCACCACTTGCCGCTGCCTTTAGCATGAATCATCATGCTGCTCGTCGCTCGACCTTGAGTTGCTGTTTGATTATATCTTCTGCACCATACATGGTCACCACACAGTAGTGGCATGCAGCTGCCTCGGCTGCTCGGAGGAGCCGAAACGGGGGTGTTGCCTTGCGGCATTCTTTCCATTATGGGCATGATAGCCGAGCCGCGGAGCCTGAAATACGGACCGGGGGATTCATTCCTCACTGCTCAGAGCGAACAATGGGTCGTTCTTCGGCACTATCCGGCATGGTGTGTCCCATTGTGTGCCTACTGGAGGATGCCGATCTGCCGGGGTATAAAGGGATAATGGGCAACAGGGTCTGGCTCTTCTTCAACGTTGTCCTACCATTCTGTGCCGCGCTTTGCCTGGCATCCTATCACACGTTCGCCCCCACTCATCCCACAACTTCACCAACCATCTTCTTTCAGTTATCCTCAAATGACGGACTCGTGAGTCTCCTGGATCTCATTGTATGTCCCGGGCTGAACTTCACTCCAGTGATCCTCCGAGATACTCTCTGCGAACGCGCAAGCGCGCCGCGCCAACCCCCACCCCGGCATGCAAACCAGCCCCCAAACGCGCTCGAGGGTCCAACCCCAAAAGTGTACTTGCCACGATCGCCTTCGACCGCGCCGTCGACTCACATACTATGCCCGCCGTCGCCAACTCAGCTGAACTGCCCACCGCCACAACAGTCACGAAGCGGAAACGCGCGGCCCCCGCCCGTGGTACTGAGAAGAAGGACTCGTCCACCTATCACAGGCGCTGTCTCCGTGCATGGCCAGGCGCCGCCGCGTTTTCCGTCCACGCCGTCCGTTGCGCACTCTGCAACGATGTCATCCAATTCTCGAAAGGCGCTAAGCATGGGCCGTACTCCTGGCATAGCGCTCTTCGTCACTGGAAGGACCAGCATGATCTGCCAAACATTGAAGAGTGGATCGTTAAATGCGATCTGGAGGGATACGATCGCCCCTTCCCCTACCTGGAATCTTGCTCGCAGGCCGGAGAGCGGTTGGCAGATGAAAGCGGCGCCAAGAAGAAACGAGGCACGGCCAAAGACTGCCGGCGCTATGCCGACTCGCGTGCGCCCTACGGGCAAGAAGGCGATATCTGGTTCGGCATCCGCAAGCCTGACCTGTACGCCGAAGGTGATCAGCCAAAGGCGAGTGACAGGCAAGCCTTGCGCTTGGGACCAGGGGCCGAGATGGAGCTTGGTGGTGCGAGGCTATTGAGCACAACGGTGGTGGCGCCAGAGATCTCGCAGGATAGGCTTGACGAGCATGACGCCGACGCCGACTCCAACGATGCCGACTTCGACGAGGATCCCGACACTCTGCCCCCGCGCTTCAAGTTTGGCATGCGAAAGGCGCGCTGCTCTCCTGAGGCGTAACATGATCAGGCGTAGCTGTTCCCGCAAGCGTGTCATCGTATATATGCGCATCATGGGCCCCATGTCCTGTCTTGTACTTTAGATACCCATCCGCGTTCTCGCGCATGAGCGTCATGCCCGACCCTCACACTCGCTACTTCTGCTATTTAGCATGGTACGGGGCCTGCTCCTTGTTTACCTATGCTGTCATTCTCGCCGCATGCACACCCCAACACGTAGCTACTGTTCTCATCATGCATACTTATCCCTTTTACATATATATGGGACATCGTAGCATTGTATTTATAAAAGCTGGATGATCTTGAAATTGCAAGTACCGTCGCTGTTTGATGGCTCGTAGTTCTCGATGCAGATGCGGCAGCGCTCTTGGCTGAAGCTCAACTATCAATCACGTGGCTTGTCCGTGACCGCATTGAATTTGAAATCTAAATGATGATGACTCATGACGTATTCCTTACTTTCCTCCTCATCGCGCCCGCTGTGTCGCAAGAGTCCGGCCTTCGTCTTCCCTTACAAACGAGCATCTACGTCTTAAGATGCCGATATCTGTCTTCACATATCAGTTTCTCCGGTCCAAAAGGACTGGAAGCCAGGCGGACTCCATCAGGCTGAGCTTGCCACGTTATTCTGCCATTGGCGGTGCACATCACCACCGCCCGGCGCCTTGAGTACTTACTTGTTCAGCACAATGAGTACAAGGAGTTGATGTGACAGGCGAGCTCTTTAACATCTTCTCATCACAAACGATTCCCCTCAGGCGCGCGCTTAAGGCTGTCCAGCCAAAAAGTGGATTCTGTGACCAGGACCAAGATCCCACGCCTTGTTTTCCTGGGGCCAAGAGGCGCCTACACTCACGGCCGATGCAGACTTTGTATACAGCTTTTTATAGCAGATTGATGGGGACCAAGAGTTTATGGGCGGATTTGGCCTTCCTCTGGCGTATAAGAGCGGAGTGCCATTTTGCCAGGTTCTTCGTACCTCTCAGTGACTTCTGCGCCCACCATCAAGTGCTCTTCACTAAAACCTCCTTCAAACAAGCTGAGCTCATCATGGCGCTAATCTTTCGAGCCGACGAATCCATTCCCGAGCTCGACGATTATGGGCAGCCGCTCGTCGTCTTCGTCGAACATGTCGACGTGGACAAGGGCGAGGTCTACATATCGCAGAATCCAGGTATCGACTTCGTTATGGCACGCCCTATTTCCTTCGGTTGCATCCGATTGCTCGACGTCCTCGACGATATCCACCGAACCGCGACTGGCGATGCCACCGCACTTCGACTGCAGATCCTCACTGAGCGCGCAAAGGCTCATTCGAAGCGGAAGCAGATTTTCGAGTCGACCGCGACGTTGTTCGAGGTATGCGTAGTCTGCTCGCTGTGGCAGACCTGTACTTATCTCGCTCGCACTAGGAACTTCCGCCCAAATCGCCGTCAGACTACATGGCCATCGCAGACCCTGTGGCTTGGGGCGTAAACGACATGCGCGAGATACTTCACCCCTTCAGTTATCGTATCATTGACCCCTCCGGTGCTGCCTCTCTCGCTGTCGACACCACCACCCCTGTCTCTGAGAACGCATCCTCCTCGCCCGCCGCTTCATCGGATCGTGATGTGCCTGCTCCTTCTACCGGCTTTTCCTCGCTGGCATCAGGCTCCGCATCCCGTTCTACGAGCAAGAAACGCGCCTTGCCTGAATCCCCTGAAGAGGATGAGCACGAGCCCGCTCGCAAGCGTATGCGGGATTCTTCCTCCGTCGTCGCGCAGGTCTGTAGCGAGCTCGTCGAAGGGCTTGAGTCCTCCATCGAGTTTCTTGGCGACAGGGAACTAGCTGAGGAGGGCACATACATATGGACCACGACGAAGGAGCGCAACCCCCGACCTATACGCACGCGCCGCGCAAAAAAGGCTCGCAGGGCAGAGCTCGAGAGCCAGCACTCCTCTCTGCCACAGCCGGATCCAGTTGATCGCAAGGGCAAGAAGCGCGCCGTGCCGGTCGACGAGGATGATGACGACGACTACCAGGACGAGCAGGAGCGCTCACCCAAGCGTCTTCGCCAGAGCAATGTGCCCTACCTCAACCCTGCCGAATGGTCGGATGCGGATGCAGAGGGCGAAAACGATGAGGAATATATCTATGTTCCTGCGCCCGGTCCTCGCATGCCCTTCGGCTGGAAGACTCCCGCCGCCCCTTCGACGTCTACCGCGGTCATGTCTACTGAGCCTCCTGTCACTCGTGCGAGCAAACGGTTACGCGCTTCCACCTCAACTACTGGTACCAGCCGCGCTCGTCCTTTTACTTCGACTAGCACTCGACGTTCTCGTCGCTCGCGCGCCACCGGTAGTACAGCTACGACCGCTCCCGCTGCTACTGTTGCTGCTCCCACGTCAACCGACGCTGCTGACTATATCCTCGGTCGCCTCAGCTTCCCGGCCCCCATCCGTCGCCGTCTTACTTTCCCTGACACGCCTGGGCACGTCAACTTTGGGTTCGACAATGTACAAGCTAATTCGTTTGTGTGCAGCATCTGCTCACTGCGAACAGGCGGCATGGGTGACCTTTCTCGACATGTTCTCACGCACATTCGGTGTCCTCGGGATGGGTATGAGGGGAACGAACCAAAGAAAGCCTCATTGTATCGCTGCTCCTGCGGGAATGAATACGCCAGGCTCGACCCGCTGAAACGACATGCGGACAAAAAACGACATGTGTATGAAGCCAAGGCGCAGTGCGAGGAAGAGGTAGATGCTTGTCTGAAGTGGCCAGAGCTCCAGCTCATCATTCTACAGATGCTTGTAAAGAGACCCGACAATTCCTGGGCCTCTGTCCAATTTGAGATTCGCGCCGACGACTGATCTGTGCGCTTCTGTTTTTCCGTATGAATTGGGACTCGTTGTGTTTTTTGTGCTTTCTACTTTATTCTTCACTCATAATCCCTTTCGTGTCCACATCTTCTCGTTTATCTTCTTCGCAAGCCGATTCTCCATATCTATACTTGAACTTGTCTCTGATGCGCTACGTTGTCCTTCAATTATAATAGTATTTCTCTGTACCTCCTCTAGCTACCTTTTGCAAATCAATATGAGCGAATTGGACAAATATTGCTCTGCTTGTCACTCTTTGTTCTTATGGGTCCACGCTGATCGACATCAAATGCGACTTGAACCGTCCCCCCGCCGTCCCCCCTTTGACCTCCGTCAACTGCGCCGCTGGTTGTCTTCCTGCATCTCGCGCTCTCTCGGAAACCTGTCTCCTACTGAAAGCCGCTTGCTAGCCCTCATTGTGTCGCCATGCCTCGAAGCTCAACGAGCCCACGCCTCTTTGTTGCCCAAGGAGCGGCCCTACTCTGTTCGCGCTGAGCAGCGCGACTGTCATGGAGGCATCCAGACTTTACCCATGGGATTTGGCTCGTGACGGAACAAGGTGTGCATAGCTCAAATGTGGCTGCAGGCATCGTACGAGGTGCGTTGGCCGATGACGGCGCTTCCGCATTGCTTTCTGACCTCCAAATTGCAGTCTCCAAAGGTCGCAGCCTCCGAAGGTACTATGTTGCTGTCTAAAAGGGTCGGCGCTCACGCTGAAGATGGCGCTCCATCTTCCATGGTCTTGCATCGTCCTTTCCATTCGAACAGACGCGCGTATCAAGCACACGAGCGTTATCGTCTCCCCCTTTCCCTCGTCGCTTGCACATTCTCGTCTGGGATGATCAAAGCCTTGCCTGTGTCGTGCGATACACATATACGTGACCTGACGAATATGGGGGAGGGCTGTCCTCAGCAATTCGGTCTCCGCCTCCCATAGCCCTCCGCCGTCTTACGGACCCCTCCCATGTCTTCATCGCGCAGCTCGTGCTCATGCTATGCGTCAGTATATTTCCCGCTGGCAACCGTTCAACTACCTCGAAACCAACCTCTTCTGACCAAACTTCTGCGCAGACCAACCATAATGAACAGCGTAGGTTCTCGTGCCCCAACCCCCGCGAATACTTAAGTACTTATCTCAAGAACCTCGTCGGCATCGCCCTGCAGAAGCAGCTGTCGATCGTTCGGGGCTTCACTCAGCGGACGCTCCAGTCTGCTTGCACGATTCGTTATGTTCGTCACCGAAGGTAAGCAAAAGCGCTTGCGTACATGCACGTTCTACTACCGCGCCGGGGGGGACCACGTCTCGGATGCTCTGCCAGTCCTGCTTCTGCCGCTGCCGTTACAGTCGTCCGATTGTCACTCCGCATTTCCAGCGATACCATTTGGAGCTGCCTACTCGTGGTCGACGTTGAACGTGCCTACTCATATGCATCGCCGCCTCGTGCTACGTGTAAGTGCACATTTAGTTCAGTTCGGGTTTTACACTATCCCTTTGTCGGTCCGCGACATGTGTACAGTATGTACTTCACTGAAATGAATATAGTGATTTAAACTGAACCATGCGTTTAGAAGCAAGCCGGATACATATGTGAAGGGTTGTGCACAGGCAGTAAAGTACTTATACGTCCTGTGGCTTTCTCCTCGCTCCAGAGCTTGGCGAGCAGCCAGAGCAATGCGCGACGGGCTCCCGCTCACGCGGCGCTGCCCTGTCCGGGCTACTTGCAGGTAGCACGCACGCTACGGTAGTAGATCTTGGCTGGATCTCGGATCTCGCACTCGATGTGGCTGTGCAGACTCATCTCGGCGTTATCCCCCACGTGTCAAAGCTACCTGCTCCCGCTCACATGCATCCACCGTTGGTGTAGACGCGCGCAATCTCGCTCTTTGAGGTCTGCTATGCACCCAGAGTAACTCTTGGTATCCTCTGCTGTGCGGACCATCGGCGTCTGGAACCTTCTTGTGACGGTCATTGACAGCCCGCCCCGACCAGGCGCTCAGCCAGGTGCACGTTGGCTGTACATTGTCCGGTATGCAGTTTACGTCTAGGATACTTTAACACTCAACTCACGAACATTAATAGAGTCAACGGGCGGCTCTTGGCGACAAGTAAATGGTCACAGCCTCGCCGTTGTGACGCGCGAAGGCCCATTGTTCGTGACTTATGGATTGGGACCCCGGAACACCGGTGCCCATATCAGGCTCGTTTCTTCTATCGTGGGTGTGATGTATCGGATACTGCCGGCGGGGTACAAAAGCTGCTGCGTCCTTGTTCCCGGTCAGCCTCTCTTTTTCTCTTCCACCTAAGCCGTCTGCGACCGCTCTTGCCTGCCACGACCACATCACGATTGCCACGCACTCCACCATCTACTGCTATAATGTCCACGTGAGTCTACCCGTCGTTGGACCTCGACGCGTCCTGACAGTTTCTCCAGTACAACCTCGCCCATCGCTGACAAGCCGGCGGCGCCGACCACCCCGGTTAAGGGCGCGCCTTGCGCTAGCGCATCCTCGCCTATAGCGCCCGGCAAGGAGAACACGACGCCGATCTCCAAAGCCGCGGAGGCTGCCGAGCCCTCAATCGACGCCGCCAAGATTGAGGTGTGCCGACTTGCTTCTCTTTCACAACCTCTGCTGACTTCCTCTGCAGGATGCGATCGTCCCTAAGCATCTCACCAACTCGTCTAAGCCGCCTATTCTCTCCCAAGAGATACTTGCCAACGCACCCTGGCGCCAGCCCGACGCGTTCAGCGAGGAGGACCCCGTGGTCATCGTCTCCCCCGCCTACGTCGCCGCCGATACTATTCCGACCGCCCCCCGCTTGGTCCCCCGCTACCGAGAGCGCTTTGCTCTTTCGGAGGCCGACTGGAACTCAGACTCTAGCAGCGACTCTGAGTGAAGACCTGTCGTCTCGTCACACAGGTTGTCGTCTTGTTACTTGTGCACTACTGTCATGCCCTCATTACCTGTACTTTATTGATTTCTGAATGATTGTAATTGCACTATCTGATTGAACCCGAGTGCGTTGTGGGGGAAGGAGCCGCGGAACGGCCTGTCGGTGTTCCCGAGTCACACTGCTCAGTCCCGTATGCTCATAGCGGTCTGCTCTCAAGCATCATCCATCTTTATTGCCCTCCTCCCCACGCAATTCATGCTCAGCCATAGGATTACAGAGACTCGACATTTCTTGCCACGAACTCTACCGCCGGGTCCGGTCACAAAGGGAGCAAAACGAGGAGATCATTGATCACATCACTGTTCATTTTGGGATTTACCTTTTATGTCGCGATCTTCGATCAATCTCTTTCTACTCATCCATAAATGACAGTCGTATGTGGAAATGACCGAGGGACGACAACACCAGATCGAATGAGACGGCTGGCCTCCGCTTTGCGGACACGTTGCGGGGTCCGGGCACTAGGGTATAAAGGACTTGCGGTTCCGGACGTTGTTCTTGCCCGTCTCACCCTCCCAGCACTCACCACTGAACCCTCCAAGCATCCCAACGACATCCAGCTCACCCATTTACTCGTTCCTCTCCCCATTGTCTCTGCACTGATTGGCACACCTCTGCCGCACTCTCCTGTTCCATCGAAGTTGATAATATGGCTATGTGCGTGGCACTGTGATCTTGGCTTTGTTTGACACTCATAGTCCACCTGCAGCGAGACACCATCCTCCCGAAAACGCTCCGCGGCCAAGACCACCACTTGCCTGTCCCCCAAGACGCGTCCTCAGCGCGCCTGCGCCGCCAAGACTGCTGCCAAACACTCCATCCTCGCGGATATTACTCCCCCCGCCGCTCGCACCTCCACCTCCAAGTCACAGCGCGTCACCGCCGCCAAGGCAGGTTCACAGACCACTCGCGACGGGCCTGGCCGCTTTGACATCCTCTCCAAGTCTCGCGCGGTCTGGGAGTTCAACGAGGAGCAGGTCCGCTGCTTCTGCGGCCGAGCTTGGGCCATGGACCGGCGCTGTGGGGGGTTTAACTACCACAGCTTCAAGCGGCACGTATATAGCGTGCATGGCGGCAGCAGACCCGAGGACGTGAGCGATCCTGGCGAAGGACTGTTCATTGCACGGACGCCCGAGCTTGAGGCGATATGGAGGCAGAGGGCGACGGCGATGCCATTCAAGTCCAGCAGCAAGACTATCTATCCTGGTGCTGGGGCGCCGGCTACGGTCAGCAGTCCCGGAATTGATCTCCTCCTGCGAGCCGCCGAGCATCTGAAGGGGCAGGAGAACCTTCATTGGGAGAACCTTCATTTGCTCGCATCAGTAGCCTCCACCGCTGTGGAACTCTTTGTGTAGGCCTCATCGGCCCCAATCCTCGCACACTCACCTCTCCAGTACATCCTCTCATGTAAGGCCCGATCCCACGATTTGTATGCCCATGTTCTCCCTTGTTTTACCTATCTGCTGTCCCGGATCCCTGTACCGTACCGTGATATGGCTGCTGGCCGGCCTGCTCGTTTCTGATGTCTGTGATATCACATTGCTCCTCAGTACTATACTGCTACCATCTATAATCCGCTATGTTACTTACATTGTCCGCTTTCGTCCCTTTAGTGTTGGGAAATTCCATTGGTTTCTGCATCGGTCAATCGGGCACCCTGAACAACTGCAAGCAGCGCCTGCTATCCGTGAGTCGTCACTCATGTTCCTCTATCCATACATTGAGCACTATACTACACGCAACGCCCGTTCACTGCCAGTCCACCCGCATCACCTTCCTCCCTACGCCCTTCGTCCGCTCGAGCACTGTCTCCACCCGCCCGAGACCGCCCTCCTCCACCGCACGCACGAAATCCGGGACTCCGCCACCTACGCCAAAATAGAGGACCTTCGCCGCAACGAGGCTCGACGGTAGCGAGAGCGGCGCGATGTTGGATGGCGGCGCCGATGACGAAGACGACGATGCAGCAACAGGCGACGACGCAGCGGCGGCAGACGACGACCCAGCAGCGACTGACGGTGCCACAGCAGAGGAGGTTGATGACCCAGAGCCCGCCCCGCAGGCGCTACGCATAACGCCGATGAGCGCTTCCAGGGACGCCGTGCGGTAGATGGTCTCCGACGTCAACACTAGGTCGTACGGTTCGAGGTCCACGGTGGTCTCGCCGGGTTCACCGGCCTGGGAGCGCTTGCCCAGCATTCCCTCCCAGCTCCCGGACACCAGCTCGAGCTCGATGTTGCGCTCTGCAAGGGTAGTCAAGAAGGCTGCTTTGAGCGTTGGCGTGAGGTGGATATCGCCGGGCACCGTAGCGTCAAGCGTAGTGGTGGATGGATTGCCAAGCTGCGCATCGGCTGGGGATGGCGAAATGGGAAGATCTGCCATTATGGAAGTCAGCAGAAAAACTAGGATTGTGACAGTGAGAAGGAGAACCTGTCTCTGTCTGTGCAGACTCCTCGTCTTCGGTGATGGACGACAGAGCTGGATTAGGAGCCTCAGCGGATTTTCCTTGCGAGGCCTCGGGTTTTTCCTGACACGCCGCGAAATCGGGGGATGCGCGGTATGCGGCGGAGGCGGGCGATAGATCTGAGGGTATACTGATCAGTGCATCGCAACATGCTGAATTTCGATGAGCACTTACACCAAGCGATGAGCACGTTCGGAAGGGTGATGAGCTCGAGGACGGACGCGTTATAGTCCTGGAGAGTTATCTTGGTACGGGGGACATCCGATGGCTTCCTTTCGTCCTTGAAGATTTCGTGCAGAAGGTAGAGCGACGGGACGGCCGTACCGCAACCAAGCTACGCAAGCGATCAGGCCGGCAGTCATGATGAATTCGGGTCGGCGCACGCACCTCAAGAACCCTTCTCCCCACCCACACGCTGCTCGCCACCAAGCCATAGCTTGTTCCCTCGGACGCTTCCTTCAGTCCATCAAGATAGTCAACCAAGTCCAAGCTACACTCCCAAGTCTTCAGCCCGCCCTCGTAGACACCGGGGACCAGATCGGAAGGCGCGTCGAGGAAGGCAGGCGTACGTGTCTGGTCCGACTGCACACCGTCACCCTCGCCCGTCGACCCTTCGGTGGGAAGAGCAACATCGGCTTCCGCGATCAGCTGATAGCGCGCGTCGAAAAGGTCGCGTCGCGCCAGAGTCAGGCTTCGTCCAGAAGCGAGGGGAATATCGAGGGGCGAGTACGATATTACGTCTGGGAGGGTTTCAATCTGACCTAGCAAGGGTTTGTCAGTTGCGAATGGATCAGAACCAGAGGTGGTTCGCGAAAGGCGCCATGATCGGTGGGCGCGTCTGTGTGGACGCGTTGGAGAGGGGATTGTAGTTGTGCCCAGTACCACGATAGAAGAGCGAGGAACATTCAATCACCAGTTTCTCGATAGAATGGCGGGTGCAAGCGGCAAGGTTGGAACGCGCAAGGTCTGCGGACTCGGCGCTCTCCGTGGGCTTGTCTTCGAGAGTCATGTTCTCCAAAGCGCTCGTGTCTGCGTCTTCGAGATCAAAGTTGAATTTGAAGGACATGGAAGACTTTGAAAGAGGGGGACTATGGAAGCAGGAAACAAGACAAGGTCAAGGTAAAGAACAACGCGCTCGACTTTCCGACGAATTTCGTGACGCCGACTTGACAGACTGAGTGACGTCATCACAGACGGCAAATGCCGATAGACTTGTTGATTGAGCTACTTACGAACTTCTAACTTCCGACGAGGCTCTCTAGCGAGGCGTCGCCGCGTCGTACTTATTCACTGCAGTCCGACCTCATCACTAGGAGAGCACTCAGTCTTCACATCGAGGATGAATCAAGAAGATGTGCGCCGTCAATTTGCAACAGATATAAGTACAAGATAATTCACGACATTCCGACTTCGTTCCTTCATCTAGACTCTACGCAGCGTCGTGCTCCTCCAAGTACGCCTCAGCACGCTCCTTGGCCTGCTCTCCGACGTTGGGGTCTGATGCGGTCGTCAGTAACCATTATCGCCAGCTCAGACACAACCCACTGTGCAGCGCCGCCTTGTATCCTCGGATAACATTTGCCTCGTTCTTGCCGCCGCTGCTGCCGCCCGTAGATCTGCCAGTCGTCGCGCGGGTGCCCGGCTCCGCCTCGTCGTCGTCGGGGATGTCGTCGGGGTTCTGCGGGTCCTCGAGGATGTCCTCATCGTCGTCGTCGATGGCGCCGACCTTGGTGCCGGCACTGCGCGGCGCTGTGTTCGGCGTCAGGACATCGTTCAAGATAAGTCAAAGGGTCAGATTCACCAGAACTGCGCGTCGGCGCCTCGTCGAAGTCGGCGCCCATGTTCTGGAGGCGCTCGGCCGCAGACTCCTTCGCCTCATCGCTGACGCGCGGGTTGTGGATAGTGGCCTTGAGACCGGCGGCGACGCGCTGGGGGTTCTTATCTTCTACGAGCGATGGTCAGCAACGTATGATCAATAGCGCAGCGGAACAAAGGACGTACGAGACATGGTTGCGATGGAAGTTGTTGGGGTGGGTGGATGAGTATTCGAGTGGAAGAGAGATTGGTGCTGAAATGCCCGCCCTCGTCCGCTGGGTTATATACCTGCAAGCACGAGATTATCTGCGTCAAGGATGACTTCGCGTATGACACCACCCCCCTCGTCACGAAGCTTGCTTGCTCCGCGTTGCCGGCATGAACTCCTGGCACGAACTCCTCACTTCAGGGTCGCTGTCTCAAAGAACAATGATTCTGAATGCGCAGCGATGGCGCGCGAAGAATCTTGAACACTCGTCTTACCTACATAACGCGCGCTAGCGTTGTCGGCATCGCGACGCACCATTAGTAACGGTCAAAGTGGGTTGAGGATCCGCTGAGGAAACCGTTGAGGAAAGGTTGAGCATCGAAGGCTCAAACGCTTCCTCAACCGTTTCCTCAGGTGTCTTAAAAGGACCAGCTACTAGAGCTGGTCCTTTTATCCTCAAACGTTTGAGCCTGAGCCTTCCGCTAGTGCCTTTGATTACTGCATATGGTATTGGTACAAACACATGTAAACTAGGAGAAAGTGCGGCATCCGAACATGAAAATAATTCAGCCTTCATCCTCTGCTCAGACCACGACACCATGGCGGGCCGTAAGGCAGCCGCCCCGCAAGCTACCACAAAGACGGACCCAAAGCCCAAAAAGGTGTCGAAGGCAAGGGCAGCCGCACTGGCCATGCCGGCCGACGATGGTGGCACGAGTGATGGTGGTGACGAACAGGAGGCCGATCCCAAAGAGCGTACACGGTATGTTGAAAGGCATAGCACGTCGATGTGACGGCTGATAACCTTCAGCTGGACCCGTGGAATGGAGCTAGGCATCGTCACGACCATCAGCGACAACCCCGCCATCCAAAACAGTCTGTTTCCGCCTGCGAAGATGGCTACGCAAGGCCGAAAGCTGAAAGACGCGAACACCTTACCAAAAGAGTCTGCATACTGGGGCCTCATCGACGGTACTCTGAAGGAATCAGAGGAGTACAAGGCCATATGGCCGTCGATCGCCAGCGACGCGCAGAAGAGGAAGCAGTGGGTCAACAAGACGAAGGGGAAGTTACGGAAGTACGTACTGTATCGTCTCTGATGTCCGTATGCTTACACACTCGTAGAATGGTCAAAACCGTGAACGAGTGGCGAGAGACGCTGGGGAAGACCGGCGAGGGCCTTCACTCGAAGGACGAGGTGGACACGACGAAGCCCAACAGATTCACGAACCTGCACGGTGCGTTAGCTATGACTCTGCACATGCAACACCTACTGATGTTCACAAGACGCTTGCATGGCCGACTGCCCGTACTTCTGGGAACTACGGAACATCATCGCCGAGCGCCCCAACCACGTCCCTCAAGGTGTTGGCAACAACAGCTCTGCTATCGACATGAGCGCTCTTCAGCCACAGCAGCCTGACTTGGGCACTCCCTCGAGTGCAGACGAGTGCCCCGCACCTTCTGAAGCCGGATCGCCTGGACCAGCGGAGTACGACGGCCATCATGAGCAGTCGGATGCAGACGAGCTCAGAACCGAGGGCATCTCGGATGACGAAGCCCACTCGGAGCCGCGCGAGACGACTATCATCACGCACCATAGCCCAAACACTGCACACCCTCCCATCGCGGTCTTACCACCGGACAGCGACTCGGATGTCGAGTTCCCTACTGAAGTGTCGCTTCCCACGTCCACAACCGTGACCAAGCGCAAGGCGAAGGACGCGGCAACAGCTGCACCTGCGACGACGAAGAAGACGAAGCTATCGACCAGCGGCAAGGGTCCGAAGTCTCGGAAGTCGACGCCTGCCGCCATCCCGCAAGGCAAGGGCAAAGCCGGGCCTGCGGAGAAGCTTAGGGATATCGGGCTGGCAGAGGAGGAGACGGAGCGCGCACGTCTCGAACTGGACCGTGTGAAGGTAGTTGCTGCAGCCGACGTCAAGATTGCCGAGCTGAAAAGTAAGGATAAACGGAAGGAGGCCAAGGCGAAGTACAAGCTTGCCGAGCTTGAGCTGAAATACAAGTACAAGATGGCGAAAGCGCAGACTCACCTTAGCTCTTCGTCTAGCGATCCATCCGTGACTGGCCCTTCGACTCCGTACCCCTCCCAGTTCGACTCGCATCTGATGCCAACGCCCGACCGCGACGCCCCGTTTATGCCCTCGTTTGGCGCAGCGGACGACGCTTTTGATGGTGGAGAAGTGCAAAGCTGGTTGGATGGAACATAGCCTGTTAGCTTCTTGACGATGGGGGTTTGGGAAAAGTATGACATGCGCAGTGCGGCGGTGACACGCGCGAGATCTTGATGTTGTATTCATTTGTTTGGATACAGTAAATGAATCCATTCTATTACTCTCACTACATCCTTCGACGACGGACGCGCTCACTGCGTCGCTCTTGATATTGCAAAAACTCCTCCTTCAGGCCCTCACGGAACCGTTTACCCCTCTGCAAACGCTCTGAAGTTCCGGCAGTACGATGAAAAACAGGCGGCGCCGCCGCCTCTGGGTCCTCGTCGTCGCAAAGACCTTCAGCGAGGAAAGGGTCGTCCTCAAAGAAGTCGTGGCCAGCAGCTCCGTTCGCCCGAGCCTCGCTGTCCATGGCGAACGCGTGGATTCCGATGCAGCAGGAGATCCAGTACGTCGCTAACTTGTGTGTCCGTGCGTCGGTGATGTCGACTCGCAGATTTTTGAGAGACTGGAAGCGGCCTTTCAGGTAGCCGATGGCATGCTCAGAACGAATTCGAAGGATCGATACGTGATTGTTGAAGACAGAGTTGTCGGCGTAATCGCGCTCGGGGGCCTTGTAAGGTGCGACGACCCATTCTGATATCTTGCGTTTGATCTTTAGCATCGGTGTAGAGCGCAGGCATAGGCAACGTACCGGATAGGCGGAGTCAGCCCACACCCATTCCCCCGCCTCGAAGATGGTCTCATGTTCTTGTGCAAGGCGAGTACCCTCCCATGCGGTTGCATCGTGTGCGCTACCAACATGCCCGTAGCCGAAGTCAATGATGCGCAAGTTGGGGAGGTTCACTATCTGTGGGTCCAGGTGAATACATGTACCTGCGTTGATGCACTGGTACGACACTTACCTGGATATTCAAGGAATACCTGCTCTTCCGATCAAAATAACTCTCCCCGTACCACGCCGGACGCCTTGCCAGCGGCACGAGAGTCCCATCAACAAAGCACCACCCTCCCCTCCATGCTCTGCACGAGTTCTCTTCCACCCACTGCTTCGCGTCTTCTTTCTCGTCCTCCGTTGGCAATCGGACAGCGTCCTGCATGAACTGCGTCTCAGGGCGCAAGAGCGCCGTCATGACGCGGTGCATGTAGTTCTGCACGCTGCCCTTCCCTATACCAGCCCAATCCGCTGTCGCTTGCAGCCCTGCGGCGTTCCCGTCGTGGCCAAAGCGGTACAGAGTGACCGCCAGCTGCTCTTCGACAGGGGCCTGATGCGCAGAGTCCGAGTTGTTGACAAAGACGGCATCGTCTTCGATACGAGCGACCAGTTCGTCGAAGGTGTGCGGGTCCACACGAAGATATTGGCGGAAGTGGGGAGGATCACTGTGTTTGAGACGCAGAAGGACGTGATGCAGGTACGACTCGGAGGGTCGCTCTAGGCGGGTGCGTGGTACCTCGTAGCGACTTTGGTACATCGTGCTGACCTCGTCCTGCACGACCTTCCTCAGCTTTGACCGCGAACGTGCTGCATGCGTCGTGTCGTGCTCAAAGCCCCAACAATCATCCCATGCAGGCAGTCCCGCCTCGTCGTCCGCCATGTTCCCGTCCGATCGGTGCGTGCTCGACGTGCTGTCTGACCTCCCGCTATCCGTCTCCGTCTCCGTATCGCTCGTGTCCGTGCTCGGACTCGACATCCCTGACGTTGATGCTGAGTCAGAAGTGCTCATGGAACTGCTTGCCGACTCGACGGATGAGGTGGAGGCGGAGGTGTAGGTGGTGGTGGTAGTGGACGAGGAAGAGGAGGAGGAAGAGGATGTCCATGATGTCGTACTGCTGTCGCTGCTTGCGTTGTATGTAGATGTAGGTCGTAATCGGCTTTGTCTTTCGATCGTGGCTCTCCGCTGTTGCCGTAGTTGCCGCATGCGTCTTAGTCGTCGTCCGCGGCCCTCGAGCCTCAGGTGCAGGAGTGCTCGAATGAGCTGTTTTGTACGTCTGCTGCGGCTAGCACGCCGGTCCATGGCGGTGATGGAGAGATGCAAGAGGGGAAAGGGAAACCAGTATGCACTCGTACACTAAGTAGTACTATAAGAGCCGAGCTCGGAGCGAGAGCGTAGCAGATTTCCCCACTTTGACCGCACCCGTTGATGCGATGCTGAGGAAACTGTTGAGGAAACGTTTGAGTCTTCGGATGCTCAACGTTTCCTCAACGGTTTCCTCAGCGGATCCTCAACCCACTTTGACCGTTACTATTGACGAACATCGAACAGGTGACCGCGCACCAACGTCACCTGGCGCCACCCAAACTTAAAGGTGTCACGACTCTGAACACGCGCCATCGGAGTAAAGCGAAGTAAACACTTTGGGCTGGGTGCCAGGGTTCATCGACATCGAGACTGTTCACTGAACGTCGTTCGCTAGTGTGCAAGCCGGAGCGTATTAGGGCGTCGTGTTGTTATATTGCGGATGCTTCCAGGTCTGCCACAGCGTCAGCGATTGGTATGGAGAACACGTCGACCTATACTGTTACACTCACTAGAGAATAACTGATGCGTCGACTTGAGTCAGCTGCATCTGAGCCTAAGTACAACCATCCATGCCTGCTGATCCAGGGAGCTCGATCTGTCCACGCAACAGCCTCCATCTGCCCATGCAGAAACCCCATCTGCCCAAGCAACAGCCTCCATCTGCCCAAAAAGCAGCCTCCGGCTGTCCACTACATCTGCTCGTACAACAGATCATTCAACGGCAAACTCAGCTGCTTTGCCAGCTCCAGCGCCATCTCGTGCGTGATGCGCGCCTTGAACATCGGCGGGCCATCCAGTCGGTCCGCAGGCGTCGTGCGGTCGAGGAGGCGGATCTTGGTGAGCTGGGTGATCTGCGGCGAGGTTAGTGTATGAGTAGCGGAGTTAGTGCATGAGGAGCTGGGTGTGTGCAAGGAATGGGAGCAGGAGTGCGAACAAAGATAGCTCAGGAGTTACACGGAAGGCGGGGGATAATGGACGAAGCTATCAAGCTGGACAGCGACCAAAAAGTGGCATACGACGAAGGCAGCGGCGACCAAGAAACACGACACGCACAGCGGTATACACAGCAACCCGGCCGACCTCCGCATCCGTGTATTCACCCGGGATCTGGTACTGCGGCGCCGGCGGTCGGTTGTCGGCGTCGTACTCCTCCAGTAGCGCGCCCAGAATGGCAAGCATACGGTCTAGCGGGAATGCGGCGGGGCCCGCAAGTTGGAGGGGTACCTGACGGGCGATGCGAGGGTTAGAATTCGGGTAAGGGTGCAACGTCAATGAGGGTGCAGCAGAGTTGAGAAGCACAATGTGGGCAAGGCGCAGTTCACGAGATGGTAGGATAGAGAATGAACGCATCAGCGCTATGCGACAACAACGCCCACCTTCGCCAATCCGCCCTTCGCCCCGTTCATCTTCCTTGGCCGCCGCCTGCTCCTTCGCTCGTCCAGCCCGCGTCCGAACATGCGCAGGTCCGACCGTGCCGGGTTTGACGAGGCCACAAAGGCTGCGACCAGCAGGAACTTGGACATCCGTGGAAGCTCGGCGAGCGGCATCGGTGATGGTTCTGCATTACCCTGTCCGTGGCCCTTCGGATGCTCCTGCGCCTCTGCCCACGCATGCGCCGTAGTCTTCCGCGGCAGTAGCACATCCAGCGCCTGCGCGACCGACGTATTGGACCGTGCCGTCAGCCGACGCACCGTGTCCTCGTCGGGCGGCAACAGCTCTCCCTCGCCGGACGCGACGTGCTCGTCCAGCACGGGCTGCGCGACCCCGGGCCAGCGCGCGGCGGCGATGTACTGCAACTCGGCGACGTCGTGCGTGAAGGGGAAGCATACGTCGCAGAGCATGGTAGCGAAGCTGGCGTAGAGCGTGCGAAGCGCGGGGTGGTAGGGTGTTGGTGGGGCATCGGTGTCCATGTCTTCGGAGGGAAAGGACTCGATGAGTTGTTGGCAGACGGCTGGGGGTGGTCAATCCAGGCTTACGTTTCATAGGGTAGGGCCTTACCTTCTTTCGAAGGAGGAGCAACATCAATGTAGTATGCGTCAATGGCGGAGGCGAGCGAGGGGCGTAGGTCTTCCCATCGGACATCAGACATCATAAGTACGGTTAGGTTGAGTCTGGACTGTGATGTGGATCAATATAGGCGCGTGAATGTATAAGGACCACTTACCAATTGCGCTAACTGAGAAAACGGTACAAGAAGATTCGCGGGTAGCCGCTCGGCATGCTCAATTGCAATAATCAATTTAGGCGAAGAGGCGGTCTGCGCTGCGCTGAAGGTCTGCAATCCGTGAACAAAGCCGTCCAGGTTGTCGCCCCATTTCGTATCGCCCCAGCAGGCGCAGCCATCGTCCCATTCAGGTGTCCAGTCCGCGAGGTCGTTGATGATGGCGTCAAAGAGTAGGCGTGGGGTGAAGCAAGCGATGGCGTTTACGGAGGCGTAGCGCATGTTAGCATCTTCTGATGCCAGCTTCTGGAGAACGTAGCGCGTCTGGATAGAGACCGTGCGAGACGCAACTGGGTAGTTGACGAAGATGAAGGGCGGGGCTGGGTCACAGGATAGAAGGGTTTCCAGTTGGATGAGGTTCTCTTCCTGAGTGATCATGCTGGATGCCACTTCGGCGGTGACCGTCGAAGCCATGGTACTTAGAAGATCTCTGGTCAGTATTTTACTGATGCTGCCCAGTCACTACGCAGTCACGAGCGTCAAGGAGACAGCTGAGAGGAAAATCGGAGTCAAAGCCTGGAGTCGGACGTTGAACGTTGAACGTTGAACTTGAAGAGTAAATGCGTCACGGTGTCACGAATCTAGCAGCGTCACGCCGCGATCAATTTCATCAAAAAAGTTTCGGCGCCTGTTCCCTTCCCTCATCGCCGCCGCCCCATCCGTTTTACAGCATGTCGACAAGCGGATTGAAGGCGATTGCGCCGGTCCCCACCGCGGCGGACTTCTTGGACATTGTTTTGTCCAAGACCCAACGCAAAACCCCGACGGTTAGGCGCTAACTCGATCCCCCTCTGCGATGTATGCTTACTGGGCTTCAGGTCATCCACAAAAACTTCAAAATCAGTCGGATACGCAACTTCTACATGCGCAAAGTCAAGTTCACGCAGGACTCCTTTGACGAGAAGCTTGGTGGTATCCTCACCGAGTTCCCCGTGCTTGACGTGCGTGTGCAATGTTCTGCGAGCCGTAGCAAGTGCTGATGATCTTATCAGGACCTGCACCCCTTCCTGTCGTCGCTCATGAATGTGCTGTACGACAAGAACCACTACAAGCTTGCGCTGGGTCAATTGCGGACTGCGAGACATCTGATCGACCAGGTGGCGAAGGACTATGTGCGCCTGCTCAAGTTCGGTGACAGCTTGTACCGCTGCAAGCAGCTCAAGAAGGCTGCGCTCGGTCGGTGCGTACCATCAACCATTTTTTCTGCCCCTGCTTATCCATACCAGCATGGCCACGATCATGCGTCGGCAGAAGGATCCGCTCGCCTACCTCGAGCAGGTCCGCCAACACATCTCCCGTCTCCCCGCCATCGATCCCAACACCCGCACCCTTATCATCTGTGGATACCCCAACGTCGGCAAGTCGTCCTTCATCAACAAGGTTACCCGGGCGGACGTCGACGTCCAGCCTTACGCCTTCACCACCAAATCCCTCTTCGTCGGCCATCTCGACTACAAGTACCTCCGCTGGCAAGTTATCGACACCCCTGGTGTTCTCGATCACCCCCTCGAAGAAATGAACACCATCGAGATGCAGAGCATCACCGCGCTCGCGCATCTCAAGAGCTGCGTGCTCTACTTCATGGACCTCAGCGAGCAGTGCGGCTACACCGTCGAAGCGCAGTGCAAACTCTTCCACTCCATCAAGCCGCTCTTCACTGGCAAGCCGACGCTTCTCGTCATCAACAAGATCGACGTCACACGGATGGAGGATTTGCAGCCCGAGACGCGCGCGCTGGTGCAGGAGATTATCGACGCTGAGGACGTCAAGTGCGTCCAGGTGTCGTGTTACTCAGAGGAGGGTGTCATGGACGTCAAGAACACAGCCTGCGACGCCCTGCTCGCGCACCGCGTAGAGAACAAGCTCCGCGGCAGCAAGATTAACCAAGTCGCCAACCGCATCCATGTTGCCCAGCCGAAGCCGCGCGACGATGTCGTTCGTGAACCCTTCATTCCCGAGGCGGTCAAGCTGCGGAAGAAGTTCGAGGCGGAGGATCCCGAGCGCAAGAAGCTCGCGCGCGAGATCGAGTTGGAGGAGGGTGGTGCTGGTGTCTTCAACATCAACCTCAAGCGTGAGTGTCCCTTACATTTATGCAAACATCCTTCCCTGACCATTGTATATACAGAGGACTACCTGCTCAAGAACCCGGAGTGGAAGATGGACGTCATTCCGGAGATTTGGCAGGGCAAGAATGTCGCCGACTTCATCGACCCCGACATCGAGGAGAAGTTGGAGGCGCTCGAGCGCGAGGAGGAGCGGTTACAAGCCGAAGGCTTCTACGACTCGGACGACGACTCGGTATGTGTGCCCGTGCTTATACTTTGCCCTTTCACCCCTAACATATCCCACAGTTCGACTCCGACGACGAGCGCGAGGCCGTGGAAGCACGTTCGAACCTCAAACACAAAATCACCTCCCAGGCCCTCAAGAAATCCAAACGCAACCAAGCCCCCCTCCCGCGCACCGCCGGCCTCCGCACCCTCACCGAACTCTCCGCCGGCATGCGCGCCGCAGGCCTCGACCCGAGCCGCATCGAGGATCGCGCAAAGAAGCTCGCCAAGTCTGCACGCGCCGAGAAGCGCAAGCGCGCCGACGACGAGGACGTCGACATGGAGGACGCGTCCGGCAGCGGCAGCGGCGACGACGCCATGGACGTCGACGGCGCGACGCCTGGTGCCGCCAAGCGTGCTCGCGGCGCAGAGGGCGCGGTCACCAGCCGGCGCCTGCCGCGCACCAATCGGACACTCGCGGGTATGCGCGACGAGGGGCAGGCGGACAAGGCGACGAAGCTGCGCAATATCGGCCAGCGCCCCGCTGCCTTCCTCGCCCGCGCTGGAGAGGGCGATCGGCACATCGGGACGAAGATGCCCAGACATCTGTTCGCAGGAAAGCGCAAGGGTGGAAAGACGCAACGCCGGTGAGGTGGTCTTTATTTTGTGCTTATTCCTGTCTTTGTTCGTATATCTGTACATTGTGTATCCTGTGCTTTAGGCCGGTAATATGACGGTATGGGTCGTCTCGCGCGAAGTTTGGGACAGAAAACGCGGACGCGATGTCCTCAGCGGTCTTATGATGACGGATTGAATGAGGCAGGGAATCAGGGAACAGCGTAGTAAGTACTCATCCGACCTGAGAAGCCTTGGAGAAGGAAGCAAGGAGCCCTCAAGCTCAAGGACGATTATGGCGTCGACCGTGCGTTGTTTTCATTGAAGCAGCAATATATGTAGGCGAGAGAGCAAGGACGAAAAGAACGACTAGGATGTTGAAAGATGTCGATGAGCAGTAGTAAAGTACAGGTGTGATGGGCCGAGAGACTGGCGGATGATGTGGCATGTACACAGCGAAGAGCAAGGGCGAAACATGACAGCGAGGTTATAACAATTGAACAAATGCATGGAGACATGGCGGGGTGTGAGGCTTTAGAGGAGTGATAGGAACGTCGATTTCCTCGAGGTCGTGGTCCATATAGAGAATGTGTATCTCTTGCCCAGTCGATATGCCGCTATGATGATTGCTACAGCCAGAGAGCGGAGATTTGCCACGCTCAATAAGCTCGGGGAGTCAAGCCGCGAAGGTGGTCTCAGCCAGAGCAACCGACGAGAGCAGATGTAGGGGGTTGGTCTCCACCGCGTGAGCTGCGCGCAAGAGCAGCCCGGTCCAGTGGTCGCTGACCAGCGACGCCCCCGCGCCGAGATAGATCTCGTCGTCGGCGCCCGGCTCCATCAGCTCCCCCGTCTTCTGGATAGCCTTGAACTCGAAGTCGACAAAATGTAACTCGTGCCGTGGGCCTTGGCGCACGCCGCCGTGTTTGTTGCGGATATGGCGCTTGAAGTTCGAGTAATCAAGCCCACCGTTGCGGATGCCGAGGCTGTGAACTGTACCGCAACCCGCGCAGCGGACCTTGTTGTGGGTGAATTCCCAGACGACAGGCGATTTGCACAGTACGTTGTGTCGTTGCTCAGCCGTAAGATTGGTATCGCGTTTGCATCGGGCAGTAGTGCGAAGGGGCTTGTGAGGGGATGCGAGGGTGGGGTTAACGGCAGTGTTGGCAGCGGCAGCCTTTTGTGAGCGCGTTTTCGGTGCTTTAGGCGTCATGGAGGATGTGGCGCGCTTGTGAGAGTTAGACTTTCGGCTGCATATAAGGTATGAGTAGAATCCGGTAAACAATAGGAAGACACGTACGGAGCCATGTCGGGAAAAGAGCCGATAGTCCTGAGAGAGCTTCAAAACGGGACGGAGACAGCGATCACGGGTATGAAGGATGAGATAGACGGTTGGGTGGCTGGGTCCCCGAACGTCGGTTGTTGGTTGACACAGGGAAAGCTATGGAATCACGACATAGCGCGTTGCCTTTATACATTGATGCAAGGCCCGCAACGTGCCACGCAAGCGCAGGCCAGCCACGGCCTTCCTCAGGCGCGTTGCTGATCATAGCCCATATTTGGTAGGCATTCATAGCTGCAAAGACCGGAGATCGGTTCACAAAGGGTAATATCTGTGATGCATGTGATCATACCGGTGTTACTTTTGGTTCCATTTACCTTCGAAATGGGCGCCGCCGCGGCTTGGCTTGGCGCAGGGCCGTCTTGACTTTCGAGCCGCCGGTCTGCTGCACGAGCGTTGCAGGGGTAGTATGAGTCGGCAGTATGACATGCAAGTCCTTCGGAAGTGGGTGAAGAAGGTTTGACTCACCTGAGAGTAGCATGTTAGCGTTAAAGGGGGGACCGAAGATAACAGAATATGTGAATGATTGGCAGCAAGCTCTTAGCTGGCAGACCAACGACGACTCATGTTGCACATCATGGTCTCCGAGCTCTCTCATAGCGCCCATTGGAAGGTCTAAGAGGAACTGCCCAGAAAGTTGCACAGCTGATGGCGTGTTAGTACGAGATAGTAAAAGTCGGCACTTACACCGACGCATACTTAGTGCACGACTCTTGGACATTTGAAACGTGTTGTGAGAGCAGGGATAATCCCTCTATAATCAAGATCAAAAGCAGGAGTCGCACAGTCCGTCGCGCAGGCCTCGCGCGGCGTCCTGGACGCTGGTGGTCGCAAACAAGCCCCTGAACTGACGGCGCCACCCCGTGGTGCACTCGTGACCGTCGGTCCGACATCCGACAAAGTTGAACTTGACAATCACCTGACGGCCGCAGCGCTGCCGCGGCTCTGCCGCCTCTCAAGGGCATCCCTCATTGATTTCCTCCATGCTTATTCTGAATCTAGAGGACGTATAGGCTACCTGACTATGTGACTCTGAGACATCCCGAACTTTGTGCAAAATCATAGCAGTACCGCCCATCTGGGTGCACTTTCGAGAGGCATTCATTACGACGAGAAATCCCGCGCCCGTCAGCGGGCGCAAATTAGCAACGATGAACTTCGCCGTGTACTGGCGATGCATTGAACTGTGGTGTCACGGCTATAAAGGAGTGAAGGAGCGACAAGTTCAAAGTAAAGGCCGGTGACGATACTATGAGGTAGTAAACAATGTAAGGAGTGATGTGTAGAAGTTCAGACCAAATGGTGGATATGTACTGATAATGTGAAGGAGGGAGGCGATGATGAGCAATAGGGCATGCACCAGATATAAGATAATAACAGCACGGCCCTGACAGCCGACACAACAAGCAAGAAAGCGCATAAGTTGAAGTACAGGCCGATCCTGCGACCGTCGTAAGTCGTGAAGAAGTCGTAAAGTCATGAATGTTGGAAGGATATGAGGTTTGCATCACGTCGATTGGGTAGGTTGCGATGATGGGGAAATAGGCGAGAGCCTAGGCGGCGTCGGACGCGTCGAAGTAGATAGACTCTTCGTCATCGAAATCATCTAGTTCCTCGCTGATGAAGAGGCCAGAGATGGTCTTGCTGCCGGTCAGGAAGCTGACGATCGCGGTAGCGCTAAGTACGTGTGGCGAGGACTCCGGAGCCGGCGGTAAGGATGAATGCGGTGGAAACAAGGTAGAGGGAAAAGACAGTGAGCCAGCAAACCGGCGCATACCAGTCGACTGGCAGCGTCGGGCGTCTGCACGTTTGGAGAGCGGCCGAGAGATGAACAGGGGAATGAGTGTGATCGGGTGATGGGTGCACTTTGGGCATGAGATTGGAAGAAGAGGATGTCGTGTAGCTGGGGCGGTAGACCTCATGGAAGGCCTGCGCGAGAGCTTCCTGCGACTCCGCGCGCTCGATCGACTTCACGACACGAGGGCGCGGAGGAGGGGAAAGAGACACGGGCAGCACGGCGCGGAACGCTCGGCCAGAAGAGTCATCGTCAAACTTCTTTGGCAAAGGCTCTTGGGTCTTCAGTACGCTGTCGAGCGACGGACTTGGTTGCTGTAAGGGAACATTAGCGCTGTGGCAACACCAAGTACAATTGTACGAACCTTGCTCGGCGAAGCGGGGATCTGCTCGCTGAACTTGTCGAGCGCTTCCTCGACAAGCGCCTCGAGCTTCCTGACAACGACGACTGGCTTGAGGCCATCAGACATCGGAAGAGGCTCCTCGAAGATCGTCGATCCATACAGACTCGTCGCGGTCGAGCCGCACAGCGTGGCTGACGCGATAGATGTCGCCGCCGTAGAGTCACAAGCGCCCGAGAATGCTGTGAGCTCCGAGAGGCGGCTCGCGGCGGTATAGGTGGAGGTTGACGTGTTGTTGGAGTCGCTAGACGCCGCGGAGGCATCGGAGACGCGAGATTCCTCAGACGAGCTCGAGTTGGACCGCCGACGACCGCCGACCAGGCTGCGCATAGACAGCCTGAAGGTGCGGGAGGACTTCGGGGAGGCAGGCACAGCGAGAGACTCTGGTGTGAAGGTGGGGGAGGTGGGTGACGCGGGAGGTGGGTATGCGGACGTCGTCGGCACGGACGGCGCCGAGAAGCTGCGCACGGGCAACAGAGCAGCCGCGAAGGAGCGCGAGGTCGGCGACGCGGGTGAGTTCGGTGATGGGCGTGAGGTTGTTGAACTGAGTGTGGTCGGCGAAGATGGCGGAACCAGTGAAGCCAAGCCATTACTTGAGTTACGGCGGCTCCCGATGAACGACATTGAGTTCAGACTCATCACGCTCTTCCACTTGGGGCGCTTTGGCGTCGGGGGAGCAGACGCGGTCGCAGGAAGAGGTTCGGACTCGACTTCACTGGGCGTTAACGGAAAGACAGGCTGGTCCTGAATGCCAGTTTTCACTGCCCACCGCTGAATCTTCTCGTGGACATCGTTGACCTCGACCTGGGGCTCCGGTCGGAAGAGGGTCTGCAGGAACGTTTCAGCAAAGCGCAGGGATATACAGCAAGGGTACGCACAACATCGGCCTCGCTATGGCGGCGCGGCCTACGAAGGGTATCGCGGGTGCGACTTGAGGTGTCGCGGAAGCTGTAAAGACTGGCGCCGACAGAGGGCGACGGGCGTATAGCAGGGGTGCGGGGAGACCTGGTTGGGCTACGGGGTGGGCTGCCGCACCATGAATCGGCGGCCAGCTTATGCGCGCGAGCGATCGTGTCATGTACGGACTGATCGACCGCGGCACCGCGCATGCCATCCTCAGAGTTGACGAGGTAGGTCTAGTGACGCGCTGAGCAAAGACGAGAGGCGTGGATATCAAGCACGTACCGGAAGCGGCACCCTCTCCGTGCAGAACTGTTGCATCTGGGGGTCCTCGAACTTGAAGTCCGTGGCACACATCTCGAACGGCTACTTGGATGTGGAGGACGGTGGCCTAGTTGTGAGTGGCCGGGGGCTAAACCCGACGAATGGATGAGCGAGAGACAGATGTCGCCAGAGGCGCGGGTCAAAAAGAGCAAGCGAGGATACAAGCACGCTGGTGTGCTTGGACGGAGATGATCCAAAGGGTGACGCCCAAGCAATCCGACGGACCCTCCTTATATACGTGACCCTCCTTGTATGCGCAGGCACAACCCTGAAAGAGGTTCGACACGCTAAATGCACACCCGCGCTATGACTATCCCATATGTTTCTCTATGAGCATGGGTAGGGCCTTGCTTTGTGTCGAACAATGGCGGTCCTGCGATCGGGACCATTCCCGGTGATCCGGGGGTAGCATCGTCTGAAGCATGGCTAAGTCGCCGGCGCTTAATGCCAATCAGATTCTTCATCGATGCCGGGCACTTGAACGACGTTCAACGATTGGGCGCACGCGCCGAACTGGCGCTAGGGGATGATCGTGCGTGCTGTGACCTTGTTTGTGTCCGGGTCCATGCATGTCCATGCATCGACTGCGCTTGGGTAGGACCGCAAAGTCGAGAGTCAGGGCTTCGAAGTACGCTGGCGACATGTCGAGTGTATACACTGATTCTCTATAAGCTTCAGCTTTTACGTGAGTGGCTCGCAGTTCGATGATTGGCACTTCACGAACCTTGAACACCTTTTCATTCACAGAAACAAAACATCACGGGATCGGATACGTTGTAGAACATGAGGTACGCATGCCTCTGCGTGAGCCTTCCTAAAGTTGCCACTATCACATCTGGACGCGTCAGATGTTACGATGCGGAGGAGAACAGGTGCATGCCTCACCGCGACTACTTATGCCATGATGATCGATGATCTCTTGTCGCTCAGAAGGCGCGTCCTTCACGAGCGAACCCGTCTTTGAGGCGACGTGCGCCGCGCTTCGTCTCAGTTTCTATCCATGCTTCCGTCACCCTCGTCGTTGTCCGCGACGCCGCGTCCTGTCGAGGGGCGCCTTGGAGACTACGAGGGGCGACCGTCATTAATCAAGAGGAGGACATGATATTCGGCGCGGGAACTGGAATTGAAAAGCGTGTCTTCTTACTGAAGTTCAATGCAACTCGAAGTCATCATCGCATCTGAATCCCTTTCGCCACACTTCAGACTCCAGAGCTCCATGGGTTGAACACACTGTGGACCCAGCGTTGGGTTACGGTCACCATGCAGTCACCGTGCCACTACCCTATAATCGGGTGATAGACACTATTCACCTAGCTATAGGGTGAAGGGAGGGTGAAGGGAGGGTGACTTTTGCACGGGTGATTTGCACCTGAGTTCGGGCGGGTGAATTCATTCACTCGGAGTCGCTGCGCAGGTTATTGTCAAGATCACGTGAGCTGACGTGGCGCCATCTTCCCAAAAACTCTAAGTCCGTCTCGCGTCTTGCTCGCTTCTGTCCACCATCGCTCAACGGCCCTGAGTCTCCGCGAGGCTGAACGTATGAAGATGTGACCGCCTCTTCGTACTCTCTTCTTGCCGGTCTCACAGCTCTGTCAAGCATCAGCCCCCGTCGTTCCAGAATGGCGCGTATCGACGCGCTCGCCAGCTCAAGACCGCGGACCCGTCCGCTGCCCAACCCGCGGACAGCGTGTTGCCGGAGCCCGTCAAGCAGGCCACACCAGTATCCAGGAAGCCGTCAAGAAGGCTGTAGACGTGGCGTAGCCGCGTAGGCGGGCAGGCGAATCGGCATGGGCAGTCGAAGGCAGGCAGGGGCGGGTTTGGCAGTGGCGCCGTGTCCGCCGCGTCGACTGGCGGCTCGTCGGTGTCGAGCGTAGTCTCGTAAACTATTGTCTAGTAAGTCGAGCGGCTTGTTAGCATTGGAGTCGACAGCTGACCACTCGGCCGCGTCAGCTTGCTCCTGGAGGGCTCCCCGGTGTCGGCTCCTACGGCGCTGCTGAAAGCATCAGCCGTCACAGCCGTTCAAGCTCTCATTGCCGCGGGCGCTGCTGCTCCCGTTTCCATTGCGGGCCCAGTCGAATCGTGAATCAACCTCCCGCGTCGGCTAATGCCTAGTTGGTGTCAAGGTACGTCGTTGTCAACAGATAGTGTACATTCACTCACTTCTCACTTGCAGCGACCATATCGTCTTCGCAGGCGTAGCTCAATGCACAGCTCACTGTGGCACTCGCTCAGCCCCCGCGCGCGCAACCTCCTGTCCAATCCCCCCCCCCCAGTCAGCCCCCGGCTCTGCTCCTACTAGTCCCACCTTCCAGCCCTGCCCACGTCCAGGCTCCGGCTCAGCCCTCTGCCCCACCCCCGTCCAGTCCAGGTTGTCTCCGTTTTAGGTCTGCAGGGAGTGCTGGAAGTAAGAGGCAATTGATCAATGGCCATAGACAGAGTAACGTTCTACATGGCTTCCTGTAATCACCGTGTTTTTGGGTGGCAATAAACCTCAACCAAGTTTCCCGGTGAAAACGCAGGGCAACGACGTTGGGTGAAAACGGACAAATGCCTGGTTTGAACTACCCTATCTTCACCATGTCGTTCACCCGTCTTTCACCCATACGTATTCACCCAATAATTCGGTGGATGCCCGGTGGGACGGGTTATCCGAACTGGATTCTCAAGTGATTGTAACCGAGTATTTGGGTGGTTTTCTGGGTGACTATAACCATACTTCGGGTCCACAGTGACAAAAGGTATGAGACTTACCCTTTATGGACGGCCTGGCGCCGGCCGCGTCCGACGCGCCACACAAGCCGATAAGATGCGCCTTGCGCGTAGGCGCGCAGAGGTCTCTTTGAGCCGCACGATAAGCAGTTGAGTGTATCGATGAACTGTCATGTCCTTCATGTTGGCTGTTTCCGTGTCGCCCTCGCCGTTGCCGGCAGTGCGCCGATCGTAGTCTGCAAAAGACCACGGTCCACTGACGTTTAAGCCCCGCAGGAGATACAGGGAGGTAAGAAGCTGGAGGCCATCGTGGGTCTGCGACCAAAATGGAATACAGAAAGCAGTTTTGCAGCTGGCCGCGCTCGGCATCACGACACGTTCAACGGCTGTGACGGCCGGACGAAAGCTGAGAGTGACGAAACGTAACACCTCAGCACGTGCGTATAATATTTCTCCGCCGTCTCGGCGTCTTTCTCTGAGTTTCTCCCACCACCACCCCACCACCTGCCTGCTATGAATGCGCACCGTCCCCGAGGCTTACCAGCGCACTCTTGGCTTCCTCCTTTCCTCTGAACGTTCACTACGCGTCTCTGGACGGGTCTCCCTGCGCTCTACAGCTCCTTCCAGAGCTCCGTGCCGCTGGCCTTGATTGGTAACATGCAACCTCATGCGACGCGCTCGCAAATTCTTCAAGAAAGTCGTGCATTAGTCGAGACTCCGCGGTCCAGGTGATATGGTACAACAAAATAGGTGGTTACTTCTACACTTGATCCTCGTATCCGACGTTTGGAAGCTCATGCGGCGCCGTGCTCCTCCAGGTATTCTTGGGCGCGGTCCTTAGCCTCATCGCTGACACGAGGATCTGCAGTGACCTTGTCAGCATCGTACACCTCGCACTGTGCTCCGACTCACTATGGAGCGTGGCCTTGTAACCGCGGATGACATTGCCCTCGTCCTTGCCTGACCCTGCCGTCGATCCCGTCGCTACCCCGCGACTCGGCTCCTCCGTGTAATCGCTCAGACCGGTACGCTCCTCGTCGCGGCCGGGCACATACTCGTCGTCGACGTCCTCAGCGTCAACGCCGCGCGTGTAGTCCGACTTCGCCGCTGCAGAGCTCGTGAGTATCCGGAAAGCCCAGTGGCGAGAGCAAGAGCAACGCACTTGAACGGGGCTGGTCGGCGCCCATTTCGCGTAGGCGCTCGGACGCGGAGTCCTTCGCTTCCTCGCCGACGTTCGGGTTGTTGATGGTGGCCTTGAGGCCGGCAGCGACGCGGTCGGGGTTCTTGCCCTCTGTGCGGACGGTCAGCTTTTGCGACAGTATGAAGCTCGACGACAATTTACGAGACATGATGTTCTGTTCTGGTTGATGGTCAAAGGTTTGTTAGAGTGATGTGCAGTGAAGTGACGGTTCAGCGGCCTACGACGCCTGTCCACTTGGTTATATACTTACCGTCTCCCTCCGCTTCGCGTCAGTAGTGACTCTAGGAATGACACACAGCGAGCATCATAAAGATTTTTGTTGGGTTTTTGGGCGACGCTCGCCGCTGCCGATGCCGGCATTGCGTTCTGTATAAAATGACGAAATCATGCGCTGAGGCTGCGTCAAGTCTGAGTCAAAGGGTGGTCAAAGGCGAATCCCATGCAGACCTCACGCGACGCGACGCTCCAGTTGACCACAGGTGACCGCGTAACGCCATCCTTGCATCGTCGGCGGGCACATAGGTAGGTCTGCGCGAGCAAAGGAAGCTGTATATTTTGGAGTAGTTGCCGAACGCTCCAACGCTCCATGACGGATGGACCTATAGATGTAAACAAGAGCAAACATTCAGTTCGTCTCCATGCTGCATCCGTGCGTGTGTCTGGATCACTCGATGTATGATGATAACCGCGCGCATAAGCTGCTGCGGGAGCAATTTATTGGAGCTGAACGCAGAAAGGAGTATCAAAAAGCGGACAACAAACAAAACCGAGTCATGAAAAGGATTAGAAGCGAATATAAGGTAGCGCGCCGGAACATCTAACGTGAAGAGAAGTGTACATAGTGCAAAGGCGAAACGGTCCAAAGGTATGAAGAACACAAAGACAAGGAGGATTAGAAGTGAGTTGTAAGGATACGATCAGAAACGAGACAGGAGAGGGAGGTAAACATGTATCACAGCTAGAATTCAGATTAGTCGTCGGCGTGGATCTCAAAGTTCACGTGCATCCAGCCCCAGCCCGGGGTTTGCACAAGCATCTGCGGAGGTCGTCAACATCCGTGCAGTTCAAGCTCTCATAGAACACTCACCTCCTTTCGGCAGACCGGCTTCACATCCCCCGTATGCCCGAACTTCTTGAAGTGGGACCTCAGCCTCTCCACTCCCGAGAACCCTCGTCCGCACTGGGCGCAGTGGAACAGGCCGCCATTCGAACCACCGGGCTTGCACCCGTCGGACGCCCACCGAAAGTGCTTGAGAATGTGGCGCGAGATATCGGCTGCGCCGTACGTCTTCTCGTTGCAGATGCTGCACGCGCCGTAATGGGGGGAATTGTCGGTGCCGAGGTTGACGTGGCCGCGCATGCCCGGGGCGCGGATGCGACGCTGGATGGCAGGTGGGAGGTCGAGGTCGCTCCCAAGGAGGGGCTCTGCGGGGACAGCAGCGGTGGCCGGGGTGGGGTCGAGACCTGGGATAGCATCGGGGCTGGGGATGGTGGTAGGGGAGCTAGAGAAGCGCACACGGTGGGCGGGCTTCGCGTTGCGGCGGTTCGCAGGAGTGGCAGGGCGTACGCGGGCAGATCCGGAGGAAGAGGCCGCTGAGGGGCCGCCCTCGCCCTCCTCATCCTCGTGGAGCCATTCCTCCGCCCCGCGCGCGCGCTTGCGCAGACGTTCCTGCTTGTCCTCCTCCTCCTCGTCGTCGGGGGCGCCGCGCTTCTTGCCCTTCGTGCTGCCCCACATCGCGACGTCTATCACCGTCGAAAACGTCGCCGAGTCGAAGTCGTACGACTCCGGGAAGTTCGAGTCGTCCCCCTTGTGCACCTCAGGCTCCTTCGTGTGCGGCTTCTTCATGCGATAGCGCACTGGACGGGGATGCAGTTCGCCGGTCGTCGTCCACTTGTACGTGCCCTCTTCAGCGGGCATCGTGTCGGGCAAGAACTCTACATAGGTGCGCCGATGCCCTCCGGGAAGCTCGCTGCCGTCTTGCGCGGTCTCGCACTCGAAGTCGCGCGCGCGCTTGCGGAGGCGCTCGTTGTCATCCGCGTCAAAAGCATCAGGCGCGGCCCGCTTCTTGCCCTTCGGGATAGACGGAATGGGAGGGATCTCTGAGAAGGCAGAGCGCGGAGTGGTCATGGGGATGTTGGTGAAAGTGTCGGCGGAAGACACGGAGGAGGTAGGGGAAGCAGCGCGTATCTGAGGGAGGCCGGTAGCTGTTTCGGCAGCGGCGCTACGGCAGGGGTAGAAGGTGGTGCCCGCGTCCTTAGGGATCTGGTCCTGGAGGTCGACGATATTGTACGTGGGGTTCTGAATAACATGTCTCATGTCCTCGACGCCCCAGGCCCCATGATCCGCAACGTTCATGTAGGGAGCAAACATGTCGGTAGCGGAGTACTTGTTCTTGCTAAGTTGGTCGAAAACACTCGGCGGAAGCGCCTGAAAGACGAGCTTTGAAGTGCGTAAGCACCGGTGTTACATGCTACACGGTGGCGCTCACCTGGAACAACCTGGCTTCGGCCGTGTACAGCTGCCCACGCTTCAGGGCGAGCTTGACACGGTCCGTGAGGAGTTGCAGGCGAAGTGCAGTGATCTCGGCGGCGGAGGTCGGGTAAAAGTTGTTGATGACTTCAAGAAGCTGTTTGCCACGGAATAACACAGGCCGCGCCGGCACAGAGTCTGGCTTTCGAATCCTGGACACTAGGACCTGCGCCTTGACGATGTCCACATGGTCGACGTAGAGGGTGGTGACCTCCCCATTGTGCAGGTAGGGGATGGACTCCTTGGAAGTACCGAAGATGGGACCCATGATGAATGCTGGATATGTGGCAAGTTCGAATACTCGATGAGTGGCTTTGGAAGTGGTTGGTTGAGTTGGGGGAAGTACCGCCGTGGCAAGCGCTCCTTATATACGCCAGATGCAGGACAAAGCGAGGCCATGAGTCAAGCTCACCGGTCACAGCGCTATCTCAAGGCCAAAAAGGATGGACCAGGTTCATATTGAACTGTGCACAGCAGTTCAGCGACCATATGGAACGCCCGTACACGTGTGGATTGTCCTCCGGAAAAGGAAGGCGCGAAGCATGCCCCTGGTCATAATGCGAGTTTTTTGGCTTGGAAGCATGAGGTGCGCGCCTGCGGATGGTCCCAGCGCTTGACCAGACGTCCATCGTGGTGATGGAGGCGACGCGTCACCTCGGCGGATTCCAGAGAGGCTGTGGCACATCACAGCTTGGTCACAGTGTCGCTACCTGATCGCTACTGATGGTAGGTCAAGGCGCCACCACAGGTAAAGCGGTAAAACCCGATTCACCTGGGAAAGAGCTACAGAGCGCGCAGATATCGAAGGTGGCTAAGACACAGGACGATCAGTCGACTTGACATGACTGGCCGACTCGAGAAGGGCAACATTATCTGACTCAGTTTGGTCCTATTGTCCGACGCTCTTACCGGCCTGCACGCTCGACCTCGATGTCTTACCTGCCGCCTCTGTAAGTAGCACGCTACGTTCTTTTACGGGCTCATTCCATACTTCTGCAAGAATCTGTTGCTCTGATGGCCAGGCTGATATGTTACAATATTGGTCCAATCTGCTTCCCTGACGCTGCTTCGTCGAATCTACACGACCGTCTACGCAGCACCGTGCTGCTCAAGATACTCCTGCGCGCGCTCTTTCGCCTCCTCTCCAACGCGAGGGTCTGCACTAGTCAGTACTCAGCCGATGTCCGGCAAAGAAGCAAGAACGTACTCGATAACGTCGCCTTGTACCCACGCACGACGTTCGCCTCCTCCTTCCCGGACTTCGACTCGCCCGTAGCTATGCGGCTCTGACCAGACGTGTTCTCGTCAAAGTTGTCGATCTCGGCGTGCTCATCATGGGAAACGATGTCGATGCCTTTCTGGTTCTCTGTAACGATAAGTCAGCGGCTGTTGGCAGCGGCTGGCATGGAGGTGTCTACGTACGCGACATGGTGGAAGTCTGTTGTTGCTGGGTGTGGGTGTGGGTGAGGGGTCGAAATGCTAGTGAGGTCCAAGTCTTTCAGCAGGTTTATATAAAGGGGGCCGCAGAGCGTAAGCGATGACTCATGTAATGACCACCGTGAAGTCTGACGAAAGATCACCATCACAGGGTGGCCCAAGGCGCGGGAGGCTTGAAGCTTGACTGAAAGATTGGAGCAGGTGACCGCGTCCACTACGTGCAGGTTCAGGGTGAACGTCACCATCGTGTCGCATCGTACGCATTCGTCGCTACTCGTTACGAGAACCACATAGTCCATAGTACACAAGAGAATAAAGAAAGACTAGTCGACTGACCTTAGTAGAGAGGGTGTAGTAGGTTGTGTGCTGGCGCCCGAAGCGCTAGACCTCGAACATGAAGTCCTCCCCAATGGGCCCATTTATGTCGAATTTGAACGGATCCTCATCCTTCTGGACCTTCTTTACTGCCGCACCGCTCGTTAAGCGACCCGCTGGGCCAGTGACGCGCACCGTCGATCGCGTGCTGGCGAACGATCCCGAGCGTGCGTGAGTCCGATCCGCGGGAGCAAGGTTCGTCGCGACGGGCCGCCGCGAGACAGGCGCCACGCCGGCCAAGCGCGGTTTCGTGGCGGGAGCGGCGGTCGAGACAGTGCCAGAGCGCGCACGCATAAGGGGCGCAGGGCGGGTGGGCTGAGCGGGACGCCGCATAGATGAGGCCGTCGCTGGACGGGGCGGGAGGGTCGTGGTGGCGCTGGCAGTCCTTGAGTGCGTCGCTGTTCCTCGCAGCGTGCTCGGAGCGCGGGAGGTGGACGGCAATCGCGACGATGCCGCAGAGGCGGCGCGCGCGAGACCAGCGGGCTTGGGAGCGGGAGCTACTGGTTTCTGTTTTGCCATGACGAAGGGGTCGTCCTCGTCCTCCGGGATCTCCAATGGCAGCAAGCGCTCCATGGGTACGATGAGGTCCTTCTCGTCGATCGTGGGATCAGGAGGAGGCGCCGTGTCCTCGTAGGCGTAGGAGTGCATGATCTCAGTGACCGCCGCGCCCACTTTCTTGTAGTCTGGCATCTCAAAGTCAAACGGCGGCACGTACGGGAGGTCTGCGGCACGTCGTCAGTACATATCCAAGACTGCGAAGCTAGCCACACACCAAGCGTATTGGGCGGCATGTACTCGATCTCCTCATCAAAGTCGAACTCCTCCTCCTCGACCACCTCCTGGACCGAGTTCTCCGGAGACATCAGGTCATCCTCGAGCACGTCCCACGGATTTCCCTTGTTCATCGGCGTCTCGAACGCCTTGGTAGAGCTGCGCCGCGAACGCATGTTCTTGCGCGTCGAGCTGGGGCGAAGCGCACTCCCTGGCGTTCCGTCCGGTACGACCTCAAGCAAAAAGCTCGGCTTCTGTATCTTTGGTCCATCCTGTGACGGCGTGAAGAACTGTGGGCGCAGACGATTCGGGAAGGGCGTCTTGTCGCCGAACGGCGTCTTGGTCACTCTAGTACCCGCATCCTTCACTCGCTCTGGCTCTATCAGCGTGTCAGCAATGCAAAAAGGAGCCACAGCTACCACACACGTATAGTGCCTGGTTTATAGGGTGTTTGCGAGATGAGGGTGCGCGCTTTGCCATGGACGGTCGCGGGAAGAATGGCGTTCTCTCGCTTGTTCTTTCCGGGAGTCTTGGTGGCAAGCGGAACTTGGTACCCGCCATCAAGATCGAGCTGGCCAGCTCGAATGCCGAGCATCGTTGTTCGTTTGTCAAGAATGAGAGCGACAGAAAAGCGACGAGGCGATGGTTTGAAAGGATGTGCCACGGATCATGTGACCGCGTAACGCCTTTGTTCGACCGGCGTGGGACGGCTTTTGCCGAACTATCTTCATCGCGAGCCGCAATGTTCGAACTCGGCGTGCTCGGCTTCGCCCTCGATCGGTCGCTCGTACTGTGCGTTTCTTGCCTAATCAAGGCTGACTGTACCTGCCTATCGAGCCATCTTTACACAACAAGCATACGATTTGTATACACGGCTCTACCTCTCTGCTCTCTCGGGCTTCCGCCCGCAGATTACCATGATTATCACGGCTTTTCGTCGGTCCTCACAGCCCTCGGACCATCGCAGCATTTCTTTTTCCCGCCTACAAGGAACCCTGAGGTCGCTGAAGCGCTTCTTCTGCTGACATCACATGCGCCCGACAATGACCCAGAGTCTCTTCCTCCAAGTTCGCGCGCTTCACGCGTGACTGTCGGGGCCGCACGCCCTCCGACGTTAATCCTTCTATGAATTGCGTTGATATTCTTCCTTGAGTCGCGTCGCCTCGGTGCCTCGAGGAAGAGGCTCTCCGTGCCTAGTTGAAGAGGCCTTGCGGCGACACCAGTATTGCATATAAGCCTGGCGCTATGGGCTATTCACCAGTACTGCAAGGCAAGCCTCAGACACAATGTTCGCCCTGACCGCCACTCTCGTCGCCGCCTTCCTGGCCTCCAGCGCCGCCGCGCACGGCGGTGTCAACCGGTACATCATCGACGGTGTGCAGCGCTTTTTCTTTGCATGGAGTCATAGTCTGATTCATCCTCTTTGCAGGCGAGCTGTACCAAGGTTGGTCTCCGTACAACGTCGCATCTGGCCAGACGTCCATCGAGAGGCCCTACAGTGAGTGCTTGCATCGTTTTGAAGTCCTTGCGTGGATGTTCATATCCTCACAGGCTCCTACAACCCGTAAGCGCTGCTCGCCATTTCCCATTGTTTCAACAGCACTGATCCCTCTTCTTAGCATCATGGATGCCGCTGACGCCGTAAGTCTTCCTCTCCTCATCCACCCGCAGAGACGACTAGTCACTGACCCACTGCCCAGACCATCCACTGCAACGACGCCGGCTCCGCGAGCGGCGCCCAGCTCACAGCGACCGTCGCTGCCGGCGCCGAGATCACCGCGCAGTGGGACCAGTGGACGCACCGCGAAGGCCCCGTCATGGTGTACATGGCGGATTGCGGCGGTGATTGCTCCAGCGTGAACAGCGCGACGCTGAAGTGGTTCAAGATCGATGAAGCGGGCCTGTTGAGCGGGACGGTGCGTTTTCGAGTGTTTTATTGATGGTCTGTAGGGGTCTAACGAGAATTCCTGTATACACAGCTCGGCAAAGGCGAGTGGGGCAACGGTGTCATCGTCGACACGCTCGAGTGGACGTCGACGATCCCGGCGAACCTGAAGCCTGGCAACTACATGATCCGCGTACGTTTTTTTCTTCACTCGTATAATCCCCAAAACCCCTTCCACAATACCTTCGACCCGCGAATGCTGATTCATATCTCCCCGATGCTGACTCGTATCTCCCCCATGCTCACCCACACCTCACAGCACGAGCTCCTCGCCCTCCACCAGGCCAATACGCCCCAGTTCTACCCCGAATGCGCGCAGCTCAAGGTCACCGGCTCGGGCTCTGCGTCGCCCAGCGGGAGCGCGCTCGTCTCCTTCCCTGGCGGCTACTCGATGTCCGACCCGGGCATCACCATCAACATCTACGACGCGGCTACGGCGGCGAAGACGACCTACCAGGTGAGCGATCTTCAATTCAGGTTAAGGCTCGAAGTGTGGCTAACATCCGTCTGCAGGCTCCGGGCCCGACTGTTTGGAGCGGTTGAAGCGCTGGTTGAAGACTTGGTACGGCTGGTTCTCAAAGGATAGCTGGAAGGTGGATTCAAGGGTTTCTTTGTGGGAAGGGTTCTTGATTGGTGGGTGTGTGCGTATCTACTGTTTCTAAATCGTGTTTTCTGGTTCCTGTCGGTGTGAGAAGGGCGGCTGGCGGTGACTGGTGTCTGATTGGTGTGCGAATCGGAAGCGTGCAAAAACAACTGCATTCACCCCGAGATGCGTTGCGGTGAACAAGTATTCCAAGGACGACCTTGCCGATGTCAGGGCCAAGATGGCTTTATTAACGTCGGGACGGATTTGCGAACGGCGACGTGCAGTAGTGCGACATCGGCGCGATGTAAGTATAGCGACGTCGGTATGCCATATAGCGACTCGGTCCACTCGCCACAATCTCGCGAATTATGTGAGTAGTCAAAGTAGTGTCGGGAGAGGTCTAAATGGCGATGTCGGAGGACATGCCGCGGTCGGACGAGTCGGACGTCGGACAGAAACTGGACCAAAGGTGCGAAAGTCTCTCGATTGATGCCCTCTCAACGGTGTCGTACTCCGATCGTACTCATTCAAGGTATCTGAAAGGGCGTGCGCCCGCATGTCGTCGACGGCTGACAGCCAGAAGGGTTTCGCAGAGACATTCTGTAGGATGAGAATGCACGTACTCCTGCTATGCGTCAGTAAGTACTTATCGCTGGTCGTCGTATGACATGTCAATCCCAACGATATTGAGAGGTCCTTGATTGGCATTGCACATACCTCAAGCGCGTTTCGCCGGCAGGTAGGTGACGGAAAAAAAAATTCCATGTTCTGCAACTCGTCAGACTGAGATGCGTTCATTGCTGAGCATAATCATCTTTCAAGAGAAAAAAAAAGAGTTGAGACGCACATTCCAGCCACAGTCTACCGCACATCTAGGATGCCTGGACGTGAGGTCAGAGTGAGGCCAACACGTACAACGCCGTATCTTCGCATGTGTTGAGGCCAGGGTGGATCAACGCATGCCTTGTTCACCATGCGCAGGACGAACTAGCAGCCGCAGAGGAAGGATTGGCAGCGGCCAAGCACGTCCTGTCGTGTTCAAGTCGTGTTCAATTAATCACTGCGAAAGACTGACCATTCCTAATCCGGCGCAATGAAGACGTTGACGTCTCCAGCGGAAGGTGATCTAGAATCCGCTGCCCGTCAGAGGAGTTGAGGAGAGCTGCAGTTGTGACGCGGGGTCTCAGGAGTGTCCTCCAGCGCGTAGGGTTTACCGACGCACAAGAGAGCGCTGTTCGGAGACGAGTAGAGCGAGCGGGAAGAGGCGGATAATGAGCGCGGAAAATGAACGATCGGTGACAGAAATCTGTCCATCGCCGGTGTGCGGGCTGACATGGACAGACAGGCCAGGCGGCAGAGAGGGCATTTGTAGTGGCTTCCAAGTTCCACATATGTACACATGAAGATGATAAGGAGGCGAAAGGTGCACTGGGCGACACGAACAGCACTTTCCCACGCAAAGGCTGTCGTACACGTGACCGGACCGCGGGCGGCTCGGCTGCAGTGCTTGATCAACATCTTCTCCCGTCGCTTCACTCGCCGAGCGCCTGTTCATTATTTCTCTGCACGACCCCTTCATGTCAAGGACGGCGCTGGGCAACTAGCGGCGTTCTCCATTCCTCCCACGACACTGGCGATCCACTACGCGGCAGCACCCGCGGACACGATGACTACGACCGCGGTTACCCTCGACATGGACTCCATGAAAGGCGTCCTGGACCATAACGGGCGGTCTGTGTACGGCCCCGATGCAGAGGAGGAGCCAGAGATTAGGCAGGACAGGGCGGAGATTGCACCCTGGCTGTTGCCGGCTGAAGCGGCGGTGAGTGTTTGTGCGAGCACTGTGCGCTCGACCTCGGCACCTTTGTCGGCTGAGACACGGACGGGGCTGCTGCGTATGTTGCTCGGCGCATGCCCAGGGGACTTGTTGCCAGAGCAGGATCGATGGGTTTGGATGGTGTACGAGGGATGAAAGGCAGACGGGTCCGAGCTTGAGCAGTGTCCCCTCCCTCCGGTCCAGTCGTCGCACACTTTTGCTGACTATAATGCGCTCCAGCCCACCCCTCCACCCAAGTCACTCCCCAAATTCGGCTTTCACGGCAAACCATCATTCAACGCACTGCGACCCGCGACCAGCTCGACCGCTTCCCGCCCGAGCCGTGCGTCAGAGTCCATCAGCACCCTCAGCATCGCCGAATCCACGTCCACTTACGACTCGCAAGCCAACTCAACGAGCAGCTCGCCCCCCGACCTGCGCAAGAAGTCCTCCGGATTCATGAGCTTTTTGAAGAAGCGCACCAGCAAACCCGCGCTGCGCCACGACAACTCGGACGACCACCCGTCCCTCCGTCCCCCACCCCCTCCGCTCCCGGATGCGGCCACGCTCCTCCCGCACACCCCGCCAACCTCTTTTCTTTCCGCCTCGCCCCCGGGGTCGATCACCACGCGCTCTAGACGGAAGAAGAGCAAGCAGCCATCCATATCCCCTCTGCCTCCGCCGAAACATGTCGATCCCGAGTTCGGCAGCATCGACACCAACTTTGAGAACATGGACGGCATCCTCGACCTCTCCCGCACGAGCGCTACGTCGCAGGACGTGACATTCAGCCGGAGCTTTGATGCCAACGCAGCCGACTACTATGCAACACTGCGACAACCCCCCGCACACCACCGCTACCTCGGTGTACACACCCCGCTGTCATTCGAGGACTTTAGCAACCCCTTCAGTCCCGCGCAGGAAACTGTCGCGAAACGCAAACCTTACGACGACAGCCGCAAGGTCTCACCTACCACCGTACTCCCTCCAGGTCCGGACAGCCCGTCATGGACGCCCCCAGAGAGCTGGGCCGTAGAGAAGGAGGGCGTGCAGGAGGAGGCCGACTTTAGCAGCTCCGACGACGGGGCGGCTCCATCCGCGAGCGCGCCCGCGACCGTTCCATCATCGTCACGACACAAGAAACGCAAGCGAAGAACCATGCGGCCTGCGCCAAAGGACCAGTATAAGATACGCATATATCGACCGGACAACAAGCACCACGTCGTCCTGATCGGATACAACGTCACGGTCGCCAACCTCATCCCAGCGTTGCAGAAGAAGGCGAACGAAGGCGTGGCGGCGGACCAGCTGGCGACAGAGAGTCAGAGGTCGGATGACGCGGCGAACATCGCGGACATGGCGCAGAACAAGCTATACTTGAAGGAGCGGGGTCGAGGTGCGTGCTCGGCTAGCCAAGGATGTGCATATAAGTTGACTGTATGCGCTTTCAGAACGAGTGCTGGCCCCGTCGGAGCGTCCTGCGGATATCTTGAAGCGGAGGTTGGAGATGGCGGGGTATGAGCCTACGGATGGCATCAACACGATCGGCGAGGAGGACTTGAGCTTCCTCTTGAAGTTCGGCTGGAAGACTCAAGTGCTGGGCCCAGCAGTGCGTTGCGCGCGAAATACGTGCTACTCCTTTGCTGACCCTCACTCAGGAAGAAGACCTCGTGTTCGACAACTTTGAGTACGTCGACCTGACTGCGCGAAGTCTGCGCACCATCCCCGTCGTTCTCCACCAACATGCCGACTCCATCCACTCCCTCAAGCTATCACGCAACCCAATGCTGGAGATTCCCCTCGACTTTATCCAGTCCTGCACGACACTTCGTGAGTTGCGCCTGTCCAACATGGCTATCAAGAAGGTCCCGCATAGCGTCCGGCATAGTCAGACCTTGCAACGACTGGACCTTTCCTCAAATCGCATTGCGGACCTCGACGACGCCTACCTATCCGAGATCCCCGACCTCATGGCACTCTTCGTCCAGAATAACCGCATGGAGCGCCTACCCTGGCACTTCCCCCGCCTCCGCAACCTCGTCACGCTGAATATATCGAACAACAAGTTCAACGAGTTCCCTACCGCGGTCACGCAGCTCGTCCAACTGCAGGACCTCGACATCTCCTTCAACATGATATCCGAGCTGCCCGAGGAGCTCGGAAAGCTCACCATGCTCGGCCGCCTCATCATCGTCGGGAATCAGGTGTCGCGCCTCCCCGACGGCTGCGCGCGCCTCCGCAGTTTGCGCGTACTCGACAGCCGGCGGAATCAGATCTCCGACTTCACCGTCGTCTGCAACCTACCCCGCCTCGAGACGCTCAGCGCGGACCACAACGCGGTGCACGCGCTCGACCTCTCGCTGGGTCCGTGCATCACGAACCTCGATGCATCGCACAACGAGATTACGCAGCTCTCGCTGCTGCCGGGGCCCATCGGGCGCTCGCCGACCGCGCTCGCGTCGCTGGACCTGTCGCACGCGAAGCTGGCGCTGCTGGACGAGCACATCCTCGCGCAGCTGACCTCCCTGCGCGTCCTGCGCGTCGACCACAACTCGATCCGCATGATCCCCGAGGCGCTGGGCGAGCTGGAGAACCTCGAGATCCTGTCGTGCTCCGACAGCTACATCGTGTCTCTGCCGAGCTCGATTGGGAAGCTGCAGAACCTGGTTTCCTTGGACGTGCATAACAACAGCTTGAAGGAGCTGCCGGTGGAGCTGTGGAATTGCGGGTCGCTGCAACGGATCAACGTGACGTCGAACTTGCTCAAGTCGTGGCCCGAACCGCCGGTTTCTGGGACGGTGCCAGCGAGCACGCTTCCGGCTAACGTGGACGCGCGCTCGTCCGACCGCAAGGCATCCGCGGCGTCTTTGGGGGCCGGGCGGTCGCTGCCGCCTCTCGCGCAGTCATTGCACAAGCTGTACGCGGGCGAGAACCAACTCACGTACGATGCGTTGCCACCCATCGCGTGCCTTCGCGAGCTGCAGGTCCTCAACCTGTCGTTCAACGACATCCAGGACATGCCGTCGTCATTCTTCCGGACGTTGACGAAGTTGGAGGAGCTGTATCTGAGCGGGAACATGTTGACGAATATTCCGACGGAGGACTTGCCGAAGTTGACGCGGTTGAAGACGTTGTTTCTGAACGGGAATCGGCTGCAGACGCTGCCGCAGGAGCTGGCGAAGGTCAAGAGTCTTATGGCGCTGGATGTTGGGAGCAACCTGCTCAAGTACAACATCAACAATTGGGAGTTTGACTGGAACTGGTATGTTGATGGAATTACTTGCATTCGAACTCTGTTTTGACGCGGACTTTAGGAACTTTAACAAGAACTTGAAGTACCTGAATCTCTCGGGGAACAAGAAGTTGCAGATCAAGTCTGACATGAGGGGTACGCGTCAGCATAACTCGGCGGCTTTCAGTCGCCAGTCGCTCGCGGGCTTCACGGACCTGCAGCAACTGCGGTTCCTCGGTCTCATGGACGTCACGATCACGCCTGGCAGCATGCAAGGTGGCGCGGACATACCCGACGAGACCGACGACCGTCGAGTCCGAACGTCCGTGTCCACCGTCAGCGGTATGGCCTACGGCATTGCGGACACGCTCGGCTCGAACGAACAGCTCAACATGATAGATCTGGTGCACGACTTCCGCGGCCGCGCTGGCGAAGCTGTCTTCGCCATGTTCGGGCGCGCCCAGCCGCCCAAGACCATCCGCGTCGGCACCAGCTCGAACCGCCTCGCCAGGTTCCTGCAGGACAACTTCATCCGCGTCTTCCTCAAGAAGCTCTCCTCCCTGAATCCCGAGCAAGGCGACGACATCCCCGATGCGCTGCGCCGGACGTTCCTGCGGCTCAACCAGGAGTTGCACGACTCTCTCGTCAACTCCCATAGGAAGATGTCGACGCACAGTAACTCGGGCGCCGGAGCGAACACCATAGATCCCGATATCGCACGCACCGGCGCGTCGGGTCTTGTCCTGTACTTCAAGGACAAGACTCTGTATGTGGCTAACTGCGGCAATGCCCTCGCTGTAGTTTCTAAGCAGGGTATTGCCCAGTCAGTGTCCAGGAAACACGACCCATATGATCGCGCTGAGACCCTTCGCATCCGGACGGCTGAGGGTTGGATATCCCCACCAGGCCTCGTCAACGACGAGATCGACATCTCGCGCTCCTTTGGCTTCTTCCACCTATTACCCGTCCTCAATGCCCGGCCAGATGTGCATACCTACCACCTCGACGAATCGGACGAGTTCGTGATCGTCGCGAACCGCGGGCTCTGGGACTACGTCTCCTACCAGACCGCCGTCGACATCGCGCGTTCGGAGTGGAATGACCGGCGGGATCCCATGATCGTTGCGCAGAAGCTGCGAGACTTTGCGATCAGCTATGGCGCGGAGGGCAGCACTATGATCATGGTCATCGGTGTGGCAGACTTGTTCCACCACGAGACGCGCTCTCGCCAGGCGACGATGGACTCCATCGTGGACAGCAACGGCGGCCTCATCGGCAAGCGCACTCGGCGCAAGGACGATGTGGCGGACCGACATCTGGCCCGCCTTGACGGGGAGGTCGAACCACCGACGGGCAATGTCACGCTGGTTTTCACGGATATTCGCAACTCAACGCATCTGTGGGAGGCGAACCCGGGCATGCGGACGGCCATGTTGCTACACAACAGTCTGCTGCGGCGACACCTCCGGCGCTGTGGTGGGTACGAGGTGAAGACGGAAGGCGACGCTTTCATGTGTGCATTTCCGACCGTGATGTCGGCAGTATGGTGGTGTCTAGTCGTTCAGCGGGACCTGCTGCACGAGGCGTGGCCGCTCGAGATCCTGGAGTGCGAGGACGGGAAGGAGATCTTCGACGTGGAAGGCAAGCTGCTTGCTCGCGGCTTATCAGTCCGTATGGGTTTGCACTGTGGAAATCCTCTGTGTGAGCGCGACCCCATCACACATCGAATGGACTACTTCGGCTCTATCGTCAACCGAGCATCGCGAATCAGTGGAAGTGCGTTGGGCGGGCAAATTATGTGCAGCGGAGACGTTATACGCGAACTGAACGCGTCCGTGTATCGGTCGGAGCCGCCGACGGAGTACACTGAGGTGCAGCCCACCCAGGCTGTGAACGCCATTCGTCAGATGGAGGTTGCAATCGTGCCAGTAGGAGAGCGCAAGCTGAAGGGTCTTGAGGTGCCCGAGATGCTGTCGATTGCGTACCCACGGGAGCTGCAGGGACGGCAGTTTATCGAGGAGATGCCCGAGGACCCGGGCACGTCGGGGTCCCGCATCCAGTTCAGCATCGACCAGATGCGGGAGCTGGGCATGCTATGCTTGCGGCTGGAGACCATAGCCTCATCACGCGTCTTCCGCGCGCTGCCGGAGCGCAAGGGCAGTTTCCAGCCCGGAGCAGAGGAGCCGGACGAGCTGAACGATACGTCGTCGGTGTACTATTATGGCGACCCTTCGGTGCTGTTGCCGCAGATGAGCGACAAGTTGTCGGACAGGGAGCTCATGATGCTTCTCGACTTCTTCTCCGTGCGTATTGAGAACGCGCTATCTACCATACAGCAGAAGCATGATGCACGGACGCGTGAGCAGCGTGTGGCGGGGGCGCTTGCAGGGCGACTAGATCTGGACGAGCGGACTTTGCAGGAGGTGATGGCTTTGTTACGGAGTGTATAGTTGTTGTATTACGACTGCATCCCTTTCTCGTTCATATGTTCTCGTAGATACACATATATGTCTGTCGCGCATTTGTTATCAGCATCTACACCGTCATCCTATCACTTATTGCATCGTCTGTAACAGCTATGTGTGTATTGTAACAGTAGTATACTGCGGATGCGAGAGGCACGTACCTTGTCTGCCTACGCGCTTTGGTGCACTGAAATTTGGCTGTGGAGGAATTGGTCGAACGAACGTCGACCTAAAGGGTGAGTCAGTATAAAGAGAGAAATATGCAGCTCCTGAAAGTCAGCACAACCCGACCCCGGCAGTATACCTCTTTACAGGTGCGCCTCGCCACCACCTCCTCGGCCAACGTCCAGATATTTCGATAGCCACGAACAGAGTTCTCCCAATCCGTGATGAGGTCCTTAGGGGCATTCAGGTGTACGACACGAGGATCTTCGACATCTAGGACCTGTCGCCAGTGCGAGCGACTCGGAGCGAGTACCAAGCAGACCCGGAGAGATGTGCAGCTCTCTAGAATCCCCCGAATAGCTCGAGCCGCCGCGCTGACGGTGGAGGCCGAAAGATGGCAAGAGAACGCCAGGTGCGTCAGTCGCGGTGCGTGCAGGAAGCCGGTCCAATTGGCCCATGTTTGCGGATCGTCCTTGAACTCGACGTGCGTGGCCCGCTCAAAGAGCGCACCGCCAAAGTCGGGCCGCGCGCGCTTGGCGTCGCGGAACAGTGGTGCGAAGGAGACCGAGAGCGTCTGCGGGCGGTGCGCGGCCAGGACGGGATACAGGTCCGGGTGGGATATCCAGCAGGCCAGATGGTCGAGATTAGGGCAAAGCGTGAGGATACGGAGCGCGCGGCGATGACCGACGGCTTTGGTGAGGCAGAGATTTCGCACAAGCGATGCATGATGCGCCGAGGTAGGACTTTCGAGCGTATTGACGAAGAGGTCTGCGGTCCGCTGTTCCCATAGTGTGATGACGGAGTATAGAATGGGATTAGTCCTACAAGGTTCAGCGAGTGAGTGTGGACGTTGTACATGGGAAGACACGAGGTGAGTGAACGTCCACATACCACGTCCGAACGGTGCTGGACACAAGTACAAGTGTAGGAAGAGTATGTGGCTCGCTCCATCCGCAAATTTCGAAGACAAGACGATGAAGCTCGATAGGTAGCTCGATGGCCATGGTGGAAAGCGCAGAGGAGAGATCTGTATCGTCCGCTCATGCAGCCTGCGAATGACGTGAGCAGGTCAGTGATGCGGCGTTTGCGCTAGTGACGGAGGTCTGCCACGGGTCTCGAGAGAAGTAGCCAAAAGCCGGCATGCAGAACACATCGGTCGAATCTTCATTCAATCGACAACATGGAATGCGAAGAGTGAACGTGGCAAGCTACATGGACAGAGGAAGAGTGGGACATGGCAGTCACCATTTGTCACCCAATGGAATCACGCCGAGGTTGGATGAATCCAGCAGGTTCGAACAGACCCCACCTCAAGACGTCGGTGACGCACTCATATTTACACTGCAGCTGCAGATGCAGCAAATGGTGTTTCTTTTTGCGCGCGCTCAGTCTCCTCAGCAGTCGGCAGTATGAGTGTAGTCTGATAAAGCGCTCAGAACATGGCCCTTCAAGCATTAATGGGGTAGTGGTAACCTGGGTCGTTGCCATCGAGCTTGTCTCGACCCGCCGGGGGTTCGATTCCCCCTTAATGCAGTCTTTTTCTTCCTCTGTCTCTCTGCATGCACTCAACGAATCCTCCCCGCATATGCGCTCACCATCGTCTCATGGCACAAGGATGCCTAGCGCTTCGCTGCGCGCACATATCTGCAAGTGAGTGAACACCTGAATTTCCTTCTTGGATCAGACTAGTACGGTACTTATACACCACTGTACAACATGCTGAGCCGATAAGTTAGCTAGTTATGGGGTGCTTCTAGTCGATGGGTAGGCCTTCATCGCCTCCCTACATCGGCATATAGCCCTCATGCCGCGCAATTTACGCGTCCCGCGACAAGATATGCGTCGCGAGAGCCCGATATTGTCGAAACTCTGCATCCCCATGTCAGCGAAAACAGCGCGACGCCAGCGCAAGACAGAACTTACCTGTACGCGTCCGTAATGCGCTCCCGGGTCCGCATGCCGAGGCGCTCATAAAACCGGCGCGCGTCCTCATTGATTGCGGAGACGTGCGCCTGTATGAGGACGCTGGAGGGTGAGGCATGGAGGTCGGCACCGACGACGACCTTGCTGCGAGGCAGAAGCTCAGTCGCCACGGTGTGAACGAGGTGTTGTGCAAGACCGTGGTGCTGATGCTCGCGTAGAACTCCTATGGTGAGAATTTCGACGTGCGCCTCCACGGGCCGACGTTGTCGGTCATGCCCGCGACGGCGAGTAGTGAGCTCCCAGGTTGGCAGGATATCGTCGTCATGCTTGAGAGCAGAGACGAAGGCGACGATGGTACTGGGCGCATGCCTCGGACAAGCGACCAAACAGAGGCGATCCCTCTGAAGAAGGAGCTGGAGATAGAAGGAGCTCGGGTAGCGCGCTGGGAGGAGTGCCGTCTGCCCTTGGGGATTAGCGATCGATTGAGGGTGGTGGTAACAAGATGAACATACATGAAGGTCGCGGACGGCGGGGATGTCAGACGATACGAGTGGTCGCACGACATATTGGGAGAGGGCATTCATGGTGGCAAGGAGGAAGGAGGAAGGGGCTAGCGCGAGCGAAGAAGACCTTCATAAGCCCCCGCCCGCTTACGACCTTGCTATATGACGCCCAGACTGCGATGGATTGACGCGGACCGCTGTAGCATGGGCCTCGACGGTGATTTCAACCGCAGGAGCGGTGATTGAGTCAAGGTCTGGTCAAGGTGAAGACGAAGAAGGTCGTCATGAGTACAAGCCCGCGCCGGCGCGCGTCCCTTTCGCCAGGTGACGCCTTCAGCTGCAAGGCCGAGGGCGCTGCCGGTGGGCAGAAACAAATTCCGTCGGAGAACAATGCGGGGTCGACGACGGAAAAGGAATGTGATTGCCACTGATTGAGACCGTTGACGTCGTCGGCTGAGCACGCGACTCAGCCGCTGGTCTTGGCGGTATCCCAGCAACATCCCCAAGTGGTTCTGTTTGCTTTCTTTTTGCGTTCCAAAGCACCAGGCGTCTCGAATCCGCCCATTCATCTCGTTATCTTTCACAGGCGAGGATCATGTGATGCTCGGTTGAGTTGCGAACGTTTGCCTACGTTTGCGTGCCGCTTCGTGGCGACGCGCGGCAGCTTCGGACGACATCCTGGCCTGTTACCTACTCTGAACATAGAACGAGCGCTAGCGACGTGACGCTCCGCGCCCACTCCGTCAGCAGCTCACTAGCGGTCTTCCGTCTTTGGCTGTTGGTCGGGCGAGACCGGCACGATTCGTGCCTATCCCACAACCAGCGGGCCGCCATTGGGTGAGATACCATATCGCGGGTGATCGTGGGATGAGTCTTCGGTGGCTGGCCACTATAAAACCTCGCAAACCTCAGCTCTGGTCCTACCACACGTATACGCCACATCGACGATTAGGAGCAAGAAACTCGGTGAGTTCAAGGTGTTCAATGTTATTTCATTTGTTGTTGCCTTTTCCCCATCCGGGGAAAATCTATTTATGACGACATACATATTTAGCGCGTCCCCGCTTTCCGACTGCTCTTGCCTTTCCCCACCATCTAACCTCTTTCTAACAGTCTACTAACAAGACTACGGTACCCACTATGGCTCGCGGCATGCAGACCCCTTATGTTACCCCGCACATTCTGCACAAGAACTACGCGCAAGCGTTCGATTCGGAGCAGTACAACAACTGTGAGCGGAACATCTCGCTGCATCGTTTCCTGAGCTGACCGACTTAGTTATGGGAAATGCCCTAGAGTACTTCTCCCAGGCGGGCTTCGACATGGATCGGATACAGCTCAAGCGTAACGCCCCGGTAGCCCAGCTTTACGAGGACGCGATCCGGAACGAGGGCGCTGTCATGGCGTCTTCGGGCGCTCTCATCAACTTCTCTGGCAAGAAGACTGGCCGGAGCCCGAAGGACAAGCGCATTGTCTACGAGGAGACCAGCAAGGATGATATATGGTGGGGATCGGTGAACATCAAGATGGATGAACGTGCGTATGCTGGCATCTCTCCCACGATCCTTCTGACCCCATTCCGCAGATACTTTTGAGATCAACCGCGAGCGCGCTATTGACTTCCTGAACACCCGCGACAATGTCTACGTCTTTGACGGTTATGCTGGCGTATGTCCTTGGCTTTTGTCACGCCACCCTGTTTGCTGACGTCTGTCCAGTGGGATCCCAAGTACCGAATCAAGGTCCGGGTCATCTGCGCACGAGCATATCATGCGCTCTTTATGGTGCGCCGCCTCAGTAGCCACCCTCACCACATGTGCTCACACCATTGCAGAACAACATGCTCATCCGACCGACGGAAGAGCAGCTCGCAGACTTTGGCGAGCCTGACTTTATCATCTACAATGCCGGCCAATTCCCTGCGAACCGCTTCACTAAGGGCATGTCGTCTACCACCTCGGTCGAGATCAACTTCAAGCGCATGGAGATGGTTATCCTCGGCACGGAGTACGCGGGAGAGATGAAGAAGGGTGTCTTCTCCGTCATGCACTACCTCCAGCCGGTCAAGTTCGGCCAGCTGTCCCTCCACTCCTCCGCCAACGTCGGTGACGAGAAGGGTGATGTTACGCTTTTCTTCGGTCTGTCCGGCACCGGCAAGACGACGCTCTCCGCCGACCCTCACCGAGCTCTCATCGGTGATGATGAGCACGTCTGGTCCGACACCGGTGTCTTCAACATCGAGGGCGGATGCTACGCGAAGACGATCAACCTCTCCGCCGAGAAGGAGCCCGAGATCTTCAACGCCATCCGCTTCGGCGCCATCCTCGAGAACGTCGTGTACAACCCCATGACCCGCGCGCCGGACTACGACGACGTTAGCATCACGGAGAACACTCGCTGCGCCTACCCCATCGAGTTTATCCCGAACGCGCGGATCCCGTGCTCCGTGGACAGCCAGCCGAAGAACATTATCATGCTCACCTGCGACGCGTTCGGTGTCCTGCCGCCTGTGAGCAAGCTCACCCCGGAGCAGGCCAGCTACCACTTCCTCGCTGGTTACACGTCAAAGACGCCCGGCACCGAAGACGGCGTCCTGGAGCCCATCCCGACCTTCTCGACGTGCTACTCCGCGCCGTTCATCGTCCTTCACGTATGTCGCTGTTTCTTCTTCTGTGTGGCTCCATCTGACAACACCTCAGCCCGGCCGGTACGCCGAGATGCTCGCGGAGCGCATGGCGAAGCACAACGTCGACTGCTGGCTCATCAACACCGGATGGACCGGCGGCAAGTTCGGCACGGGCAAGCGGTGCCCGCTCAAGTACACGCGCGCGATCGTCGACGCCGTGCACTCGGGCGAGCTCGCCAAGGCCGAGTTCGAGAACTTTGGGACGTTCAACTTGTCCATCCCGACGGCCATCGAGGGCATCCCGCGCGAGCTGCTCAACCCCGAGCTGGCGTGGCCGGACAAGGCGAGCTTTACGAAGGAGGTGCGGAAGCTGGCGGGCATGTTCCAGAAGGCGTTTGCGCTGTATGAGAAGGATGTGGAGCCGAAGGTGCGCTCTGCGGGCCCGCAGCTTTAGGCGGCTCGTTGGGATAGGATGTCGGAATGCGGATCTAGTTGTATCGATATGCTCAACTGTACAGTATTATCACGTCGTGCTTGTATGTTCGCAGTATATATAACATAGCTGCTATCACGGTCGTCAGTAAGTGTGATGGAAAGGTCATGGACAGCGTCAGCTTCCGCGTCTGTGTGTGTTTCTACTTTGAAATGTATTCGCGTCGACGGCCTGTGCAAGCACTGGATGCGGTGCCGGGTGGGAGACACTCGAGCCGCGGCAGCCTCCATAAGGGACAGCTTGATCTCGTCGTTGCTCCACTCCTCGAGCATCCCCAGTGCCTTCTCTTGCAAAAACGGTATCGGTACATGATGGACCAAGCCGTGTCGGGCAGGGTCCGAGATGTCACGGTCCGGTTTGGCTCCGGCGACGCGGGGTGCTTCAACATCTGCCATCACGGGCGACTGTAAGTACTTGTCGCCTAAAGTACATTGAATACTGAAGACAACTCAGATGGACATGGATATACTAAATCCTGCGTTCGTGTACAAATGCCTCCATAGCTTCAAAAGCAACCTCGATGACTCTGCCGACCTGAATATCCGCGCTCGCTCATCATACGTCCCGTCCACTCCTGCCGAAACGGACAGGCTGCGAAGCCGTCTCTCGCAGGTGCAGGACAGCATCAGCGAATGCGATCAGGGAATAATCCTCCTCGAGTTCGCGGTGCGCTCGCTCCGTCAGCATCGGCGCGCTAACGAGGAGGCGGAAACGAATCTCAAGGCCTTGCTCGCGCCCATACGCAGGATCCCAGTGGAGATTCTCACACATATCGCTGCGTATACCCTGCCTGACCGCTGGTTCGAAGACTTGATCGGGATCCACCCCTGGACGTTTACACAGGTTTGCCAAGGTTGGCATGAGGTGGCCATCGCGATGCGCTGGCCTTGGGCCCGTGTTACGATACCGAGTCGAACGACGACAACGTATACCCCAGGGGAAGCAGTGGATGAAGAAGGAGACAAGGAGGTCGAAGCAGACCTGATGAAGATCTTCTCAGTCTACATGCAGCGCTCAGCGCAGCATCCCTTGACGATACGGACCTTCCGCAATAGGACCGCGTGGCGGAGTGACTGGGAGAATAGCAAGGAGCCAATCTGGACCGAAGTCTGGAAACACACAGATCGGCTGCGCGCACTGGAAGTACATTGCTCGGACGAAGGTTTTCACTTCCCCTCTCCCCTGCCGACTCTGCAGAGGCTCACCATCAATGACAACATGTGGGGAGAGCTGCTTGTGAATGCGCCAAACCTCCGTGTGCTCCAGCTAGTCGAAAGTAACATATCCGACGTCGATCTTGTCTCCTGGGCGACTTTACGTGCACTTGACATGCGCGGAAGGTTCCGGGCAGAGGGCTACGAGACCTTTCGGCTCTGCGAGAGACTCGAAGCGCTCAGGTTGACGGACGATGTGACGGACCTCCCGATCAACCCGAAGCCCATTTACCTGCCGACACTTCGTACACTAGAAATTGGGTGCGCAATGCTCGATATCTGCCCACATATCAATGCTCCATCTCTGGCGAAGTTCACATTGAATATGGCATACATGGGCTACGACTCCGACTTCAAGATGCGCGACGACAAGGTGCCGTTGCTCGCGATGCTGCTCTTGCCCGTCACGAGCCTCACACTGTGCAATATGTACAGCTGTAATGCAGACCTTCTCCGCCGCATCATGTCTATTCCGCGACGTCTGCATCAATTCTGTCTGCGACAAGAAACTTCACCGTCATCTCTCAGGGTGCTGTCCCCACACCCTATTCATCGCGCGTTTGCGGCTGAGCTCATCGAAGCCGGCCCACCGACAATTCACCTGTTGGACCTGGAGTTCATCAACGGGACATGGGGCATCCTTTGGCAGAGCGAGGATATTTCTCTGGTCAAAGGGCTGCTCGAGGCACGCGCAGATGCCGCAGATGGTGGCGGCGCTATGCTCGAGCGTTTGAAAATATGGACCCCCTTCGCCGATTTCCCTGAAATTCGCGAGGACTGGACCAGCACGTATGGGCGAGAGGGACGGCAGAGGCTGGAGATTGCCAGGTGTCAGGATGTGGTCGTTGAGCCGCTGGAGATATCATCATTTCTGTCATAGTGTGGTTTCCTAGCGTACTAATTTCTTGGAAATATCACGTCGAACGTGTAAATTAGCATGCGAGCATATATTCAAGGCCTATCGATGATTTTATGACCATTCCTCGCAATACAAAGGTTTCCCTGTAGGCTGGGCGATTGTCGGACCAGGCAATCCGCAACATCACCAACAGAATAAAGATGAACAAACAACGGACGAAGGTTTCTCTGACGATCATCTACTAAGTCGCTCTATTTCCCTCAATTTACAGTCGTGCCTGTAAATCGAGTAAATCCGGGCTCTGGCGGTATCAGGGAGCAGTAGGCGTGGTCGACGCGGAAATTGCACTGGGACCCAGGACGATGGAGGCGCGGGCTTCTGCCGCAGGGTCCGGGCAGGGTTCCGGCCCTCCGAATGATCGGGGATCAATAACTCAACCACGTTACGGCCGGACCCCCGCCGCAGGTCGCGTCGTCGTATCTGAATCGGACTTTGCAAGGTGCGCCTTGCCTGACTTTCTCCGTCGTTAGCAGGATGGTAGAAGCACAGTCTCGAGATCAGACTGTAAGCCAAGGACACATGGCGGCGAGAAAAACCCTTCGCGGAGGCTCCTCGGCAGTTGCCGTTGGCTTGTTGAACAATACGATGCGCCGCGCGTCGTTCAGTCATCTCGGGGTGTCCTGCGGGACTTGCCAATGCCTGATATGCTGTACAGTACTCGCCCTTGAGGAGGACGGCAACGGAAAGGTTTGACCGCGCGAGCGGCCTTCACACGTGACGTCAACGTTCGGCGGGCCGACCCCGCTGCGCTGAGCCCAGCCGAGCGCAGCTGATGTCCTTACCGGTCCCCTGTCTATTGATGCATGCATCAAGGTAGTAGCATACATTGCGAAGAGACAAACATGCAGTAGTAAAGACCTTTTATTGTGCGTCTAACCACGCGGAACGGTATACGACTCCGAGTCGGGGCGCACGCTGCGACCGCTGAGTATCGTATTCGCCACCCTGTGACTCATTGACATGTTGACATAGCTACTCCTGGACCCTGATTGGCGCCACTGAGCCCCGCAGAGCTGCTGCAGCTAAAGATATTTGTCTTATATACTTCACGCTTGCTATCGATTGGTGGCTGAAGGCAAAGCACACTGGACGGCTGTATCGCGCGCAAATCTCTGAATCCTTGAGGGAGTATGTTGTAGTCTAGAATTTACTGCATATGAGAGAACAAACGGTTCGCAGCTCCGGCACATTGACTGATCGAAGTCGCTTCTCGGAAGACGCGCTGCACGGTCCGATCAAAACCAAGCTACCGCGCCGACGGTGCAGGGCTATCCGCCTCTACACGAGGCTCTGTAAATTGATCGTAAATTGAGCGTAAATTGAGCGTAAATTGGGCGAGATAAGAAGCTTATCGAGGCTTATGGCGCTTATGTGCGACAAGCAGACCTACGAAACAAGCTATGAAGTACTAAGGAGCGGACCATATAGCTGACGATTGACATATATACTACAGAAGCAAGTAGAGACTGTACTCTCTTATATACTATATTTATGGAAGGGCAGCTACTACCGTACTGGAGCTGTACCTTCCCAAAGCACGGCATCCGAAGTTGAACTTGATCAACGTGACTTTCGGCAAAGGCCGGAAATCTGTGACGCGTCTTCCACTGTCCAGCTGCTGCGTCCCTCACCTGTCCACCCCCCTCCCCGGTCGCTGATTTGAACAGCACAACCAGCAGTCATGCCCGAATTGAAGAACAAGTACATGTTGAGCTACTATCAGCAGGACACGCTGTGGTACGAGATCACACGCGTTCGTTCCGGCGAGTTCGCCTCAACATTTACCGTTGATCTGACGCTGACGCGCCGTGCAGCTATCCTGACCAACAAGAAGATTCCAACGGTTAGACTTGCGTAGCTCAACGATACTGCGGTACAATGACGCTACTCTATACCTCGCATAGACTATGGAGACTTTGTGCGTTGACTGTAATCCTTTTGTTTGAGTATAACGTTCCGCTAACTTGAGCACAGGCTCGTTGTTCTTCACCGACAGCACGCGTGAACACCGGCGGGACACGTCGCGGTCCCTGCCTCCTGCCTCACTGTGCACGCAGAGTGCCCCCACCTACCACGGAAATATTTCACTCGAGCGACGTGGACCATGGTCGTCCGAAGAGCAAACGAGCCCCGAACACTCCCTTTTCGTTGGCATGCGGCAGAGGCGATGGCGCCTGGAGGAAAGGACCACTTTCGCCGCGCAACGCGACGTCGAAATAATCGCAATCTGGAGTTGAAGTTGGCCAGAAGTATCCGACGAACGCCTGCGGCGACGGGTGGGGAAGCATTGCAGATGGGACTTCGCAACCCTCTATCCTCAGGTAAGTTTCGCCCGACAGACTTGCTGTACATAGGGCTGACACCGTGTTGCAGAATGATCCACCTATTGTGTTTTCCGGCCTCGTCACACCCTCCCCGCGCACTGCCGTCATGCCAAAAACCCGCGCTCACTCGTCCTCCGCGGAAGCAGGAGCCAGTGCCACGCCGTCGAACCTCACGATGATAGGGCACTGCGAACGAACGAACGCGGGGACACTGCGTTCTTGTCAACAGCAGCACGGGCGCGGGAGCGCTTTTTCGTTGACGAGCGACGTGGGTGTGTACAGACGAGGGCGTACAACTGCAGCTGCTTGGGGCGATGTCCGTTTGGACCAATGGCTGGTGCCGACACGCAGAGAAGATTGGTGGACTCGGCAGGTCGTTGCCGTAGCCACTGCCGGCTGGTGGGCTGCGCTGGCGGTGGCGAGCCTCTATGGCCTCTCGCTGCCGTCGTTGGCGTCCGCACCCGTCAATCTGTCAATGATGCGGCATCTGTACGACATGGAGGGTGCGCTGTCCCTGGCGGACCGACGCTGTGTTGGGCTGAGCGGATGGCCGCGTTCGGGTGTGTAGGACAGTAAGGCGGGAGCGAGGGGGTGGCGAGGAATCAGGATTGACGGTGGCTGCGCGCACATATGCTGGGAACAGTATCAGTTCACCACTACGCGCGCATGCAGAGGATGACGGAGGACTCGGTGCTGATCAAAAGCGCGATGTTGTTCAAACTTCATACAATGCGACGACCACATCGCGTACTACGGTCGGGAGCAGGGCCACGCCGGTGGTGACGAGCTGGCCAATCGCGAGGCGTAAGTTTTACCAACCCTCGTCTGTGTGCATTGCTTACGTTTCGCAGCCTCTAGCTATCCGGATACCCGACCGACAACGCTCTACAGGGCTGTCGTCGCGATCAACACCGCGCGCGAGTCAGCCACGAGCGCCGACAACAGCTGCCTCACCACCAACTTGGCCCTTCTTCCCGCAGTCCGGCATCGGCACGGCGCCAGTCTCGAAGCCGCCCCTTCTCAGCCCTCTCACGAATACGGGCAGCAACGGCTCGGCGTCGTTCAGCGTGGAGCGCGTGTACAACGCGAGCGAGGCGCTCATGGACGTTCTCACCTGCAACGCGATCACCGCGGACAACATCAGGAAGGAGTGCAGGGCCCGCAGCCAGCCTGCGCCGTCCACCGCATTTGCGACGACATGGCGCAAACCACGCATAGAAGGCGTATTCTTTTCGACAGCGGCACGGGCACGGGAGCGCTTCTTGTCCGCGACTAGCGGGTGCAGGCGCGGGCGGGAGCCGTGCAGTGGCCAGCTTCACAGCGTTCACTCGGAGGGGAACGGGCGAGCAGCGCGAGGGCCACAGCTGGTCTACGTCGCCTGCCATGCTCTCGGCGGTGGTGGTGGCGGTGGAAACCTCCCTCATTGTGCTTCCGCAAGGAGCCGTGCTTGGCGCTTGCTCATCGCCGCCCTAGGCAAATCCGCACCAACACGCGCATAGCAGACATTCTGCTGACTTCGCCTTCCGATCTGGCCATAGCCTGCCCTTCTTTGTCTCACAGTGGAACACCCAAATTCCGATTCGAGGGCGACAGGTGATCGCGTACATATTCCCTATTAGGAAGCGGAAGGCTGAATATAAATTGTCTCGATTCGGAGCATCTCCTATTTACACCCCTTCTCGATTCCCCTCACCAACAATCCAATGGGCATCAGGAAGCTGTGGCCGGTGCGTGTCGATCAGGCTTGCCGTTCAGGCTGTCCCATAAACGAGCTGACTAGTGCATAGATTGTGAAGCCTGCGGAAATCTCGAAGAGCTATACGGAGTTGTGCGTCCGCGAAGGTCGACTTGGTCGTCCTTCCAGACATCATGATTTGACTATCGGAGTCGACGCTCTGTACGTCCTGTCTCTTGTACTCTCTAGTTTCATGAACTCATGAATATGCAGAGGGTTTCTGTACGCTGTTCGGGCTGCAGTTCATTCTTCGGGCTCGTCTTCCCAATGGGCAACAAACCCCGACCTTGCCGCTCTCTACCACTTTCTCGCGCGCTCACTGTGTCTCCCCGTCAACCTCGCCTTCATCTGGGATGGGCAGGACAAGCCCGCCATCAAGCGCGGCACCCGTGTTATCGCCCACGAGCACTGGTTAGCCCCAGCATGCAAGGAATTGATCGGTGAATTTGGGTATCAGTCCTACCAGGTATGTGCATGCCCTCGAGCACGACGAAGCTTTGTCTGACATGCAATGGTAGGCGAGAGGCGACGCCGAGGCGGAGATGTGCATGCTCCAGCGCAAGGGTCATCTCGACATTGTCTGGTCGGCAGACTCCGATGTTTGGCCATTTGGCGCGACCCATGTCATACGCAGGTACGTTTGTGGCCAAAGCTACATTGTCGTTCTCTAACTCATGATTAGGGCTGTCCCCGGACTGCCATCACATGTTCAACTGTATTCGGCGCGGGAGATTGAGATGAAGATCGGAGTGAAGGCATCGGGCTGGCTTGTCTTTGCGCTTGTCTGCGGTGGGGACTATGATGTAAGCAAGGCCTCCTCTAGCATCTTCAGTAGCTGACTTACATCTAGGATGGTCTTGCGGGTGTCGGCGACGGCATAGCGCTCGGTCTTGCAAGGACGGATCTCGGTGAACAGCTGCTCGCTGTTATCCGCATGGGCAAGGCCAACTTCGAGGCCAACGTGCAACCGTGGCGACAGACGTTGATCAAGGAGTTGCATCAGAACCGGTCACATCAACTGAGTCCTGCTTGCTCGGCGGCGGCTCGACATGTGTCCGTGCCGATGGATTTTCCAAAGAAGGAGGTGGTATGGGCGTACTATGCGCCACCCCTCAACTCCTCCGACTCCGCTGTGCCGTCCTTTGAGCGTCGACGGCCTTCACTCCCTTGCATAGTTCTAACATCTCGTCTTCGACTAGGTTTACGTACATTTCCGAAGCTGTATGCCAAGTCTCTCGCGTGCTTGTATCAGGGGATCGTCGTCCAGCAGCTGTTGATGGTAAGTCTTCTTGACGAATGTGGCTAGCCCTTTCGATGCTCAATCTTTTTCAGCCAGATGAGACCAGGATGCCAATCGTGCCCGTGGAATCTCGTCAGCGCGTCATCTGCGGCATAACAAAGTGCAAGGACAGCGGTAGCGTCCCCCTTGTCCTGGTGCAGGTCGACACACGGAGCCTCATCGACGCCGTCCACTCCATTTTCCGGCAGTCAATAGAAGATCCTGTACCTTCGCTGCCCTGCCTTGTCACGTTCAAGATACCGCTGCCCATCGTCGATGAAGGGCTTTCGTACCACATGGACTTGCTATACAACATCGAGTCCGGTCTCGCATGGAAGGTCCAACGGGCTCGTGATGCAAGCAAGCATAGCGGCTATATTGAGGTACGGTTTATTTCTTATGGCAGGCCGTATAATCAGTTCATGTTTGGGCAGTTTCTCGAGTCGGTGCCCAGCCACCTACCCACGGCCTCGGTCATCGATTTGACGGACGAGGAGGGAGATGATGTTGTAGATCCAACTATCGCAGGCTGTATAATCGAGATCTCGGATTCCGAGTAATTTACCTCTTGTATTCTTATCTTGTGTGTAATGAGTCGTCAAAGGGCGCGAAGCTTGTGGGCCATTGTGGCAACGTACTGTATCGAAATGTATTGCTCTATTTGGCAATTTCGTAAATGCCGGCCGTCCGAGACACCTGTGGCGCGCACGTTGATCAAGGCCGTCGTCGTCTTGCCCAACCATTATCTTGCTTCCCCTCCCTACCGATCATGCCAAAGTCCAACAACAGCACGAGAGGCAAGGTGTCCACCTCCAAAGGCACACGGAAAGGGAAGCCGAAAAAGAAAACGGCGGAGGACGACGGCGGCATTGGCATCTCCATCAGCGAGTTGAACGCTGCGCGCGAGGAGACAAAGGGCAAGCACGGAGGTGCTGCAAGAACGACCGGCCAGTACGATGGACAAATCGTCCGTGCACGCGCATTTCTGAAGGCGTTGGTGAAGAAGATCAGAGCAGGCGAGATGGACACGGAGGGGCTTGATGTTGATCGACTGGACGGTGCCCTGGAGGGCCCGCCGAACGAGTGCGTGTTCTTGGGCTGCATGCTGTCCATCGATGCTGATCTTGCCTCTCAGACTATCCTCAAGAGCCATTGAACTGTTTCTTACCAAGAAGTGCATTGACGAGGGGTGCCGCCACCAGACGGCTGAGTCCATTGCTGCTGCTTTCTGTCGATACTACGACAACCTGTGAGTTTCGCAGTATATCAATACAGTAATACGAATTGACAACAGAAATTAACGCAGCGACGGGACGAAGTACGCAGGAGAATACAAGTACAACTCCGGTTCGAAGGAGGTTTTGGGTTGTCCAGCGCGTGCATCCCACGTCAAAGCGTTCATTACCATGATCAAGAACCGAGATAACGCGAAGGGCGCATCAGCGACGCGGAATCACGCCGAGGCCATGACTCTAGAGGATCTGACCGTCATCATGCGTCGATCTGAAGAGCAATGGCCGTCGTACCTCGTCAACGATCCAGACACAGTCGAGGACAGTGGGAGCATGTACGAGCTGATGAAGCACGTTATGATGCGTGCTTTCATGTCCTCCGCATTCACGATGTGGACACGGTAAGCTAGCGGATACATGTATGAAATCGTGGAAGACTCACCCGTCATTTCAGGAACTTCGAGCTCTGTCAGCTTCAAGCGGGGGATACAGTGGGGGACAGCCAAAGACGACAAAGTAGATTAGGGTGTTTCGGAGTTATTCCGACGTAAATCTGAGTCCAGAATCAGACTCGGAAGGGCTGAAAACGTCCAAAAACCATTTTTTCGTGAATTTAGGACCACTTTTAGGGGGTGGCCAATATTTCGGCCGATTTCAGTGATGTTCGGCAAGTGCCGAAGCGCCGCGGGGGACGAGGGGCGACGTCTGAGAGCCCATATACCCGCCGTCGTGCATCGTAGACCTTCAAAGTGTGTTCCTGGACCACGAATTCTGCCCTCTATGTCCAAAAATACGCTACTGGTTCACTATAGCAGAGACAGACATCATAGCACCCTGGGGAACTGAACGGTGAGACTTGTACTTGCGAACCATGTACTCCGCGGCCCTGCCCGTCACATTTCTGTTCCGATAAGCGTCCATGAATCTCCACGAGCGATTGAAAAATCGTCGGATGACCTCGGGCGGGCAGGCATTCAGACACTCAAATGCGACCCGCTTAGCATCCTCGAACTTATCCTTGTAGACCTCGCGGTAACGGTACTTGCACCATCCCCAATACTGTCAAACGATGCTTAGAAAAAGATACCATGAAACTGATCTGTAGCACGCACCATCTCAATAGGATTGAGCTCGCAGTGGAATTTCGGCAGGAACAAGCAGATGTGACCGCGCTCTTTGATCTTCTGCTCCAGCAGCGATTCCTGTAAACGGAAGTCGTCCTGCTTGCTGAGGGCCCGGGCCATGCAGCAGCTGTCGTTCTCCCACGGGCAGACCGGCGAGCACTTAGCGCGTGCAAACTTGCTAACATCGAACCCGCGCTCCTCGAGTGTCTGCTTCAGGCCCTTCGCGTCGCCGTTCGATGTCGTCATCTTCTGCACCTTGCCGCGGTGCTCGACGGTGGGATTGTTCATGGGTATGACGGTGTCTTTCTGCTTTCTCTGCTTCCCACCATTTGACTTGTTCATGTCGAACGCGCGGAGCGCATCGGTGCCGAGAGACGCGTGCGCGGAGGACTGATCGAAGAAGAACAATGCTTGGCAGTTCGGATGCGCCTCCTCGAAGATATCCATCGCATCGTCTACCTGCTTGAGCAGCTGGACGTGATCCCACCAGGGATCACCGTTGGACCCGGGATAGATGACGCGCCGCGCGTCCTTAACGATGTTGCCATCGGCATCACGGACTACGAGGCGTCCGTTCTCCTCCTCGACGAAGTCAGAGACGTGAATGAGACGCCCGCGGCTCTTCTTCATCAACTTCTGCTCTCCAACACGTAGCCTAGCAAACAAATTAGACTCGAACTCAGAACCTTTAGTTGAAGAAACTCATACCAGACGTTCGTCTTGAACTCGCCGGCGTGAAAGCAGCTCTCGTCTTGAAAGATGGGAACCACTCTTTTCTCGCCTGGTTGGAGAGTAGGTTCACGCCTCGTCATTGTACCGTCGGAGGCGACGTCCCACTGAACCATCCGTCTCTCGTACTTCGCAACCTCCGGCAAGAAATTCTTCTGCCTGTACTCTACGACGTCGGGCCGCTCGTGACCATCCATATAGACACCTTTCTTAAGCTTCGTTCGTCTCCAGCCAAGTTTCACAAGCCATCGACGCGCGGTACGACGTGAGAGCGGTTTCTTGAGCGCGTAGCCGAGCGACGGAAGAATACGCTCGTTCAAGGCGCGCTGGAACTCCTTCGGCGTCACTTCCCCAGATGCCAGACTCGCGAGGTAAGATCGCGAAGCACACTGCACCCGTTCGTCGCCAAGTAGAGAGTGCCCTCGATCTCCGCCGCGCGTCTCCGGCGGGAGCTGCTCGAAATGCTGATAATGGCGGGCCAATGCACGGAGCTGGCGCGCGAAATGAACGCCCTCGCCTTCGTGCCACGAAAGCGCTACCTGCTTGCTTGCCTCCATCCGACGATATCCCTTAATGCGCAGGGTGGCGAAATTGCGCAGAAGCAGCAACTGGTTCGTCTGAGCGAGAGTCAGCTGCCGCTTCCCCACACCCGCAGCGAGATCGTCCTTGATCTGCTTGCGCAGCTCCGTCCAGTCGCGAATCTCGACGCGGGGACGCAGCGGAGCTCCCGAATCCTCAAGATAGCCATCCATCTCGTCTTCTTCTTCATCACTCTCAGTAGAAACTTGAGGTGAAGACGTCGAGGCTTCGGGAGCATCCTCGTCGTCGGATGCGACGGCAGGCCCACGAAGGCGTTTTCGTGGTCGTCCACGAGTCTCTCGAGTTGACGCCGCGGGAGTATGAGGGAGCGGGAAGGGCGTGGGGATAGAACTGCGCTGTCGAAGTCTTTCATTGACGCCTATCAAGTTCACGGATGTCGATGCATTGAGTTCGGGGGTCGAACCAGAGTCGCGAAGACTGATATCAGGGGAGCGGGAGGCTGCGCGAGAGGACGACGAGGAAGGGATGGGGGATGGGCTGATCGATGCCGGCACGGACAACGCGGGACTGGACGCGACAGATCCGGATGGCGACGGGGTGACGGAGATGATAGCAAGCTTTGTCTGGATCAGACCTGCGTTTGCCCTCGCATGTCGCCGTTGAGACCTAGCTGACTTCCGCGCCATGTCAGGACCATGATAGTGCTCTTTACGAGGGCCTATCGTCGTCGCATTCACATCAATCATTGTGTTGGAGAGGAAAAGCCGACTACGCACCTTTCTTCCGTTTAGCCAACGCCTTCTCGATATCAGGAGGGAGCCAGTCCTTGTCGCGCGAGTCCGTATCGTCAAAATCGTAGGACATCTCCATCATCCGGCTCATCCGGCTCATCTGCGTCTCCTCGTCAGCTTCATCGACCCCGACGTGTGTGCTGATATCATCGAAAGGATCAAGAGGGCAAGGTCGGAGCGCAAAGGTTGAGTAGTGGGGCTTGTACGGCAGCGTTTCTGGATCCTTGGCATCAGGAGCGTCGACTGCGGCATCGCTGTCGCTGTCGCTGATTTCTTCGCCGCTGGAATTGAGGCTAATCTGCAAGATCATTAGCAGAGAGATCCTCGCCCATCTGGCTGGACAGCTCACGATTTTCCTTTTTTCGGCTCTTCTGGATGCTGCCTCAGCTGCGATAGCCCACGGACTCGCCATACCCGTGGACAGAAGTGTTTTGGACAACGACCGTCGCCGCTTGGGAGGAAATGAACCTGTCACGTGAAGCATCACACGCCTTGCACGCACATGACATGATGTCAACCTGAATTTATTTTGTGCCACATCGCAACTCTCCGATGGTCCGTCGAGTGCACCAGGCAATAGTAGCCCACGAAAGGGCTTCAAAAAGCATTTTTTCATGAATTTAGGGCCAAAAACACGGGGTGGCCAATATTTTGGACCCCTCAAAAAAAGAATCGGCATTTGCGGGTCAACGACTGGGCAGAAAAAGTTGAGATTTATTTGGCGTGATGGCCTCATGAAAAGGAAGCGTTTGGCATAAAGTCCGAAATTATCCGGCACCGGTCGTCAAATTTGTCGTCTTTGGCTGTCCCCCACTGTATACGGCGCGGTCTCCGTAGTGGCGCACCATACCACACACCGTTTGTCGAAGTCAAGCTCGAGAACCGGAAAGGATGGCAAGAGCAAGCGGGATTCCAGGCACGAGGCGATAGTAAGTCGCACAGCTGATCTAGCGTGATTATCAGCTGATCTGTCCCTTTCAGTCAACAAATACAACATCTACAAGCAGGATATCTGGGCGCTAGATATGTATACTCATTTGACAACGTGGATGCAGCTCCTCGAACACCGTCTTGGTCGAAAGCTCCAGAGTGCCGACTACATATTCCCTTACTTTACCACCAACGCCATCATAAAGCAAGGCGTGCAGATGACACATGACGTGATTCAAGGCCACCTCACGGACTTCGTTCAGGCGGCAGGCCTAGACACGCACTACACGACGCACTCATTCCGTCGCGGAGGTGCTCAATAAGGTTCATGCTTGCACCGCCGGGACATCGTTGGTCCTTGAGCAGGTGCAGATGGTGGGGAGGCTGGGCAGAAGGCGAGAACGTGAGTCTGTTTGTGTGCCACCAAATAAAACAGAAGGGCTGACTTTTGTGTTGCGGTAGGTTGATACTTTGATGAAGTACCTCCTCGACTCATTGCAACGTGCGGAGACAAGTCATGCCGACGCTCTGAATCCGGTTTTTCTGCCCATGGACGAGAGTTACATGGGCGAAGATGATTTGCTTCAAGTCCCGACGAAGGCCGAATTTCGCTTGTTTTTCCAGACTCTCGACGAGAAGCTCGCACAGAGCTTTTCACAGCTTGCAGTTAGCGCCGAGCAGAAGATACTCGATGTTCTCACGTCTTTTCGACCGGCCACTACCGCCACCATCGCTCCTTACGAGGCGCATCCGGATCGAGTCTCCGCCGTAGATGCACATCGAGCGGATATGTTCTTGCAAGATGCATCACCGCATTATACGCTGCCATCTCAGGACATGTATCATGGGCTACCGGCCACTACGTCCTTGCCGACCACATATATCTTACCACCGCACGGTACTCCCTTCAGCAACGTCGCGCTACAGCCATTGCCGCGTTGTCATCCCCGACCATCAACTGTACGCCACAGTCAGATGCTCGCGTTGCCGCCTCCGCCCACCCGTCTCGGTCCCGCGCACGTCCCTGTGGCGTCGTTGGAAGGAGAACAAATCACGAAGACATCGAGCTCGCCGCCCGTTCCGCAGGCTGGTGTCGAGATTCCTTCGGTCGGGCGCGGCCCGGGTGCTTGGCTGAAGGCGGCACAACAATGGGTTCACGGAGTACCCGCTTTGGGCATTCCTCCGCTCAAGGACTGGGACATTGGCATGCATAAGGGCCCTATGAGGTTGCTCATGGGGTCGTTGTATAATCAACGCAGGAGAATCGGCGAGGAGTACATCAGGTGAGCATGCAGCGTTCACTCGGTCTCTATCCGGCTGAATATGTGATGCGTAGGTTGGGCTGTAACGAGGAACGGTTCGAAGCCGAATATTCAGACGCAGACCGTCGCACTATCACAGCGCTGCTCGACAGAATTCGGGCCAAGGCAGCCACTGCTCGACGCACTAGCAAGAACGGGCCCCCAGAACAGCGTATGCAGACTTACCGCAACAGTTCTTCAACTCCAGAGTTCGGAAGCAGCACGGACGAGCCCTCCGACTAGACGGTTCGTGCTTAACTAACCATATCTTATCTTCATTTATCTACGCTACACTTCTCTACCTATTCTACCCTACACCGTACATGTATATATCTCTATATAGCGACGACTACGCATTATGTTACACTGTTGATCCTGCTACGAAGGCGGCGTTGCAGCAACCAGGTGTCAGAGAGGCGGCAGTCAGACAGTGGCCTTGCGGGGATTACAGAACACGGGTGACCATCTCGTGCATACACGAGCTCCGTCTGCAGCGACGTTGATCACTGTCGTCTTGCTCGAGTAGACATTACGGCTGCTGGGCACACTTCAGCGGAGGGTCAGGGTTCAATTACGAAGTGTACGCACCTGGACAGGTCTGCGCGTGGCGCCGGTCCAGCAATTATTGGTGTACGAGCACGGTGCGAGGTTCCATCGTCAGTTTGCCTGGTCCGAGGTTGTGCGACGCACCGTATCCTGCACACATCGGACCCCATGCCGTCGTATCCAGCCCAACCCCACCCCACTGGTATCCGTCCTGATCTGCCCGCCTTCTCATCCAACCAGACCCCCAAACCTGCACAGATGGTTAGTGCGCCGACACTGGTTTGTGCGTCCGTCAGTCCTGCTTACCTGAGGTCCAAGGCGATATACCGATAGCTAGGGGCGAAACGGTCAGGACCAGGGTGCATGGGCATACAGGCGAACGTACCCCATTGGCCAGGTCTGGCCGGTATCCATACCCTTCGCTTTCGCAGCATCTGAAAGCGGTACATCGTCAGAAAGGGGGAAGAGGCGAAAGGGATCGGCGACGCACCATACTTGCACGCTCCGCGTACCAATTCCATCCCGTGCGCGTGCGACGCGTCGCGTCGATCCTCCTCCAGGCCAGGGGATTCCTAGGCGACGCGCTGATCAGCCATTGCCTCACGAGAGGCTCATCGCTCACCCACCACCCACCACGGAAGGATCACCGCCGGTCAGAACGGGACGGGCGAGGCGGCGAGGGAGCGCGCGCGCGGACGAGGGGGAACGCGAGCGCGCGGGAGCAGAACGCGCGGGGGGGTCGTGGTGGGCGGAAGGAAAGAAAATGCGCTGACCGCCGGGGAACCGGAATTTCCGGCCGCGCTTCCCAAAACGGCGCCGCCGCCCACGCGAGCGGCAACGCGGCCAAGCGATCAATCCGAAACTCCGCAGCCCTGACGGCCCCACCCACGCGCGCGCGCGTGACAGGGAAATGAAATCCGGGCCCAGAAAGGGAGCAGAACTTGTAAATTGTAGGTACTAAGTAGTTATGCGCGCGACTCCTGCAAGTGACCTGCTGCTCTGCCGCTGCTGACTCATGCACGATGTCCTGTTATTTATCATATTGCTCGGAATAGCCGTCCCCGTCGTGCTTGGTCAGGCTTGGTATCCCCCTCGTTGCCAAGTTGCAGTATGCTTTGCCGGCCTGCATGAGACCAGGATTTGGAGGCACTGGATTTGACTGTGACTACTCGATCATGCGAAAGATCATCCATGGGGTTGAAGGCGAAGCAAGCGCTATTACGCGGAACATTATTAGGTGCGTCGTCGCTAGATCAGGCCTGATGAGTCGATGACTGCTGTTGATGATGTTGTTGAGAAACATCAGTGTCTGTCGGTTCCTCGCGCGAAGCCGAGCACATCTAATTCAGTATATGCCCGCCACATTATGATATCGAGCAAGAGAGCGCTCGCGGAAGCGGCCGGTCGGTCTGGGTGGCCACGGCCACGGGTCAGTGGATGTCGGTGCGCAGAAACAATATGCCTCTTGGTGCGATCGCAGGTAGCGTCAGAGACTTGCAGCGGGAGCGCCATCTCTCTTCTTTATAACGCGTCTGGAGACTTCGTCTCATCAGCATTTCTTTGGAGGATCAAGTTTTCGCTGTCTCAAGTAGGTCGGGACGTGTCGGGGGACTCTCGACGATGTCGCGCTCCACGGGCGCGTACACGTGGAGGTTCGGATCAAGTTACGCGAGCGTAACACGCTGTGTGACCATTCAACAGTAATCACGTGATAGAGCTGGCGTTTTCCGTTTGCGGACTTCCCCGGGGTCGGCCCGGCCCCTCTAGATCTCCAGCGACTGTCCAGCGTCGGACGTTGAACGTTGAACGTTGAACGCTCGAGCTCCTGCCCTCTTGATTTCTTCTTTCAGTTAGGGTACTAAATACATCGCGCCCTCACCCTGGACATGGCGCACTGACAGTGTTTCCACTCCTGTTCGTGGCTTAATACTCCGCGCAAATAGCGCGCTCGTCAAGTGGCAGGCCAGCTTCTAGCTTTTCACCACTGGAACCTAGGGATCCGGGGCGAGTCTGCCCATCGCCTAGTGACTATTCGCCTCGCAAGTGGCGCGTCCGGGGCAGGGTATTGTCGAGGGCCCGCTGGGAGCGGATAGTGCGAGTCGGTGTCTCGCCTCTGCGACGGCCTTGATCGCCTCGGGTTGACAGTCGGTTGACTGCCTGACCCCGGCTGAAGAGGGAAACCCTCCAGGCTGTGGCAGTATGCGCTATATCGAGCACTGACGAGCAGGTGCTGTCGCGCCTTGCCCTGCACCTGATCTGTGAGTGACTGACGCGTGATCGAACAGAGTCGTCGGTTGATCTTTCCTCTTGCTGGCTGATTTGTGGCTGACCACGTCCACCGCAGCAACGCGCTGCGACAGACAGCGGTGCGGACTTGCGCAGGACGTTAGCGGACATGACGGCACGGAGGTCGTCTTGCCGTTTGACGCTCAGAATCCAGGGATCAAGGGCGATGACTTCAGAGGCGAGTCATCGTTCTGTGTTTGTTATACCGAAAAATACCAATCTTGACTCACATGCAGGCTCGTGCAGGTCTCCGTCGGCCCTCGGGGGAGGAAGAGCGTTGTTGTTGCCAGTGGCGACAGCGGCCGTGAGCGCTTGTGAAGGCAGCTCCATCAGCACGACGAGCTAGTCAATGAATCGCAGACACCTTGGTCCTTGGTGCCGCTTTCGTTGCCCGACGGAGACCTGGTGTTTCAACGCAGATCTTCGTCATTTGCGCATGAATTCCGATGCTCGGGTGTCTATCGCCATACAAGCCGTCTGCTGCTGCTGGGCATCCTGTGGGCGGTCTATCCGCGCTACGGGCCTTTCCTTCTCTAGAAGAACACCTTGTACGCTTTCGCGACGCGTGCTTGACGCGTCTCATCCTGGATCGACGTCCGACAGACGGAGATCCGAGCTAATTTAGCATGTGGGAATGCCATGCCTCGTGGCGCGGTGCATGTACTCTGGCATGCCGGAATGTCATTGTCACGGCCAATATGAAGTGATGACATTCATTTCCCGTCCCCAACACTTCTTACTTCCCACCACCATCCCCTCCGCACCATGTCGACCGACACCTTGAGCTCCCGCTCATCGCGCGCGTCGCGCAAGGAGAAGCGGTCTCTCGAAATTCTAGCCTCGCAAAACAGTCGCTCTATCGATGCGCTGATCCAGGTAAGGGCCGCCGCCCAGCAGGTGAATGGAGAACGCGTCTCACGACCTTCCAGCACGATTCTGAGCGTCGCAAGAGAGCGCGTCGAACGTTGAGCGACCTCCCAGGTAATGCCCTCCTACCCGATCGTCCCATCAGCGCCTTATACCCAATTGGCAGTGCTTGTTCTCGGACCTACCGGCTCTGGTGCGTGATCAACGCGTTCTGCAAAGTCATTCCCTCATCGTCTGCCCAGGCAAATCAACTATATGCAAGCAATTCTACCACTTCTACGCTCCTCATGTTCTCGAGGGCGAGCGCGCGCTGTGGCGACCGCTCGTCTTCTTGAACGTAATTGCTGCCGTGCGCGCCATCATTGACGACGTCGATTATGCACTCGACACCGGTGCTGAGCAGCCAGATCCCGAAGTGGGGGAATTGCGGCGGCGCCTCCTGCCACTCATCTCTATGGAAGACTCGTTGGTGAACGAGTTCAACAGAGATGCCGGCGTTGGTCGGCGCGCGCACCCATGTATGCGCCTCGGCTGCCTGCAGAGCGACGTGCCGCAGCTGCCCGGACCGTCCCCCGTGCGCGAGCTCGTCGCGCGCACAATATGCGAGAGCGCCCAAGCGATGAGGGAGTTGTGGCGCAATCTGTACGTGCAAAACCTTGTGCGCGAGCGCAAGGTTCGCGTCGATGATAATGCAACGTAGTACGTCCCCTCAGTTCGTATCGGTGGCGCTGTCTTACAACACTCTCTAGCTTTTTCAATGCGCTGTCGAGGATCGGGAACGTGCCCTATATACCTACGATAGGTGATCCGTTTTCTGCGCCTCCCGCTTTTTGCCCGCTTACCGGTGGCAGAGGATATTGTGCACGCGCGCGCCGATTCTTATGGCATGATTGAGCACCGTATACCCACCGAGATTCGCGACCAGCGGAGGACGTGGCTCCTGCAAGACGTGTCGGGTGTGGTGAGTGTCATTCTCTCGTCGGTTTCCAGCCACAGCTTTTCAACTGTCCTTTCTCCTGATGTTCTTCTTTCGCCGTGTCTCGTGGCCTTCTTTCAAGCTGGTCTTTGCCTTCCGGCATCCCTCCTTCATTTCCGCTTACTTACCCCTCGCCATCGCCGCCCAGAACGCGCTAATCATTCCCACAGGGTGGAAGGGTGCGTGCGCTCGCGTTCGTCAGATGACTGGCGAAGTTCCTGATTTACTGCCTTCTTCATTGACTTGACTTGAACGTTCACACGTTCTTGACCATGCGGTCTCGCTGTTCCTCTTTCTTCGATGGCCTCGCCTGTTCCACCGTGACAAATCTATACCCGCCGCATCGGCCGCTGCATCGGATGAATCCGCGATCCTCGTGCATCGCTGTCGCTTTACAGAAACCCGTCTGGGCCAATTTCTTTGCAGATGGTTTGCATTTCTTCTGATTTTGTCATGGAGGATGACACTGACTTCGAGGTTAGGGAACGGCCATCCATCGAAAGCGTCACAGACCGTGATTTTTGTAATGTCCATCGCTGCGTTCGATGAGGTGAGTCGCGGGATGGAGTAGTACCAAAGAGTCGTCAGCTGAAAGCCTTCCAGTACATCCTCGAGGAGCCATTCACGAATTGCATCGAACATTCGCTCAAGATGTTCTCGGAGATCTGCTCCAACCGACTACTGGCGAATGCACAATTTATCGTAATGTTGAACAAGGTACGCTGCCCTCGGGGGTGCCTCGCGCCAATCACTCACGCCTACTGACATGTACCTCTCAGTGCGACGTCTTGAAGCGAAAGCTTCGGCGTGGGGTGAAGGTCCGGGACTTGTGAGTATCCTTCCATGGCAAACATTCCGAGGCCTATTCATGCACCTGATTACTCGTGATACGTTCGCTCGCTATCTATTTGCCGTTCCCCGCGCGCGTGTATGATTTTTCTGGCTTTACTGACTTCCCTCGCTAGCCTCCGTGGATATGGCAAGCGGCCAAATACGTACGATGAGGTAGCGGACTTCATGCGCGCCCACGTCGTGCGCGCATACGAGCGGCGACCGGGGGCAGACAGGATGCCTGCGAATGCCAAGCGGTTGACGACAGTACGTGTTTTAATGCGCGAGCCGTCTATAGAGCTGTGCTGACGCGCGTTACCCTCGCAGTATTTCACGACGTTGGTGGTGAGTCGTTGTTACTTGCCCACTTTATGTTCTGTTCTTCCGGTGTGTAAACTTTGCGCTGACGGTATACATACCAGGACGTGAAGGAGACGCAAAATATTTTGACAGGGCGTAAGTGGTCTTTCATTTTTTGTCGGTCTGGCGCTAATTTGGCATCGCAGTGGGAGACGTGGTTCAAAGTCACATGTCGGCGACGTCGGAATGTACGTTCTGACCACAACTGTCGCGTCCAGAAGATTGCTGTGGACAAAAGGATTGATATACTTATATACCCCTCACCCTCTTTCATCTTCTCGTTGTCCAGCCCGGCTTGTGTATACTTCGTCGACGTGTGTATACTTCATCGATCGAAATCCCGTGCATCTCGCGCCTGCTTCCCCATACCCTACGGCTTTGTTTTATTCCCCTTCCGTTTTTTTATCTATCCCTTCGCTTTGCAGTGACTAGCTGTGAAGTTCTGTACCGCCTTAGTCCCCAAGCACCGTGTACTCGTACGTACTGTATACCTACCGCGTTCGCTAGACATTTGATTTCGTTTACGCTTTCTGTCTTCCTTGCCTGCTCTGATGCGCTTTTTTCCCTGAGTCTACCGTACTTTATGCTGCTCTGCTCTGCGCGATAATATTTAATACTGGGCGGTAAAGAGTCCGGAAGGCTGCGCAGGGATTGGCCTAAGTATGCCGATTGTATAACAAGCGTCGTTTCAGGGTGTATGCCCTCATTCGAGGGTTTCGCTGAGTTTCGGGTATCGGCCAGCATTGACAGACCTTCTCCATTCAACTGAAGTACATGTTGACTACACAGGCAGCACTTCAGAAAGACGGGGGATAGCCCGTAGTCGGATGACGCGTGTACATATTGAGATTATGACCCCGGGACATTCGGCTTTGTCCGCCGGATTGAATGACTCGGTTTGAACACCGCCGATCTCTAAGTTCAAACCGGGATAAGCGCGTTTTTCCACAAACCTTGTACAACCTCCGAGTTCGCTCGAGGGGCATTCTGATCATGGATGACTCCAGTTCCAAGACCCCGGAGTCCTGTAAGACCCAACTCAATTGATCTCCTTGACTGTGTTCTGATACTTCGCGCTCTGCCGCACAGTCTGGGACCACCGAGTTGTTAATGGAAAAGAAAGATTCACCTGCTCTGTCTGTGCAGATGGTGTCCTTCGAGACAAGCGCAGCGGCAGTATGCGCAAACACGAAGAGTCTCATTCACACAAAACAGCTGTCCGTGCGCTTGAGCGACGCCGCGAGGATGAAGCATCTGGAGAACGCAGTGCGGCCAACGCCGATCTCCATTCGGGACAATGGAACCAGCAGGAGAGCGGGCCGGGGGCGTTGGAGCATGATGCGCTCGTTGCGCTCCTCCAGTCTATGACCCATGGCCAGACCACCTCACGCTTGCCGTCGCCCTCTTCAGATAGCGGCCGACGCTCGCGAGGAAGTTCTCCTCTCGGCTTCTCTTGGAATCTTGAGGACCGTGTAAATGGCGCGACACTGGACCTCTCACCCGACGAGCAGGCTGCTGCCGCCGTCGCACAGAATCTTCTAGATTATATGCAACGAGAAGATGAAGAGGATGAGGGAGCAGTGGGCTCTGACGATGAAGAAGTTGAACGCTCTGATATGAGCGGCGAAGAGTCGGCGGACGAAGATCTTGCTGGTCAGTCTTGTTTGCCCTGGTGGCATTTGCGTCTTGATGCTGACAGGCTAATTTGAATGCATTAGATCAAGCTCCTGGTCTTTCTGATCGAGAAGAGGACACAGGAGAATTTGACGCTGGAGGAGGTCGTAAGCGCATGCGCGTCAAGGATCCGGAACAGCTCTCTCGTGACTGGTTTCCTTGGGAGGATCGTATTGTGAGTGTGTAGTTCTTGTAGTTGCGACTCACTTTGACGATATCATAGACATGTACACTTGATGTTCTCATGCATCTACCACGCTCGGTCTTCTCGCAAAACCAGCTTGACTTGTTTCTCTGGCTGCTCAGAGTGAACAAGGTCAACGATGTCCCCTCCGTCGCGTCAATGCTCAAGCTCAACGCTGCGCTGCAAAGAATATGTGGCATAGAGACCATTGGATACGATGGTGCCTTAGGGCACAAGTACTTCGTCAATAATCTGGCTCAGATCATTGCTCAGGTGCGTTCTTTGCTTCACATATCGTGACGCCAGCTAAAAGCACCACACAGGAAATGGCAAACCCAAAAGTCCGCCCTCACCTGTCCTTCTACCCCGAAGATAGTGGTGCCAAGCTCTCGGAAGCACGTCAGGCGGACCGTTGGCTGCGCGAGCTACCGAGTGAGCTCACGACACCGGTTGCTCGTATAGACGGGCATGATTATTTCATCCTCGAGCCTGCGATGCTGCAGAGTGGTGACTGCTGTATGCCCATCCGGTGGTTTACGCGCCTAGACCCGTCGTCCAAAAAGCAGGTCATGTACGCCAGATGCTTGCGCATGTCTGTGGTGAACAGCGACAACGCTACCGCTAGCTGGCGCGTCATTGATGATGGCGGTGTAGTTCACTCTGAGCGCGAGTTTTTGAAGAACTTTCCGCGTCTCCAGGCAGACGCTACGCACCTCTATGGGCTACCTCATCCGTCCCTGATATCAGGTGAGTACACACTCCCGTCCCATCCTGTTTCGCTCAAAACGCCCCAGGTCTCTATGACCCTGTGACAAAAGAGATGCATGCATGGACCAAGACCGACCCGGCTGTCGGCAACGAATGGAGAGCTAAATCAAAAGGCTATCGCACGTACGCATTCCCGCTCTGGATGTATTGCGACGATACCTCCGGAAACGTCTCAAAGAAGTGGAATAAACATAACAGCTTCCTCTTCACACCGGCGGGCCTGCCTCGCGCGGAGGTTCACAAGGAGTACAATGTCCATTTTCTCGCAACTTCGAACATTGCGCCACCACTGGAGATGCTGGATGGTATCGTTGATCAACTTGAGTGAGTATAGGACTTCTGCGCAGCGTTGTTCCCTGCAAGCTGACCGTTCCTCTATAGAGACGCGCAGAAGAATGGCATCTGGGCGTGGGACTCTGTTACTCACGAGCCCGTCTTGCTCATTCCCTCGGTTCTTGCTCTTCTTGGGGATAATCCCATGCAAAGCGAGTTCGCTTGCCATATCGGTCTGCGCGGCAAGTTGTTCTGTCGTGCTTGTTGGGTGAAGGGGTTTGATGGTGCGGAGGATGATGATGTTACCGGCCCTACAGTCTCTCCGAGTCGCAACGACGAGCCAGATGATTCGGATGGGTCCACACACATGTCTGATCGCTCATCGGCAGCGCCATCTCCTACGCCAAGCGTAGATCCGATGAATGAGACTCAGGACGAGCCATCTGTCCCGTCCGCTGCATCCACTCCTCTACCCGCTGCTCCTCAGGCTCAGAAGGCAAAAGCGCCTAAGCAGAAGAAGTCGCGCAAAAAGAAAATTCAAGAGACGGCGGCAGAGCTTCTCAATCGCCTGCGCGCCTTTGTCAAGGTATGATCTTTCTCGTTCCAGTCTGTCCTATTCCCTAATATATGCGCTCAGCCAGGAAAGCCTCGCAAGAAAGCGGAGACGGTTGCAGAACTGCGGTCTACGTTCACGACAGCCGCTACTGTGGTCGGAAAGAAGACAGCCCTTGAGGATTGCCGTACAGCAACTGGGATCAAGGACACGTACCAGCTTCACTTCATGGAGTCGCTTTTCGCATCCTATGAACACAAGAGGGGCAAGCCGGCCAAACTGGCTGCACTGCAGAAGAAGGCGACGGAGCTGCCGGAGAACACAATGAGCCCAGTCTGGCGCATTAACGGTGTGTTTCTGTGCGTCTGGGGAATTCCTGGCATGATAGACTTACATCACTCTCAGGTCTCGATCCTCACGCAGATACGCCGGTGGAAGTCCTGCACGTTGTCTTGCTTGGCTTTGTCAAGTACTTCTGGCGCGACCTAATCCAGAACAAACTCAAGCGCAAGGACGACATGAAGGCACTTCTCAAGACGCGCCTGTCATCCGTGGATGTCTCTGGCTTAGGAATATCCCCTCTGAACGGCGAGACACTCGTACAATATGCCGGATCACTCACTGGGCGCGATTTTCGGGCTATTGCACAGGTGGCGCCCTTCGTTTTATACGACATGGTCTCGAGCGACTGTTATGCAGCTTGGCTGTCCCTCTCCAAGCTGATTCCTCTCGTCTGGCAACCAGAAATCGAGAATATTCATACATACTTGGTACGTTTTTGCGGAACTTGCACACCAAACAAGTAACTCAAACATATGTTAGCCTCTCCTCCATCTAGAAATTCAACAGTTCCTGCTTTGCACAGCTCGCTGGACATCTCAGTGGTTCAACAAACCGAAGTTTCACATCATCGTCCACTTGCCCGAGCATATACGCCGCTTTGGACCAGCTATCCTCTTTGCCACTGAAGCCTTCGAATCATTTAATGCGGTGATCCGCGCAAAGAGCGTCCACTCGAACCGTCACGCGCCATCCCGTGATATCGCCTTGGCCTTTGCTCAAGGCAATCGCATCCGTCACCTCATTGCCGGTGGATACTTCAACACGCGTGATCAGACGTCTATACCAGCCACCTCCCCGGAACATGCAAATGCCACCCATGAGCGACTTCATCACTCCAAGACATCATCTCACCCTACTCCTCCTATGCTGCTTCCTGTCGCAAACGAGTGGCATCAATTTGGGCCCGGACCCGCCAGCCTCGTTGCTCAGCCAAGCACAATAACACGGTATCTTGGCCTCGAGTACGATGCCTCTTCTCGCCGAGGTTAGTTCCCTGTTCTTAAGCATTAGCAAAGAGATCTGAGGGAGATTTTGTCCAGGTTTATGCAGAACGGATAAGCAGGGCCGACGCTCCTTTGCAGAAACGCTTACCGGAAAACGGATGCCCAGCGTCATTCACAAGGCGTCCGATTTGTACAAGACATGCAGTGACTATGTCCTCGAGAATGGCGACAACTGCAGCATTGATCAGTTCGTCATCGTGCGTGCACCGTCGGGACTGACCACCTTCCTGGCGGCTGTGAGGGAGATTATACAGCTTGCTGGGTCTGTGGAAGACTACTCGCAAACACCATCCGGAATCCTGTTGGAAGTCATGAAGCTCAACACAAGCACACCGACCTACGGCATGCCCGCCGTGGCGCCTCACGAGCAACCTCACTTTGTGTTTGTCCACCCGAAGGTCAGCATTTCAATTGAGTGCGTACCATATCTGACTCACAATAATTCCAGGCCCTTCTCTGCACTGTCAATGTTCAGCACCGCTGCGCCACGCACAAATGCCAGGCTACCGGTACTCACTTCGTCTTCGAAGAAGGAGACAAAAGCAGGCCCAAAAGGGCTGCCCGAGTTCATCATGCGAGTAGCCCACAGGACGTTGTCCTGAACACGGCACAGATGAGGGATGCGGTTCATCTACAGCCGTACCGCATCAACAGCAACATCGGGCCAGAGGAGGACGTACTCACAGCAAGCAGTCTCGCCGAGGTCGACAAAAGGAAAGCTGCAGCGTTAGAAGCCGCGACTTCAGCATCATCAACAACTCCACCAGCTGGACGTGGAGGTACCGGTCATGGAAGGAGAGGACGAGCAGCGCCAAGCCAAACAACTGGTCAACCCCGCAGACTCGCGGAGATCCGGCAGGGATGAGGGGGAGGACAGAATGATATATTGCTGCAGCCCAGGGGCCTGCGGTATTAGTCGTAAATATGTATGAATGCCAACCCGCGCTACCTCCTCCTGTGCTGCATGCAAGGGTCATGCAAGCACCACCCCACTACCACATGTTCCCGAGCTGCAATCTTCTGCAGCCTACCGCTGAATGGCGCATCTCGCCTCGCCGCCGCGCTCGTGATGCCGCATTGGGGCAAGCAGGCCCAGTGCACTATACCGGTGCCAGCCATAGCTGCGACTTAGTGAGCCACAAGTATATACCGGATGGGGAAGAGGGACGCACTTGGTCACGATGGATCTATCGGCGGAGGCGGTTGACGGCAGCAGTGTGGCATGGCGCGGCAAAGGGGGAAAGAGACGAAGAGTTGGCCGTGTGGTGAGTTTGAGGTAGGGGAAGGGAGGGCCCATGATCTTCATGCATCCAAGGCCTGTAAAGTGTTGTTCAGCATGCATACAGAACATGAGGATGCGAGAACGTATTTGGTGGAAGCTATTGTAGCAGACATAACACCCCCCGGCGCGTGCACCCGGGTTGCAGATGAAGATGGCCGACACTGATCGTAGCTCAGCACCACCCCAACGCGCTGGGGCGCTCTTTGCGCAGCCGCGCTAACGCGTACATGCAGAACGCATGGAACATGTGCTGCCCACTCGTGTTAAGCAGAGAGGGTGATTGCGACATGGTTCTTCGATGCTGCCGCGTTGCGACATGGTTCTTCGATGCTGCCGCGTTTGAGCGGTGAGGGCACGGAGAGGGTGCTCGAGGGTCAGGAAGGAGAAGGGAAACAATTGAGTTCAGGACATTTGATCGGACGCTCGAACTCTGGGAACATCACGTAAGCAATTCCTGGAGTTGAGCAGCACAGGTCATGTGATCGAAGTCACTCACGCGGATTTTGCAGCCATGGAGCGAGAATTGGGTGTCCAGAACTTAACAGTATCTCAAGTGCAAGGCCACAGTCATTCCAAGCGAGTTAGAAGCTGCCAAACCTATCCTAACACATTCAGCGGTTCAATCCTCAGCGGTGACAAAAGTCACATTTGTGACCAGTGGCGCGCAAAGGCTTTTGATGTGTCTGTAGGCCCGATAGATGGTAATAAGAGGGACTTAGAACTAGATCATATAACAGAGTACAGTTCGTCTATTTACGGGAATTTCTGCGAAGGTCAACGTGGCAGAGGCGAACGAGAATTTTCAGCAGTCTTCGATTTCTTTTGATCTGCTGGTCAAGGCGATCCTGCAATTCCCTGGCCTCTCCCCATGCCTCGGAGAGTTCTCTTACAAGGTTGTCCTTCTCCTCAATGAGATCATGGTGGAACTTGCTGGCCAGAGCCTCTTGTTGCTGGAGGAACTGCTCGACGGACAGCCTCGGAACCGCCAGGTCAGCCATGCGCTGCGCGAGCCAAGTCGGAGGGAGGGAGGATGTCGAACCTGAGGCGATAGACTCAGTACATCGTAATACGAGGGGCTGAGTGTACACGCACATGCCAACTGATCCTCCTCTTCAAGCTCAACCAAATCATGCTCGATCGCAACCCCTCAACATCGTCCTCGTCATCACCGGTGGTGGGGGTGGCGGCGTCGGCGTCGGCGGTGGTGATGTGGTTGATATTGGGGCTGGGACCATCCAACACGCTGGAAGGCAGGAGATGGGCCATTTCCTGAGCGCCGTAAGTCTCAAGGTGCAGCATGACTGCGATGTTAGAGTGTCAGAGATGATGTGCATGCATGGCAAGACTGCAACACACCTTTCTGGCTGGGATGATCATCGGGAAGCCATTGATAAACACGCTCGCGGAGAGAGCGCACCGGTGAAGGAGTCGGTGAAGGAGTCTCGCGCCTGTCTGACAGTGAGCCCGTAATCCATAACCCTGACGCGACCATGCTTCACTCACCAGCTGTCCATACCATTGGAGCTCATAGTAGCCTGTGAGAGGGACATGTCTCAACTCGAGTGGTGAGATGAGTCGAAGACGCGTGGACAGCCTGCTTATATACGCCATGAACGCGTATCACGAGACATGGAACGACGACGCGTTTTGTTGATAAAAAGTCTGTTGAGAGCAGTCAACAAAGTTGGCAGTCACAACACGTGCAGGCGGGTATAAAAGCAAGAGGTCCGCGGCAAGCTTGCGGCACAGATCGCGTCGATCGCCTCCTGTCTCGTCCTCTCCAACCCTCGCCTTCCTTGCTCACCGTCACAATCGCCCAGGATGAACAACGAGCAGTTCTTCTATGGCAATGCACCCATTACGCCCGGAAGCCCCGCCGCGCACCCATTTCCGTTCCCCTCCTCGCGAATGCTCGGCCCCTCCTCATGGAGCTCAACATCCTCGCCCTCGCCCTCTCCGTATACAAACAGCTCATCCTTGCACTTCTCTATGGCACGACCACCACAACCACCACCGCCACCGCCACCACTACACGAGGAAGAGAACTCACCAGATCCCCAACCACATGAGGAAACACCAGTCCCGCCTATGCAGATCGAGCCACGCATGTTGGGCAGCACGGCGTCGGCACCAACCACACCTCCGCCTTCCGTTGCAGTAGTCGTCCCCGCCATTTTCATTGACAATATCGGCAAGCGCCTGAGGCTTGAGAAGGAACAAGTCGACAATCTGCACCTGATGGCAAAGGTTAGCCACTCGTCTCGGTCTTGCTAGACCAATGTTGATTCCAATTACGCAGTTAGGCGCCTCTGGCGACGTACCTCTAAGCAGAGCGGACCTATCCACGCGGATCTTGGGGATGGCAGCAACATATCAAGAGGCGGCATCTGGTCGACGCCGTGAGCACCAAGTCTGGCAGGAGAAGGAGGGTGCTCTCACGGCTGGAGATGTACTGGGGGTCATGAGCGACCTGAAGGTCCGTTTGCGAGACAACTTCACTTTCGGAAAGGGTCAACGGGTGAGCACACAGTCAACTGTGATCGGATGAGGTGTTGATCTAACACAGGTAAATATTCGGGCTGTATGCGCAGACGAGATGTACAAGGCAACACGTACCAACTTCAAAGATTCTCATGTTGATGCCCTGGTACGCTCATCACCCATATATCCTTGCCGTTACTCATATAGATCAACCAGCAACGCTTACACAAGGAGAAGGAAAAGCACGAACTCACCAATATCATCGGCCACGCTGATCGTGAGAAGGCCCTTGCAACCCTGGTCAGACGCACCTCGTCAAGCGTGCGCAACAACTATCGCGAGGACGTGAGTCTTCTATATGCAAGCATGATTCCGGCGACTCACCCATCTCTTGCAGCTCGTCAAATTCAGTTACGCCCCCGACGAGCTGACACTGACTGCTCTGTCGGCGCGCCTGTCTCAGCGGTTCATGATGGGAGGCCTCGGACGCGATGTGCCGGCGATGATAACAATTCGCAATGCTGTACTCGTCAGTCTATGTTCCAACGGCGTACATCATGCATCTTGACTCACCGAAAGAATGTAGCGCCGCTTTGTCCTTGAGAACCCGGAGGCCGCTTGCGTACCAGAGGTTGAATCTGATGAGTCCGTTGAAGATACTGAGAGAGACGATGGTGAGCTTGGTCATACACTTAACACACATGTACGGCCGTTCCACTTACCTCGAGCATCAACAGACCGACCCGCCAAGCGCACGGCAGATGGCACAAGGAAAGCTGGAAGCAGCAGGAAGCGCGGTGGTCGCATCCCCAATGGTCAAGATTTCTGGAGCCTGGTCGATGCGTGGTTTGCCAGAGAGACCAAGTCGCGCGGGCGCGATCTGACGAGTGTGAAGTGGAAAGAGTGAGCTCGATGTTGTCTTTAGATTCGCGCAAGATGCTCACCAAAGATACTCAGCTACGTGGCGGAGACCATCGCTATGGATAACAAGCGGTTTGATCCTCCTCCAGCAGACGAAGCGCACGAGCACGGCTATGTCACAGCAATGCAGCACCCTCACTTTGACGTAGCGGGTACAAGCACGGGGATAGCAAACCGAGGCTGGTCGGAAGGGGCCCCCGTCTGGCAAGAGTATGGATCCTCAGGAACTCAGTCTCGGGGACAAGTGAGTGGCGCGAGCGCAAGGGCGCGAACAGAACAGTCTGAAGGAGCACAGCAAGGAGATTCCGATGCCGCGCTCATGAGTCTGCTTGAGTGATAGATATATGGAATTCTGTAGTTGTGAATAGCTTGAACACCTATTTAGAGAGCTGGAGCTTGAATTTGTGAAGCGCGTACTCGAGACTCCTGGTTTGATTCCGCGCCTGTTCCGCGCCAGAGGAGAACGGCCCGCTGCGAAAGGCCAATCGATCGTGTTTGGTTGTGTTGATTTGATGTTGTTCTTCCCTCTTGCCCCCATCTGCCCATATCGCGGGTTCATCAGTGTCATTCTCGCGCCGCGGCGGAACTCTCCACAGCCCGTAGCGAGAGGGGATGTGCTGATGTACATTCTTCGCAAGTACTGGCCCGCTGCGGCGGAGCACAGATCGCTGCTCAGACTCGGGGTCGGAGGATGATGTGGGCGCCCACCATTGTAGTTGCGTCCTCTTCTGCTGTGAGCATGCGGGCTTTTAAAACATGTATTATAGGAGGAGTCCGAGGGGTTAGAGGTGTGCGGATATCCACCTAAGCCCAATGACCGCCCGATGGTTGAGGGTAGCAGGTGCATGCGTGTCAACTCTTGGACTGCGTGCATGATTCTAACCGATACCGCAGGAACCTTTATACATTCCCTGCTTGCTCCTTGTCTCATCAAGAAGCTTTGCTATACCGCAAAGCCGCTGACCAACCCGCAACTTAATGGGTACGTTGAAGACGAAGCGCATCCACACCCGTACCTCCCTGATTCACAATAAATACGACAGCACCCAACGCAGACGTCCAGCCAGCCAGCCATTCAGTCGACCTTCCGTTCTCACTCCACCACGCCCGTGCGGCCGGGGCCTCATCATCCTACGGCCACTCGATCAGCGCCATTGTGAGCATAGATCTCGGCCCGGTGCAAGGGTTGACGCTCAATGAAATCACCTCGGATAGGGCATCCAGCACACTGGCGCAGATGCCCACATATAGCGAAGATCCACTCTTGCTCAGCCCGGACAAGAAACGTGCGCGTAAGCGAGCGCGCCGGGCTGTGAAAGCACGTGTTGCTCAATCCAGAACCTCATCGCGAGGTTCAATTCGCATCTCAAGACTGAGCGAGAGGTCAAGGATGTACGGTACGTAGCTTGCTAGTAGTGGAATGACTGTTGACGTGTTCGCAGTTCTTACCCGACATCACCTATAAAACCATCGACTCAGTGAGCAACTTTTCTTGTCGGCTCGCATGACACCACATTGACTAATAATAACATAGAATGTCGGTGTTCCTCACCTCTCTCACTGTCGCTGGAAATGCAGGTCAGTCACTCCGTCAATATGCTCACCGTCGCCTCCTTAGTTGCTTGTTAGTCAAGAAATCAACTGCAGGACTGCTCGGAATAAAACAGATCGCTGGCTGTGCAACAGCGCACTGCGCCAAAGAACACGGTGCTCTTGGTATGTGTTCACTTGTTCATGGCGCAACCAGCTCGAGTTCGTGTTCGCGTCGTGTTTGGGGGCCATAGGACTTACAATGTTCACCAGCACGTCAAAGTCGTCTCTCATGTGGGCGTCGCGCCGGCGATGGCGTGCGCAAGTGTCATGTCTGGGCGTGCAGTGAGTATTCTGATTCTTCTGTTTTCCGGCACTGACACCACACTAGAGTATAGAGGTGGAGGCCGCAGAAGTGCATCAAGACTGAACACTTTAGGACAGAGGTGCAGTCGCATGCCGCGCACACGACGATGGCACCGCCGTCGCTTGACTCCGGTGATCATTCATCTTGTTCGCTGTGTTGCCATCGCATTGACGTTTTGATCAGGATGTGAATGGGGCTGGCGCAACGCGCACCGGAACGCGGTGTGTGCGATGGTGCAGGACAAGGGCGATGATTGCGCGCCGAAGGGTGCACACGGCGTGTAGCGCCTTTGCAAGCTGTAGCGCTGTTGCTTCGTGCTTCGGTGAGTTATTCAATTCCTTGGTCCTACAGGCTTTCCACTGATGTTTCGATTAGATGTCAGGTGGGCGAGACGCGCGCAGTCTGAGCGGCGGGGCGTTGGCACGGAGTCGCATCTTATCAGTGGCGACAAGCGCGGCCTGAGGCAAGTCCAGCAGCTGGCTCTGTGGGAGGCGACACAGCACTGGTCAGGGACGCGAAAGGTGAGGTGGAGGACACAAAGAAGGTGAGCGAGTGAAGAGGTGGAGGAGGAGTGGAAGCACGACAGTTGGAGGAGCGGGGTCTTCGACGCGTTGACGGTGTGAGTTGTATTAGGTACTATCAATACATGACATGCCTACAACTGTATGTGGTCCCTCAATGGCCACAGCTGGCTGCTATACGTGACCCAGGGAGGGCTGGAGGAGGCGAGGATCACTACCGGCACATCGCCGGCCTCGGACCGCGAATCATGTGACTTTGAACCCCGGGACAACCGCTGACATCCGTGGGATGACCCCAGCGTAGGTTGACCTGCGCACGCTCGCATACTTTCTCATTCTGTGTCAACCGACAGAAGTCCGCCGTTCATCATTCGGTCGCTTAGCCAGGGATTAAATATCTGTGGTCCCTGTGTAGTGTCACTGTCAGCGTTCGAGCCTAATTGTGGCTGTTCTCTGACTTGGTTTTGACGGTAATACTACCCGTGGGTGGCCGCAAGCCTCGGCGCTTATGGTTTGCCGGATTTTCTTTCGCAGCAGTTGTTGCTTGCCCCAGCGGTTGGAGGAAGCATACGCCAAGATCGTCAAAGGAAGGCGTGATACGCAGGGCAGAGCAGAATTTAGGTATGTCTGGACCTGGTCTGGACAAAGATAAACGAACCAAGACAAACAAGGATCTATTGTTGTCATGCCATCGGAAGCACGTGCGACGGAGATCCCGCACCGGCACAGCCGCCGGTTCGATGACAGGCAATCGAGCGACGGACCTGCACCCACTCGCCCACCGCCATCAACGACGAAGACGACTCTGGCCATGTCGTCGTCCGCGTCCGCGACGTCCACGTCCTCAGCATCAGCCTCGGCGTCCTCGGCGGCGTCCGGGAGCCTCACAACGAACAGCAACCTCAAGGTCAGCAGCGGCGCATACCCTCGTCTGCGCAGTCGCTGATGCGGGCGGCACATCGCAGGTGGTCGGGATCATACTGGCAGTGGTCTCAGGACTTCTCATTGGCTCTAGTTTTGTGTTTAAGAAGAAGGGATTGCTGCGCTCGCAGGCCGGGCAAGCCGCAGGGGAAGGAGTAGCGTATCTCAAGTCGGTGCGTGCTGACGCTTTCCCCTTCGCGCATATACTCACCTGGAACAGCCATTATGGTGGTTAGGGATGATCAGTACGTTCCGAATGAATGTGTCGATCGTGGTGCTGAAGGTGGTGCAGTGATGATTCTTGGCGAGCTATGTAACTTTGCTGGTGCGTATACTTGCTCTATCGCCACAATCACGTATTGACATCGTTATGCAGCGTATGCATTCGTTGAAGCCATCGTTGTCGTACGCCCCTCGTCCCTTCTAACCCCTTCGCCGATCCTAAACGCTAGCATCAGACCCCGCTCGGCGCTCTATCGGTCGTCGTCTGCGCAATGCTATCCTCCATATTTCTCAAGGAGAAACTCAGCTTCTTTGGCTGGCTAGGATGCGGACTATGCATCGTGCGTGCACTTCCCCTTCACACCGCTCCTCGTCTCACTGGATGCTTTAGCTGGGCTCCGTCATCATCGCCATGAACGGTGCGTCATGATAGCCGCGCGACGCGGGTCCGCTCTAAACTCGCGCTCTCTGCAGGTCCTTCCGAGGCGTCCGTTGGGCAAATCAAGGAGTTCCAAAAGCTATTTCTCGCCCCCGGCTTCCTCGCGTACGCCGGCGTCCTCATCGCCGCAGCGGTCGTGATCGTCGTCTACTTTGCCCCAAGGCACGCACACAAGAAACCTTTTATGTGCATATTCTCACCGCATCTGGTCACAGATACGGAAAACAGCACATGCTGTGGTACATCATGGTCTGCAGTATGATTGGCGGTATCAGCGTCAGCGTCACCACTGGTCTGGGTGCCGCCATCGTCACAACAGCGCAGGGCGACAGTCAGGTGAGATGGTTGGTCCAGCGACCGTAACAATGGTTGACACGCGTGCAGTTTAAATACTGGTTCATATACTTTTTAATGGGCTTCGTGGTGATCACATTGCGTGAGTGCGAGCCATGGTCTGCGTACCAATTTCTCATCGTTCTTTACAGTCACGGAAATCTACTATCTCAATGTAGCGCTAGCACTGTTTAATACTGGTATGTCCGCTCGTGCTATCACATCTAAAGCGAGACTAACCCTTCTACAGCCATGGGTGAGTCGCGGTCCTCTAGGCTGGCAGATGTGGTTCTGACTCCCCTCAAGTTACCCCGACGTATTATGTCATCTGTAAGCCTTCGAATACCCTCATCAGCGCGCTTTGCTGACCGCAAACCAGTCACTTTCTTTTCCATGGTCACAACAATCGTAGGTCAATCACGGTGATATCGTTCTCCGTCGCTTACTCTGCCCGCAGGTCTTGTTTAAAGGACTCTCAGCACCTGCAAACCAGATCATTACCATGGTTATGGGTTTCCTGGTTATTTGCGTCGGTATCACAATCCTACAAATGTCGAAGGTGGACCCCGGCGCCCTCAAGAAACTCGATCGCCGCTCAACTATGCTCCTGCAAGCGGCACGCTCCCAGACGGAAGGCATGGACGAGAAGGATGTCGAAGCATTCGAGGAGCCCGGCATAGACACCTTGCGCGGATCCTTCGGCGCAATGGGAAGCGTCATTCGTGCACGAACCGCCCGCAGAGCCAGCCAAAGTAGCCAATACTCCTATCGCTCGCGTCCACCGGGCGCCGCTGCGCCTATTGACCGTACGCCAACATGGCTACGCTCCGACCCCGCATCGCCGCACGAGGCCCCAGGACGCACCCTCAGCACCATGACGCGCCACCAGCTGTGGGATGCGCCGGTACCGGGAACACCCGATGGACGGGCGTCGCGCACAGCATCTACGGCGAGCTCGCAGCTACAGAATCGCCAGCCGACGATCAAGTTCGGCGCGGAGGACGTGGTGCACCAGTACCATCCGACAAGCGCGCTCCCAGGCGCGTTCGACGCCAATGCGACCCACGAGCACCGCGCGGCGGTAGGGACGCCTGTACCACCAAATTCCGCGTACCCGCCGCCACCGCCATCGGATAGCGGAGTGGAGCTGCTGGGTCGTGCACCGTCTGGCTCAGAAGATCGCGTCCAGAGCATGGTTGTACCTGTGCCCAGAGCCTTCGCAGATGAGCACGCGGTGAAGAGCGCGCCGGCCACAGTTCTGAAACGCTTCGAGGGCCGCGAGCAGCTGCTGGAGCCGCCACGAACAGGCAGTATGCTCTCCTTCCCGAGCGTAACCGACAGCGCACACAGCCGGCCGAGCTGGACGTTGGAGGACGATTTTAGGGAGGGGAAGCGCGATAGGGAAAGCTCGCACGAGAGGCGAGGTGCGTCGCATGAGAGGGGGAGGGGCTCGAAGCGGTACCCGCGCGGGGCGGACGATGATGACCGAGAGGAAAGCGTGAGTCTGTGGAGGGGAAGCACGGCGGCGGAAGCGAGTGATTCGGATACAGCGTCGGATGAGGATCTGGCGGCGCGTGGGGGCATACGGCTGGTGCCGTCTAGGACGTGAGTGATGCTCTGTGTTGTTGTATGATGTGGCATATATTGCATTGCGTCTCGACTATGGCCATGTAGACACGACCATCCGGACAGTGAACAAGAATGGGGCGTTTGTTACATACAGTATCTATTGTAGTGCAGTTATTAGTTTCGCAGTTCTTGCTGCCTTGGAACACGGACCGTTGTAGGCAGTGGTATATAGGTTGTACGTACGTCTGTTGGCTAGCTATTATCCCGCGAATGATCTTTCACGAGCGAGCGCGTCTCGATGTCTAGCGAAGCTCGGTACCGGCTCGGTACTACTACACCCCTCTGAGAGACTCAAGAGAGACTTCAAAAAGACAAGTCCGTCGCAAAATGAGTCGGCCCAGGTTCGAACTGAGGACCTTCTGTGTGTTAGACAGATGCGATAACCAACTACGCCACCGACCCGTGGTGAGCCAGACTGTATTTGTGTGCCCACAATCTGGCGCCCTACAGTCGGATTGCGATTCATGAGTTACAGTATGGTCCATGGAATTCATGAGTTACAGTATGGCCATGGAAGTGATAATTTAGACATGCGTTAAGTATAAGTAAAGAGCAAGACAACAGGAGCAGGCAATAAGTATAGGTAGAAAACAAAGGCGATGCAAGGTCACTTGGGCGAGCGGGAAGAACGCCTGCGCGCCTGAATGGTGTCACGCCTCCATCCCCACACAGGCAACGCACGAGGGTTGGAGATCCATGTCTGCACGACCTTGAGGTCGCCCATGTTATCCTGCGCACGCTCCTCGCGCGACTCGTTCGCCCAATACCGGAACATGTTCTCGTCCGCCAGCGCGCCATAGCACATCGTGATCACATCAATGTGCTCGCGGCAGCCAAGCACTTCGAGCCCCTCCGTCTCGATAAGCGCCAACGCGCGCTCGTGGGCGCGGATGAGGACCATATCCGGCATTCGTGCGTCGCGGCACCAGACATCGAATGCGGGGAGGCCGCTACCGAAGGCGCGCAGCTCGGTGCGGGCGATGTCGCTGCGAGGATCGCCACGGGCGCAGGCCGCGCAGTTGCAGTCGAAGTGGTAGGTTGTGCGCAGGCTTGCACGCCGCTCGGCGCGGGGCACCGCGGGATCGACGTAGTTGATCGTGATCTCCTCTCCGGCACGTATGGGGCGCACGGCGCGCAGTGTGAGGGATAGTGTCTTGCGGTCCCACTCCCACTTTGCGTTGGGCGAACAGCTGGAGACGGGGGTCAATACGACGAGTAGCATACACAAATAAGCAGACGCACCTATGGTTGATCCGGCTTGCCTGCATGAAGATCGCGCGATGAGTACTGAGCTCCTGGTTGGAACCGGTTGCGGGTACGTCGAGCTCGATGGCGAGAGCGTTCGTGGCCATGACGCCCTCCGCGTGTCCAACCGACGTGCGAGGCATGCAGTTGGCCAGTCCCATGAGCATCTCGTACTGCCGCATGGGTAGACTCCCAAAGAGATCATCGTAAAAGTCACACGCGGGCGTGTCTGTCAAACCGAGGACAAAGGGCGCGATCACGGTCGGGTGCTCGATGAGTGCGATGGCGCCCACGCGTAGTGCACTGGTTGTAAACATCCCGAGGCCCTTGTCCCCCGCTCTGCGGATGACGAAGGTGTCGGTAGGATAGTATGGCGCTGGCGCAGGCGGGTGCGCGCGCAGGATATCGCGCACGCCGCTATCGACGAAGGCGACGCCACGATGCCGCGTGCCGATCGCAAAGTCGTGCAGGACATAGCGCCGACTGCGAACATGGCCTGCCATATCGAAGTCGGCGGCATTCAGCGCAGGGTCGCCCTTGACGCGCTTGTTGACCTGCGCGCAAACATCCGGTGGCGGAGTCGAGCGCTTGCGCTTGGGCGACGGTAGAGGTGGCGAAGGGGGGTTGGTGCCAAGATTGGGTGGCGAGAGAGAGAGGCGGGAAGGCATCGTGGTGGGTATCAGAGAGTATGGTTGGGGGCCGTCATAGCGCGAGATTCGCTGATTATATAGCTGGTTCCCATGATGGTCCCAGCGAGTCCTGAACACGGCCGGACCTGCGCGTCAAAGCTCAATGCCTGTGCGTCACACGAGTACGGAGTGCGTTCTCGATGCAATATGGGCTCCATGAGAATTCATATCCGGCCCCTGGTTGCGCGTCGGAGGGAGGGGGCGATGCATTCGTCGTCAAAGGCACTGGTACGAACAGACACTTGCCTCGTGACTGAATGGCGCTTATCGGAGGAAATCGTTCCCATCGACATGAGGAGAACATGAGGCTAGGCGCCTTTTTGTTGTTCTCTATGAACCCACGTCACCTATGTAAGTAAGTGAAGCAGTGGTCCGAGCAGAAACATCACTCGCCTGGAAACATGAAAACCGCTGCGGTCTTAGGAAAGCAGTACTGTAGCATGAGCAACAAGCAGGTAGACATAGTTCTACTTATGCGTCACAGCCCTCCATTCCTCCGTTGCCGATATGAGCACTGAGAAAGGCAAGCAACCATGAATCACGAGCAATCTTGAAGGCAGATCCCTGGCAGATCCTGGGATATGGAGCATATTGTGTACAAAAAATAACCGCGGTCGCGTTTCCTCGAACGCGGTATCGCGGATCGCTCCAGGAAAAAACGGAGCTAAGCCAGGGCAAGCACCCATATCCCCTCACTCTCTGTCGCCTCTCATCGCTCAACGAACGTCGGACGAGGGTAGGAAAGAGTGTCGACGACGTTCGGGGATTGCCGACGGCCTCGCGTCAAGTCGGCCCGAGCTCCCATCTCGCGAGACCGCGACGGTCAGCGACGAAGTAGCCCCCGAGACTTTGCTGCCCACGGAGGGGCACTTCCTTGAGAACAATGCATGACATGAATGTAGCCATGCTCGCCACCTTCGTTGAGGCATGCTCTAAAGCTAAGTTCTCGTGGCAACTTTGTCTCAAAGTATTTGCCAGGCGGACGTCGTCTGGTCCGTTTCGACACATTATACCTAACGAATGATAAACTTCATTATTCAGTGCTCAGGTCAATTTATCGCGACAGCTCAGCAAGGCGCGGCTTGCTCAGCCTTGCTGAAGTTGGCGATGACTCACGAGGGGGAAAGTCGGACCGGTGAACCGCGGTCGGCAGTCGCCGAACACGTTCTACGCTGCTCTACCTTGTCGTACATGTCCCAGACATTGTCTGAGGGTGTTCTAGCATATATAAGGCTCTCGAGTGCCATCAAAAGGCTCAGAATTTTTCTGGGACGATCCGCGATACCGCGTTCGAGGAAACGCGACCGCGGTTATTTTTTGTACACAATATGCTCCATACTGGGACGTCACCTTCGTCCTCCATGATGTTCACATCGAACCGCCGGTCCGAGAGTCACAGGGACAATGGGAAAGGGATAAGGAGTCTACTGCCTGGAGCTACAACATAAGATAGGACGGACACTGTATTGAGCAGCTGAGCTGTGAGGCGCCGGGGCCCAAAAGGCTGTGGGGCGGAGCGACCTTAGCTCGCAACGCATTTATCAACAACCGCAGAACGGCCGCTTCCCGCGAGCGCTCTCTTGCCTGATATCATGACGCGGGCGGCGGTAGGCATATACTTGCATTATATGTGCTCGGCTTCGCGCGAAGACCCGACGAACACTGATGTTTCTCCACATCATTAACAGCGACTCAAAGTCAATAGACCTGATCTAGCGACGACGCACCTAATGATGTTCCGCGTAGCGCTTGCCTCGCCTTCAACCCCACGGGTGATCTTTTGCATGATCGAGTAAGCCAAATTCAGTGACTGGTGTCATGCACGCCTGCAAAGCTTCCTGCGATGAGCGGAAGATCATGCACGACGGAGACGGCTATCCAGAGCACGTATATGGTCAGCAAGGACATCGTGCATCAGCAGCAGAGGGCAGCAGGTCACTTGCAGAAGTCGCACGCATGACTGGTGAAAGATGACGGTCAGAGACACGTTCGTCCGTTGTTTGTTCATCTTTGTTTCTGTTGGTGATGCTGCACTCGGTCCGACATGATCGCCCATTGAGCGCTTGAGCCCAGGTAGGGAAACCTTTGCTCTGCGAGACCGCAAGGTCAAGATCCACCGTTCGTGGAGTTTGAATCCGCGAAGAAAGGCGCGGGCGCTCGCGGATTCAAACTCCACGAACGGTGGATCTTGACCTTGCGCGCAGTGACAGTAGCCTGAGGCCGAGTAAGTATATATGCTCGCATGCTACTTTCTAGTGATACACATTCGACATGATCTCTCCAAGAACTTAAGTAAGAAAGCACACTACAGAAATGATGATATCTCTAACGGCTCAACGATCACACCCTGACACCTGGTAATCTCCAGCCTCTGCCTTCCCTCTCGCCCGTACGCGCTAATCCAGCCTTCGCAAGGAGCAGGGAAATCAGCGAATGGAGTCCATATTGCTAATCGCGCAAGCACAGCACCACCGTCTGTGGCAGCGATGCCGCGCGACTCGAGCAGGCCTCTGACCAGAGCAATATCCTCGCTCTCCCAACGGATGTTCTTCGCGCCGTTGATAAAGCCTATGTCCACAAGATGAGGTGCCAATGCGTTGGATTTGACAAGTTCTACGCAAAGCCCGCGATGAACGGCTTGCAGAGACACCGCAGGAGGTGGCAAGAAAGTCTCCTGGCGCATATGCAGTCGTTCTAAGCATCGCGGAATCGATATGATGCACTGGAGAAGGTCGGTGTGATAGTCGCACATATTGCGCAGCGTGAGACTGGTGACGGGCAAGAGCAACGAGGCTAGCAGTGGTATGTCGTCGTCGTGCATCCTGAAGTCCCCGCTATATGGTATGTTCAACACGAAGTTTTTGAGAGATGGTGCATCAATATGTGGGCAGATAGTGATCATCGCACGACCAATGTCTAGCGTGCGAAGTGCGGGTAGATGGATGGGCTCCCAGTCGTCATGTATATTCGCTACATCATCCGTCAGGCTGAGCACCTCGAGACGCATGCAGTAACGAAGAGCCTCGTAGTCATCTCCCCAGAACTCGTCAAAGCCATGCACTTCGAGCGCGCGCAGGTTCGTCCAACGTACGTTGGTGACGTCGGTCATCTTGGTGTCGTTGAGGTCAAGTACGCAGAGATTGGGCGCATTGACACGCAAGGTGCCGCCCATGTAGCCGTGGATAGTGAGCCGTTGAAGGACGGAGAGGGAGTTGGAGGGGAAGGGGAAGCCTTCGTCCGAGCAACGTACTTCCAGCGCGCGCAGGCGATCTGCGTGTTTCCAGACTTCGGTCCATATTGGCTGGCTGCTATTCTCCCAGTCACTTTCCCACGACTTTGAATCGCTGAGGGTTTGTATCGTCAAGGGATGGTGTCCGGAGCGCTGCATATATGTCGAGAACATGTCCATCAGGCCTGCTTCAAACTGCCTGTCTCCTGGTTCGTCGATAACTTCGCCCGACATAGAGCATGTTGCCGTGCGACATGGTATCATGACACGCGCCCAGGGCCAGCGCATCGCGATGGTCACCTCACGCCAACTATGACAAACTTGGGTGAACGTCCAGGCGTGAACCCCGATCATGTTTTTGAACCAGCGGTTAGGCAGCGTGTAGGTGGCGATGTGAGCGAGGATCTCCACTGGTATCTTGCGTATAGGAGCGAGCAAGGCCTTGAGGTTCGTCTCCACCTTCTCGTTGGCGCGCCGATGCTGACGGAGGGAGCGCACCGCGGACTCGAGGAGAAGTATCTCCTGATCGCATTTGCTGATGCTGTGCTGCACCTGCGAGAGACGACTTTGCAGCCTGTCCGTCTCGGCAAGAGTGGACGGGACGTATGATGAGCGAGCGCGGGATTTCAGGTCGGAGAAGTCATCAAGGTCGCTTTTGAAGCTATGGAGGCATTTCAAGCACAGGGACGCAGGATTAAGCAACTCCGTGTCCATCTGAGCTGCCTTCAGTATTTGATGTACTCGTAGCGACGACCGCTTACGGTGGTGCAGATGTTGAGGGCAAGTCACGAATCGGAAAGCTGCGTGCGGGGCGAAGGCCACGCGGCTGCGCCACATATTGCCACAATCGCCAACGGGACCGGCATCCTTCCGGATTCCGATCCGAACTTGCGTCCTGCGACGTGCGTTGACTCTCCCAGAGCGTTGCCCAAGAGGCGGCAAAAAGCTATCTTCTTCAAAGTTCTTCAACGGAACTGATCCATGCAAGAAACATTATAAATTACGTGTACAGTAATGCGCGGACGAAAAGAGCCGGATTCTGAGCGGGATGCCCCAACGTATGAGTGTGTACCACCCGCTTGGCTGCCGCAGCTGCATTGTACTGGCGACCTTGGTACGTCTACTACAGAACAGTGCACACCTATCTCTGAATATTTATAAGGCTACACGGGTTTCTATCCCCCGAAACCGGGCCAAGATGAGGACCAGCTTTCGGAGGCGAACGTGAAGAAAGGCTTCCAGCATGAGCAGATAGTCGCGGTCAGTCACCCCATCTTCTTGTCAGCGTATGTAAATTGACGAAGCCTAGGGGGAGACTTTGAGTGCTCAGGCAGTCATCACTGACAATATGGGAAACGGTAGCGGCGCGCTCTCGTTGCTTGAGCGACTCATGAACGAGGTCTTTGCACGTCGAGCCGAAGAGAATGCTGCAATCCCGTAAGTCAATCGTTTGCGGGATCTTCTTCCATCTGACGTACCCATGTCTTACAAGGGCTTCCACGTTTCGCATGCCTTCTCGAGTAACCCTGAACGAAACGAAGCGTCAGTCCTGGTTCGCTGACCTGGCAAACCCCGACGTCCCACTTGCCAAGCTGGGAAAGAGTATACCACACGGCGCCAAAGGTCACGATCTTCTGGAGCTACTATGCACGAGCAAAGTTACTGTCCCGCGAGCCATATGGTTTCTCCGCGCACTAGGGGCAAACGAAACCGCAGGCCTCCGAAATAAGGCTTCTTACGACCCCACGAAGTACAGCTACGACTGGGCCATCACCATCACAGGGTATCTCAAGAAGCAGCTCTCCGAAATTGTCTTACCTAGCGCGCCACGGCCCGGGCTTGGAAATATCAAGCAAACGTTCAAAGGGGTGTTGCTGGACGAGGACTCGCGAGAACGCTGGGTATCGCGCTTCACCTACTGGTATGTTGAGCACGTCATCAATCTGACATGGACTGACCCTTGTATTCAAGCTTGAAGCTTCTGCGTACCTTCTATATCGAGGGACTCGTCGACAACCGCACATTTTTAGGCTGGCTTATCGAGCAGCTGAACATTTGTAACCTTGCCCAGGCCGGTTTCATAGTTCGTCTCACCGTCGAATATTTGGAAGACACTTTACATTGTCGGGCCTTCAGCCGACCTCTAGCCGACGCGTCCTTGGCTAAGCTGGCAGAGATACAATCGTCCGCTGCCAATGAGTATCTGGCCGGTACAGAACACTTACTCAAGATCATGCTGCAGGTAGGCCTCTTGTCGTAATTGCCACGACGCCTCTGACATGAATCAGCGCGTCCTCATAGCTATCCCCGAGGCTTTCGTCAGTCCTTGCATGTGGACAATACACTCCGGATTGCTCGAACGCGTGGCAGAGGAGGGATTGCTGACCCCCTCTACCGATCAGCGCGTTGAGGAGAGAGCGCGCGAGGTCACGCAGAGACTCGCGGACAACTTCATTGAGGTGAAGCGCAGGAACGAGGCCCTGCTGTTTTTACATATGCCCTCAAAGATCGGAGGTCTTGCTAGGACTGTGAAAGATGTTCAGGTTTGTGCGCGGCGTTGACTACCAAATGGAATAGCTCACTAACAAATCTCGCAGCTTCTCAATTCGATCTCTAGTCAGACGGACATCGACGACCTGCCGTTCTTTCTTGACTGCGCGGACGACGCGTCCCGATTTGCTGCCAAGCTCGACATGCTCCTTAGCTGGAGCGTTACTCCCTTGCAATTTGGCGATCACCGCATCTTTGCCGCAGTGAGCTTGATAGCGAACTGGAAGGAGCAAGCCCTGAATCGTGCTGTTCGTCGAGATGCACCGTCTCCAGACGAGTTTCTCCAAGATCAGCTCTTCGACTGGCTTGACTCGTCAGACGTTGCGGCGAGTCAGGACAGTATCCGTGATGTGGCGTCTTTGTACGGGGAACTCGTGCGACGCGGCCTCTTCTCCTACGACCTCTATGTACAGAGACTTATCGCGAGGGTCGAACAAGGCTTGACCGTTGCTGAGGTGCGTTACATTTTAGCGGCTCTGCGCAGCTACTCATCATTGCGCACAGGAGCATCACTCTAGGCATCGCGACTTTCTACGATGCATACCTCTGAATGGTATGCAGACCACACCTTCGCTCACCAGCCAGCGTCGCGTGACTCTTTACGGAGTACGCGCGCGTCAGACCCCGGAGGACCAGAATGAGCGAGAGATCCGCGCGGTCATAAGGAACGTCCTTCCAGAGGTTTTCGAAAGTGAGTCGTACCTATGGGCTTCTTTATCTTACTAATATTCAACTTGCAGGAGAACCGCGACCATTCCTCTCGGTGGAGGAGCTCGCAACCGAGTGCCACCTGCTTTTGTCCGCTTCACGCTATGAGCAGACAAGGGTAGCACGAACATGGCTATACCCGATCGTGCAGACGTACCTAAGCAAGGGAAACGCCTCCGCTGCTCCAGACACATTGATCCAAGTGTACAGCACGGCGACGGAGATATATAGACTGTCGAAGTGCTATCAGTGCATCCTCGACGTAAGTGCTCTACCGCTTACCGGACATCGACTGACTGTGGCAACAGTTGACCCTATGTGCGCTAGAGCATGTCATGACCTTTGATTCGCTCGTAGCAGTCATCAACACCCTTAAACGGCACGGGACCATATGGGCCTGCATGAATGCGCGCAGACGCGTCGTTAATGCATTGTACAATGCGCACCAACTGTGGAAGGCACGGGGCATACAAGTCCGTGCCATACTAGAGCTGTTAAGCGAGCTTGATCAGGGGAAATATCTCGACCTTGATGCCCAGGGACTAATTCACGCTGACATGTCATCCCTTACCTCCGTGAGTTACCGTGCTACTGTAGATGGCGAGCCGCTCACACATTGCGTATATCAGGCCCTTCAACCTACAACGATACAGCCTTCGCTCGTCGTACCGGATGTCATGCCAGACATCCTATCCCTCGCCACAAACCCTGCCACCGATCCGTCTATGTTCGCCAATCACCTGTGGATCTCTTATCGAGCCGCGCACGACTGGGGCTGGAAGGTCTGGGATAACACGTTCGCCAGTCTGCGCCAAATTCCAGTTCTGTCTGACGACGATGACATGCGTCAATCGCTCGCCCTGCGTTATGGCACCTTTCTCTTGCACATCGACCAGCACCTTCCTCACGGGCTGGACCGCGACATCCTACAATGGTTCCATAGCTCAGGGCAGAATGAGTTACTGGTGCTCACGGCGGACGCATGGCGCGTGCTTATGACAGTCATCGTATTTCTCACCGTGCACGGTGCCCTCCGGACGACAACGGTCCTACAAGGGTTGGTGTACCCTGCCTGGCGCCGTGGCTCCCAGGTATCATCCTCCGCGCAAGCAGAGCAACTGGAACCATGGATACGCTCCGCGAACGAGGCGTGTCGGGACTTGATGTTGAAGCAGGACGCCCGCCGAGACGGCTTGCCTCCCGCGAACCTTACACAGGTGCAAGCATTACGGACAGCGCGACAAGATGCCTTCCGGGCAGCCGCATTCCCTACGCTCGCGGGTAGCGTCCCGACTCTTGTGCTGCTGAAGCATAACGAACACCTGTACAACGATCTCCGCGACGATGCGTCCGAGATCAAAGCACGACTCTGCGCCGATCCTGACTTCAGACGGGCCGTCTTTAGGGACCTGGACGTCGTGCGAGAGGCATTCGAGCATGCCCTGAAGACGACGGAAACGCTGAGTGCGCGAGAGAGCATATCAGCAGACCTCATCCAATCTCTCAACGTGATGCTGTGCGACAGTCCCCTTGGTATGTTTTTTCCGCGGTAGTAAATGTACCTTCAGAATTGACGCCCTTTTCAGATGCCGACCTGTCCACCATGCAGAACTTGACATCGATGCTTAGCCCATGGACCATAGCAGCGACGGCAATACACCTCAAATTCCTGCTCCGTCGCATGGGGTATGCACTGTCGCAGGACCCGAAAGACCCGGCTGCGAACAAGGTGCTCAGCGCCTTCACCGCCGTTCTTTTCGACCAATCCGTCTCTGAGGAAAAGGCGCAATTTATTGCACAGGTAGTCAGCGGCGCGGATGCGCTGACAGCCGGCAAGGTGCGTCATCCCATGTTTTTCCGGTGGCTGGCCAACCTGAGCTCGCTTGTAGTTCGTGAACAGCGGTCTACAGTGTATTCGTCGCTCGCTGGACGGTATCGGCGATTTGCAGGGCTTACTCTCCGCACTGAAACGTAGCGGGGAGCTCCTTCGCGCCTTAGTGGATGTCGCGACACCCTTCCGCTTCAGTTCGTGCCGCATACAGCTGGAGGAGTCTCTGCAAGACGACTTCATTGCGGCACTTGGAAATGTCTGCGATGGTATCGTCAAAATCCTCGCGGAGACGGACGAGGAGGTAGAGAACGAGAGTAGGAAGAAGGCAGTCGTGCTGCTGGCGCGACTGGCTCAGTTTGTGCTAGGATTCGAGAGTCCACCGTCCGCACGCAGCAAAGAAGTCACATCGCATCTGGTATCCACGATGCTCATCTTGGCACTGGTGAGCGGATGAAGAGGAGACGCCGGTGTCTTCGCTGACAGCCTTTTCCTAGCGTTACGGATCTGGCACCTGTCCAGACTTTGTCATATACCCTCTTCTCATGGATACCCTCTTCTTCCTGGTTGACGGTGCGTGCTTCCTTCAACGAACGAGTGCCGCTACTGATGATTTTACAGAGACGCATGTCCCTACGAAGCCAACTGTGCCGTATGATCCCTACGCCAACTATCCCGACCCTGCGTCAGTGACCGCGCCCCTAGACCTCCCTCCAGAACACCTCCGTGACCTGCAGATCTTCCTCCCGCACCTGCCGCCCACCGCGACCGTCGCCAATCTCGCCACGGCACACCGCGACGCATCCGGTCAACTCGTCTTCGACACCCCCGTACTCAACCGGCCCTGGGAATGGATCGAGCACCTCGGCGAGCTCTCCCTCGAGAAAGATGTATATCGCCAAGCGCGCGAGCGGCAGCAAGCTCTGCCCACCCTGCGCAACGCAGGATCCCTGCCGCTAGAGGTATTTGCGGCGCGGGGGACGGGTGAGGGCATACCAGCCAACGTGCCCGTCGACGCGCACACGCGTGGGACGCTGCTCGAATTCCAGGACGGCGTCGTTGGCCAGGGACTATTCGCGCGGACATGGCGCACGTTGCGGGCGGAGGAGGGTAGCGGGGGGAGCGCGGATGGCGAGGAGGTGCGTGCGTCGCCGGCGGCAGAGTCGGTGGTGTCGCGCTCTTCGGTGGGGACATCTGCGCGGCATAGCAGTCCTGGGCAAACGGCGTACAGGACGGCGAGTTCGACGATGAGCGATTTATTTGAGGGGGACAGCGACTCCAACGCGGCAGGATCGTCGCGGCGGACGTCAAAGAGGAAAGCGCCTACGAGCGACGACGAGCCAACCGGAGGGAAGAAGGCGGTGAAGCCGAGGGCGAGCAAACCACGAACGACGAAGAAGCGATGATAAGGATATGATAGGCGCTACAAGCAATGGATATGACAACTGACTGCATGCTCTACTTGATTGAAGGTGACCGAATGTGAACGAGTATGAACGAATAGGGTAGATACAAATAATTGACTGGAAGGATGATGATGATAAAGCGCAGTGTCTTGTTGTGTGTATGGAATAGTACATATCAGACCAGCAAATCAGGCAGGGAAGAACTTCGCCCAAGCATCCTCCGGCTGCGCAGCGGGCATACCCCGTCTGCTACGCGTCCCATGAAGCGAGGGCGCCGCCTTGGCTGGTTCCTTCTCTCCATTAGACTCCGCAATGACGTGTATGAGTTTCTTGAACCCATAGACCTCGGTCGGTCGCGTCTTGGCTTCCCGGCGGCAAGACGGGCAAGTGTACTTTGGGGCAGGGAGGCCGTAGAGGTCCAGCAATTGCTGCACAAGTGCGAGTTGCCCAGGGGCGATAGTCCTAAGAATGGCCTTGACGTTGGCGGGCAACTCCGCATGAGCGCGTTGTGGCTGATATTGCGGATTAGAGGCGAGGTGTTGGTTGTAGGTTTGGTTGAACCAATCGAAAAGGCAACTCTTGCAGAACGTATGGCCGCAGTCAGGTAGGCTAAGCGCAAGGTTAGGGACAGAAGAACTGAAGGCAAGGGGTAACGCACAGACAAGGCGTCCATAACCGAGAAGTGCAGATTTCGCAAGAGAGATATTCGTCCATGTCACTGTCCTGCGCCTTCATAAGTCACAAGTCAAGAGGAAAGGCCATACAAACGCACTATGGCAGCCTTGGCTTTGCCCTTCTCTGCCGTTACAAGTTGAGCGCGAACAAGTCCGAGTTCCTTGGCGGTCCGTGCAGAATCATGCTTGAGTCTAATGTTCTCCTGAGAGACATGTAAGGCATAGCATCGACAAGCATCCCGAGTTACACACCTGTCTGAGTTGGTCTATCTGACGTTGCATCTGTTGCGTCCGCGATATCGGCTGCACCGGAGCATCGTCGTCGTCGTCGCTAATCTCCACAATCTCGGCGTCCGGTGGTGGCTTGGTCTTCTTCTTTCCGCTCTTCTTTGGCTTCTGTCTGCCCAGCAAGAAGCCATCGTCGGAGCTCAACGAGATGATCTCGTCGTCCGACCGTCCGCTGGAGCTGCCGAGTGGCGCATGTCTCGGAGCCCTGTGGGTGTTCCTGGCGGCGGGCATCGATTTCTAAGCCCTTCGGTGCGCTAAGTGCCTTGGAGGAGGATATAATAAAGAGATGGGTGTTGACTTAAACAGCAATGACGGTTCAGGACAAAGAACAAGTTTGCTTAGAACAAAACGCGTGGCCGAATTAGGCAAATTTGATGGCACGTGAGCGAGTTCGAGCAATCACGCGCAAATACAGCATCCCTTGTTGCAAACCATCACCATAGCTGACTGCGTTTTCTGTTTCTCTCACTCCTCCGTGCACTTTCAATGTCAAGGAACAGCAGTTCATGAACTTCAACGGCGACATGGCGATTGCCGGCTCTTCACAGCAAGTTTTGAAGCCTCAGGCGCCCGTGAACGGATATCATGAGCCGACGGTCGACGAGCTCGAGCGCACGCTGCCCGACGTCAACGACGGCCAGGTGCCTTTTGGCATGATTGTGTCTAGGGTCGCCCAGCAGATATACGCCGAGCTCCAGGAGGTGGCAGAGACGTTCGTCGCTCGGCCCTTGTTCCAGCCCTCAGCCTAACGCCCTGCGCCAGGCTGCCCGGCATGTCCGACATCGCGCGCAAACGCACGCTCGCCGACTTTGTCGTCGCTACGAAGAAGCAGGTCGTCAAGCTTTACGCAATTGCGAAGTGGGCCCGCGAGGCGGACACAGTGCAGAAGTGTCTGGTGCGTGGTCTCCCCCGAGCGAGAACATGTCCCTAACGCGTCCCCCCTCCAGAATCTGGTCTCCTTCTTGATGAGCCAAAAGTACGAGATCGAGTCTGCCATCAATCGCCTGCACCAGATCCACGACGAGCTCAATCCCGAACGGGTCGGCAACCACGATCTGCTCACCTCCCTCGATGTCCTCACCACGGGGACGTACCAACGATTGCCCACCATCATTAGGGTCGGTCCCAGCTCCCTTTTGCTATACGACTTCGCTCACATGCGCAGAAATCCGTCATACCCGTCAAACCGCTCGCTAACGCGGAGGTGGTCGAGACGTTTCGAAACCTTGAGCAAGTGATGCGGTATCGGTTACGGACGACCGAACACATCCCGGTGGAGATGCTGCAGTATCGAATAGGTGGGAGTAGAACTGCGACGTCTTCTGTAGCTGACGCGTTTGCAGCGGGCGGTCGCGTGTACTTTACCGTCCCCGGTCTCTTCAAAGTCGGCATCTGTCTTCTGGGTGCTCAGAAAGACAGCGGGTGGTTCACTACTCATTTCGAATTCCTCATCGGCATCGGTGGCGACGCGACTGAGGTGCAGGGTGCGTAGACGCGGTCACTTTTGCGTGCCAAGCTCACACGCTGCCAGAGGTGCCTCGAATACCCACTGGGATCACAAAAGCACACTTGACTATGGAAGGAGACCGCCTGCTGGGCTTGTACCATCAGGTCCCCGAGGAACAGGTCGCGCAGGGTGTTCCCCCGAATACTAACGTCTTGGAGGAGGGCACGGCGGACGCGCCGCTTGTGCGCTTGTATAATTTCATGCGTAAGCCCATTATGTTAATACAATTGATAGCCTTAGTGACAGCGTCGCTTAGAGATCATGTCACTCTCATACCAACTCGAGATATTGCTCTTCCAGGTGTGCGAGCTGTTCTTTTGCATGAACGCGGACCGCTCATCGGACCGCAGGCACAACGACTACAGTACCTGGGGTGGCAGCAGTCTATGTCTTGTAGGATGGGTGAGGACAGGAAGACATTGTTTGTGCGTTATTGGCTGTATGTTCCCCGCTTGGTCCCTGAACGTCTGCTGACTCTCTCAAGGCGACCACGACATCCGCGAAACATAGTGCCCACGTTTGGAGGGACGCTCGTCATAGCCATCGTTGAACGACAAGCACCGAAAGGAGGGCCAGCAAGATTGCCGAGGGCACGCATGCTGGCGGAGATACAACAAAAGTCCAAGCTTGGTGATCTTCGGCCGTCGGATGAGGTGGAGACGCTTGCCCTCGAGGCGCGCTGGCAACCAGAGCCGAACGCGCTAGGTGTGCAGATACCAGAGGAACACGCTCGAATACCACCCGAGGAGCTCGTCGTCGTGCGTTCTATCGAGTCTCTACAATGTGATTTGCTTACACTACCATCAGGACTCACAAGACATCGACCTCGAACGGCTGTTACGAAGATGCATATCTCGGCATACGCGCGCCATCCTCTCCGCACTGCAGATGCAGATGCAGACAGGTCCAGCCAGTGAGATTTTCTCCCCGCCCGACGTCGTCACGCTGGTCGACGAGAGCGACGAAGAGGGTGCGGACGCCATGGCGCTGCGTGTCTGCCTGTGCGCCGAGGAGGTCGCCGTCATCTCGATCGACCCGCGGACGGGGCAGATCAACTTGCGCGACACAGGTGACCTCGCCGCGCCGAATCGGGGGCTGCGGTTTGCGGTGGTGTCAGACAGGGTGAACAACGACCCGCTGATGCTGTTCAGTGCGCTGATGCGTCTGCGACTGGTGGTGGGTCTGCTTTGCATCTTTTGTGAGAGGGATCGGTAGCTGAGTCTTCCTATGCAGACCATTCTGGATATCACGGAACAGAAAGCAAAGTATCTAGGGCTGCAGGTCTACCGAGGGCGGAATTTCGAGCAGGGAGGTGAGTGGTGGGCGATTTATCATGGTTCGACCAATGTCTTACGGTTACTGTCCAGAGCTTGCGAAGCTAGGCACCATTGTGCGCGGGGCGATCTACATACCGCTGGCGAACAGGGTCCATCAGTATCTCGTGCTGGTCATTCGGGACAAGGACTTTGACTTCGCGCTGATCAGGACAGCGCAAAACGACCAATCGATGTTCTACGGCCTCAAACTCGCCGATATCGCCTGGCTAGACATCAGCCGGATATGCGATGGGGAGAACCTGCTCGCAGGGGGTGTTGGCGGGTAGGTCAAGTCGTGCAGAACCTCCAGTGTTCACATGCTCATCCTCTTTCCAGGTTCAACATCAGCATACGTTGCTTGCGGGCTCTCTACAATTACTGCTGGTGAACCTTTTTCACGCTTGCTAGTTGAGACATTCACTGATTAGATGCTAGTGCCCGCGTCACATACATATCCGTCGAAGAACAGCTCAAGGATCGGGGCATCCAGTTCACGTATGTCACTGCCACCAGCGATGTGGTTCCGCCAGAGGTCGCCGCCGCGCAGTCTGTTCTTTCCCGCTCTATACCTGCGCTCTGCGTCGAGTCCCGGCACATCCTGTCCGGTGCCCCCGCCGCGGAGGCGGCGATGCCCAACATCCGCGTCATCCCGCTCAACTGGTGGTCGGACCGCGCGCTGCGCGTGGTGACGTGCGTGAAGCTGAAGTACGTGCAGCAGCCGCTGGGCAAGAAGGCGGGGACGAGCGCGGTGATCCGGCCGTCGAAGCGCATTATATATGATACGACGCATGCGGTGGTGTCTTTCCTCTCCGAGGACGTGGACAAATGCGTGGACGAGTTCTTGGAGGAGTGGGCGAGGGTGTCGAAGATGGTGGTGATTGCGAGGGAAGGTGAGGGATGGGGTGTTTGGGGCTTGCTGGATCCGGGGTTTGCTGACGATTATTTGAAGTTGCGGGCATGTCGAAGGAGAAGAACTGGCCTGATGTGCGGTTGCTGTCGTTCGATCTTCAGACTGTCGAATTTGCGTACGCGTCGGTAAGTACCCCTTGCTTTCGTATAAGCGGCATTATCTGACAATTACCAGGATTACACGGTCTCGATATACTACCAAGATCAGCTCACGTTGGCGGGTGGCACGTTCTACCTACGATTTTCGCGAGAGAAGACGGACTCGGTCATGGACGACGACCGGTTTAACCCGCACGCCGACGCCGAACCATTCATGCGCAACATTCTGCAGCGCGGTCATGGCAAACTCGCTCCGTCGCTCGTCCGGCTGGTCACCCTGCTGCGCGACACGCTGCCCATTGTTCAAGAGCTCGAAGACATCGTCTGGCAGAGCGAGCAGAAGGGCGGTGTTGCGGCCAGTGTGGACACGTTTGCCAAGGCGGCCGGATGGTACAGATTGCTGTACGGCGATCTTCGGTACGTGCATCGCGCTCGTCTGCGGGTTGATGCTGATTCAACGACGCAGACACGCGCTGGATTTCCGATTAATGAGCGGTCGGCGGGTGGCCATCCTTGATGGCGCCGTGTCGCTGTTGCAGTCCGAAACCTCACCCACGCCATCTTCTGCCGCCGAAGTGGGGCTCGTGCGGATACCGGAAGTGCAGGAGATCATCGTGCAGGCGCTGGCTAACTTTGCGGACGCGCGCAAGGCGGGGACGCTAGTCGTGGTCGACAAGGGTGTGGTGTGCAGCGTGGACGATGTTCGGCAGATCGCGCGGGCTTTGCACGACAAGATCATGGAGAGGTTGGCTACTCGGACAACGGGCTAGTGATACTATCCATGTATCGTCCTTATTGACCGTGTTGCGTTGCGTACGAATTCTTGTTGTACGGGGGCGGTAACCGATGCAATATCATTGTCTTCAGAACAATTCTTACTATCAGGCTGTGGAGGTGACGCGAATTGAGGGCTTTGTTCATCTGCTCAGGTGCAGCGAGCTTGATCACAGCTGCAGCCTGCAACAAAAGCTAGTTTCCCCGGGCACGCGCTCGTACGTAAGCATTGATCGAATCGGATGAATGTTTGATCCCGGACCGGACTTCGGCGCTTATTGTTCTTGACTTCTCCCCTCACCGTCACTCCCACACCGCCGTCATAATAGCGGGAGCTCTATGGGTCACTGGCTTGAGCTTTGACCTTGCCCACCCAATATGTCTCCCAGACGGTGCGCAGCCTCTTTTATTCTCCAACTTACGCTGACGTTACGATCTCCTACTAGAGCGCTCCTCTCACCGGTGTCTCCCCCGGCGGAGTCCATCATATACAACGATATGGACCCCCCGGTGCGCCGGTGGTATCACTATGTCCCTATATCCATGACGGTCGCGTTGATGCTCGCCCCGCACCCATCCTTGCTCCACATTCTGGTGCGCTACCATCTGCAAACGCGCGGTCAGCCGCTCGCGTTCGGCGTACACTTGCTGGCGACGTACACCCTCACCTTCATGGCCTTTTCTTCCCTCATAATCTGCGTATCGCGAGATCCAGGCCCCGTGTCGCTGCAGGACGCGAATACGACTTCGCCGCAGCGCGGACGCGCGGACGAGGATGACACGGACGAAATCGAGCTCACCGAATCGCTGATATCTGTGGACTACAACGCACCCGGGAGGTGGTGTAATAAGTGCTGGGTATATGACATGCATTCACCGTTTGCACGCAGCTGACGCGCGCTCGCAGTCCCCTAAGCCTGAGCGGACGCACCACTGCTCGGAGTGCAATCGCTGCGTTCTGAAGATGGGTGCGTCGGTGTATCGGTCGCTCTATGGCTCTTTCTGATAGTTATACCGCTGTAGATCACCACTGTCCCTGGCTAGCGTCCAGATGTGTCGTGCGTGTGTCCCATGCCTCTGCTGTGCGTTTCTGATCTCCCTCAAGGGCCATCGAACATACCCTGCCTTCGTGCACTTCCTGATCTCCGTCACCATCCTCGCCACGTACATCGCCGTCATTTGCGTTAACGCGCTCTTGTTCGCGTTCCGTAACCCATATTCTGTCGTACGCACGCATCCTTCTCCCGGCACGCCGCTTCCCTGACACCTCGAGCAGGACGACATCACGCCCATCCATGAAATTTCACTTGCCTTCTACGGCATAGTGATCACAATAGTCATCGGCTCGTTCTTGTGCTACCACCTGTATCTCATATCGTAAGCCTGCAACTTATTGATATACCCATTCCATCAGACTCACACGTACCCTAGTACGAACCAGACGACCATCGAGAACCTATCCCCCTTTCTGCTCCTTCGACATCTACCGGTTCTTCCTTCACACGCTGGCGACCGTCTCTCGAACCCGCCCGTGGAAGCTGAGCTTTCATACTCCCAGCGCAACCTCGTCCGCGACGCCCACAACGTGATCCGCCTGTACGACGTGGGCTGGCGAAAAAACTGGGCGCAAGTCTTCGGCTGGAAAGGTCGCTTCGGATGGACAAAGCGATTGCTGTGCGGGGGTGTGACGTGAGTGCCGCGCATGATTGTCGTGTATCTATGACTGACGAGCGATTAGCACTGGAAGTGGCAAGTACTTCCCCCGAAATCCTAAAGCGGACGATATGCTGGCGCGCCTGGCCGAGGAACTGGTGAAAGCAGAGAAGGACCGGTGACACCCGCACCACTCTACTTTGTTTTCTACGACGTCCCCCCTTCTACATCGTCTCCGTCTCTGCTGACGCTTCTCAGACGTTCCCGAACTATATGAGTATCCTGATTTATGTTGATTTAGTACATGTACCTACTTTGTAGCACCACCTGTACTTAGGTCGGCTGCACATTCCGCCTGCTTCCGACATACCCTTGTACCCACGCTTTCTTTACCTGTTGCACATATACGCATATTTCCTTATCTTGCATTCACATCGCTAGGATATTCTTGTTAATCCAAATGAGTCGCCGACATTGAGGGCTAGTAGTAGGACGAGGACTTCCTACTTTGTGGCAGCAGCAGCGAGGAGCCTGGAGAACAAAGATCTCCATAAATGGTCGAGACACTCGCGATGCGAGTCGCCGGTCGGGCACGTGTTGGCTTGAGAGTCTGCCACCATCCTGCCATCATCTGCGACTGTACGTGCTCTTCGGTTCAGTCACATTGAATGCTGAAGGCAACTCAGATGGACATGGAGTTGCTTAATCCTGCGTTCTTGTGCTTGAAATGCCTCCATAGCTTCAAAAGCGACCTTGATGACTTCTCCGACCTGAAATCCCGCGCTCGCTCATCATACGTACCGTCCACTCCTGCCGAAACGGACAAGCTGCGAGGCCGTCTCTCGCAGGTGCAGGACAGCATCAGCGAATGCGATCAGGAGATACTTCTCCTCGAGTTCGCGGTGCGCTCCCTCCGTCAGCACCGGCGCGCCAACGAGGAGGCGGAGACGAACCTCAAGGCCTTGCTCGCTCCTATACGCAAGATACCAGTGGAAATCCTGACTCAGATCGCCCCATACACGCTGCCTGACCTCTGGTTCAAGAACATGATTGGGTTCCACCCCTGGACGTTCACTCAAGTTTGCCATGATTGGCGTGAGGTGGCCATCGCGATGCGCTGGCCCTGGGCACGTGTCATGATACCATGTCGTCCGACGACATCCTGCATCATCACGCCGGGAGGAGAAGTGGATGAAGAAGGAGACAGTCAGGTCGAAGCAGACCTGATCGAACTTTTTTCGGTCTACATGCAGCGCTCTGGAAACCATCCCTTGACGATACAAACCTCTCGCAATCTCCCCGCGTGGGAGAGCGGCTGGGAGAACAGCACCGAGCCGATATGGACTGAAGTCTGGAAGCACACTGATCGCCTGCACGCTTTGGAAGTATATTGCACGGACGAAGGCTTCCCCTTCCCCTCCAACCCCCTTCCCATGCTACAGAAGCTCACTATCCACGGCTATATGACAGGCACCTTGCGCGTCAATGCGCCCAATCTCTACGTACTCGAGCTCATCGATACCAAGGTGACCGAGGTCACCGATGTACGCTGGGCGAATCTGCGCGCACTCAGAGTACGCGGCTATGACAACTTCTGGGGGAATGACTATGAGCTCCTTCGTTCTTGCACGCGTCTCGAGGCGCTCAGCCTGACGGTCGGAGAGCATCGCGGTTCTGGGACGACAAATCCGCCGTCCGCCGATCCGGCGGATGATGGCGGATGATGGCGGATGATGGCGGACACACGTGGTGAGACGATGACGGCGCGCAAGTCCTTTTCAAGGGCCTGGACGCCGTGTGCGACGTCCTGCAAGGCCGAAGACTCCCAAAATGCTATGGCCGGCTTCCAGGAAGCTCGAGGGTCGCCACGGTCTCGTTGTCAGGGTATGTAGGGGTGATCCTGGGGTGATCGGCGCTTTTGCTTTAAGGTTGCCTTTTTGGGTGAATCTCTTGTTCTTACAGACACGTGTAACGGTGCAGCGATATAGTATAACACCTGAAGGCCTGATAGTTTGAGCTCGAAACTACAGAGGGGCTCAGTAGATGGTCTCTGCCATGGGAGGTCTTTGTGAAGAGCCTCCGCGAAGGGTCCGCGCAGACTCTTCACAAAGACTCTCCGCGGAGACCCCGTCCACCCTTGTACTCTCCGCTGTTGACAATGTGAGCGCTACGACTAGTGGCGAGTACTTATATACGTTGATAGGCCTCCCGATAATACATATCAGTGCACTTTGTACTGTAGGAAGGTTTTGGCGTCTTTCGGGAGTCTTCGTGGAGAGTCTGCGGAGGGTCTCCGCGGAGAGTCCGTGGTGTCTCTGCGAAGGGTCTGCGCCACGTGTGTCCGCCATCATCCGCCGAATCGGCGGACGGCGGATTTGTCGTCCCAGATCTCCTAACTTCTGGACGGTCGACATATCAATGGATGTACCTGTTGACCGGGAGCCTATTCACCTACCCGCACTTCGTACGCTAGAGATCGGACGCGCCATGATCGCTATTTGCCCACATATTGATGCGCCATCTCTCGACAACTTCCTGCTGAATATGCCGCATAGCGTGAACGCCAGGTTGCACGATGACGAGGTACCTCTGCTAGTCTCGCTGCTCCTGCCCGTCACCAGTCTCACACTGTGCAACATGTGCGACTATCACGCCGGCCTTCTCCAGCGCATCATATCGATTCCGCGATGCTTAAAACGACTATATATGCGCCAAGAGACTTTGCGGTCACTTCGTGCAGAGTTCCTACACCCCGTTCACCGTGGACTTGCCGCCGAATTCATCAAACCCGACGCGTTGGCACCTCATCTCGCGGATATGAGCTTTGTCAACGGGAGCAGGGACATTCATTGGGAGAACGAGGATATTGCTCTCGTCAGAGGCCTGCTCGCGTCGCGCGTCACCGCTACCGCAGATGGTGGCGCTGTGCTCGCGCAACTGAAGATATGGACTCCCTTCGCTGAATTCCCTGCTTCTTGCGAAGAGTGGACCAGCGCGTACGGGCCGGAGGGAAGGCAGAGACTGGAGATTGTCAGGTGCCAGGGCGTGGAAATTGACCCATTGGAGATATCATCACTTTTGTAGGGTGGTTTCCAAGGTAGTCTCACTGCGCGCAAGGTCAAGATCCACAAGGCGTTTGTGGAGCTTGAATCCCAGCGAGAAGTCCAAATAGTCCAATCGACCACGACAGTGCTACTTCGAGCTCGTGTGAAATTCAGTTTTCTCTGTCGGTTCAGAACGACGCAAGACGAGCCGGGGTCAGTAAATGAAGATCTGTGGTCGAAAATAGAATACATGCATGCTACAAATGCTCCGAATTCAGGCCGACTTCAAGCTGAAGCTGAAATGAAGCTGAAAATACTCAGGATGGCATGCATGAACTCACGCAAACTCAGACTTCAGCGCGTCGCTAAGTCTATCGGCATGCGCCGACGAGCTCGCACGTGTGGCTGATATAAATGCGAGTCTGATCGCCCCGCTGCGCCTTCTTCCTGACCGCCATCGCGCTGCGTGCGCCCTGAACTTGCGCGTCGTGTCGCTGCTCTTCGGAGTCCCGTTCATACGTGTGGCGCACGCATAGCGGTACGCCTGCGACCTTCTGCTGCATCTTTGGACACCTACCGCAGCGCTCATCCACAGATTGGTGTTACTTACGCCGGAATGACGAGCGGCGGCGGCGACGCGCCCGCCCTCGATGAGGATGGGGAGCTCGAGGCTACCGCTAGGTGACCATCACGTCGTCTCGAAATCCCCGTCGCGCTCCACGCTAAACATCATCTGCAGGTATCTCGTTCTTCTTCGCAGTCACTCAACGCGTCAAGTCAGCCATAACTTGGGCGTTGCGTTGCCGCCCTCCGAAGCCACGGCCTATACCTAGGTGTGGCGCGCGCGCGTTGCGGTACGCCCGCGGTCTTCTGCCCCATCTTCAGACACCTAACACATTTGCAGATTGACAACCACCGGAACGTGCGGCGTCAAAGACGCGCTCCCGATGAGGAGCTCGGGGATACCATCATGCAGGGTACGTCGTCCCAACCTCCCCGTCCCCTTCTATGCTGACAACTTCTATGCAGCTAACCATACATCTTTCTTGGCCCTCCACTTCTTACATAGCACAGGTCATTTTCTCCCTCGTTTGACATTCCCCGTAGTATCATTAGCAGTACCCATCGACAGTGGCATGTAGTAGGATAGCTTTAGAGAAATGAAAATAATGTTTCCTGCCATTCAAATGAAAAATTGTGAATCAGCTTCGGGACAACGGACAGCGAGCTATAGCGAGGATGAAAACAGGCTGAAACACGTCCGCCGAATCGTGAATGATGGGTCGCTGTAGGTCAGTCTGAATCGACATGAGTTTGAAGGTCATCGACGCCCACCGGGCAACGCAGTACCTCACAGAGGCAGCTCTTTCTCAGTCGATCTGGCACGTTTCAGGTCATGGGACTTCTCGCTGGGCTTGAATCCGCAAGCGCCCCACGCCTTTCTTCGCGGATCCAAACTCCACAAACGCCTTGCGGATCTTGACCTTGCGCGCAGTGTCTGGTTTTTAGAGTCATCGCCTCGAATGCGTATACCTAGGCTGGGATCAAGCCCCTCCACACACGAGCACACAAAGATACCACTCACCAACTTCATAACGCACAGTCCGAAAGGCAAGGTTGAGAACCGTAGCCGGAGCTTTCAGATTCTACTACCAGTCTCCAATTGTCAAAGCTTGAAGTCGAACAGACACGCTTCCCGCCGCCTGAACGTCGCGTCACGTGTTTTTGCTCGGGCACTGCCCGGGCAAAACTCTGCACTCTGAATGATAATCGTTTATAACTTCATATACTTAGACTCGGGCTCGACGTCGACTCTCCACCCGCCTGGGCTCGCCAGTGGTAGTGACCGTCGACCATCTGCCACCTTAACCTCACCGAACTTGCATCAACCCATAGTCCGCAAGGCAGGGTTGAGATTTCCATTACATAGATTGACTACAAGCTCTGTTGCCGTAGGTATTGGTGGTGATGTACAATGAGTGATGCTGCATATATGAACGAGGGATGCTGCATATATATGAACGAGCGATGCGATGTCATGGTATGAAGCGATACGATGCCATGAAGGGATGCGATGCAATGAGGAGGAAGGCCATAGGACAAAACATGAGACACGGAGCACAGGATACGAGAGGGAGAAACAGAAACAGGATACGAGAGGAAAAACAGGGTACGAGGAGAAACACCGAAACAAAAGGAACACGTCGTGTATCAAGACGATGAGCGGCGAAATACATGTTCGAGGAGGAATGCACAACGATGATGAAAGAATCGGGGATGAAGATGGCAGAGGGACGCGACCCGGATCGTGGACGGAGCGATACAAAACATACGCAGAAAAACCACAAATCGACCAAAGAATGAAATGGAAAGAATGCCCGGTCCCGATCCCACAACCCGCCTAATCCTCCATCGCCTCATCGAACGCATCGGCCCCGCCTTCGCTAGCAGCCTGCGCCGCGCGCACCTCGCGCGCATTCCGTGCAAGCTCCCGCTGCCAAATAGCGCGCACCTCCTCCGCCTTCGCGTCCACCATGACCTGGTCGTCGATGCCCAGACCGCGCACTACCTCGTCCACCCACACGCCAGAGCCGAGGGACACCTCCCCGTTCGCCGCGCCTGCCTTCGCGCGCATACCGCCGGTGAAGGACGCGCTGCGCGAGAAGCCCTTGCGTGCCTTGCCCATCGTCGACGACACGATGGACGTCGACAAGGACACGAGGCCCATGGTGTCGAGCATGCCCATCAGGTCACCAAACTCGCTCCGTGATACTGGCTGGAAGAGGCCGGTCTCGCTGCGGGAGAGGATGGAGTTGTAGTAGGCGTAGAGCTTGCCGGTGTCCATCTTGCCGGCAGCGGACTGAGAGAAGCTGGGCTTGACTGGTGATGGGGGCGAACGCTTGGCGGTGGACTTCTTGGTCGGTGATGCGATTGGTGAGCCCAGCGGCAAGGCTGCCTCAAGCCGCTTCGCGGCAAGGACGATGCATAGCAGGACTAGACGTGCTTGTATGCCAAGCTCGACGATCTTGCGGACGACCTCGGTGTTTGCAGATGCTGACGAGGACGATGCAACAGCGGATGATGAAGAGTAGGTCTTCAACGCTGCAATCACGTGTCCTGGCGTGACGCTGCCAGTCGTGAAGCCTTTGCTCGATGAAACGGCGAGGTCGATAGCACCGCGCATAACCTCGAGCAAGCATCGAACATCGCCGGTCATGGTCGCGACCTTCTTCGACAGGATGGTGAGCGTAGGGGTTGGCAGGAACTTCGAGACAGCCGTTTTGGTGTCATCACTATCATGCAGGGTGCTGAGGCGCGTCTGCAAGATGGACAGAAGTTGTGCGGATGTGTACGGCTGGAAGTGTACAGTCTGTACATTGTCCGGCGTTGTCGTAGAGTCGGAGGTGAGAGTATGGGTGTTGGCGATGCCGAGTATGCATAGGTTGTCAACGGCCTGGGGAAGGGAGAACACAGCTGCGAGTGACTGTGCTTCCGAAGCGATGTGATCGAGCTCATCAAGGACTAGGATGCTGCATGACTAGATTAGATTAACTTTGAAGCGATAAGAAAGATTGCGTACCATTTAGACGCCGTCTTCGAGAGCAGCTTGACGAGGGCCTCCCGCCCCCTAGACTGTTTGCCTTTAGCGGAGGCCTTGCGAGACTGGACGTTGCCAAAGACCTCGATCAACTTGTCCCACAACGCCTCGACGTCGTTGAAGGCCATGCAGTTCAAGTTGAGCACCTGCACATCCTCCCGAGACTGGTATTGGGATAGGACGTCGGTGACGAGGGCCGTCTTGCCCGTTCCCGGTGATCCGGAGACATACAGGGATTGCCCCGACGATTCACCGGCGAGCATGGCCTGGATGAAGGTGACGATCGTAGCGCGCTCGCCATCGCGGCCGACAACGCGCATGGAATCTGAGTTTACGGTGGCTCGCAGAAGGGAGCGTATGAGCGCATGCAGGGGAAGAACGGTCTGGGGAGTAGTAGGTGGCGTCGCAAGCGACGCTTGAGCAGTGGCCGGCGTCACTGGGATTTCGGTGGATGAGGCTGCAGGTGAGGGTCAACAAGGTCCATGGACCATCTGAAAAAGTCTTACCTGCGGTGGGACGGGCAGGAGTATGTGTGGATGCTGTGGATCCACGGCGGCTGCGGGGAATGGAGGGGGTGTCGACGGCGTTGATGGCCTCGACGCGATATGGTGGGATGTTCTCCTTGTTGTTGGTGCCATCGAGCAGCGTCAGAGACGTGCGAGGGCGCTTGGGATCAGGGGTGTTGTCGGGCGTGGCCAGCTGATCGCAGGTGGCCAGCGAGCTGGATGACGCTGAGCGCTGGTGGGAGCGCTTGCCGAGCACGGAGCTCAGGCTGCGGCGGGGGGTTGCGAACGACATGGTCTTCGTTGTCGTCGTCGTCGTCGGCGTCGATGAGGGGCTTTGCGGACGTCGAGCTGGTGGTGGTGGTCGAGAGCGAGTGCAAATTACGCCGACCGCCATCTATAATGCGACCCGCTGATGGGAAACAGGGCCAAATATCAATAGACGGCGCGTGTCACGGGATCGCGCTTATGCACGTGTACAACGCGTCAGTACACGTGGCCGACACCGGCCACGTTCGAACTCAGTTCGAACTTCGACTTGAAGAGGGAATCAGAGATGCGTCTTTCGATGGACTCTGTGCTGATATTTCGATTATAACTCTATGTATTCAATTTTGAGAGAATGGAGGATCTCGATTGAGGTCACTTTCTGCGTCCCAAGCCGAGCTTCAGAATCAGATTGCTGGCCCAACCATTGATGCATGATGCGCCACCGTCGGCATGGTTTTGCCGCCGTCGATGCGAGCAACTCCCGACGCGACGCGAATGTGTCATTGTCATCGATCATCTCCTACGTCGAGGACGAGCACGACAGTACGCGAGAGACCTGTCTGCTCCGCGCGCTTGACCACTAGCGTAAGGCTGCGAAAGGGGGACGACATACCGAACCAGTCTTATGGCGGAACGGCGATAACTTGAAGAAAGTCTTCCCTCTATGGTAACATGACGCCTGAGGAGCATGAGCAGGCGGTGTATTTGCTGGGGCCTTGGGTGAGTCGCTAATGAAATAAACTGTGAAGGGATACTAAGGACAGTCTGCAAGCTCATAGGCAGTGCTATCGATATCCTACTCCAGGGCATAATCATCGTACAAGTGCGTCGCATGCTTCCACCGTCAACATACCATTCTTACGCCCCCCTCCCCCCAGGTAGCGCACTACTTTAACTGGTACCGGGACGACGATATACCCCTGAAGCTCGCCGTAGCCGTCCTGGCGCTCATCACATCTCTCAAGTCCATCCAATCCTTGTGTGTATGCCACGCATTCCCTCCTGCGCCCCTAACCGCCAGACAGCGCATTGTTATGGATCCAGTTCATCGACCATTTTGCCGACCTGGAGGCAGCCGTACGACTCAGCTACACGACATGGTGGCAAAGTGGTGCGCGGTGGCCTTGTTCCGCATGCGTCTTTCTCACACGCGTCTTGCTCACAATGTGCTTCGTCTTCCCAGGAAATCCACTCATGGTCGCGAGCATCGGGCTATACGTGCAAACCTACTTCGTGTGGCGCCTGTTCATGATATCTGGACGTTCTTGGCTTCCGCCACTTGTTTTGGCGCCCATCTTCCTCCTTGCGTACGCCGCCATCGCCATAGCCGTGAGTCCACCCTAGCCCTTCTTCTTTGATCACGCTGACGTCAATTGGTAGACCTTTTATATTTCACAAGAAGACGAGCCTGCAATATCTCGCTGGTGTGAGCGACATCAGCTTTCAACTGTCTCCCCGTTCAATGAACTTCGTCTCTGCAGTTGCCACCCACCTCAGCTGTACTTTCAGTGAGCATATTACTTTCAATGGTCAAGACTTCTGCTGATTAGATTCAGGTGGCGACATTCTCCTATCTACCACAACCGCGTATTACCTCATCCAGTCCCGACAGGACGTCCTCCCCCAAACCGTCGGCCTCCTCAATGCCCTCATCCGCCTCACCTTCACCACCGCCGCCCCTGCTGCCGTCTGGTACGCTTTCTCTCTACTTGAGACCACCCACCTACTCATCAACGCACCAATGCACATCCACCCCAACAGCGCAATGCTCAATCTCATCTTCTCCCAACTTTACGACGGCACCGACCGCCTCGTCTCCACCGCGTTCAACCAGGCGATACCGAAGCTATACGCGACAAGCATGATGTGGACGCTGAACGCCCGGCGAAGGATACGCGCGGAGTACGAGTCGGGGCGCGGCGGCATGAATCTCGCAAGCTACTCGTCGCATGCAGGTCCCGCGGGCAGGAGTCGCGGGGTGCTGGTACGTGCTCTCGGGTTCTTTGCTGGTATATCCTGATGGTTGCTCATGCTCCTCGCCAGTCAACGACCATGGAGTTCGAGCATACGGCGTCGCAAATGCAGCCTGATGTAAGTCCTCTTATATTTGAGGTCTACTTGGTGCATCTCGTGTCCCTTCTCATACTTATATGTATACGGATGCAGGTCCGCGATTCAGAGTCCACGGAGGACGACGACCGTACCGCGCTCGCGTCACAGGCGTCGACTTCAGGGAAGGAGACAATATTGCGGGGTTCGCGAGAGGGAGGATGAAGTCGTTGCCATTAGACTTGGTACTCTTAGGCCACTGACTCCAGTGTGAGATAATATGTACTCGAGCGCATCATTTGGCGTGGATGAAGGTTTGTAGAGTTTGACGTCGATGAACAGCGAGGCAACAGGATAGATGGGCTATAGATACACTATGATCCGGCGGAAATAGACCTGGTATTCCGGAAGGGCAAGGGGAACAGGAAGTCAGGACGCTGAAGACCCCTCCGAAGGAGGATTCGGCACTTCCTGATGTAGCTGATCCAAAGGTAACCGCACCAGCCTCTGGCCATCCACCTGCGACAGATCTTGGATCTCTGGGTCTTGCCCGCTCTGCGACACTGTATTCACTCGTTAGCCATACCACGCTATGACAATAGGCAATACTGCGACGTACGAAACAGCGCCAGGATCTCGAACATCTTTGGCCACTGGCTAGTGACCCGCCCTAGAGCTACGACGGGCAGTAAGTCACTGTTCTGCTTTGTATCAAGTCCAACCAGCGCACTCTCGCTCCCAGACCCCATGATATCGCAGTCCTCCGCGATGTCCTCGATCTGCTGCCGCATGAACGCGCTGGACCGCTCCAGCGCGGCCGTTCCGTCGAATTCCTTCTTCTTCTCTAGCAAGGTCGCCATCTGCGTCGCAGTATTTGCGGGGGCGGCATTGGGGTAGATGGAGGTGCGGTTCGCTGCGGTGGATTGGCGCATTGGGACTGATGGGAGAAGGTGATACGCGTTATTTGCAGGTGTTGACGTGAATCGTGAGCACCGCGGGCCGGATTCCCATATCGGGACGTTCTTTTGTTACTGTATTCGATGTTCACGGTTCACGTCCTGTTCACTTCCGCATGACAATGTCCATAACATGGTGTATAGGTTGTGCATGGATTTCATTCAGAAAGAACGATCTGCGTAAGCCAGCCCATCCCACCCTTACTTCGCCGCGTTCTTCTTCTCCTTCAGTGCCGCGATGCGCTGACCCAACAATCAGTCCCAAAACCTCACAACTACTCACAACACACACCTGTCTCCTCTCCTCCTTCCTCCTCGCCATCTCCGCCGCCTTCTCCTCTTTTGTCATCCCCGCCGTGCTCAAGGTCGGTGTAGCCGGCGCTGGCGATGCAGGCTTCGAATCCGTCTCGCTCCATGTGCCCGCGTTGTTCCACCCGTTGCCTCTCGCTGGCGGCGGTGACGGGGACGACAGCGGAGTCGCCTGCCGGCTGACTATTCGTGCGGGTGAGAGGACGGCCTTAGCGGGCTTGGGCCGTGTGGTCGAGAGTTGAGGTTGACGCGCGGGCACCATAGACGACCACGGGTCCTCATCCTCATCCTCTGTGGTCGGAGCAGGGGTGTCTTCCATCGCTCCCCATCCATCGTGGGCCGCGGGAGCTTTCGCTGTCGGCACGACGGGCTTTGGAGCAACAACGGGAGGAGCGGTCTCGAAAGATGCTGTGTCGAAGTAGGTATGTGAGCAACGCCATCTTTGCAACGGAGAAGGGGCACGTACTCCAGTCATCCTGATCAGCGTTGATGTCAATTAAATCATCCGTGCCCCAGGGATTGTGATCCTCCGCGGAAATCTCCTGCGCGAGCTCCTCCGCAAAAGCAGCGGCGGCAACATTTGCCGACACTTTATTCGCACCTAGCTGCATACCGCGCGTCTTCTGCCCAGGTCGCGAGGCCTGGCTGGGGGCAGCTCCGGCGACCGAGTTCGCTCGAGCGATTCCCGAACCATTTGCGGGCTTCAAGCTCATAGCTGGTTCGACTGGGAAGCCCCCAGGTGGTGGCGGCGCGGATGTCGGTCGGTCGACTGTCGACGCCATGGTGCTCTGCATATCTGACGCCGCAAGCTGGGTAAGAATGTTCAGGACGAGTCCACAACAACCTTTAGCAAGGAAAGCATACCTTCTTGGTGATGGACGTGACGGCCCACCCTGCCAAAGTCCCCGCTGCTCCTGCAGCGGTGCTGGCCATCGTGTATTGTATCGATGGAGTAGAAGGAGCAGCACCGGTGGGATCGGGCGATCCTGGCGGTGGTAGGACGGTGTCCGGCTTGAGAAACCTAGATCAGACCAACACAATGATATGCAGCTCCCCGTACATCCTCACCATCGTCTCAGCATGTTTCTCCAAACGCTTGACAAACAGATCCATAGTTTTGAATGCCTGGTCACGTACAAGCCTATAGGGTGTGGTCAGTCCTCTTCCCTCAGCCACCGCTAAAAATACCACCCACTTTTCCTTATCAATCAGAATAAACGCCATATTCGGGATGACCTTCGTCGCCACCTCCTCTACATCGAAGCAGTCAATCGTGGCCATCAGCGCCATCAGGCCCGCAACCCGACAGTGCACGAAGCTATCCTTCAGTGCGCGCGTGAACGCCGGAACCAGGACCTTGCGCTTGGTGTTGTGGCCTAGGCTCGGAGCGAGGCGGCCGATGAGTATGCATGTGTTGGTACGTATAGATGCTTCAGGGTCCATCTGCATCTTGGCGAGGTATCGCAAGAGGTCGTTATTCAGCGTGCGGTCGCTCAGCTAACAAGGATATCAGGATGAGACAAGCTGCACTGGCTGATCAGCATACCTTAGGTGCGAGAAGAATCAGGGATTTGACTGTAGCCTCCCGGATGACGGCCACGGTATCGTCGAATCCAGTTTTCTGTCAAAGCGGACGTGAGCGAGAACATTGAACATCCAGCAGTCAACGTACGAGGTTCACGAAGATCTTCTGATCCACTGTCTTCTTGTCCAGGTGCTCTGCGTACTCGGGTAGATGTTCAAGGAGCGCCATACGCGTTCCGCGGTCCGGGCTAGTGTACAACTTTATTAATGGGGCCAGGATAACGTCCGGGTAGTCTTTAGGCGGCACGTTCTTGCCAAATTGGAGCATGAGAGGTAGTATAGCTGTCGCCGACGCGCCGCCAAACTCCAACGAGGAGGCGAGCGCAGGCAAGATGCGATGAGAGACAAACTCGATCGGGAAGGACGCGGCAGAGTCCTTCAGGGATCTGTCTGCCCGTCAGTGATCATACGGCACGCACGCGGGGATCTGACCTGAGTAAAGTCGCCTTGTCCGCCTCGCTACTCAAGGCAAAGTTGTCGAGCCCGGCGCATACTTGCACGAGTCGGTTGCCGGCGAAGAAGCCTTTGTCGGACGCCATGCCAATCTCTAGGAAGCCCTTGGGTGTTAGGCGGGCGACCGGATTGGGATTCAGTAGCTTCTTGTAGGCGGGGAAGATGGAGGTGGGGATGGCACCGCGGGAGGATGCATTTGGTGGTGGGTGCGGCGGGCTGGCTGTAGCGGGAGGAAATGCATCGGGATTGAAGACGAGGTGCAGGAGCAGACCGAGGTCGTACGCGTCTAGGGCTGCTGGGTTGCCCCTGATGTACATTAGCAGGTGGCGCGCGACATGCTGGTTTCGCCACGCACGACTTGAGTGTTTCCCAACCGGACTTGACGACTTCTGGAGAAGCCCAGGTGTTGGCGTCCGGAACGAGTCCGCCCATGGTCTGCTGGACGGTCAGAGGAGCACACCGGCAGGCTATGCGCGCACGTAGAGTATCGGCGATTCTTCTGTCGGGTTGCTGAGCAGCTCGAAACCACCGAGCTTCCACTCGCCAGAGGGGGAGATGAATATGGAGTGAGGCCGCAAGTTCCCATGTGTCGAGCCAACGGCGTCGTTGAGGAAGGCGAGTGCAACCTTGGGGATGTTTAGATTAAGATCAGAGAGAGCTGCATGACGCACCGATATTCGATGCAGTCCCCATAGCAGCCAGTTCTCTCCCCGATTGTTGGAAAGGTCCAGAGGTTTGACGCGTTCGGTCATGATGAGGATCGAGGTCTCCGACTCGACGACATCCATGAACTTGAGCACATCCGGGTGTCTGGTCGTGCGTAGCTTTCTCAGCGCGTTCTTGGCGAAAGGCCGAACGTTATTGCTGTTGAGGTCGTACTCAAAGATGGATACTGGTGAGCCGTCATCCTGGGGGATCGGTTCGAACGTGAGCTAGGAGGCTACGGGTCGCGAGCATACCCTTTTCGTGCCTTCGTAAAGCGTCCATATTGTATTGGTGGTGGGGACCTTTGGGCCGAGGGAGAAGGGAAGGTTGAGACCGGATTTGCTGACGATGGTGGACACGGCGGCGGAGCCCCATGTTTTGAGGTAGTCCATGGGCGTGTAGATTGAGTCCCGAGGGTGCGGCGTGAGAAGATGAGAGCTTGACAAGGTCTCTACGTGTCGCGTCAAAAAGTATGATGTTCAGCAGCCAGAGACTTGTGCTCAAAGAGAAGGAGGATGCTCTGAAATGCTTGGAGGCTCAGGCCCAGGCGGCAGCGAAGATGAAAGCAAGAAGTAAGAACAATATCATTCCCGATGCGGCGACCCGGTTTGGACATCATGCATGATATCTAATCTAATCTAAGCGCATTACTGTCACGCGTTCAACCGTCACAACTTCAGGGGCCCTTGTATTCAACCGCCATGATCACATATTCATCCGTGCTTTGCGCCTTCTCTTATTGAAGTGAGTTCACATCCAGTTCCTCGTGCGCCTCGACTGACATGCATCGTAGTCATGGAAGAAGACGAGATTTGGCATCCAGCCGACGCGAACACAGGAGACTTGCCGACCCACGACGGCATCGTTCTTTTATGTCGAGAAGCAAATTTCCTTCGGAATGGTGTCTGCGTGCAGGTCGCAGGCAATCCTCGATTCTGGGTCAAATATAGCGATCGTTCCCTCATCCGAAGCGAAGGCCGCACACAGGCTTATGTCGCAAACATCGTGAACAACAACCCTGCGAGCGTCTTCCACATCCCCAATGTTCACCTTGGCTTCTCGCGCGGTACCCGTGGCTATATCGCCATGGACTTCGTCCAAGGCACAACAATCGCCCAACGCAAGGCGCTCAAGGGAGGCTATCTTGTGGACGACAAAATAGCTGTCGCTGCCGCCATACAGCAGCTCATCAGCATTAAGGTGCCCGCCACGACTGCCCCCGGCCCCGTTGGCGGCGGTCGCATTCGCCATATGCTCTTCAACTAATGTATATCGGCGTTCGAGTACCCCTCAGCTGGGCATCTCGAGGCACATATAAACGAGGCATGCTTTCCACTTGCTTTTGGTACTCCCTATTGACACTCCCGTGCGCTGAACAAGATCCTTCGCCGTATGGGGGCTGGCTATAGCGTTGATTTTCTTGCCGCTTCCACAGACCTGCACCTATGACCAGCCTTCCCCGAAGATAACAACTTCATTGTCGATGACGACGAAAAACTCTGGGTCATCGACTTTGCATACATGTGTTTTCTACCAGCCTCGTTCGCAACCTTCTTGCTATCAAAGTCGCTACGCTTCTTTTCCAGCATAGCGCATCGCGTCAAGCCACCGCTAGCACCAGATAATACCCGCGCAATGTCTTACGCCATGGGTCGGCTGGTCCTATTTGGCAACAACACACTGGGTCAGTGCTTGTCATGAATTGAATAACTCATTACTTACTCGTCGCACAGGTGCTGAGCGTGTACGAACTCGTAGGCGGCGTTAGGACGTCTACGTAGCCTTGTGTTGCAGCCAACAATGCATTCCTGTATACTTTGTGTATACTAGTAAAGTGTACTATCACGCCGCGCGCCGGGCCATCGTAGGACCACGTTGCCCGGGAAGGCATTCCTGCACTGACAGATCGACGAGCGAGTATCTCTCTTCACATCCTTTCGAGTAATTCTCGAGCCGCGCCAGCTGAGGGCCGCGCTCACGGTTCCAAGCTTAAGTTGACCTTTGTGTGCTCACCGTGGAGAAAATATCATTGACTCTCTTTCATCAGTTACATAGTCTACTGTCTTCAAGCTTCAAGGCCAAGCTCACAGACTCACATACATGCTTACACAGCTTGTGATTGGCTCCCTGGCTATGCGTCCCTGGCGTTTCACAAACATCCTTGCAATCACTATCCTGATGAAGGGCTTGAGCTGCTTGACGACCACTCCGATCTAACCAGGCCGTGTGAGCAACGCGCCCGCATCTTGAGCGTCGGAGGCGGTGGCGCGTACCCCATCCTTGGGCGCGCCGCACCAATCCCGCATCGACCAGGGGAAACGCCGCGCCGCACTGCCCGCGCCCTGATATAGCCGCCGCGATGGTGAGCTGATCAATTTTGTTCGCTCTCTTCCCCTTCCGTTCCTTCATCCTTCTCTTCCGACCCGTCTTGCTTTGCCTTCTGTGAAGGCTTTTCGATTTGGGGCTTCCTTTTCGCTTGTGTTCATTTTATCGGTCGCTTTTGTTCAATTTCGTCTCTTTTATCTATTCTCTTTCGAAATCTCGCACTTCACGATGCCCTCGCTCACCACCACCATCGAAGACACCTCTCCGATCATCTCGTACTCTCCGGACTGGATTCCGGGCGATCCCAGCAGTGATAATCTTGCCAGCTCGTACGTGTGTCTTGCTTCTCTACTTGTCTCTCTGATTGTCTTCCTTCCCTGCGTATCTACCTTACCTGCATTCCTCTCCATCCCCCTCTCCCCATCGCGTCCACCACATGTTCCGCTCACCGCACGCAACACAGATACTCGTCCACGAACTTTATGTTGACACAAACGACGGGCGCGACGATGACTTTCACCTTCAACGGCACCGCAGTTGCGCTCTTCGGCGGCAAGCGCCCGAATCACGGACGGTACCAGGTGCGGTGATGTCTGCATATGATCGCCATTGGTGGGAGGATGTTGCGCATGCAGGAGTGGTGTGCGCAGAGAAACGCGTGCAAAACATCCGATCCAGTGCTGATGCATGGCTTCGATGTCGCAGGTCAAGCTCGACGGCGCCTTCAGCGGCGAGATGGACGGCGGCGCCAGCCCAGAGAAGCTGCAAGCTCAGCTTTATTCCGCGAGCAATCTTGCACCGGGCACGCACACCGTCGAGCTGACGAATCTGGAGGACAAGTTTCTGGATATTGATTTCGTGCGTCGTCTTCTTGAATGACTTGTATTGTAGGTGGACCTAATTTTGCTCACGCTTCCTCCTGCTATGTAGATCACCTGGAACAGCAACATCGGGGAGGAGTCGGACGACAGCGGTGTTGTCGTACACACCTGGCAGGACACTGAGGAGAGCTTCACCTTTGACGACGACTGGTCCACCAAGGTTCAGAACCCCGGCACCTTTCTCGGTGGCACAGGCCAGTGCGTACTCTCTCTCTTCCTCTTCACATTGCGTAGCGATCACCCCTGCTGACTGAGTACTCGTTCTCAGCACGACATCCACCTCCGGGTCCTCCGCCCAATTCGCCTTCACTGGCGCCGGCGTCACGCTCTACGGCCCTGTCGGCCCCGCCTACGGCACATACTCTGTGCTCGTCGACGGCGCGCCTGTGCTCAGCGAGAACGGCACGCAGCTCGAGACCTTCAGCGCGAACAAGACGCGCAACGGAGCCAAGGAGGTGCTGTTCCATGCCGCAGGGCTCGCAGATGGGCCGCATGTTGTGGATCTTGTGTCAGAAAGCTCAGATGGTGTGGCGCTCGACTTTGCTCTGACCTATAGAACGGAGAAGGGGGAGTTTGATTCCTCGACGGGCGGGAATGGGTGAGTTTGTGGCCTGGTGGGGCATAGGAAACTGTGAACTGACATGCAACGCCGTAGGCTATCACAGGGCGCGATCGCGGGCATCGTCATCTCTGTCCTAGCTATTGTTGCCTTCATCCTCTTCGCCGTATACTGGTTCGTGTTCCGAAGCCAGCGCGGGCGGGGGCGCAACATCTTCGGCGGGCGCGATATCCTCGGCCGGAGGCCTACCTTCGGGCGGGACATCAGCGACGAGAAGGGCGGCAGCGTCCTCCCCGTATTCGACTGGTCGCGCACGAGCGTCAAGCGCGCAAGCGTGGACTCGTGGCATGTCAATTCATGGCAGGTAAATAAGGACCGAACCACACTTATACTGCGCACGCTCAACGTACTGTTACAGTCGCCCCCGCCGCCTCCCGGACTTCCTCTCGACCTCACAGGCCCAGCGATCACGGTCACCTCCGCGACCCCGCTACCCGGCGGCGCCATACCCTCGCCCTTCCCGTATACCGGACCGTATGCTGGTCCGATATATAACGGTCCCACGCCGGCGACATACACAGGGCCCCCACCACCACCCGCGACGTACCCGAACGCGAATCCGGTGACAGAGCGCGGCGCCGCTCCCCAACGAACCTCCAGCGGCAGCTCCGGTAGGAGCGGGCACTCGGTCAATTCAAGCAGGAGCGGCACTTCCGCCAGCGGGCACTCTGCCGTCAGCAGCGTCAAGTTCGCCGGCGGGGGCAGCGTTAGCCTGGCTGGTGGGGCTGGATACACGCTGTCTGGCCAGGCCAACCACGGCCATTCGGGTCAAGGCAGCCAGAACCTTCCCAACCAGACCGGCCACATCCCGTCGCGCAAAGGCAGCGTCAACATCCCCGCCACCGCTGGGCAGTCCCTTTCGGGCATCCCGGAGAGCGAGCTGCGCGCGAATCGCGCTGCTGTGGAGGGGCGCGCGCAGGATTTCGGGTCAGCGCAAGATTTCGGGTCATTGGGAGGTGAGAGTGAGCTCGAGGGGGCGGGTGTCAGTAGCACAACGGATGGGACCAGCGCCGTAGACGAGGTCCCGGCTGGCGGCACGCTGCCACCCGACTATCGGCAGGCGACGCAGCCGTACCATGGGTGAGGGTTGTTGTACGGAGGACGGTGGTTGGCGGACAGTGGATGAAGGCTGCGTGTAACGGAGGAAGCAGAAAGATCCGACTGACGATCTGGGATTATTTATGTAGTGATGCCTTGAAGGTGACCGGTGAACCTCGACTCGAGGACGATGTGTTGTTTTGTATATTTATTGTACCCTTGTATAGTCTGTAGGACGGGGAGTACGCGAAATGAACCATGGGACGACGGGGAAGAAGATCCAGATATATGTATGGCAAGAGGGATGCTGAGCGGATCCCATGGATGATGGTGGCCGCTGCTTCAAAAGTTGACGACCTTCTTCTTGATCGACGGCGTGGGTGCAGGCCCAAAGGACTTGGTGACGCCTGAGTGCGCACCAGTCTTCACGTCCGCAAGCTTCTTTTTCTTGCCGTCGACTCTCTCTGCGCGATCGAGCTGCTTGTCCAGCCGGCGCAGGGTGTGGAAGTCGTCCTCGTCCGCACCGGGTGCCTCTACGAAGCCGATCACGGCCGCTGGCTTGACGTCTGCAACAAGGAACTCCAGGATCAGTGAGCTGTAACGTCCGATCCTTGGCGCATACGCACCAGGCTTCCGCAAGGCGCAGTCCTTTGCGAGATGTGATGTCTCCCCGCAAAGTTTGCAGCAGCCTCCATTCGGGTAGATCCCCTTGTCCTGGTTATCGGGACAGGCAGAGGCAAGGTGACCCGTCCCACTGCAGACGAAGCAGGTGGCAAAGGGGAGAGGGCTTTCCGGATCGTGGGGTTTCCTGCAGCGCTTCAGACTATGGCGCATCGAGCCGCATCTGCAGGGACATGGGTCAGTACATTCTATGAATGAGCGTAACACGCACCGATAGCAGATTCCAACCGCGGTCTTGTTTCCCCCTTGACCTTTCGTCTTGGGGCAGAACCTGGCAGCGTGCCCCTTCTCGCGGCAGGCGAAGCAGGTTGTATCCGCATCCCGCTCCGAAATACGCTGCAGGCGGCGCTGCTCAGATCGCTGTGCCCTCTCAGCTATCGCTGTCCATTTGTCAGTGAGCTCCTCGCCATTCTTTGGAGTACCCGACGGACCTTTATTCTTGTATGTTTTTTTCGCTGGCGGCTCAGCGTCAGAGTCATGTTTTCTCTTCTTCTTTGGGGGCGCATTTTCGGCGGGGGCAGGCTCGTCCACGTCGACTGCCTCTGGGGGAGGGGATGCATTCACGTAGGCGCGCTTGATACCGATGCTGGTCACTCGTGTCATGGTGATGGTGGGCGAGATCAAAGAACAAAAAGGTGTTCCAAAAAGGAAGGTCTTGTTCTTTGTCTCTTTCCCTCATGTCCTCGAATAACGAAAGCGCGGGGCCGTCGTCCGCGCCGACGCCGGTGCCGCCCACCAACATTGCTATAGCTCCCAAGGCAGTCCCCTCTGCGCGCACCGCGAGCGGCTCCATGCCCGCGCCGACCGCGTATGTGCACAACTACGCCGGCAATGGAGCCACCAGCACCGTCTTCCGCGCCACTCCCCCCGCGACGTCGCAGAGCTACCCATCCCCCGCGCCTACCGCGCAGTCGTACTACAATTACCCCGCGCAGAACTGGCAGCACTGGCAGCCCGCGACGTACCCCTTCACCAACTCGCAGGCCTACTACCAGTCCGCGGGCTACACCACCGCAGCCGCCGCGCTCGCGAAGGGTGACGGCAAGCAGCACGCGGTGCCCGTGCCCCCACGCCGCCCGCCGACCCCTCCGCCGCCCGATCCCGTCCTGCCGAAGCACTGGGACGAGGTGCTGATGGACTTTTTCAAGACGATTGGCTTCACGCAGACGCGAAAGGGCTTCGAGATGGACGTGCTCGTGATGAACCCGGACTGGGAGAAGAAGAAGGTATCGGCGGCGATCCAGAGGCTCGTGCAAGGTTTATCAGTATGTCGTGAGTCCTGGCGGTCTTCGTCTGACAACGTTTATTGTAGGTTGCCCACGACCCCAACGCAGAGCCGATTGAGGAACGGAAGCTGGCGTACACCCATGCACCGAATCTCCAGCCGACTAGTTCGGTGCGAAATCCGCAGTGACACTCTGAGTATCGCTAATCCATGCCACAGATCAACAAATCCATCTCGCAATTCCTCGCGGAGAACCGGCGGCGCAACGACGCGTCCAACCGCGCCGAGTTTGTCGACAATCTCAAGAGGAAGCGACAGAGGATGAGCGACGGCGAAGCCCCACCACAGCCGGACACTCAGGTAGCCGAGTCGGCAGACACGGACGCGGGAGGCTCCTGCGCGCGCACCGACGCCCGCCAAGTGGATCGGGACAGGCAGATGAAGTATGACATTGCGAAGAACGAGGATGGGCCCTTGCGGCGGACTGTAAAGAAGGACGAGGAGCCGGCAAAACCGCCCGCGGAGAACAGTCGCACGGCCGACATGGACGAGCGCGTTGGGGCGGTGGAGCAGCATCTGGCGTTGCAGTATGGTGCGTTGCGACGGTCGTCAGCTTATTGCCCCGGTCTCAGCCTTCGCGTCCTCACCCTTCATGTCCTCGCCTTTCACGTTCTCACTCTCTTTTGCAGTCCCCACCCAACCGAGCTCAGTCGCTTACCGTCTCAAGCTCATCGAGGACCACATCTCACATCTGGAGCGCGACTACCCGCCCTGGGCCGCGCTGCACTTTAACCAGCCAAATCGAGGGGTACGCGGCTCACTCTTCTACTTTTGTATATACAGGTCGAGCTGATATGACTGCTCAAACACAGTGGCCCCCACCCCCGCGTACCACCCCCGTCATCGTCCCCGTGCAGATGCGCTCCGCCGCCCCGCCACCGCCGCCGCCAACGGCAGCCGAGGCGTCAGCGAGCGCATCGCAGCCGACGAGCTCGCGGACGCGGACGAAGAGCTCGAGCTTGCATCGGGCGGTGCTGGAGAGACTGGAGGTGCAGCAGGCAAGACGGGATTTGGCTGGTGCGGGGGAGGGATAGTCTGGTGTGGGGGATGGATGGGTGCGCTCTCTAAGTCCGGTGTGGGGGAGGGCTGGTCCGGGGCAGGGGACGCCGGTTCGGCAGTGGGGAGGGCTGGTCTGGCACGAGGAGGAGTAAACATCCAGTGTGCTACATCTCAACGAGACTTGCAGCATCCTGTGCTCTCGACCTTCGCTCGATACGTATGTAGCTGTTTGCAATCAACCTCTTGATCATCGCATTCACAGCAGACCTTCTAAGATCAGTGACCTCTGCCCAAGGTCGTAGTGCCTCTCACATGGGGTTCATTTCCCATCGATATCGCTGCAGGCGTGGGATCTGAATCATCCCAGGTGCGCGCTTCCATTGTTCTCTCTTCTAGGGTGATCGATGCCTTCTAACACCGCAGTCCATAAGTATACGCAGGCTTGTCCTCTCTTGCGCACCTTCCACCTCTTCGTAACGCCTCCGTCCAAGCCTGCCGCCTATACTGATTCTTCGACATGGGCCAACCACACCAAATGTTCATCATCGCTAGAGTCAGGCCCCATGGGGGCGGCGACGCGCGCTACCGATGCGTCGGCGCCATGTACAACCACTGGTGCTACGGCTCGCTCCCAGTCAAGGGCGCCCACCGCATGGTCACCCTTCTCAAGCAGGAATCGAATGCTCAGATCGTCCGCGAGGAGCTTCGCAGCATCGAGGGAAAATATGGCGCTGAGGGCACGCAGGAGCCAGTTATACCCAGGGTACCGTGCGTCGTTGATCTCTGCTCTTACAATAGCGGTGTACTGACCGGTGGTGGTAGGTGTCCGTATACTCTGTTTCTCCTCAACTTGGCGTTCAACGCCGATCTGGACGAGTCGAGTATCAGCCTGAGCGGCCGTTACTTTTCTGGGGGCTCGCACAAGAACATCCTCCACGCGTCGATGGGGTGCTGGGATGAAGGTGCATCGTGATTTCCTCTGGCATTTCGTGGCACAAATTCTGAGGCGTATGCGCAGACAACGACGAGGGGCTCTCAATCTTCGATGTCACGGATCCCACTCGCCCACGTTACTGTTTTCTCCCGGGACACAGTACGCCAACAAAGAGCCCGCGCATGGTACCGCTGTCCGCCGCGTCTTATCTGTGGGCATACTATAAGGCTGAACGCAAAGATCCGGCGAGCGTGCAGCGGAAGCACTGCAAAGACCTGATCGCGCTCATGCAAGAAGTTCCTGTCATCGACGAGGACGACATTGCGGAGGCATGGCCGGACGAGGCGGTGGAATATGAGTACGGGGACGACGATGGCGAGGAAGACGAAGTGGTTTCTGATCAGGAGGAAGCCGACAACGACGGACAGGGCGTCGAAGCTGGCAGCGGGCCAGTGGAGGAAACGGACGGCGGAAGCCCGGAAATCCCCTCGCTCGCGTCTTTGACCTTGGAGCCATCGGTCAAGCAGGCTCTCGAGACGGGCGAGGAAGGCATCGTGCCGATACTTCTGCAAGCGAACAAGCTACCCAAATTGCTGGAAGCAGCTCGTGAACTCGGGGCCCCCTTCCCCGACATCGCCTTGCCCGTGCTCGCAAGGTACATAGAAGTTGCAGGATCTGTCATCAACCTCTCCGAACTTCAGCTCTCTGGCGAAGACCTGGTCAAGCTCGTACCCGCCGACGCCTCCTTGGATGCCCTCAACCTGACAGGCAACACCGCACTCACTGGCGACGGCCTCCGCACCCTCCTCGCCGCTAAACGCATGATTCGACGCCTCGTTCTCATCCGTACTGGAGTCACCGACGCGGACCTTACTGCCCTGCTTGACACCCCCGCTCTCTTCGGCCACATCGAAGAGCTCATCCACCCCCTTCTGTACTCCTGGCGCCAGCACGCGTATTATCCCTGCGCATTCGCTATCCATTACGTGAGCGGCATGAGCGAATCGTACGGCTCTCAGGGCATGGTCACGATCCCGCTCCTCTCCCTGCGTCAGGTGGCACAAAATCTGCGGTTGCTTGTGGACGCGGCACTGGAGGACAATTATCAGCAGTTTGCGAGGGGCGACGCCGGGCTCGAGGCGGTTATCTCTGCCGGCGTGCTTCCGGCGGGCAAGGCCTGGGGCGAGCGCGCTGTGTGGTGCACGCCGACGATGGCAAACTTGCCGTCGACGGGGATGTGGATGTTCTTGATGGACGAACCGAATACTGTGTTCAGAAGGGGAGATTGCAGGTTTGGCTTCGTGCGATGTGGGGGAGCACCTCCGCGAGAAGATGGAGGGAGAGTCACTAAGTTCTCGCTTCAAGGTTTCTTAGAGCAGTTGGAGAAAGATGGCTACCTGCCTCCCTCGGCCGACACTGTCGCACAACTGCAGGCAGTCTTCGAGAAACTTGAGAAGCACGGAGCGACACAAATGTTGGGATGAACAGTACTGATGATGCATCCAACGTAAGGACGGAAGGTATTCCTAGGATCTATACAGCTTGAAGCTGAGTACTTGAGTCGCTGGCGGTATAGGATTGTTGTTCCCCGTCATTTGTGTATGCACGCGCTCGCCCCGAGTGCTTCCAAATTGGCTGTGATAGCGAAGTACCGCACGTGCAGCTGGCTTGACCAGAACTTTCTCTATTTTGGAACTCAAGTTTGTTTGATCTTTCTTTTCATGATGATCAAACCGTAGACATCCAAGCCAAGCTAGATAAGTAGATCGCGAAAGTACTGATTCACATTTGTCAAATATACGGGGGAGAATACTCAGTCGTTCCGTTCACACTTCATCGCGATGACCCTCCTGAGCTTAGCCGAGGCTCCTCGCTCTTGCTTCGCCGCAAGACACATTGACGATGGAGCTTTGATGGCAGCTGCACCATGGTCTATATCCCGTCAGCGCCCGCTTGAAGATTAGAGAGAGGAAGCACGGACCTCGTCGTCTTCATATATGGCCAACGTTGCCTCTACGTGCGCAGACGTCTCGCAGCCCAACGCCTGAAGCTCGTGCTCGAGCCCCACAACATCCTCGCGGAGCGCCTTGACCTCCTTCTGTAGTCCTGCCGCCCTGCGTCCTCGTCTGACTGCCTTGGCCGTCTTGTCGGCTAGCATGCGCTCAAGGAAACTGACCTAGCACGCGTCATCTCAGCGAGATACAGATCATCAGAGAACTGGAGACTTACATGCAGATCCTGGTCACTCAACTGCCCTTGAAGGACATCGCGTTCCTCGCGCAGCGCAGTGACCTCCTCATCATACTGCTTCTCTCGCTTCCCGCTCGCGCGTAGCTCCCGCATCGCGCGCGCCACAATCTCCACAAGGCTTCGCCTCTCTTTCTGCAATTCCCGCCGCTCCCTTTCGAGAACGTGTTGCGTCTTGAGTACGGCTTCTCGCTCCCTCTCCAGGACGCGCACGCGGTTGCGTGCACCATCGAGTGCGCTGTACACAGCATCGAGGTCGGCAAGCAATAGCGTATTGTCCTCCCGCTCCGCACGAAGGGCTGCGAGGGTGGGGCGTAGCTCGTCTTCAAGAGTCGCGAGAGCTTGGAAAACACGCGTCTGAGGGAGGGATTGGTCATCATCAGGACAGAGCCGCGATACGCAACATACCTTAGTCTCTCTATCCAATCGCGGCGCGTCTGCAAGCGTGCCCAGTTGTCGAACGACCGTGTCGAGATCATCTTCGCTCGTGTCAACGGTGACGTCGGAATGGAGGGGTGTGTGAGGGCATTGTGGTCGGGTAGCGTCGCCTGGAAGCTCCTGGTCGTCGTCCTCAAGAAAGTCGACATATATTCTTCGGGGCGGGCCCGCAATATTCGGGGTACGACACGCTGGACACGCATCGGTAGTCGTGCGCGTGAGACACAAGATGCAGAATCCATGACCTGGGACATGTCATCAGTACCCGCATGGTCGACGTGGCTGGCTTGAAAAGGACAAGGGATGACAATCGAGAGCTGGTCTACGCACCACATGCAGCGAAGAAGCGCAGCTCAGCGAGAGCGCGAGCCTCTAGACAAATGGTGCAAAGCGCGAGGGCGGTCATCGCGAATAGGTGATGTGCGTAAAGGTCAAGTAGTGGCGGGGGCGGAAGAGAGAAGCGGAGGATGCTTCATTTCCCTCCCAGGTGCCGACCATATGAATGTCATACTTTAGAAAGAGTAAGCACAAAGGCGGGAGCGCCTTTGCGGAGGATAAAGGGCAGCCATGCGTCGTTCTGTGATCACGGTGATGATGGGATGGTCTTTGTCGATGAATATTGCTCGATGGCGTCAGGAGGGGCAGACGCAGACTGGAGCGATATACAGATTTTTCTTATGATGGACTTTGCGTACTCTACTGCAGGGGGCGGTGAGATCGGCGCCATCAAATATGGGGTGGGTGACTTGGGTCGTGGGATTTTCGACCGGCAAAGTCCGGCTCTCGCTGGACTTCACTGCACAGGGGCTCTGTGCAGCGGCGGGAAGCCTTTCTAACACCATCGGCGACGCGTTGGCATCGGATACTCCACCAAATTTTTGATGTGAGCCCCCTTGCCCTCCCCCCGAAGCTCAGCCACCCCGCCAAGACCAGCACTGGCCCTCATCTGGGTTTGCAAGCCGCCCCACGACGACTTTCGATCCGGTACGCCACCTACGACTCGGGGGGAGTGCTACGAACGATAACACAAACGTCTACCATGTTAAAGCCATTCATAAAGCAGATTAGGGGAGAGAAAAGGTGTCGACAAGAGTCGAACTGGCTGGAAAGAGGCAAAAGTTCCCACGACCCAAGTCACCCACCCTATATTTGATGGCGCTGATCTCACCGCCCCCTGCTCTACTGCAAGGTGGACTTGAATATGGGCCGAATGCAGCTTCCCTGCAGCTTCCTCGTGCACATGTTCGAGTGTGGTGACTGGTCCAAGACAACGTGCGGATACGGACCGTGCGCGTGGCTCATCAATGGCGCACAGCGGTGACAAGCAATGACAAACAAACGCCTCTCGCGAAGAGCCTCCAGACCGCCATTCTCTCTCACTTGCGCCCGCTCTTCATACGTTTATCCTCAGTACTAACGTAGGAACTAACCGGAAGCTCGACCCAGAGTTCAGACCGAGGTGATCTCCGCCAAAGCTCTACACCAATTCAGTTTAACGACTTGCGGCGAGTTGAGCAAACGCACTGGCGTTGGCCGTGTGGCGGAACAACAGGACATCGCCGTAACGCAGCTGTACATCTCGCTAGAGAATGTGGGCGCAAATATGGGCGGGGCGTAGGTCATCAGAGAGTAGGCGAAGGTGGGGGTGCGATTGTACAAAATGATTCAGAGTTGATTCAGAGAACTTGAATGATTGCGATGCAGTAAACCCAATAATATACTTCTGCACAACGATTACAACAATAAATAGATAGATAATGAAGTGACGATACACGCTGCTCATGCTGCGTGACGATCAGTGCAGTAGGAGGGCCGAGTCAAGCAGCAATACAAGAGGTACGGAATACATCGTCGACCCCAGGATGCTGAGGGCGCCGTTATTGTCGGTCGTAGTAGTCGCCGGCGAATCCGACGTCGTGGCGGAGGAGGCAGACCCTGACGCAGGGGAGTCTAAGCTTCGTGCATCATCGGGGACAGTGACACTGTTGCGATTAGATTTTTTTGTGTGGCAGGTAAGTGAGCGCGTACATGATGTTGTCCAGCAAGAATTGCGTGAGCACGCTGCCATCGCTCAAGGTCGAGTTCAATCCGGGCCCTGTGATTATGACGCTGAGTTCGTGCTCCGAGTTGGCATCGAGCCCTGTCCCCTGAAAGAGCATCGAGCAGGTGAAGGCGCCCGAGTCGCGATTGCCCTGCACAGATGTCGTCTCGCCATCGATCGTGACGTTGAACTCGGGGGAGAACCAGTTGAGGAGCGTATTGACGTATACCGCTGAGCCTAAAGCAATCATTCTCGTCAGCAATATCCGTGGACACCAGCGAGTAGGCGCACCGTAGAATTTGAACCCCGACATGCCGTGTCCAATCTCGCTCACGACCGTCGCGTTCTCTGTGCAGTTCGAGGGTCGAACGTTGTAGCATCCAGCCTGGCCACTGGTAATGTTGCCGTTGTCGTCGATTGTACAAGGCTGAGCGGTGGTGGAGGCACCCGAGAGGCTTATGCTTGAGTCGCTATCCTCGACGGTGATGTTCCTGTCCGCAAAAGCAAGGGTGCCAACCAAAGCGAGAGAAAGAATGGACGACACGAGCATCGGTGTCGAAGAAGAGGGAGTACTGCGAGAGGAAGAGCCAAGCAGGTCGTCCTGGAGAGACGAGTTGAAGATTATATTGAGCCCCTGGTTTCATGTCGTACCATACATTATAGTTACTGGGTGACTTCCCGTAAGGACCTTTTCTCGGCGAATCATTCCGCATTTCTGCAAACCTAAAGCCCCCCTGGACAGAAACTCGAAGTTGACGAGGCTAGGTGCGCAGAAGATGGATTTGTGGGTCCAGAAGAGGTCTTAAGGGAGTTTTTCCGCGTTGCGGAGGGGTCGCGACCCCTCCGCAAATGGACTACTCTACAGCCATCAGAGCACATGCAGTTTGCAGATATTTCGCCGAGAGGAAAGTGCTTACGGGAAGTCATCCACTAGCAAGTTACTAGTATACAGAAGGCATCAAAAGATGTCGCCCTCGATGAGTCATTCTGCGTGCACAGAGTGATTCAGTGAATGAGGCTACTCCCGGGCTACTCCGAGGCTTAGACCGGAGTCCGATCCCTCCCCTGTCCGCCGCGGTTGGAGGACTTGGTCACCAGGCTATCCGAGGCTACTCGTGAGACGCATGATAAGTAAGTAACATCGAGGAAAGACAAACATGAGTAATTGAGGCAAGAAGGTGTTTTTTTTCCCCATTCGGAGACAAGGCCTTCTAAGTTCTCTGTTTGGAGTCAACTCCGGCCGTAGTTCAAATACTAGTAGTGGAAGCATTGCTTCGACGGATCCACAGACACAGAATCAGAGAGTATAGAGCAGAGCACGCACAATGTATAGCGGCGGGAGCCATTATCAAGCCTCTGACAGTGAGAGCGCGAGCGTCACGTCACGATCACATGACCGTAATGCAGTTGCGCCCACAACTCGACGTGATACAGCGAGATGCTTGATCATCTGACATACAGACTTCCGCCCCCATCCCTCATCGGTTCGTCACCCTACGACTCTGAATTTTGCCCCTAGCAAGGAGACGACAAATTCCACCCCAGGCGAAGCTGAAATGCGCAATTCCCGTAGTTTTCCGATCCCGCGCTCATAATCGGTGTCCAGGGGATGTTTGTAGGATCCGTGCGAGTAGCGAAATGTCAATCGTTCGAGCGGTGTGCAACCACGACTGTGAGCGCTGCGAGACTCTACCAGACGGCGCACCAACAGTATATCGTCGTTCTTCCATGTAAGGTCCAGATCCGACGTGAAGCCCACGGAGACGAGGTGTGTGAATGCAGGGTTGGCCTCATGGAAGATCAACTCTCGCACCAAGTCACGGTGGATTGGTGTACTAAGGATGGTCAAGTGGAGGGTCTTCAGCTGTTGCGGAAGGGATATGATTGCACGAAGGATCTCCACATCATAGTTACGCAAAGGACCCAATGTCAATCCTTGGACAGGTTTCAGAAGATCGACGAGGAACGGTATATCTTCTTCGTCAATACGGTCATTCCGTAAGTTGCTCTGGTGCACCATGAGAAATTCGACGTGATCGAGGGAAGGGGCGATGATCAGAGGGCAGGCGCGTACAGCCGCGGGACCTATCCGCAGCTTGCGAAGAAGCGCAAAGTGAACGGGGCGTATATTTTGCGGCGCGTTTGGTTGTCTTTCGTAACGCAGCAGATGTAGGCGAACCAGCCCAGAGCAGGAGCGCAGTACGTCGATATCTGGGCCTTGCACTTCGCCGGTGACAATCAGCGTCTGCAGATTCGACCAGGGTACACTCGTATTGGATAGCCTCATTGTGACTAGCTCGAGCTCCTGGAGATGAGGCGCGGTGTCGATGGATACGGTCGATGATCTGTCTGACGACAAGTCGGTCAGGAAAAGGCGATGCAACATAGGAAGCTGAGGAGGGAAAGAAAATCCGCGCTCCGGAATGGCCACTTCGAGTGTACGCAAACGACCTGCGTGAGCCCAAAGCTCTGTCCACACCCGTGGGTCGTTATTTCCTTGAGAGTTGTCGTGTGTCGTTTTAAAGCTGGTTACCGACAAAGGGTATTGCCCAGAGCGCTGCAGATAGGTGGAGACGGCCTCCAACAGAGCGTCATCCCCAATGGTCTGTCCTCTTCCGTTACATGGCAGTCGAATTTGTGCCCACAGCCAGCGCACGCCCAGTGCCACCTCGCGCCAGCTGCAGCATACTTGCGCGAACGGCCAGACGTTACTGCCTGGGGGTCGATCGCGCTGGAACCAAGAATCAGGGAGCGTGTAGGGAGCGATCTCGCCGAGAATTTCCAGCGGGACTCGGCGCACCGGCGCGAGCAACGCCTCAACGTTTGTCGCCGTCTCCTCGATAAGCGCTCGTTGTTGACGGAGCCAGCCGAGGGTCCGCTCCAAATGCGCGATCTCCAATTCACAGCCGCTGAGGCTATCCCGGAGGTTGGAGAGGCCGCCTCGGAGGGCGTCCTGCTCGGCAGCCGAGGCTGGGACATACGCCGAGCGAGCGAACGACGCTAAATCGGAGTCACCGACGATGCTGGTGAAGGTGTGATCGCACTGCGAGCAGAGTCGCGTGGAGCAGGAGATCTGCTGCAGGGTTTGCATATATTGCGCTGAGATGGGTCAGCGTACTGTGCGGTCGAATGAATCATGTGCGTACCTTCGCTTGTCGTTGACGATGGTGGTTGAAAGCAAGTTGTTGTTATGGTTTGCGGCGGGCCCGTCCGCGTGATCCCAGTTCCCACGACCTTGAGTTGCAGCCGCTCGAATTTCGCTTGCGCTGAATTCGGAATGGTGCAAGCCACTGTCACTGAGTCGGGGCCTACGACAGCTCAAGCACCCACCTTGGCGAAACGTTGTCAACCAGCCAGCCAACGACGATTATTCGCCGCAAACGAATATGCAGGGCAAGAATGAGTTTCAGTAGTGTAGTACACGAATACAAGAGGCGCCGCCCGTCTACTCGTCCTTCTTCGCCGTGCGCTTTTCCGCCGCCTGGATAGTCGCGTTGTCCGTCTGCGGGCCAGGTGCTGCCGCTGCAGATGATATGATGTCATCAGTATACTGGCGCGAAGTAGAGGGGAACGAGGGCATACCGCCGAACATGCTCGCGGTCGCCTTGAATGGCCGCTTGAGGTCGCCCTCCGCGGGGTGGCCGAGAATGTAAAGCTGAACCATCTTGGAGTCGTACAAGCCCTTGAGGCCGAGGCAGCTCTGCATGAAGAGCGGCTGGGTGAAGTTGAAGTAGAGGTGCATGACAGCGATGATGCCAATGCCCATGTAGACGCCCTTGAGCTGTAGAAAGCGTCATCAGGGAGTGCAGCACATGGAGTAGCAAGGGGACGCACCGACTTAGACACCTCGGCCAAGTCATAGTCGCGGACCGTGGTGGTGACAAGCTCGCCTTCTGACTGCCCGGACTGCGAGGGGGGTCAGAGGGCTTACAGCACTGCGCCCGCGGGTAACACGCACCATGGGATTTGGTGGCTCAACATACTTGAGCACCGTCTTGTCGTCCTTCGCCTTGATCTACGCGCGTGTTGGTCAGTTCCTGCCCGACGCGTGTAAAACCCGCCGCGCACCTTAGTAGAGATGAAGTAGTACGTCCCCAGGATAATGACCTGGATAGCAACGTAGGCCATCCGGGCGTAGTTGAGCACGTCCGGGTTCTCGAACGGGATCCTCTTCCCCACTGAAGAAGGAACACGTCAGTCATGCGCGCACGCGCGCAGAGGGGTCAATTTGCGCACCCTGCATGAGGACGAGGGAGGTGACCATGTTCTGAACGGCGGAGTTCATGGTGGGCAAACGACGGGCTGGCACAGAAGGAGAAGGTGGAAGAGGTGGTGGACGTCGAGAGCACGATAGAAAAAATGGTCGCGCGTCAGGCACGTACGACGTGTACACGTGGAATATAGTATCTCGGCATTCGGGCCGACGGAATCCATTGTTCGACTTTCAGTCCTCCACCATGGCGATAACGAGAATATCATAGTCATTCACGCTCCCTCGACATACGCCTTTAGCTCGGATGCTTGTACATCAAATCCCTGCTGTAGACCCTCTCCCAATGTTGACTCGAGAGTCGTCGCCAACGAGCCGCTGTACACCTCCCGCGCCTCATAGTACGTCCGACCGTCCTCCAGCGTACTAAGCGCCTGCCATCGCGTCGCGTTCAAGAGCGCGTCCACTATCATGATCTGCTTCCACGCGCAGCGATACGTTGGCGCGCCCTCCAGGACAGTTATGTTCTCATACGACATCTGTGCGTGCAGCGGGTCGCTCGGCGTGTCCGCGTCGACAGGCGGGTCGAGCGGCGGCGTCTGCACATTGATGATAAGCTTCTGACCAGCGACGGGGTTGCTTTGATCGTCGAGCGGGATGAAAAGGTCGCTAGCGAGAACCTGCGAGCTAGAAGGCAGTACGTTCAGCTAAAGGACGCACCAAATCACGATCGACGGAAGGACGCACCGAACGAAGGGGTTCCAGTCGGGGTAGGAAGGAAAGTCGAGGAGCGCATTCCAGACAACGTCGATTGGCGCGTCAATTGTCGCGTTGGCCTGCGTCTTGAACACGCCAGGCTCCTCCGGAGGTAAGTTACTCTCCTGCCCGTACACAGCGCAGGCCAACAACGTCGTCGCCAGCAATGTGTCTCGATTTCTTTGGAGGATCCACATCCTCAGTGAAGGAAGACTAGCAAACGCGCGACGATGAGCTGGTGCTTTATATGTGCACCTTTGGGCCATGCATCGCGTCACCCGAGGTCGAAGGCATGCGGCAGGAACGTAAAGGCGGGTCAGGTGAGCGCCGTTCGCACCACCGTGGAGGAAATTCCGGTCACTGAATTCATCCTGGCCCAGAGGCGCGGGAATCACGGATGTTCACTTTCGATGGTGCGCAATGCTCAGAGCAAGTGCTTCGGGGAAATGCGATGAGTGTAAGGTTCGCGAAAGGAAATATGGTATTGCACATAGCCGTGACCCCGGGCGTACAAAGAAGGCGTAATGTTCAGTTTACAAAGTAAAGAATCGAGCGATCGCACTTCCCTCCTCTCCAGCACCATAGAAATTGTTAGCAAGGGATTTTGAAAGCAAAGTAGATCACTCATCTACTGCGAAAGAGATGGGCATCGCGGAGCCGGCTGCAGAGGCCGCCGACCTCTGCACCGGCTCCGCGGTGCGAGGCAAAAAAATCCTGGAGTACGAAGATTAGCGGGGAGGAATGCGACAGCGGCACAATGCGATGGAGGTACAATATCACTCATCTTTTTCCACGAGTGTCGGCGGCAGCGCCTCGGCCGACATCGACCTCATCCAAGTCAGCGCGGTAAACCGCGAAGACAGGGATGTGCAACACCGACCTGTGCACCATCGACGCGGTATAGCGGACAATCCACAAAGCAGCCCCGGACCGTGGACTGACAGAGGGAGTGCCTAAAGTTACCCCCGTGGGCGAACACACCATAGCGGCCGAAGAGGACGCGAGTGCCCCGGACGGCCTCGCAACAATAAAATGACCTGGGATGATACGGGTAAGCAACGCAAGGCGACGGGATCAGCATGATGGGGACACGTATCTTTTTCCATGAGTGTTGCAAGCAGCGCCCCGGCCGGCATCGACCTCACCCTGGTCAAGGCAAATCCAATTGCAATGACAAGCGCGCGCGGACCCGTAACCATGCACCCCCGACGCGGTAGGCGGCCTATCCACACAGCGACCCGGGACCATGGACCAGCTGAGGGAGCGCCTGAAGTTACCCCCTTGGGCGAGCACACCGTAGCGGTCGAGCACGACGCGAGTGCCCCGGACGACTTCCTCGCGCCTACTGGGAGAAATGCTGAGCGTAGAGTCAGTGATGGGAGGGCGCAAGAGGGAACGATACTCCGATCCGACGCGTATTATGGACTTGCCGTGGAGGACGATCGGGAGGCTGAAAGCGATTCAGCATCAGTGGCGGACAATCAACACTCACCGAAGTATGACCAGATCCAGGTTGAGGCGCGGATTTGCCGTGGATGACGACCGGGACACTAAAAAGCGCGTCAGCACTCGAGTGCGGGCCATGAACACGCACCAAATTATGGCCCAGATCCAAGTGGAGGCGCGTCCTTGCCGTGTGTGACGGCCGGGAGACTAAAAAACGCGTCAGCACGCGAGTGCTGGCAATGAACACGCACCAAAATATGGCCCAGATCCAGATGGAGGCGCGAACATGCCGTGGATGACGACCTGGAGCCTGAAAAGCGCGTCAGCAACAGTGGCGGGCAATGGATACTCACCGAAGTATGGCCCAGATTCAAGTGCAGACGCGATAGCAGAGAATAATCCAGTGAAGGCCGAGTAGAGGAAGGTGTCTGACAAGTTCCCCCAGGAATCCGGCCACTTTTATACGCCAACCGAAGCTGTAGAGCGCGGAAAGACAGCTGTAGAAGTGAGTCGTTGATCCGTACGGAGGTCTCAACGCCAGCCGCCATGAGACAGGAGGAGAAGGCCAGGGAGGATGGGCATGTACGAGGGTCCGAATATCGCTTAGCGTCGATCGCACTTGCAACTTGTCTTAGTAGGTTATTCTCCATGCCTGTAGACTCGCTTTGTGGCAAATTGAGGGACAAGGTCGCAGAGAAGTTACACTCTTCCTGGGATACGGTTGAGAGTCACCGGCGCCTGGGCGTGGCGAGCGAATGCGATCTGCAACGATGAGAGGGCGGAACAATATAACGCGTCTTCGGGACGCGGGACCAAATCGCGATCACGTGCTTCCTTGTTCGAATTCATTTTGCCTTCTTTGCCTCATCCTCACTTGATCGGACTCTGCCTTGGGAGACTGCTCATCTTCGCTCCCAACCACGGCGCTGACGCTTCTAACGTCTTTTTCGAGGCTCTACATACGCTTTGAGATACAGTGAACCTTGTACGACCGTCTTGCAGCGCACCTGGGTCAACTCTCAAGATGAACGATATGCAGCATCCACATCTCCCTCGCAGTCGTCAGACGTCTACCAGAGCCAGATACTTGGGCGCTCATGAGATGCTTGCGCGCCAATGCAATGCTTGGCGTCAATGAGAGTACATGGGCGCCGATGAGATTGCTGACAGTGAACGTCCGGTTTCAAAGATCAAAGACAAAAGCGTCGGTAGTGGCCAGGTCACTGACAAAGGACTCGTCACTGATGCAAGGACATCAGAGAGAAAGGGACGAGGAGCGCTGAAGCAGATGCGAGGCCGGTGGAATGAAGGGACCATCGGTGAAGATGATACAGCTGCGTGTCATTAGTGAAGATGAAAAGATCATTCACCGATGGGATGGAAGCATCACCAGCCAACTTGATGAAAAGACCATTCCCAACGATGACACCAGAAGGACGAAGGACCATTATGAAGGGGCGGCACCAGGGGGCGTCGGAGGGTTCGCGAAACCGTCGTGGCCATGCAGTTTGCGAAACAGGCGCGCGTCGAGAGGCAGCAAGAGCGCGTCGAAGAGCTCGAATACGCGATTCAAAAGGCTAGATAATCAATGCAATTACAGACTCAGCAACAAGAAAGGACTCGGCAACAAAAGAGAAAAGCGCGACAATAGGCGGCGGACACAGCCGGAATCATTGAGGAACTCAGCCGGAGTCGCTGAGAAAACTTGTCGGAGAGTAAGAGAATATGAAGTGGAACGATTCCAGAGAATGAAGTCCAACCCAAGCCCACCCCAGGCGACTGAAGTCCGACCCCGGCGAAGTCCACCCCCGGGCGACTGAACCCCGAGTCAGCGAGTTGAGAACATGAAAGGGCAGATGAACATCGGCGGGATCGTGAGAAAGGGCTTCCGCGAGAAGACGAAAGGCGTACGTGAGAAGATCATAACGGCGTCCGCAAGAAGACGAAAGGCGTCCGCGAGAAGGCCAAAGGCATCTGCGAGAAGACCATGACGGCGTCCGCGGGAAGATGAAAGGCGTCCGCAAGAAGACCATGACGGCCTCCGCGAGAAGACCGAAGGCGCTCGCGGGAAGACGCAGTGGAGTCGATCTTTGATGTCGAAGCCCGGCGAGCGCGAGTGTAAGTCCGGCGAGCGCGAGTGGAAGTTCGGCGAGCGCGAGTCAGAAGTTCGGCGAGCGCGAGTCAGAAGTTCGGCGAGCGCGAGTCGGAAGTTCGGCGAGCGCGAGTCGCAAGTTCAGCGAGCAGCTAGTCGAATCTCGAAGCCCGGCGAGGCCAAGTTGCGGTTAGGTGCGTAAAGTGGGGCTCGGGCATTCAGGCGAGGACAGGACTGAGTCAGCAAGGTAGGTAGTAGGTAGGTAGGTAGGTAAAGTCAGGCAGCGTCCCTATACAGAGACAGCCCTATCCGCACCAGTAGACTGCGAGCGCGCCTACACTGCGGAACACCTATGCCACAGCCGCTGCGATATCCCAGTTCATGCGCATGTCACACATCCCTGGGGTCTCACGTCAATGACATAGGCATGAACACAGGGGTCACGGAGGCGTACCATGTGCAATCAACGTTGTGTTCAAGCTGGTACCAGCATCGGTGTCGCAGTCAGGAGTCGGAAGGTGTGGTGAACAAAACGGGCGAATTTCGCTACCAGCTCTGGTGGCCCATCGACCACTGTCTGGATGAACGTCTTGTCTTCCATGATAGGCAGGGAGGGCATCAGTTGACGCGCCTCACTGTCAAACACCTCCCGCATTCGCGCTAGCTCGTCGTTTCCTGTGCAGTGCAGCATGATGTGGACTTCGTCCTCCACGTTCTGTACGCACCGAGTCGGGGCTGTGTCAGAAGGCGAGGACAAGACTGTGTCAGAAAGGCGAAATGGGGCTTGAGCACAGCGCAGGCGAAATGGCGCCTAAGCATGCAGGCGAGCGGAGCCCGGGCATGAAGGCGAAGAAAGACGGAGAGGTCGTTGAGCGCAAGTCGTAGCCGAGGGCGTACATCAACAGCCCAGCAGCGTACATCGACAGCCCAGCAGCGTACATCGACAGCCCAGCAGCGTACATCGACAGCCCAGCAGCGTACATCGGAAGGCAAAGAGCGCACATATGAGCTGCGAAACTGACAGTCGAATGCTGCCCATGTTCGATGCAGCGACCTGGCGAAGTTTTCGACTTGGCACTTGCTATGCAATTGTCCTATTTGGGAAGTGGGGAGATGAACCAGGGGGGCGCAGAGACGAGAATAGACTCGCAAAATGGGAAAAAGCTGGGGTCAATGAAGGAAGTAGACCGGCGTAGTACCTTTTGTGGGGTAAATTGCGTGGAAGACAGAAAGCAGACGGGGAAGAGGGAAGGCAAGCGGGGGAAGACAGAAAGCAGGCGGGGAAGACAGAAGGCAAGCGGGGAAGACAGAAGGCAAGCGGGGAAGACGAAAGAAGGAACTGTATGCAAGTCGTCCGCCATTGAGCCCAAATTGAGCGCTTGAGCAGGCGTTGACAGAGGCCATGCTTGGGGAACGGACCCCTATCCCTCTCCGACCAGTGATCGGAGCCGTGGTCGACCTCGATCGAGGCGGTCAGATCGTTAGGCGGCCTGGAATCGCGTCAAGATGGGCGTCGTCGATCATAGCAAACGAGCACGACAGGGCCTCGCTTGCCGTTGACTGCTTCCGAGACATAGGCTAGAGCGGGACGTTGAGCAGAGAGGCCAGAACCGGGCGTCCTGCAACGCCTCCCCTCATCTGACAGTTTACCCTCTCGTTCGATCGCGGCTCCTTTCATCACAGCGCCTCCTCTCTGGGTGTGGCGCATCACCAACGGATGATTTTGCGGCGCGTACGCCTTGGAAGCGAGTCCGAGACGCGCTAGAGGCGATCTCGAGACGTGCTGGAGGCGAGCTCGAGACGCGCGCGAGATGACGTTGCGAAACGCGCGCTAAGGCCGCATTGAAGACCGAGAGAAGAGTTGATGACGACGAGAGCAGGGACAGGGCGGGACTTCGGGCGACGGGGGGCGGGGGAGAGGCGGTGCTGGAGGCGGTGAATCGCAGGCACGGGCGCCGCGTTCGGTGCCGTCGGACAATTGAATTCAATAAACTGACGCACTGGGGGGCAATGCGGGGTGGAGACGGGGCAAGCAGCGTCGTCGGCGCACGGCGCGACGGATCTCGTGCTGGCTACGTGGATCCCGGAGACCAGCACAGAGCACTGAGAATCAAGTCTTGCGATCAGGCCGGTTGAAAGGCGTCCACAGAGGTCGCTGATTGGAGAGGCCCGCAGTCTGAGTTCAGTTTAGAGTGGTTGAACTATTGAGAGTCGGAAAGTAGACACCACTGGTCCAGGGCACAGGCGGCCCTCCTAGGCGGCGGCCCGGCGGTGTGGGCGGCTGTCTGAAAATTTGTAGAGTCCACGAAGAGTCCAGATGTGTATTTGTATGCGCAGAGTCTAGGCGGCTTCCGCCGTCAAGGCAACGAGTCGCCAAAAGTATTTGTAAATGTTTGGGTTGTGAGGTCATGCAGCGGGACTCCAAAATCTCGTGGCTTCTCCAAAACGGTCATGAGCAAACTCCATCGGCGGTCCTCGTCCCATTCTTCCTTGTCATCGCCGCCCACGACGACCGCAAAGCTGCGCAAACCGTCGCTCATGTCGCCGACGACGCTCACCACATATCCCCCGCTGGCCTCACCTCACCACCTTCCCAAGCGCCATGCGTCTTTTGACAGCCCGCGCGAGGTCCCGCTGCCCTCGCCTCAGCTCAACCGCGACCGCGAGCAGCAGTCCATGGGCTTCCCGTTCCCAAAGGTCGCCAACCAGCCACCGGAGCCCCAGCCCGTGCCGCCGTCCGCGCAGCCCGCAGACGCGGGCCCCAGTCGCCGCAGCAGCCAGACAGAAGAACACGACTCGCTTTCAGAGTGGACGGACGTGTCGTCGAGCTTGCCCGCGATGCACTCGCCCGCGCAGGTCTCGTCGCCTGTCCACCCGTATCCGCGCCCGTACTCGCTGCCTGATGGCCCGCAGGGCGCCCGTCGCCAGACTGAACTCGCGCCCGAGCGCAAAGCCGCAGGGCCCAGCGCCGTCGATCGCAGCTCCTCCGCAAGTCTCCCGCTCCCGATGCAGATCCCGTACAGCACGCTGCCCAGGCTCTACGGGCAAGCAGCGCCGAAGGCAACGGCATCCGCACCACCACTAGCAGCGTCGCCGCCGCGCGCCCAGCCGCCCTCAGCATTCACATACCGTGAGAAACCGCCGCGCTCGATGCTGGACGACGAGCTCGATGAACATCCAACGGCCATGCCGCGTGCCGCCGTCCTCGCCGCAACCGTGTCGCAACCACCCGAACCGCCCAAGGTTCTGGAGACGGCGCCGGCGCCGGCACTAGCGCCCTCTACAGCATCACTGCTCACCCGTGCGAGCACGGTATCCGATCCCAGCAACAGTCGCACTGCCCCGCCCACACCATCCGCCATCGCAACGTCGCTGTCCACACCACCCTCTGTCACTCACGACGCTCGCAATTCTCTGCCTAACGCCCATCTACCATTCCTTTCTCATGCTCCGCCACCCGCCGATAGCTGGATCCAGGTAGAGACCATACCCACCGAATACCGATTGCACATACGGCTTCCAGGCTTCCAACGGGATGGCATGTACGTAAACCCATGTTCTCATACGTCGCAGTACTAAAGCACCCTCATATAGCACGCTTGCGACGAAGAAGCGCCGTATCCTGCACGTCGTGGCCGACTCTTGGGAGAATGGCGGTGGCCACTTTGAGCGACGGATATCCTTTGGCTACGACGCCGATCTGGTTCAGGTGAGTTTATCGGCTTTCCGATGTTGTGCGAGTGCCTGCGGGCTCGCTTCAAATGTCCGTGCGTAATTGACCGTGCTCATGCTTCTCTTACAGGTTCGCGCAGAGTTTGATGGAGAGATGCTCCGTGTCGTGATACCAAGACGCATGCCTCCGGGCAGTCAGCGTAGCACAATGGGAATGGCAAGATAAGCTCAACCTACCGGGTATCAGATGCGCGCCGACAAGTGAGGGAGGAGAAAGCGTCCATCATCCTGCAGCACAGGCGAAGTTACACCAAGGGAAAGGAAAGCCAGAGGGCGTGTCTAACAATCTCGTCGGCACCGAGCAATGCCAACGGCTGTCATCCCCGTATGCGATCGCCGCCGCTCACCACAACTCCTGCGCATCACGCCAACGGGCACCCATCCTGCCACACGACGCTGACCATCGCCGGCCTGAGACCGACGATGCCAACGTTGTTGCCTAGGCAGGTTGTCGACGGCTTTGTGGCTGGGCTGACAAGCGGCAACCTGTGTTGCGCTGCTCCGAGCCGGCGTCGCGAACAATCCCGATCCTCTCCACCTGTCCGATCACCCGTCGGCCGCCACCACCCTCCTGCCAAACCCTCCGCCCCGCCTGCAAAAAGTACACTACCGCACCTGCGGCACGCTAGCCCTGCCCACCACTACCTTACACCGACCTACACATCCCCACATCGCAATGCAACCATTATTTATGCGCCTTCCCCGCCCCACCATCCGCCCATCCTGCTAACGCGCGCCTACTCGGTCTATCGCCTCTGCCACCTCGCCTGCACCCTACAAATCGCAACCTCCCGACTACAAATCCCATCCCATTCGGCCTACAAATCGCACTGCATCCGGCCCCTACAAATCGTCGTCCTCGCTACAAATCCGAACCACCACGGCCCGCGCGCGGGGCGTGCATCGCATCACCGTTCTCGCATTATCGTTTCCCATTCTCACTCGCATTCATCCATCCATCTCTCTCTCTCTCTCTCATCGTCGCTCTTCGTTGCGTCTACTGCACCGCCCGTATGGTGAAGCATACCCTCTCGACGCGACACAGCACGTACATATATACATCATCCATACAACATACCACCCACGACCCCACGACCACTTATCTATTAATTCGGTGCCATACATAGCTTACTTGTACGTACATTACTTACAGCTCTTGACGGTGCGGCGGGCGTTCTGGGGAGGGCGCGGGCCCTGCCGTTGTAGTCTTTTCGTCACAAGGTTACCCTGGTACAAAGGAAGTTGGAATGTAATTATATGTAGTACTTACTCTATACAGTACATCTGGAAGTTCAAAAAGCTTGCGGTTGCTGATCTGGAAGTTCAAAAAGCTTGCGGTTGCTGCAGAGAAGTAGTCTTCGAGTGGGTGAGGTCAGGACAAGCTTCGGGAAGATGGTCATGAGCGGGAAGTGGCAAAAAGTCCTTCTTGCCTGGTTCGAACAGGCGACCCCCAGATGTGGATCTTATAACCGATTACAGTCTGATGCTCTTCCAACTGAGCTAAAGAAGGTTGGAGGCCGACCTCTTTGACGGGTCAGGAGCGTTCGTGCACTCGTCGCACAGCCTGATCATACTGAACAGCATCATCACTTGCTTCTTGCCATCACTTGCTCTCTCCTCTCGTCAGATATGTCTTGGTCAGGGTAGGCAACTTGCACAACGCCTATCCAACCATCGCTCACCGCGCACCAGATTCAAGAAGTCCGTGAACCGCGCGGGTACCACAGTATGTCCGCATGCATCGTATGAGGCGGTGGTGGGCTGATGCCCCGCGCAGCTGCTCCAGAAGACCGGCCAGGTCGAGCGTACTATTGACCGCGAGTTCGCGGATGAAGAGGCGAAGTACCGCACGTACGTCGCGCGCTCGTGCATCTGTTGCGGGACCCATCGACTGAGCCGCGCCCCAGATTCGAGAAGGAGACACAATCGCTGCAGAAGGATGCCAAGCATTACTGGGATGCTATGTACGGTGCGTGTATGCGCTTGTCTAGTCAATGCAGAGGCTGACCTACCGCCCGGCTCGCAGGGATGACCTCCGCTCAGGCGCGCATAGCGGGGACGGTTGAGACGTTCTACGGCGCGGCCGATCGTACGTCGGAGGGCGCGATGGCCGCACATGCATACAAGTCGGCCATCGAAGAGCTCGACCAAAGCATCTCCCGTGAATTCGTGCGTGCATCGCCTGCTCCCCCCCCCAGCATGGCTCATTGACCAGCGCCGCAGGAGGTCCCGTACCGCACAGCGATCTCGGAGCCCATTGGGAAGATGTGCGCGTATTTCCCGATTATCAACGAGCACATAAACAAGCGCGGGAAGAAGGTGAGGCGGGCGTGCTATGGGTGTATGACAGGGCGGGGACTGACGAGGGGATGTAGATGATCGACTACGATGCAGCCAGGGCAAGGTTGCGCAAGCTCATCGACAAGCCGTCGGAGGACCCGCAACGGCTGCCGCGCGCGCAGGCGGAGAATGATGAGACGAAGGAGGTGTGTGGTTCAGGTAGAAAGGGAGAGGTTGCCGAACCGACCAGTTCTTCTTACCAGGCGTTCGATCTGCTGAACAACCAGCTCATTGAGGAGCTGCCGATTTTGCTCGACCAGCGAATACCGTTTTTTGACCCCAGCTTCGAGGCGATGATTCGGTTGCAGGCGAAGTTCGCGGAGGAGGGGTATGAGAAGATGAGTGGGGTGCAGAGGTGAGACGGGCTGTTGGCGTTGTTCGACTTCGTGGCTCACGAACATCCAGGTACTTTGACGACAGCGTGCGGGATGACTACGCCGCTGGCCAGCTCGATGCACAGGTGAGATGGATTTCTTCATGCTCGTGCACGGCTGACGTGGGCCTTAGGTTGAGGGCGTGCTGCAGGAGATGCGGGAGCTCACGATCTGCGGTGGGCAGTAATGACATCTTTCTACCTCTGTCGGTTCCATGCAATGTACGATTATCATCGCGAATACCTTGTCTGACTGACTGCATATGATACCCCATAGGTAGGCTCGTGCAAGGGCGAGAGCTAGTCTGAAAGTCGGTTGTGGCACACCTATTCGCCGGACTTCACAAATCAATGCATCTCATATGCTGCTTCGAGCTGAGGCCCAAAGACATTGACCTTGTTACGCAGCAGAAGGACATCAGTATGACTGACACGACCGTGGGAATAACTCGGCCATTGTTCCTGCTTTGTGGCCGCATTCGGCCATCCCTTGTTTCGAACTTCCATGACCGCGTCCACCTCGGTCCATACGGCACCCACCACACAGCATGGGAAACGCAGGCACTGGACGTCGGACCCACGTCAGAGGGGTTCAACCGTGTTGAAATGATGGCCCATGGCGACTTGTATTATCGCAACAACGATTGGCGATCCGCGACTTGATAAATAGCGCGCTCGTCGCCCGCGCCTTTCCTTGGCTCTCTCCACCTGTCCGCACTCCGGCGCCCTCGGACATGAAGCACGTCGTCGCGTTCACTATCAGCGGTGGCTGGGGTGCGTTCAGGCGGTCCGTGATCATCGGTGACGACTGAACACCCACGCAGGCCATGCACGGCCCATGGTGGCCTTCTTGTGTCGCTTGGTGCAGCGCGCGCCGGTATTTGTGACCTTCATCGTATCCGCGGTCATCGAGGATCGCACGAAGAGCGAGGTCGATCGCTTCCTGACGGGGGAACATACAGACAAGAAGGAGCGGTTTAGGTGTGTGCATGCACCGAGCAGTCGTCTGTTTAGCTCACGCTGCGCGTCAGGCTGATATTCATACCCTCCGCAACGCCCGTACGCATGGTGGAGATGAAGCAGAATTTTGAGAAGGCGTACGGGCCCATCTTAGACGACCCCAACACCCGCCACCCTGATGTCATGGTCTGCGACGTGCGTCTTCATTCGTTTATTCGGCCAGACTTGCTGAATATTCGCAACAGACCATCGCCCACTGCGTGATTCAGAGCACGCGCGCAATGTCCCCCACGACGCGCATCGTTGGCTGGTGTGGGTACGGCGCCATCGCCATCTTGACGCTCGCCCAGATGTTTGAGGACAAGATAGAGGAACACTGGGCGCTCATCGAGAAGCGCGCGGCGGAAGATGGCGTGCGGCCCACTGACACAGCGAATGAACTCGTATTACAGTGCCTGCAAGACATCAATTACCTGCCTTATACAGTAATTGTTTCCCATCGCCCGCTCGCGCGCCTGCATGTCGTCTCTTCACCCCTGTTGACGGCTAGCGCATACATCGTACGAGGGCGAGAGGCCATATTGTAGTATATGTGAATCTCCAATGGCATATAATGAGGGAAATACGACAGCCGTGCTGTTGTCCGATCGCAACTAAGTCGGAGGGGTGCTCGACGATCATATACTTCTAAGCTCGCAAAATCTCGCAAAATCGTGGTCTTCTTTCACCATCTGTGTTAGAACATGCCGTAGTATATTCGACATCGTTTCTGAAGGTAAAAGAGAGGCGGCGGGCAGCCTGCGCGCGGGAGAGAGGGCGATGGGAAATAATTACCGTTTTAGGCAGGTAATTGATCTCCTGCAGGCACTGTAAATTCGGTAATTGGGAAGACGCTCGACGTGGCGGACCTCCCGCCGATGGCGGATTATGAGCTGTTCCCTCAGGTATGTCTGTTTTGCGTCCGTGAGTCGGCAGTGATGCTGAAGCACATGTTAGGAGGTAAACTGCGTTATCATCGAATGCGGTTCGACATCCATCTAACGAGCTTATCAACAGCCGCCAGTCTTCATGCCCTGGGATGTTCACTTTCACTCCATACGGTATGCTTTTAGCTCGCGCCCCCCTCGAATACTCACTCGTGCCTCATAAGCTCTGTGCCGACCTGCGATGCCATCGTCGCACCCTCTTGTCGCTCCGTAGAACCAAAGACCTGCGACGCGCTGCAGTCACGGCTGGCTCCCAACCACTTCTTCGCCGTTGGACCGCTGTTTCCGCCGTCGACGGAGGCGATTTTGCAAGCCGGAGTCGCCGAGGTCGCACAGTCAGAGGGAGGCGCAGAGATCGTCAGCTTCATGGACCGCATGCTCAAGGAACGCGGGGAGAAGAGTGTGCTGTATGTCAGTTGGGCAAGCACTGGAAGGTGGGCTGCGAGCTAACGTGACGGTTGCAGATCTCCTTCGGCTCGACGTTCTCGACGTTCATCGGGTTTGAGAAGGAGGTGATGTGGGCATGGTTCGATGTGGTGGCGGATATGAGGATACCTGTTGTACGTTTTACATGCTTCAGAGCCGTTGTCAATGTTCACTGACGGCCCATAGATTATTGCTTATCACAAAATGAGCGACCCACTCCCAGGGGATCTTAAAGCCAAGTTCGACGCCGGCGGGATCACACTGATCTCCTCTTGGACGCCCCAGCAGTATGTCCTCGCTCATCCGGTACGTGGTCGCCCGATCGTCCTTGATCAAATTACTGACCGACGCTCGCTCTCAGGCGACGGCTTGGTTCCTTACGCACAACGGCTTCGGCGGCACCAACGAGGCGCTCGCGGCCGGCGTGCCCACCATCTCATGGCCTATCTGTGCGGACCAGCCGCTATATGCAATGCTCGTGTCGCGCGTTCACAACACGGGGTACGAGCTTGACGAGGTGCGCCGCGGGTTCGGGCGGCGGCAACGGTTAAGCAATGGGGCGACGGCGTCGGGGACGCTGGAGGCAATCAGGGAGGAGGCGCGGCGGGTGCTGCAGTGGGCGTTCTTCGATGAAAAGAAGCGGAAGGAGAAGGAGACGAATGCAGCGAGGATGAAGAAAATGGTTGAAAGTGCGTGGGAGGAGGATAATGGGGTGGCGGTGAAGGATATGCGTCGGTTCGTTGACGTGTTTTTGAGTTGAGGTAGAAGCGGCTTTGGGCGTTGACGTTACTGAAAGTGAACCACGGTAGGCCCCTGTTAGTCGTGAAACATGACAAAGGATGACGCTCGTCTATTCGCTCAGCTCTGTCCTAATTTCTCATAGGTACGAGAATCTAGAACAACCAAGTGTCCTTGAACTTGTGTCCCACGACAGACAGTAGCACGCGCGACTTGATGGCCGATTCCGGGTGTGCTAAAATACCGCTAATAATGTGCATATATGATCTGGCCACCACACCTTACGCACATGTTATTGCCGTGTGTACTCGCCGTCTTCTGCCACTGAAGACAAAATATAGCATTCCCGGGATTGTTTTCACTTCTAGAGCAGCTCAACGCCTGCAAAGAAGCCATACGGGAGACCGGATTTGAGTCTCCAACGAGGCTATGCAGAGTACACTGCGGGTAACAGTTACACAGGACGGAGAGCGTCTTTTTCGAACACATCCCACGTGATCGTGAGTACGGCCGGGTGCGATGCAAATAGGGCCAAACACAATCAAATCTGCGGCGTCTTCGGAGAGTCTTCCTTCGAAACTCTCGACTCTGCTGTACATCTTTCGACCTCGACCATCATATCGACATACTGACTCGTACCAGTCGTGAATACGACGGATTCTAGATCTGTTTGGGTTCATCACTGCCTAGAAAGCAGTGCGCATGTCAGAGGGCTTTGTTTGGCACTGCCCGGCTTCTCAAAATGTCAGCCAAGGGGTCGATAAGAGGCAATTGACTGCCACTATCAAAGCAACAACACACGACACCTACATTGTACAACATCTTTCACGCTATGGGTGCTTATGTCACCGAGCTCGAACGACTTGTCTCCTCTACTTAGGGTCTTGCCTGGGTCCTGCCAGCTCGTCATGCTCCATCAATGGATGTTCTGTGGCCTTCGATAACGACTCTTAGAAGAAGAATTAGCTGACTAGAAGACAGCTTGCTCGACTCTGCGGATACAGTACGGTACACTGTGTACGTCACATTCGTAGCCTTATATGCCGGTGAGGTGATTGTCATTCCTTCCACTTCCCCCTCTCACGGGTCTTCGTCCAGGATATGGCCTCTCAGACGTACGACATCGTCTTTGCTGGAGGTGAGACTGCTGCTGGACCTTGGGCATATTGGCTTTCATCTCTTCTATCTTTGTAGGAGGTACGACGGCGTGCGTGGCCGCTGGTCGTCTGGCAGCAGCCGACCCCTCTCTCAAGATCTTAGTACTGTCTACGCCATTGACTCATCTTTGAGCTCTCAGTGAACTTCTTTCTCTAGATCCTGGAAGCGGGCGGGCAGACCAAAGGCCTCGATGCGCATATTCTGCCGTACAGATATTATAGCCATCTCAACCTCGCCAACGGAACAATCTCCTCGACTGCCAGCGTGCCATCTGCTGCTGTTGGAGGGAGACCGGCTGCAGTGCTCTCGGGTCGATGCGTGGGTGGTGGCAGCTCAGTCAATGGTTTGTTCTTGCAGGGCTAAGTATCGCTCACAATCATCTCATGATGACCCAGGCACTATGTACGCCCGCCCATCGGCATCGGACTTCGATGACTGGAAGAACATCTATGAGAATGCGGGTTGGGGCTCGGCTGACCTCACACCCTTGTTCAGCAAGGTGCGGTCCGCTATGGTTGCTTTCCTCCGTTTCCATTCATCGACGAACGTAAGCAGATGGAGACGTACCAGGAACAGTCAGACAGGACGACGCACGGGTGCGATGGTCCGCTCAAGATATCTTACGGCGGTCATTTCGACGATGTCGGCAAGCAATTCCTTGACGTTGCCATGGCGTACGACGAGGAACGCGGGCAGATCGATGACCTCAGTGACTTCCATGAATGCAATGGCTACGCGGTACGAGGGACTATTGGGCGTGAAGAGCGCCTGAGCGAGAATATGTTAAACCGGACTGTCTTAGCGCTGGGCAAAATTTATCGACAAGAATACCGGAACGCGTTCGGATGTCGCGCACCACTACGTCTATAACAACGAAAATCGTGATCTCGACATTGAGCCCGGACGACAAGTCAAGCGGGTTCTCTTCAAGTGAGTCTTTGGCTTGGGCTTTGGTCCTCTTCTCACGGGAGCTCAGAGGCAGCAAGGCCATCGGCGTAGAACACGTAGATGTTGGAGCTACGCAAGTGGGCGGCGATCAGATTGTCCGGACGACGTATGCGTCTCGTCTTGTAGTCCTTGCAGCTGGCGCATTCGGCTCGCCTACCATTCTCGAGAGGTCCGGCGTTGGTAACCCCGAGCTTCTGAGCAAGCTCGGCGTCCCGGTCAAGGTCGATCTTCCGGGAGTCGGCGAGGATTATCAAAGTAAGCAGAGACGCGCGGACGCTGCCGCTTGCTCATATCCTGTAGATCACACCGCCCTGTTCCCTGTAAGCTATGCATCGGAACAGACGGACACCCAGGATGGTCTGATAGGTGGCGAACCTGAAGAACTAGCGAGTGAGTCAACGCTATATGCTTCAGAGCATTGTAACTGATGGCACTGTTATACAGAATGGCTGGAGATGTGGCATACAGAGGGCAAAGGATTGATAGCGCACAAGTGAGTGATGCTCAATCACGCCTCCATCATGGGATATGAGCGTTCTTACACAGTGGTATCGATGCCGGTATCAAGATGCGACCGACCGAAGCTGACCTGAAGGTGCTCGGCGCACCCTTCGAAAAGAAATGGCAGACCTACTTCAAGAACGCGCCGGACAAGGCCGTCATGCTCATCATGACCATGGCTGGGTGCGACAGTCAACCAGGCAAGACTACATGGCATCTCACCGTTCTGCAGTCTGCCAACCGGAGATCCCGCCAGCTTGCCTCCGCGCAAGTACTTCGTTGTCGGCTTTATCCTCGTACGCAATTTCCTTATACAGTATCTTTAATTCGCTGTTCAACTGTGGGATTTCAGTTATATCCATCTTCAAGAGGCAGCGTGCACGCTGGCTCGGCCGAAGATGCGAACGCGCCTCATAATTTCGACGCAGGTTTTCTGACTGAGTGAGCTGCTATTCTTGAAAGTTTGCTGTCAGTGTTTATTTGGTATGATCTCAGCGAGCATGGCGCGGACCTCGCCACTATGAAATGGGGATACAAGAAGTGCCGCGAGTTCGCACGCCGCATGCCCCTCTTTCGCGGCGAATATTTGCCCATGACCCCGAAATTTGCGAGGGGGAGCGACGCAGAGATCAAGGAGGCTGTAGAGGGACCTGTCGCGATTGACGCCCCCGATATCATATATGACGCTGAAGACGACAGAGAGCTGGAGGTCTTCATCAAGGAAAATGGTACGTTCCACGCTGTATCCAGAAGCACAAAAGCGCTGAGCTGACGACGGGCTGTAGTACCCTCGGTGTGGCATTCAGTGAGGGACCTACCAAGGACATCAAAGTTTCCACATTGACAAGCAAGTGTAGCTCGGCACCTGTGCGATGAAGCCGCGCGTCAGAGGAGGAGTGGTCGACGCCGCGTTGAATGTGTATGGCACGGAGTGTCTCAAAGTCGCAGATGTGGGTGCATAATATCGCACGAATATGCAGCGTTATCTGACAATGCTTCAGCTATCTATAGCGCCTGCCAATGTCAGGGCCAATACGTGCAGCACGGCGGTGGTCATTGGGGAAAAAGCAGCAATCATCATTGGAAAGGAGCTAGGCTTGAAGCTTACGCTTTGAAGGTTAACCGAGGACAACGCAAAGGCTCAGAGGCGATTATGGTCGAGGCACGGCGAGTACTGCAGTAGGCGTTCTTCGATGAGGAGAAGCGGAGGGAGAAGGCATTGCGGCGAGGATGAAGATAATGGTTGAGAATGCGTGGAAGGACTCAAGGAGGAGAATGGGGTGGCAGCGAAGGATCTGCGCCGGTTTGCTGAGGTGTTTTTGAGTTGAGGTAGAAGCCGCCTTGTGCGTTGACTGTATAATAATATAGGATGACTCCACTCTCATATCTTTACGCTCAGCCCTATCCTCATTTCGATGCGCCGTCCAATAATTCAGGACAGTGAAGTGTGCGCGGCCAAATTCGGATGTGCCAAAGAGACCCGATATCGACGTGCATAATTATATAGAAGTTCTTCTCCCCACGACGCAAGTATATGATCACCTCTCACCCCCATGGATTTGACTGGTCTGACCCCCAGCCCCCGTCTGGCCCCCATCCGGCGGTCGAACTATCCACCTCCCATCTCAGTCTGGTCGACTGGACCGACGGCCGACCCGGGATGCCTTGTATGTCGCAATGGGATAGCGCTTCGATCGCAAGGCCTCCGCACATCCTTGAAGTCGTTCTACTTGCAACTAGTCGGTCCACGACATTCCGAGTCGCTTCGTCGACCGAGTAGTGCGAGAACTGCATGGTGAGAAACTCGAGATGCGGGAACAGTGGGGCGACATCTGGTGCGCCCACCATACTGTCCAGCACAGTATGTGAGAGGACGACGGCAAACGCGTTCCTCGATTCCCTCACTGTCAACTCGCTGAGACCATTCAATCGCGTGAAGCACTGCAGCATCGCGCTGGGTTCGATAGTGCTTCGGATCTCGTCCAGCTCAAGGCTGAGTAACGATATAGGGCCGTGCTCCAACAACTGAAGGAGAGACATGCATGGATCCCCTGTGTCCATCATATGCGTGCCGCGAAAGACAAGGTTTTGAAGCGCAGGCGCGTCGATATATGGCAGGATCTGATGCGCGTTGTAGAGCAAGTCGGCGGTATGGAGATTGGGTAATATGATTCGCTGTCTAGCGCTCCCAAACGCAGTGCTGCCTTCACCAGCGAGGAGGAATAAGCACTCTAGCGACGTAGCGCATTGTGCAAGCGCATCCAACAGCACTTCGACGCTCAACGATATGGCATCGATCCTGAGGTCGGTAAGAGCGTCAAGAGGCGGGAGAGGGGGAAAGCCGAGGGCGGGATGTCCAAAAAGATCCCAGATGTATGTGGCTTCGACAAACAGCGATCGCAGCGCTGGAGCCCCTCCGAGAATTTCCAGTGCATGGGGATCGTAGCTTGGCAGGCGAATGGTGGCTCTGAAGAGATGAGGGAAGACGAGGGACATCTGCGCAAAGGCGTCGCAAGCGCCGACGAGCTCAATATTCCACCATCGCGACGCGTACGGGGCAAGCCGCGCGAGGGACCTGCTATCGACATCACATTGAGTCATGATCAATCGAAGAGGAAGCTTTCCTGACGCTCGAATTTGGTCGTCCAGAAGAGCATCCCATGGCTGACTCTTTTCGCAATCCACGGCGATACAGGTCCATAATGTTGGAGTACCCCACGCTATCGTCCGCCACGACGCGCAAACACCAGCGACAGTGCGAATGATCGCAGGAGCGCGCTTTTCGGGGGCGTGGTCAGAGGCTAATGCAATGAAGACCTCCGACAGAACCTCCGCAGGCAGCTTGCGAATGGGGGCCTTCGAAGAGAGTATGAATCGGTGCTGCTCGACGAGCTCTGCAAGCAGCGCAGACAGACGGTATGCCTCTGGCGCTACATGGTCGATCTCGAGCTGAAGGCTATTGAGGTAGAGCTCTGCGCATGACTCGTCCTCGACTGGAAGAGCCTGGTTGTCGCGCAACATCTGGCGGTTCGCTATAAGCGCCGCATCTCGCAGCAGAGCGTCTGGGCGTTCGATTCGGTGATAACACGCTAGGAACGGGTCAGTCAGACCTGTTGTTGACCCAGAAATGTTATACCTACCATCCACCGTCTTGGGGGTCGACATCTGAGGAGTCGTAGAGAAAGACAGTTGATCAGATGGTGGAGGAAAGGCGGGAGTAAGCGCGCGCACCTACTCCGGCATTTGCCGCACTTCAGTTATTCTCACGCAACGCCGCGGTCGGAGTCTACTTACTCAGACTGAGTTACAGTCAAGAACGCCCTGGAACGGCCCTACTGCGCGCTGGAAGAACAACTTGACATCTGCGGTCCCCAAAAACCCAATAGAATGACTACATACGATGTGCACTGTTAAACGTTGATGAATCTGACTGACAGATTCGGTACCGAAAGCGAAGCTACAGCTCTACTACTAATACAAGGGAATTTCATGATCAGAAAAAAGAGCGCTGGTTTTTCAAGAATAGGAAGTCCGTGAAAAGTAGGCGCCCAGTGTGGGCAAGTAGGGTGGGTAGAGGCGAAACGGAGGCGGGTGGATGCGGTACGTAGGCAGAGGGACGGACGAAGTACGTAGGCGAACGGCGGTATGCGATTCGAAATGACAAACCGACACGGATGCACCACAAAGCGAGGCAATAACTTGATTAGGGGCAAGCGCAGGTAGCCCAAGGAGGCACCAGAGGTGCAAGAAGAACGAATGTGCGCCCGAGGCACGCCGGGCTAGCTCTCGTCGGTACTGAACCTCTCGGAGTGGTAGTTCGAGAAATCTCCCGTCGACCGTCCTCCGTCGCCCGTGCGCGTGCCCAGCCGCCCGAGCCCCAGGTCATCCCCGGGCCGCTTGCGGTAACGCTCCGCGCTCTCCCGCCGGCGTGCTATGTCGAGCGTGAAGTGCGAGCTGTCATCCGGGCCCGCGCCGGGCCCGTACGTCGTGTGGCCGAAGAGCACCGAGTTGGGGCGAGTGAGGCGGAGGAGGAGCACGTTGGCGGCGCCGGAGAGGCCGTAAATGGAGGCCACGGTCATGGTGAGAGCAGGGGGTTGCGGATCGTTGTCGAGGAAGCCAATCCAGCGCACGACGCTGAGCGGAAGGACGAGGATGGAGTAAACGAGGGGGTATCTGTGTGTCCGAGGTGAGAAGGGAGATGAACAATGATTGGAAGGGTACGCACGATATCATGATGAGTGCCTGCCGTCTACCTCCGGTCGGGTCGGCGTGCGGGTTATTATGGATACGGTGGAAGGAGAACCGCCACCAGCACTTGTCGTCAATTGTGATATTGCCCCGGCTCCAGAAGTAGAGCGGGATATAGAGCAGGATAGACGCGCAAAGAGTGATCCAAAACCAGATGTACTCGCCAGCGAGCCGAAACCCAAAGTATTTCTCGCCGATCCAGCACCAATACTACCAATGGGGTCAGTAAGGGAATGGGCCAGTCCAGGAACGGCAGGGTACGCACAGGTGTAGGGACGATGTACGGGTCATCAGTTCCGTCGTGAAGGCCATTCCCCGCGGCAGTCATTGTGATGGTGAAGATCCATATGCCGGCGACGATGCACGTCGCGAGCAGCGGGGAGGCGAGCTTTCCGCACCACACACCGATGAAGGTGGCGAGGGTGATGACGAGGGTGGTCATTGCAGCACTCGACTCTCCGAGCTGCTGGACGATGCCCTGCGCGGTGCAGAAGCCGCCTGTTTGCACGATGCCGGAGTGTATCCATCGGACGTCCATGACGGCGCCAAGGGCCTGTACCAGATCGGAGAAGAAGAGATTGAGCTGGCCGCACGAGTCAGCGATCGCGTAGACGGGGACTAAGCTCCGTGTTCACCATGAACACGTCCATCGCCTGCGAGACGATGTGCCACTGCGCGGGCGTCCCCCGCGTATTGCGTATGTGTCGCGCGAAGTTGCGCTGGGTATAAAGGTTCAGCGAGGGGATACGCGGCCAACACGGAGCTCACGTACGAAGATGATGACGAAGACAAAGGCCACCGCGATGAGCGATATCAAACCTGATTCCGCTACGAGCTGTCAGGATGTATCAGTACCACAGCTGGGGAAAAGCAGATTGTAACGCACCGCGAGCCCGATGCTCTCACCCCGCGAAAGACAGTATATATTCGTGTCATGGTTGAGATACAACTCCCAGTCCTCGCCGGTACAGGTGTACCCCTTCTGCATGCCAGGCGCTGCCAGGATGTAAGGAGGAGGAGGAGGGGGATAGCACTATAGGCGGATATGCATGAGCGTAGGATGAAGGTCTGTCAGGAAGGGCGTCTGCTGTAAACCAGCAGCTTTTGTCCGTGTGATCAGGAACGATGGTGGCGTAATTTGAAAAGGTGACCTGGACGACCTCGCGACCACGATGTCTCGGAGTCGGAACCCGCTCTTCGCAGAATTTTTTGCGTTTACGGGAACACTCGCTCGGCGTCCGTGGCAATTATAATAAAGAAGGACGCTGCGGATGACTGTTACAGAAATTTATCTCGCGATCAACATCGGTCGGTCGCTCTTCTCTCTTGTTCTCTCCGGTCCTTCAATTGAACCAGGGCAAGGGGGGACCCGGTGGCTGACCGGTGGTAGATCAGAAAATCAAGGTTGAAGAATAGGGAAGGCCTGGGCGCGGGCGCCCTGGACCGGGAGGAACCGCGTAAACAACAGCACAGCCACCTATCGTGTCTTGTTCCTTTTTCGGCTGTTCGCTTGTTGACCTCAATCACCATCGACGTCCCTCCACATTAGGTGCTGTATCTCCATATCGCCTTAGCTGTGTCGCCCGACAGAGATGATGATTCGGTCCATTGATTTGAATGTGCTCATTGCACAACAAAGGACGTCTCCTTTACGCGGCAACTCTTTGTTTTCGAGTAGGCCACGTCCTCCTTTCGCCCCTCGCCTCACGGCTCCTACCACTCCGTCGCCTTGTACTTCGCACACGTAATTTACAACGCTCTATCCCTCGAGAGGACTTAAAACCCACTGTTATGGCATTTTCGAATTGCGCAATCTGCTTCGAGGAGTACCAATTTCCTGCAGAGGGCCGCGTCTTTCCGGCTTGTGGTATGCTCGCATTCGTCACGCCACTCGTTCAAACTGCCAAGCTGACTCTCAACAGGACATGTTATTTGCGATACATGCGCCCGGCAGTCGTGGGACAAATGCCCCATCTGTCGCGCGCATACGTATGCCCTCACTCCGCGAAGGCTATTCGTCGAGGTATCCCCCGAGATCAAGCATGTCGTGCACGCGAGCGCGCCGACAGCCCCTACCGGGCCTTCCAAGTCTGAGGCGGCCGTTGATGTTAACGCCAACGGATCTTATGATATCGATAATGCGGACAAAGGCTGCAACGCGCTCGAGGCCTTGGCCGATATTCCGCACCTGGATAGCATGACTAGGGTACGTGGATCCTCTGCTTTTGAAGTATCTGGCTCAACGAAAGTGCAGGCCTATATCCTGCGCGCTGCTCGCATTCTGGACAAAGATTTGCGTCCAGCCCTGGCCGACCTACGTACCGAGCGCGCGGAGAAGGCCGAGTTGCTGGAGACCAAAGCCATCCTCCTCAAACGCGTGCAAGAATGTCAAGACCGCCTCGCCAAACTGGAGGCTGAATATACGGCCACGTCGAGCACGCTCCAGCGCACGGAAGCGGCTCTGCGCGCCCGCTCGGATGAGATGCAGCTCAACATGAAGGAGATGCAGACGTTACGCACCACGATACGGGGACTGTATATGGTTGTACGTTGAGTCTGTCTGGATTCCTTTGCCAAAATGCCTAACGATCGCCAGCTCGATGGTCTCCGCGCGACGGAAGACAAACTCACGGCAGCAAACACTGCCATGCAGGAAAGGCTTGGAAATTATGAGCGCCAGGTGAACCATCTTGTCGTCTGGTGATGCGCGAGCTAATGCCATGGCTCAGGAAAAGTTGGATCGGTGGAAGTACGTTGCCCATGTTCTTTGCGCGTCCATCTTTCTGTGGTGTCTACCGGTCCTCGTTGAGGGTCTTCAGTCGCTCTATCATATCTCGAAATCTTTTTGGAACAACAATTATTTCTCTCGCATGTATTTCTAGACATCTATGTATTCGCCGGCATTGTCCTGCTCGCTCGGCTTCACTTGGGTGCATATTGATGGCTCACCCAAAGTCGAACAATGGCCGGCAACTTCTGCAAGCGTGCTGGTCACGTGCGTGCTTTGGAGGATGCTCGCCGCCCTCACATCTTGTTCCGCGACCTCCGTCTAGTTGGGTTCCTCGCATGTTAGCCTTCGAGCCTCTCGACCATCTCATGCGCGATGAAGAGGCATGTATCATCAAGCGGCTTCTCACATCTCAGAGGCGCGTCGAGGATGCTGCGCACGAAAGAAACTGTATTCGATCTCCGAAAGGCTGAACGTCCTTGTCGCATGACCTGGGTCCTTGGCCCTTCCCGGTGCTCATTCCTCGGGGGTGCCCTGGCTTTGCTCTTCGACCATAGGTGCTTTGACATTGCATTGTTCATCGACCTTTCATAGGCCAGGTGACGGCCATCATGTCTTCCGGGTGGCCTCAGTCGTTGTCCGTTGCGCTTCCTTTAAAACCGGCGTGGAGGCTCGACGGAAACAGCACCCATTTACCTGCCGCAACCCCTTTCTGGTCATCCTCTGCCGCTCGACATACGACATCTGACCCGTCATGCCCACTGCCGAGTGCTCAGTCTGCTTGCAGGATGTCCAATTCCCGGAGGGGTGGCTCGTCCTCTCCGTCTGTGGTACGCCTTCATCACAGCACCTCCAGAGAGGCCACATACTGACAGACACTCTTCCAGGACACGGCTTCTGCGAGGCATGCGCCACATGGGCTGGGGGTACTTGCCATACCTGCCGCGCGCGCCTGGGCAACTTGCCCCTCACCCGACTCTACAACGTTACGTTGCAGGAAGACGCCGTGGTGAAGTACGTTTACATCTACGTAAACGTAACGTGGTGCATTGCTGAAGAGGCGCCTCTTCTGCAGTGACGCCGACCGCAGGAACATGGACGACCTATCGGAGCGAATCGCCTCTCTGGCGGCCATCATGGGCGAGTGGCTTCCCATCGCAGAGGATCAGCGTGGTAGCGGGCGCGTGGTGAAGGTCAGAGGCCTCCAAGCCGAACCGTCCATCTCGGCCGTGACGACCGTCTTCGACGACCCCGCTGCCTCGAACAAGTCAATCATCGTGCGGCGGATGGAGGCGGCGCTGCACGAGGTCGAGAAGCAGACGCGGCGGTACATGTCGCAGACGAGTAAGTTGCGCAGCCGGGGCGACGAAATGAAAGAGAAAGTGAGCTGCCCGCTGGTTTGCTTTTTCTCGGAGCGTTTTCTGAATGATGTTTGCCAGATTGCTTATTACAAAGAAGACATGTGGTCCCACGAGCAGAATATGCGGGTGCAATGCTGCCGCAACAGAGAATTGCAGAGAAAGATCGACTCGTATGAGCGCAGGGTATGTCGATTCATGGGTTGGTCTTCTTTGCGACATTGACGCGACCGCCCTCTGCAGATCATGTGGGAGATGTACGTGGCCAAAGTGGCTGGCTGCCTGTTCCTTCTCGGACTTGCCGTGGCGGGCTGCTACTTCTGGTTTAGGGCTCGCTACCTCACAGTCTCCTATCATAACGCGTATTGAATGGGATATCTTCTATGTTTTCTGCCCAAAGTATACGTACTGTTATCGAGGTACTTATCTATGGTTGCCAATCCATCTCTCGCCGAAAACGAACATTTTGCGGCAACGGCCGAGCACATGAACGTGTCCTCTTCACTCCTTCCGACCTCTCGCCGTCATGACCTTGCTTATGTTCGTGCTCCCCTCTGCTTATCTTGCTCCTCAGTCGAACCTCCCGAGGGTGCTATCGCACGCAAGGCTTGAGCTGAATGGGAGCTGAAGGGCCTAGTGGCCGGCCCCTCAACTTCCGCTAACGCGGGGACCTGCGCCGTCCATTGCGCAAAATCGCGGTCTCTTGCTTGCACGACCTTCCACCGACCTGCAGGCCTAGACTGAAACATATATGTCCATCTTGAGCGACAAAGAGCTCTTTGTCAGGTGGCTGATACCTTTGTCCTTCGAAGGCGTGGCTTCATAAAACCGGCGCTGGACTACTTGGCCATGCTCGGTCTCAGAAGTGCCGCCTTTCAACTTTCCGCCACCTTTCTATTCTTCCTCGCTCCCCAGACTGTCGACTTCACGCACGCTGCTGAAGGCGCAGCATCGGACTTGACATGCTCTCCGCTTCCTGCTCGATCTGTCTGGAAAGTTACAAATTTCCAGAGAAAGGGCTAATTTTCCCGCATTGTGGTACGTATCCTCGCCGCTGCTGTAAGGCTTTCAACAAACGAGCTGATCGCTGCGCATGTACTTTCAAGGACATTCCTTCTGCGAAGCATGCGCGAAGAGGACGGCAGCGATCTGTCCTATGTGTCGCAAGCACTCGGGACAGTCGCCTCTCATTCGCGTACACGTAGAGCTCGAGGAGAATGAAGACGCTCTGAAAGCTCTCGCCTCTGAACGGGAGCAGAACGCGAAGCTCCTGAAGCTTGCGGAGGACTCGGTGGCAGAGCTGCGGTCCACAAGGCAGGCGTTGCGCAACGCTGAGGCGAAGTTGGTCAAAAGTGACGGGGTGGTAAGGAAGCAGAAGGAAGAGATACGCAAGATGGAGGGCCATGTTGGTGTGATGGAGTTCACGGTTCGTTGTTCATCTGGTGTTTTCGGATAAGCGTTGGATAACGACCGAACTCCTTCAGGTGGAGATATATCGCACAAATCAGGCTCAACTGCGAGAAGAAGCAGCGTCACTGAAGAGCGGCATCGCTCAACGAGACCTTGTGATAGACGGCATGAAGATCGCGCAGGCAGCTGGCAAGGCCGAACGCAAACATGCCATCAAGACGCAGCGTCTGAAGAATGATGAAGAGGTATTGGTGTCCTGCTTATTTGCTTCATAGATTTCTGACACTTTACTTCCAGGCGATGCAAACATTTGATCGTCACTATATGTTCTTTGCCGTATTTTTATTTGGGGCGACTTTAATCTACGTTATCCTCTACTTCACGTGGCATGCGAAATAGAAGTCGATGATTGTCAAGCTCTTACAGCCTGTCTGAGTCTCACAGCGAGTACGGACTCTCGTCCCATCAGTGAAGTCGAACGTCGGCGGAGGCCGAAGGGCCTGATCGTGGGAAGCTGCGATGAACAAGGGCGAACGCAAGGCGAACGCGGCACGCCTCTTTCTTCTTTCCCTCTTCGTCGTACTTCAAGTCTTCCTTCTTGTCTTTGCAATGTCATTGTTCAATTTCGATCAAGATTTTGTATCTATTGGCTTCTTTCGACGTTTGGAGTAGCTACAAGCGACATGATTCAATCACTACGGCTTCAAGGGACCCGGCGGGTTCACGAACGCGTCCACCAGCGCCGCGCATTTCCTTCCAACGCCAGCCGACAAGGCGAAACCACCACCCCCGGCACCATATGCATGCACGATCTTTAGCCCGTTCGTCTCTTCGCTGTCAACGCGTAGACCGCTTTTCCGTCCTGGTCTCAGGCCCACGATGTCGCGTACGGCGTCCAGCTTGGAAGGGTCGGTGGGGATGAGGGGGTTGAGCTCGTGAGCACGCTTGCAAATATCCAACTTCTGCTCATAGCTGATCTCGGGGGACCTGCAGAACGCGTTAGACAGCGCATATATCCAGCTCCGAGCGCGACAACTTACGTGCTCCCATAGTCCTTGATCCCACCAATGACGACCGTCCCGTCGAGACGAGGGATGATGTAGCAGTAGTCGTTGCCCGACCGCAGCATCATCTGCTTCGAGAGCTGGCCGTCCGTGTCGCGCAGAAGGATCGTCTGCCCGCGCACAGGCTCGACCTCTGGATCACCCACCAACTTGCCAGCGCCCACGCCAGTCGCGTTCACCAGCACGTCAGGTACGGGACCGAACTTCTCTGACGCCGTGCGGAATTCGTCGAACGACGCGATCGTGGCACGCACGAACTTGACGCCCTTCGCCTCGACGCGCTTCCGCAGCCATTCGATGTACCGCGGCGCAGTCATTACCATTCCCGTATATGTGATCGCAATCTTCGCGTCGGCGCTGGCGGGGAGCTCTGAAGGGTCCATGATACGGTAGTCGGGCATCATGTCCTTCCACCAGATGTCTTCATCGGTGTCCGTGTTGTCACGGATGTAGACGCTCTTGATGCGCTACAGGGAGACGTTGGCGAGGACATAGATGGGAAAGCATAGGTGCGTACCTTGACCGTCGACTCCGCTGGGCATCTCTCTGACAGTTCCCAAAAGTATCGCCAGCTGGCCTTCATGATCTCGATCTCCTCCGGGCTGCTTCCCGTACCTCCTCCCCATCCTGCACCTGCCCTACGCTCGCGTTCAGAATGACGTCGCCTACGATCGCATTGATACGCACCACGGACTTGCCCAGTCCAGCGTGTCCGCGTCTCCTGGCATGTCGCGCGCGACGATCGTTACATCGTAGTGGAGGGGGAGCGACTCCGCGATTGTGAGTCCGAAGACACCTGCTCAACGATAAGCGCTAGCCACAGATACACACAGGTACGACTTGCCAGACCCAACGATTGTTACCCGAGGCATATCTGCACAACTATGCCGACTATATGCCTCTATAGGCGCGATATCCTCGTTATATACTCCTGGTAACGCGAAGCACCTCCTCGGTCGCTCGTCACGTTTGTGATATCAAGACGCCTCCGTCAAGGTACAAGGGCTTGATAGTGCTTCAAGAAGGTATAGATCAGGAGGAAGGAAGCCGACAAGGAGGCTCCTCGACCACCATAGTTGAACTTTACCGACGACGCCGACGCCGCTCGACTCCGCCCGCGCTCGCCGCGGGGATGGATCCGGAGGTGCGGGGACCAATCGGAAGCGCTCGTTTCTCCGTCGGAGCTCCCCAACAGCTCCCAATTGTCACATGCATTGTTCCTCTTCTCGTTATCGGGCGCGTCTTACCCTCCAGATAACGCATCCTTCCACCTCGTTCTCCTGAAAATCCCTCCCATCTTGAGTGTTCTGATCCCTGATAGCGAAGTGAAGCCGATGCAATACTTATAGCCACCCCCAGACGGTGGTCTAGAGGGTGTCGCCCGCTTCGAGCTGCCTGAACGATGAGTGTGTGATCTCCATCGCTCCGCGTGCAGCGCCGACTGACAGAGATCATAGCCGACGTGGACGTTACGCGCGATTACATCCAGTCCGCGGGGGCTGTGAACGATGGCGAGGGCGTCATCGTTCCGGCTGAGCACCACGCGAACTCGTCGGCGGAGGACGTGAAGAAGGACCATAACATTCTTCACACTGTCGCGTTTGCGGATACGGACGAGGATGGTCGCGCGCCGACTGAGGAAGAGAAGGCGACGCTGCGTCGCGTGTCTGCCCCGATCCCATGGTACGTCTTCTCGTGCGCACGTAGTTGTCCATGCGCATTGACGCGCACACTAGGGCTTCTTACGTGGTTTGCATCGTTGAGCTCGCAGAGCGCGCGTCGTACTATGGTGTTAGCGGTGTTTTCACCAACTTCATTCAGCGGTGCGTCTTTCTGCAATTGCTACACGCGCGCAGATGCTGAATGTGTTTGCAGCCCGCTCCCCAAGGGCGGGAACGGTGCAGGTGCTCCGGCTCCGGGGACGCAAGATTCGGCTGGTGCGCTGGGACTGGGACTGCAGACGGCCACGGCGCTCACCACACTGTTCAAGTGGGTCGCTCAAGTGTTGTTTTCAGGTTGGTTTTTGACGGTCTTTCGCAGCTTCCTGGCGTACGTGACTCCGTTGTTGGGCGGCACGATTGCGGACATGAAGCTGGGTCGCGTGAGTTCAATGTCATTCTTGACAGGACCCTCCTTGCTAACCCGTACATTTCTTAGTTGAGGACCCTGTGGTGGGGTATTCTCTTCGGTATTTCTCTTCTACTAGACTAGAAGTCACTTGGCTTATGCTTCGCCAGGCTTTGTCGGTCATCTACTCTTGGTCATCGGTGAGTACTCTTGTGTTGAGCATTGATATCCTAGCTCAAGTGTTCTAGCCGCAATCCCGACCGTCATGGAGGAGGGCCACGCTATCGCAGCCTTCATCATTGGCATGCTCATCCTGGCTTTCGCGACGGGCTTTATCAAGCCTTGGTGAGCTATATCGCCTCTTCTATGTACTGCTTATCTGACTCTCGTCCAGTATCGCGCCCATCATTGCGGACCAGTGCCCCGTAAAGACGCAGCAGGTCAAGACGCTGAAGTCCGGCGAGAAGGTCATCGTGGACCCGAAGGTCACGGTCGAGACTATGTTGCATGTTAGTGACCGACCTACCTTGTCCAGAGACATCGTGCTGACTGTGAGCAGCTGTACTACTGGGCCGTGAACATCGGCGCGTTCTTCTCCATTGCGACCACCTACTCGGAGAAGCGCATCGGTTTCTGGTTGGCATAGTACGTGCCCGTCAATTATCGTAGGCGCCTGCGGGTTGCTGATCGATGGGTTTCAGCCTCACACCAGGAATCTTCTACCTCATCATGCCGGTCGGACTGTTATGGGTTCAGTCCCGTCTGATTCTGTACCCGCCCAAGGGTGCGGAGACTTTGGACGCGTTCAAGGCTATCAAGGTCATGTGGACCCGCGCTGGCGTGGCTACTGGTTTCAAGGTGAGGGTGCACTTAAGCACTAAACGAGGAGGGTGGCTAACACTCAAGTAGGGAGGCGATGAGCTCTGGGACCAAGCGAAGCCGAGCGTCATCGCGAAAGACGAGTCGCCTAAGAGCCAGGGCCTGCTCTCGAGAATTAATTGGGACGGTAAGCTTTTTGGTAACCCCACAAGCTTTTCCTCGTGCTGACGATCCGCAGACAAATTTGTGGATGACCTCCGCATAACGGTCATCGCGTGCAAGATCTTCCTGTTCCAGCCTATCTGGGCGCTCGCAGACGGCGGACTCAACTCGATCATCACGAACATGGCGGGCAGCATGACCACCAATGGCCTGCCAAACGATCTTCTGAGCAACTTCAAGTCAGTCGTCCTGTTCGTGCAGGATGTACAGAGCTGAACCTTGGCGGCAGCCCGATCGGTACGGTGGTGACCATCCCGATCTACAACTACTGGCTGTACCCGACCTTGCGCAAGATGGGCTTCAACTTCACGCCAGTGAGGAGAAGTAAGCACTCGTTTATTGGCTATTGTGAGATTTGGCTAACCTATCGGCTGATAATTAGTCTGCGTTGGTGCGTTGGTCTGTTGTGTCCTATTCGCGACGTTATGCTGAGTGTTCCCCAGGCTATCTGTTCGGTGTTGTGATCATGATCATTGCCGCCATACTCCAATGGCAGGTTTACGAGACGTCGCCGTGTGGTTACAATGCCACGGAGTGCGAGGTTGGATCCGGTGTATCTCCCATCGTGCGTTCGCTTCTTCTACCTCGTCAGTCTAGTCTAACAAGTGCGTAGTCTGCATGGACGGTTGTCCCCATCTGTGAGTACACGCGCCTCTGCTGTATGGATAGCGTATTGACCAGGCGCAGACTGGCTGCAGCCCATGGGTGGCATCCTCATCTCAGTCACATGTGAGTACTCATGCGTCCAGTGATTTGCTTTGACTGATAAAATCCTCCTCAGCCTACGAAATGTCCGTCGTCAAGCTCACTTGCCGGAGGTTCTCGACTGACACACTTTCAGGGCATATAACCTTACGCCGGCCAACATGAAGGGGCTTGTCATTGCCATCGTGTTCCTCATGAGCGCTCTCTCGTCTGCCATCGTCGAGATCTGCTCTCCTGCCTTCAATGATCGTGCGTCGTCCGTCCAGTCGTACGTCGCGTCATAACCTGACGGTTGTTCTCTTAGCCAACTTGATCTGGCCCTTCGTCGGCATCGGCGCTGCTAACTTGCTCGCCGCCATCGCCAACTACTGGTTCTTCCGTGAGGTTGGCGCTGGAGACGTTGACCTATCTGCCATGGAGACGCAGAGGCAAGTAGTTGACAAGGACGACGCGGAGACGGGAGCGGCCAAGGAGAAGATGGCCGATGATTAGATGTCTCTTTTTATGGCTTTCTTTTGGTGATGTACGACGTTCTGGATGGTCTCCGAGGATGATATGCGGTTACAGCTTTGTTTTGTTTTTACGGATTTAGAATATGATGTATCTGGTCTCTCATGAAGTTCACATCGGTGAGTAGAACATGCAAGGACGCGCGCTGAAGTTTTTCCGCATTCTAGATACAAGTCGCAGGCATGCTGACGCTCTGCAAACGGCGCAACCTGGCTCGTTGATCTTTCGTGTTGTCGTGTTTATCGCTATGGCTTCGAGTTGCACGATCGCCTCACATAGGCTGCAACGTTGCAGTCATGAGCTGCTCGCTGCGACACTCGCCGGTGCCTCTTCGCCCACAAGTAGGTGGAGACGCGGGTGCACGATGTTATGACCTGACCGAGGTCGCGAGGCGAACAGTCTTCTCAGGCGATCCCGAGATCGATTAGAAGCTCTCTTCCGTGGCAGTGAGTGCCACCCGGAGCTCGAGGGCAGCGCCTCTTCAATGTCCGAAGCTAAGCTGCATGCACTTGACGTCATGAACGGCTTCTCTACTTGCTCAAGGTTCCTCCACAGTCCTCATGGCGCCATCGTCGTTACGTTCTTTCCAAGGATAGGCAATGCGTGCACGGCCCAGACTCGGGCGGGGATGCGCTGGCCGCTCGACCCTGTGACTTTGACGCATACTGAGTACTTAAAGCGACGGACACCCTTTTCCACTGCTTCACTCACTCTCGCCCAGCTCACGCTCACGTCTCATAACTACATCATGAAGTTCACCGCCTTGTTCTCTCTCTTGTCCGTGGCCGCCACCGTAACAGCGCAGAACATCGCGCTCTCCTTCCCGACCGCAAACGCGACAGTCACTGCAGGACAGAACACGACCGTGCAGGTCTCGTTCCCGGTGAGTTTGCACCTACAAATGTGCATGACGACACTGACGGGGTCTCAGAACTCGCTCACTAGTGTCCAACACGTTTCTTTGGTCATCTCTTTGGCCAGTTGCGGCCAAGCCAACGAGTGCCCGAGCAGCGCGTACGAGACGCTGGGCACGCCGATGTATGTCGGCGGCTTTGACCCACAATACCACGAAAGCGCTCTCCCCCCATACCAAAACTTCGTAGGTCCTTCGCATTCAGAAGTTCCGCATGCGCTCATCCCGTTTCTAGAGTGTCCAGATACCTGAAGGCACAGCTGAAGGAACGAACCTTTTGACGGTCGCTCATTTCATGCTTCTTGGGGTAAGCCAATTGGGTCTATGATCAACCTCGAGTCTAATCAGCTGCAGGCGTCCTTTGTCCCCATTCTTGACTTCAGCAACGCTACAGTCTATGCGACTTCTGCTTGAGAATAATCCGGCATCTTGAGGAACATAGTATCTTATAATCTCGTATATCCATCCGTATACCTCATACACTCATCTTGTGGCTATTGCTGAATTGCACCATAATTTGCGTCTTATCGAAATTGAGCCAAACATCAACATAGTTTGTCACGTGAAACTCACGTGGTAGTCTGACCCGGACGGAGCTGTGACTTGAGGACTCCAGGACTGCAGGACTGCGAGCAACACCCAGGCAACACCTTCGGTTTCGTCTCATAGGTAGTTGAATCTGAGCTCTGAAATGCACGTTGCAGTCGTACAGCGTCGACATAGGCCTCGTGGTTTCTCGTCTATCTCGCTGTACTTACAATGCGAGCAGTTCGAGGACTTTGATTCGCCCAGAGAAGAGATACAGGAGTAGTGATTGAGCGCCCTTAGTTCGTTATGTACTTTAGCCCATGTTAGATGTATTTTATATGCGTGACTCGTCTTCAACCTCATGACTCGAGCATTTCTTCGATGAGCGATGCATCGTGCGGGAGACCAGCGCGATCCAGATAATCATCGTTCCTGCGTCCATGTCAGCCTGCCGATACATATTTTCATGCAAACACACTCACCAGAATTTGGAGTAATGCCGTGTCCCAGAATCGCACCTACCACTCGTCGTCAGCGCCTTCTATGGTATAACGTGAGGCCCAGCAACTCACAATATCGTCACAATCCTCCGCCCGCCTATGCCCCTCACGCCCGTCCACCCCTCCTGCTTCGCGAGCCGGACGGCCGCCACGAGGTTGCACGCGCTGCTCGAGCCGAGGAAGAGCCCGTCGTGCTTGACGAGGTAGCGCGCCATGCTGACCGCCTCGGCGTCCGAGACGCGGAAGGCGTCGTCAATGATGGGCAGCGCCAGCTCGAGGTTCTTGGTCAGACGGTTGATGCCACTGGATGCAAAGTCAATGATAGGGGAAGAGGATGAGAGACGGTACACGCACATGCCCTCGACGACGGTGTCGACCTGGTGCCGCCGCTTGGTGCCTTCGCTCTCCTTCTTGTCGTACATGACACCGTACTTGATCTGTGTTGCAAAGATGGCGTCAGGCAACGAGACTAGGTACGGCGTACATATATTCACCTTGTTGTACAGACCGCTCCCGTTCGGGTCGGCGAGCACGAGTTTGACCTCGGGGTTCTTGGACTTGATGTAGCGGCCGACGCCTGCGATCGTACCGCCAGTACCTACACAGAGAGATGACATGTAGCGAAGGGGATGCAAGAATGTGGAGGAAACGAGGTGAAAAGAAAGGAACGAAATGCTCAGCGCAACAGAACCAGTTAAGCGCAGTGCTTACCTGCGCCGCTCACGAAAGCGTCCAAGTTGCCGTTGGTCTGACGCCATATTTCAGGACCTGTGCCGTCGTAGTGTGCTTGATAGTTGCTGTGGTTCTAAGAAAGGTGATCTCAGTCGACCGATTTTTTCGATAGAACTATAAGTACCTCAAACTGGTCCGCAAAGTACCCGCGCGGCTTTACAACGAAGTCCTCGTTGGCCTCCGGGTTCTGCTCGCTCGCTTTCGTGTCAGAAGTCGTAGAGACGACGACGGAGGTAGACATGGAGCTGATAAGATGAGGCTTGGGAGACGAGTCGCCTGACTGGGAGGCAGAGTCCCCGAAGTGTGCGGCTCGGTGGCGGGCGAGGTTCTACGCCATCACGTGAATCAAAGGGGTAGGTGGGGGAGGAAGATGGCTACATACGACATACTGTAGGACCTGTCAGCAAAGTGTTGAATGGTATGGGATTGTACGTACATGCTTGGTGTCAACGATGCTGGCGGGGCGCACGCGCTCGACTTCGGCCCCGAGGGCAAGAAGGGCCTTGACTTTCTCTTCTGCAACATCGTCTGGCATGATGATGGCTTGTAAAAATGTCAGTCAGGTCTGCAGCTTCGTGTATGCGCGCATATATGCGCACTTGCATCGTATCCCCTGGTCCACAATCAGATTCCGCAATATGATAGACGTTCGATCCGCACCTTGCGCGTGCCACAGTCGCAATGGAGATGCCTGTTGACCCAACGGTACCCTCGAATATACGTGAGCCGGTGTGGGGATGCAAGAGGCCGAGGCGTTCGGCGTCGTCGATCACTATGTAGCATGAGCTTCACCGCGCCAACCAGATGCATGTCACGCACTCCGCAGGGCGACCCGATCCTTGACGCTTCCACCAACATTGAGGAACTATGCGGTGATCAGCAGTACGCCGCTAAGCTGGGTATATGCGCTCACCTCTGCCTTCCCAAGGATTTCAACACCGAGTGCATCGCTCAGGGAGTTTATGCGGATGAGGGGCGTGTTTCCTAGTCACAGCATGAGAGCCCGGACAACTGCGGGGAGTCTGGGCGCACCAATGAGCCCAGCGACACCAGACAGGATCTCCTCGCTCCTCAGCTCGATGGGACGCGTCTCGAATTCCGTCTGTGCAGCAATGCGCTCTCTTCGCCGCCTCCTATGGTACATTGCGATGGACCTCGTGGCGAGAGGGATGGAGACGCCAAGAACGAGGCCATAGAGCAAATGTCGCGACGAGCGCCAGTGAGGCAGTCGCAAGCCGTGGTCGGCGAGGAAACGGACGAGGTTGACCATCGCGGACAAGCTCGGCGCTCAAGTTTACGTCCCTCTCGTCTTGTTGGATGTCGGAGATGGCGACAACGGCGGTGGCGGCGAGAAGTACGTTGGCAATGAGATGATCGGCGTCGACGTCAGCGATGGTGATGGCGCGCGCGAGGTCCAGACACGATGCGTCTCTTGCTCTTGATTCAGTCCTGGCCTCATCGTCGTTCACGATGAGCAAGACCCTGTCTCAAGCACGACACGCGCGAGCGATACTGAACGCGGGCTTCGGCGCTTCGCATGAGGCCGCGTGAGAGGCTAAGATCCGAAAAGCCTCTCGGAATCATCTTGTCACCGACGCGACGACGGTCTCTGCACTGACCATACTCGTCCTTCACCACCACCGCTGCTGCATGGCTCTCGATATGCAGGCCGCTATCAAGAAGACTTTCCTCTCATCGCCCGCCTTCGCCGTTGTTGGCGCATCCAAGGATCAATCGAAGTGGGGCACGAAGGTCCTTCAGTGGTACAAGGTCCGCGACTACAAGGTCACTCCAGTACATCCGGTATGCCATTACACGACTACATCCTACTGTAGCTTGTACTCACGACAAGCCTTCAGGTTGAGCCCGAGCTCGAGGGCGTACCCGCCGTCAAGACGCTCGCCGATCTCCCCAGCCCATCCGAGACGTCCGTCAGCGTTATTACGCCTGCGCCTGTTAGTACACGTCCCCCACTTACCGAAGCTTTCTGATGTTCTCCTAGATCACGCTCAAGCTGCTACAGCAAGCGAAGGAGCTGAACGTCCCTGCCCTCTGGCTGCAGCCCGGCACCTTCGATGACAATGTGACAGCGTTCATTGACAATAACGGTCTGAAAGATCGTGTGATCTATGGCGGCCACCAATGCATCCTTGTCGAAGGAGACGGTCTACGAAGCGCTTTATAAGCGATCGCCATGCGCTGCTCGCAGTGTGTTCTTACTACATTCATACCGGTACTATCGTAGCTGATTTTTCTACAGACTGAATTAATCTTATGCTGGGTTCATATAAACAGTGTCCACAGCTTATACTTACAGGATCACGAGCGCCCTTCGCGTACCCGTCTCGTACCCGTCTCTGACCCGTCTTATCACGCGAGACGAAGTGGGAAGGTCGAAGGGAGCTGGAAAAGGAGCAGGTGATCTCCCCCATCTCCCATGTCCGCGCAATCTCTTGGATTTTGGACGCGGATTGCAGGGCGCCCTCGTCGACTGTGACTTGATATTATGATGATTTGGATAGACGTGAGCCGTGCGTTCGGCGAGAGTTCTCAGTCGAAATCGACGGTGCGTGCTTTACACGCGGTCTGCTTCGCTAACTCGCCATGCTCTACGAAAACTCCCGTTACTCACGGCCGCACAATGAACTCTTTCGCAGTAAGTAGCCAGTTCTATAGCCGCTAGTACCTTCATTGACTGCTCGACGCTTCAGAGATTCTCATACAAGTCATCTCTATCTCTGTTTGACGCTCCGTAGCCTTTCAAACGGACTTCAATGTCGCAATTTTTGACAAAGCCGATCTATGGTGGTGGCCTCGGCTAGTGGGTTAGGTCATATAAGTATTGTATAAGCTCCAGTCGCGCCTCTAACTCGAACGGTATATCTCAGCCTTTGAATCCCTCCTCATCGGCTGTCTTCAGCACCTCCGCTATGCGCTCTTGCAAAGGGGCCGGATTGAGGTACACCTCGAACCTGTTCATCTTGTCGAACCCTCCGTCGATGGTCAGCTCTGTCGGGAAGAAGAACACAGCAAATGCCGGTATCGTGATGTCCTTCCGCTCCGGATCGTTCTTTACGCAGTATGTGATGCTTGCCCGCAGGTAGATCTTGTCGCTGACGACGTCTGAAGGACCGTGAGCCAAAACAGGGGCGCTGGTGCACCAAGAGTCAAGATGGTATGCTTCATGCTCTCGAGATAGGCGAACTGAGAAGTAAACATCTAGGACCTGTCAGCGGTTATCTCTGACCCGTGCGACGCGCCACCTCACCGTTACGAGCTCGTCGCGACCTGACACCTCCGGGGCATTGGAGAACTGCAGGACACAATCGGGCGTCCAAAAGGTGTCGATCCACGGCTTGCCGTTCAACGCGTCACCAGCAGCATGGAACTGAGAGAGATTGTTCAATATATCATCGTCAACGTATTTGCTCGTGCAGAGCTTAGTTACCCGCTTCATCCATTCGACGCCCTTCGCTTGAAGAGACGTGTACGCTGCGGACATCGTAGTGTGGGATGAATCTGTGCCGATTCGCACGGCATGTCTGCTTTATATACCTCCCAGGCTTGCTAGATGAGTAGTCAATTTGTCTGAGGTACTTGGATTACTCATGGCTTACTCACAGCAGGAAGTTCGGCCCTTTCCAACTATTCGTATCTCCAGTGGGTCAGACGGAAGCTGAACGGAGCTAAGTCCAAATTGGGCAGTCCCTTTGCTCCTGCCGCGTTGGCGATGTTTTCGCCTGTTTGGCGGCGATTCTAAAGGCAAAGGCGGAAATGCAACTGCGATTCGCGAGGCCCGGAAAACAAGAGGTTCAGGCATAAGTGCATAATCAATAAATTCAATCAATAATGAGTTAACAAAACACAATCCGACAAGTGATTAGTAGCGTGTTCAAGGTAAAGGACTCGGAAAAATTACGCGGAAGGACAGTCGTAAGCGCAGATAACCATTCAAAAAGGAGCGTTCCAGTGCGAACCGCCGAGAGCGCCGTAGGTAGGCCCGAAAACGCTTGGATCCAGCGCTGCCTCAGGCTCTCCGAAGTCGACATTTGTCGCGTCGAAGCCTCCTAGCGCGAGTGCGCCGTAGTCAAGCAGTCCGGGGTCGTACAACGATCCCTGATCAAGACCTAGGCCGTTAGGAAATGGGAAAGGATCTGCGGAAGACTGAAGAGACGCGGCCTGCAAAGAGACGGCGGAAGCGGACGCTGGAGCGACAAGGGACGGGGTATGTCCATTGACGCTGGTTCGCTGATCATCGACGGTTGGATCGAGATATCCAGGTTGGCTGTCTTCGTATGACGGTTGCTCCTGAGTGAATCCGATACCCGCGAAAGGGATGGTAGGAGTAGCATCTCCGGGAGACTGGAGAGAAGCGGACGTCGAGGCAGATGCCGAAGTGGATGTCGAAGCAACGGGGCACCAGTAGGAGTCGTAGCCCAAAGCATTCGCTCGTGAATCAACATCCTGAGCCGCGTCGACTTGAGGAACAAGGCCACCCATGTGGGCGTCGAAGGCAGGGCCATCGATCGGTTTGCCATTCTGTTCCATGAGCCCGTAGGTGGCGGATGAGCCGAAGGCGGGCCAGTTGAGGCCAGCAGTGTCCACTGCAGGTGAGACTTCACAGGACCGTGCGATACCAGACGAGTTCGAAGATGCTGTATCATAAGCCTGTCGCCCAGGATATGAAGACGATGTGGTGTTGTAACGAGGGTGGAAGGTGGGCACCAACGTCTCTGCATATGGGAGGGAAGATGACGGCGCGTCGTATGCGGGGAACGCGGGTACCGGTCCCGGATTGAAGGGAGGGTATGCAGGCGCCTGGAAACCAGAGTTGAAAAGTGGCATAGCCTGCTGAGGAACGGATGGCGGGTAAGAGTAGTGCTGCTCAGGGACTGGCGGATATTGCGAGACGTCGCGCTGCAACGGTGGCATCCAGTCGCCAGCAGTCGAAGACGGCGTCATGTCTCCCGATGTTGAAGGCAACGGCTGTGGCATAGGCCGGTGAGCGTGCGGTCCGATCCTGGGATAGGGCGCGTAGCGTTCAGCTTCGATTTTCTGGACATCGACTCTTTCGCGCGGCCGCTTCCGGAGCTCGGGAGGAACCACGTAGTTATGATGTGCCTTGCGGTGTCGATACAGCCCAGGCGCGTCAAAGAATCCCTTGGAGCAGTCAGGGCAGGGGTGAGTAATCACCCGTAGGCTGAGGGCGTACAATGAATCAACAACTGCGTTAGACATGATAAAAATGAACTGACTGCATGACGTTCTCGTGATTGTTCTTGGCGGACGACTGAGGGAAGCGCTTGTCACAATACGAGCAGGGGTGTGGACTGAAGAGAAAGAGTCAGATGGTGGCAATAATTTGTGCATGCAAATAACGTACCGCTTCAAGTCCTCGTATCCGGCTCCATTGGGCAGATGAGAGTACGCATGCCGCTTGCGGTCATGGACGTTGATCACTCTGCTGCCGCACGCCATACAATTCTCGCCCACGAAGCTGGGGAGGTTGTTGGGCGTGTACTCCTATGAGAGCCTGAGTAAAGCGAAATGCACAAGCCGCCAGCGTGTGCACTCACCTGCGAGGTACGGATCGGGGTCATGTTGATCAAGCGAGAAATGGAGAGAGAGAGAGAGGAACAGATTAGAAGAGCAAGTGGCAGAGCGAGAGAGAGACGAATGAGAAGGGCGAAAAATATGTGAGAAGAGCGAGAGGCAGCAAAGCACGACGGATATTGAGAAGAAGATGCGCCGCACGAGTGGAGGTGAAGACAGCGGATGAGTGAACGATGAGCGGGGGCACGACACCTTTTATGTGGTTGGGCTTTTTGGATCGACGGCATAAAGGATTGATTGCTCCGGAGGGCCTGATTTATCAATATGTTTGTGAGCAGGTGGTAGGATCAGGGGAGCCATTTCCTGGACAAAGAATGTGGGCCGCAAAGTAACGGCGTACTCGCGCACAGGTACTAGGTTGCGGGGAGAGGTGACTTGGTAGTCGGACGGATGCCCAAACACGGTAATTTGTGGAGCACAAGTAGTACACGCACGTCGTCGGATCAGGGACTGTAGATAATTGCGAGAGTATTTCTGAGTGGGCAGCCTGGAGGAAGCAGATCGTCTTGAATGTCATAGCCGGCCTGGTCTTGGTGCTCGTTGAATACAGGATAAAGCCGGCATCTTGTGACGGACGACATAGCCACAAATTGAGGCTTAGTTACGGCATATAACAATGCAAGGAGTGCAACCCCTTCAGATTTCCGGGTCGCGCATCTGGATGATCGTGGCAAGACGGGATGTGCTAATGAACGTCACTGTTGGTGACAAGTCGGTCACTTTGTCACAGCTCCCGCGTCGCGTAACGTCACACTGCGCTCCTCATCTAATGCCACCACCAAGCCCCCATCTCGGTCTGCCTGTGTTTATTCCTTCTATAATTCGACACGACCAAGTCTCCATCTAGCAAGTACGAAGATACGCTGAACACATTACCTTGTAATAGGAAAGCCCTCTTCGTCAGCGCATCAAACTGTCTGTGCCGGACCGATATGAGATGTCCGAGTCGGCAGAAGCAGCTTTGCACTCACCTTGCTTTCTGATCTCACCACTGCCCTTATCCGCCCGCTATGCCCACCGCTCTTGTTGTCGGCGCCTCAAGGGGTCTTGGTCTTGCTCTCGTGCACGAACTTCTATCCCGAGAGAACACCACAGTATACGCGACCGTACGGAGTGCTCCGCCTGCTGAACTGGCGGCTTCTGGCGCGCAGATCTTGACGCTCGATCTCACCGACGATGCCTCTATTGAGGGTGCGGCGGCCCAGGTCCCTGCACTCGATATCATCGTCGTCAACGGGGCCATGGGCGAGGACGAGAAGCTCCAGACGACATCACCCGAGCGATTATTGGAATATTTCAACACGAATGTCGTCGGTGTGCACAGGATAATGCGCGCCTTCCTGCCAGCGTTGAGGAAGGGGAAGGAGACTCAGAAGAAGGTCATCTTCGTTTCGTCTGCCGTCGGATCGCTCGAGATAGAGGTCAACCAGACGTTGGGATTCAGAGGAGTGAGTACTTTCGGTACTTCTGGCAGAGTTGTTGATGCTAGGCCGAACGCAGCCATACTCAGTGTCCAAAGCCGCGCTGAACATGCTGGCTGTACAGTATCACAATGAGCTGTGCCACGAAGGCAAGGAAGGTGTGCAAATTTCGATCTCTCAGCCAGTAAAGAAGCTGAACTTCAGCCTAGGATTCATTGTCATCCCGTTGGACCCGGGATGGGTGGACACGGTCATGGGCCGAATGTCGGGAGATAGTGGCATGCCGCCATCCCACTGCGCCAAGGATATCACAGACATCTTATGGCGTCTGAAGCCCGAGGACAGCGCCAAGTTTTGGCGATGGAACGGAGAAACACTTTCTTGGTGAAGTAGCTATACAATGTGCAGTCTCCCGCCTCAGACGATCTGCATGCGTTCGATACCGCCAGCTTCCTTCTCTCCTTCCCTATCAGTCTTACTTCATTAGATGAGAGGTATATGTGGACTTCATACTAATAGTGAACACAATGCAGGTCATGAGGCCAAATACAGAGCTTGCCTGAATATCATGCGTGGCTGCTGCCTCGATTCCGTGTACTCATCACCAGGCATTCCAGTTGTGTGTCCACCGTGTCAGTTGTGTGTCCACCGTGTGTCTTGAACCCGACTTGAACCTATAGGCGTCTAGTGTGTGGCTCTTCTGCAGTTTGTATACCACGAGTTTGCTGTTCGTGACCGCTGCGAACGTTTGTGCGCTGATCTATCATCTCGTGGCCACGAAGCGCGGTGACGCCTGATCGTTTCGCAGCTTGCCTCCTGCCCTCATCTCCCTGCACTCACCAGTGTCGTCATGAACGTCTCCGCGCCGCGTATGCCCCCCAGCCGCTCGGTGTCTCTGGCGTCAACGCTGTCAGAGTCAGGCTATGGGGCAGCACCGTCTGTTGGTCCCATTGGGTTGCAAGTGAAGCGTGTCACGCTCACTTCGAAGAAGAACTGGTGGATGGGTGCGATCTTATGCTATACGACCGATGCAACGGGCTTATACGCGAAATCCAGTGGAGATGGACGAAGAGGAGGAGGCGGCAACGCGCGGTCCGAATCAGTCAACGCGTACATTCGACTCGGAGGAGACAGTCGACATTCTAGCCCCGTATCACCACCGTGCAGTGACGCCAGCACCGGACAGATTTCGAGAGGAGCCCGAGCGAGCACCATCCCCCATATACCGCCCCCCGCGCCACCCATCATCAATTTTCTCCTTCCCTACTCCCACCGCCTATGCCGCCCCTCCTAATTCCACCGCGGGCATCAACCCCTGTGCCACGGGCTCCGCGTCCGAGCTCTTCAAATGCGTGGTCAAGAAGCCCGACATCGTGCAGCTCGAGCTGAACGGCGAGATGCAGTCGAACGCGTCCGACGTCACGGTCCAGTTCCTCGCCGAGCTGCGCGTCTACACCACGCTGCCCACACACCCTAACATCTGCGCCTTCCTCGGTTGCCTGGAGAACGTGGGCATGGTGCTCGAGTACATCGACGGCCGCACGCTCTACGACGTCGTCATCGCGGACCCGCCGCTCACCGCGCCGCAGAAGGTGGACTACCACAACCAGCTCCTCCGCGGGCTGACGCACATACATGCCTACGGGCTCAGCCATGGCGACCTCTCGTTGCTCAACGTGCAGGTCACGAACGGCACGAATACCATCAAGCTGCTCGACTTTGGTCGCTCCGTCTCTGCGGCGTCCGAGCTGCGCCCGCCGGACGACGAACCGGAGGATCCGTTTGTAGCGCTCTCGCAGCGCTCGTCCGCGCATGCGCCGCTTGCAGCAGCAATGCCCAAAATCGAACAGATCCATCCGGGCACACGCCCCTTCTCCGCACCCGAGATCCTGCGCGGGGAGTGCACTGACGCGCTGCTGGCGGACGCGTACAGCTTCGGTATGATTCTCGTCTGCCTCGACCGCTGCGAAAGCGTGGACGTGAAGCCATGGGATCAGCGCAAGGATCTGCTGCCCAAAGACTTCTTCGATGGATGTGAGGTGTTTGAGGAGCGCGCCCGTGAGTACCTCAGGAAGTGGAACATGGACCGCCGGCGACTGGTGAAGGAGGACATTATGGACGTCCTCATGACGTGAAAGTCCTCATAGCATGGAAAATGGGCCGGCGCGCTCGTGCACCCTCAACATACCCCCTGTACTTGTGTCTTGCTATCTACCGCTTTGTATATCCTTTCCTACGTTACGCACGCTGTACTACTACCGCAGTCCTTGTCACACCACTCAGTCTCTGTATTATAAACAGGCCTTCGGTTTCATCGTTATTTTGCCTTGAGGTCCATCGCCCTCTTCGACCCCATGTAGGCAGCGTGGCTCCCTCCCGGCTGCGCGGATGAGCCATCGACGTTAATCAGGGTATCGATTAAGATGCGAAACAGCACTTGCATCTGCAGAAGGAACAGGGGACGACGGACTCGACCATACAAGGAGTCGACAACTAGAAACTTCAACTTGTACGCGGAGAATGTGACTATCATGTGCCGAATGTGCGTGACGTGATCTCACGGAACATCCCGAGAATTTATCCTCGTCTCGCCGTCATCCGACTCCAAGTCATCGAAAATCCTGCACACGGTTGACTTGCATACGCTGTGATATGTCATTCTTTGAATCTTGCGGTAATGATATCTGTCACAATTCGGCGGTGCGAGCTTTGTTATTATTCTTGATCTTGACGAAGTTTGGGACCAGACATAAGGGTATGACATTCAAGACGACTTGACTCCTTCAATCGCTGCTCGCTCACTCTCGCTGAATTCATCTCCTTCGAGGTCTGTGTGCTCCACCAAGAGACTGACCCCTCAGCTTCAAGTCGTCTGGACAACCTGTCAGAGGATGAGTTCGCCCTTGCTCCGTTTTTACATTCCCGGTCATATCGTTATGTCCCTGAGCCTTTCAACTGCTCCCACAAACACGCATTGATAAATTATCATACCCTCCGGAGCAATCAATGCATTATGTCGTCGGTCACAACCGTTGACGTTCATATATATGAAAGGTGTCGTGCCGCCTTCCACCATCCACTCACCTTCTTCTTTGCCTGCACTTTACCCCAATTTACACATTGCCTCTCTTCACCCTCATCTCTCTTCTTGCTTCCTCTGACTTGAAGAGCTTCCTATACCGCATCAATATGGGCCCTGTCCGGACGTCTCGGGTGAGTACGCACGCTCGCGGCTCGTATATGCCACTCACTGCGACGAGACAGGTGTACTCGCTGACAAACCTCCCCGTCTTCGTGAACGGTGCATGCATGGAGTGTGGCAGCAGAGTGAAAGGCAGCGCTGGCCAGAAACGCCACGCTTACTTGCACCTGCCCGACGAGCCCCGATACAATGAGTACAAGCGGTACGTCTTCGCTCGCAAGTGCAGATCTTCAGTTTGTCTAACTCACTCTGCTTAGTTCGTACGAATGCAGCATGGGCTGCGGCGAGCGCTTCCCGCAAATATCCATGATGCATTGTCATATTAAGACAGACCAGTCAGTCTATATTTCTCCCCTGCTTGCTGCCTTTTTCTTACTTATTCAATCCCGCCCCCAGCTTGCACATCGAGAATTTCCCCTGCCGTGGATGCACCGAGGAATTTCCTACCGAGGCCCTACTGTTGCAACATCGTGCGCGCGTGCACAACTATGGGAACCAGAAAGCGATCGAGAAGCAGAAGAACATTCAGCGGATGAAAGAATACTACGCCCAGAAAACCAAGGAAACAGGTCGCGCGCCTTACCTCAAGAACCAACCTCCGGCTCGCAGCCCGACGCCGGAGCCCACGACGACTTCGACGTCCGGAAATCAGACGCCCTCGATATCTGTAGACTGGATGCCGCCGCCCGACTTCTCAGGCTATCCCCCAGTTCCTCAGCAACAGCAGTACTCCCAAATGCTGCCCGTCCCACAACAGCCCATATCGCCTTTCTTGTCCGACTGCGCGGCACTCGGGCACCTTCCCCTCACCTCGGGACCAGTACCTGCGTACGACGCGGCGCTTGGGTTCTCCGCGTGCGAGGAGACGCTGATATCTCCCTTCCACCCCCTCTACGATGCAGCACCGTCTCGCTACCCTGTCACACAGCCTTCGGAATATCCCTCCGCTGGCGTCAATATCGCTGCCGACCTGGACTGGTCGACCTTCGACACGACCGCCTATTACGCATCCCTGGAGCAGACCAACGATACGATCCAGGGCCCCGTCCTCGAAACCAACCTCGCGAGCCTTGACCTCCTAGCCACCCTAGCTGGCCTCGATCCTGGAGACAACATGGCCGATTTTGATCTTCGAGCGAGCGCCTCTGAAGGTGGCTCGGCGCGTCGGGGCTCTCTTCATGCCGCCTCGATATCCGTCTCGACATATGCCTCGTCATCAGCTTTTCCCCAGACTCCCTCGGATGCTCCGCCAGTTGTCACCTTCCTGGGTCTCACACAGAGCGAGCCCTCATACGACCGCGAGAAAGCTGAATATGCCGACGCAGGTCTTGATAACTCAGCAGGCCTTGATTCTCACAACGACACTGCCGAACACGGGTCCCACCAGCTACCCGCTGCCGCTCCGGCATCCGCTACTCTGCCGTCTCCCGAAAATGCTTCGCCGTCTCTCAGTCTCCTGGATGTCGAACAGGGAGATTCCTCGCATAGTGAGGATATTCCTGGCAATATTGACACACTCGCGCTCTTCCCGGACTTCTCGAAATGGGACCCGCCAGTTGATCCAGATTTTTTCGAGTTCGATATCAAGGATGCTCTCCGTGGCACTATTTGGGAGACTAGTTTATGAAGACTCACGATGCCTACTATAGGGGTGCCTGTGTGTACGCGACAGCACTCCGCGCCAGTCCTAGATATACTTCACTTTGCATGCTAGATACCTTGTATCGTATTCGGAATTCCGTTTGCTTCTATTCTTGATTACTTATAAGATTCCTTGATATTATTTACTGAATGCGCATAATGAGATGAACGTTCGTCCCCAAGAACTAGAGCTCTTCAGTGACATATCCACATACAAACAAGATCGCGTACCAAGTTGAACCAACGATTCAAGCGGCTCGGCAAGCTTCTACAATCTTAAGCAGTTCGGGAACATCGTCGACCTCCTCGCCTCTCGCGACAGAGGGCCCGGGCCTCTTGTAAAACCACCCTTCGAACTCCTTCGGGTAGAAGCCCGCAAACTCCCAGTCGATGATGGCGGTGATCTTCAGCGACTCTGGGTCAACAATGACATTGTGTTGCGAGATGTCGTTGTGGCAAAGGACGAGATCGTACGGCACGTCGGCCTTGAAGTCGACCTTCTCACCCTTGGGAAGAGCGAGGGCGAGGCGATAAGGAAGACAAGCGACGCCACAAAAGCCGCCCATCGCGGTGCCTTTGACGCTTTGGAGTGTGCGAATGTGCGCCTCGACCTCTTGGGAGACAATAGCCTTCTTCTCGTTAGGAAGATCGACCATCATCACTCCAGGAGCCTCGTCCTCAATGAGGTAGGTCCGTCCGCCGTCGTCGAAGGAGCATATGACGTTGGGAACGGGGACATTAGTGTGGGAACGCACGAAGGCAATAGCGGCAGCCTCGTTGCGAATGTGAGCAGCGACGTCGCAGCTGGCTGGGATTGTCTGCTTGTCTCTGTGTCTGATCGCCCACTCGGCTTCGGTAAGGCTGCGCTTTATAAAGCGAGAAGCGCCGTCCTGCCCGACGAGGGAGTAGTATTTCTTGTCAATGGTGATGCCTATACAGTTCTCCTCTTGAGTACGCTGATAGCTCACGATGTCAATTCGTTCGCACATAGAATTGGTGATGGTTGGCTACTCACCAAGGGGTTGAGTTCTGGAGGAGGCTTGGGCGACTGAGCGCGCTCAACGTGCGCTGGTGAAGCACATTGGGCCATGGTGAAATCGTATATCGGCCGAAGTAGGCTTGAGAAGGACGAGAGAGGACACGGGACTGAAGCAACCAACGATCTATAAGCGCCGACCAGTGACGGTAGCGTCACAGTGACTTCGAAGCAGGCAAACACAAGCAAAGAAACCATTCTTGTTTTCAGTTCGTCCATCTTCGGATACCGTCACTTTTAACCCCGACGCGCACACTCCAAATCACTAAGAACATCAGGGTTGACGTGATTGTCGTGGACAAGCTGCGTAGTGCGTTCAGGACTCGTTAAGTCGCAAACGCGAACTCAGCACGCATGCATGCATTCTGGGTGTCCCTTCAACCTTGATAGTCCAGTTGGGATTAGACTGGGAGTAGCAGGCTTCGGATGTGATCACACCGAGAACACGCGCCTTGAAGTGTGGCGGGATCCTTTAGAGGCTCTAGTACGGCCCTGCGGGTCAGCGCCTCGCACATAAGTAAGTACTGTGATCTTACGAAAGCGCTTCCTTACCTGTGCAGCGCGGTAGTGCAGGCTGTCTGTCCAGAGTCATCCGCGCTGGACGACTGCGAAAGATAAGACCAATGCCAACGTAAGACAGCGCGCACGACTAACCGAGAACGACGCATATTACACGCGTTTCTCAAGCCTCAGCGGGCTGACGGTGGCTGAATGTCGTCCTCGACGACAGCGCTCCTCCATAATCGGTGTCGCGGGCTCGTTTCGTGGGGGTGCAGCTTCAGTTTGTGCGGGGTACGAAAGTTATCAGCAATGCGCACTCCTTGTCGGTCGTGATAGATGCCGTTGAAGCCCCCGAAATGTACAAGTCGAGGGATCGTCACTGACGCACATGATTAGACGATAATGGCGTACAACGAAAGTTCGATAGGAGCAGGGAGCGGTGATCGGACGCCCTCTTGTCATCCCGAGCGACAGCGAACCCGTGGAAGATATGGAGCGCGCTTGACATGGACGGCAGGTGGGCGAAAGGCGGGATGTTTGAGAGACGAATACATGTCAATGGAAACATCGGTAGATAAAACAACTGTATTGTTGCGGAAAAGAAAACAACGCGGCCCGAGGACGCACCATTGTTGTGACAAGGAGGGCCAGACCATGACCAAAAACAAATGGTACGCGCAAAAGGAGACCCGAGTCGGGGGACAATAGTCGGGCCACTCGTTGCCAAGTGGTGCGATGAGCGGCGCGCGCAATGAAATCGGAGTCAGCGAGGATTGCGGCGAGGTTGCGTGGCAAGTTCAAGGCAGGCTCAAGCGGTCGCCGTGGCGCGGACTTTCCGGTCGTGATGACAGAGGCACGCTCCACTTGAGCGCGGACGCAAATAAAGGACGATAGCTACATACCGGTAGTCAAGCAATTGTCTGGGATGCCAGGGGATGCCAGAGACATGTAAAGTCTCAGTCGCCGGCGTTCAAACGGAGAATGTGGCGAGTGAGTAAAGGCCGTTGGAGGTTGTGAGGAATCCAAGAGTTCCATTGAACTTGTTTAGTTGACAGAGTCGGGAATCGGCAATGGGCATCGGATGACGAGCACGTGAAAACACGTGCCATGTTCGAAATTCTCCGGGAAAGGAAGGTTTTGAACAAAATTTTCCTGCACAAGAAAGAAGCTGTCCTGGGGACCTCTTGTGAGGATCGCGCGGTACTTTGTCGAGGCTTTGGACGTACCGCCTGTATAGCGGGGTAAAGGTGACCGATGGGGGGTTCCTCCCGAAGTAATGAGAGCCCTTTACGGTGGAAGAGCGAGCTGAGAACGATGTCCTTAGTGGCGGATAGATTGCAAAGCAAGGATAGAACGCATGAAATCGGGCTAGTCCTTTCGCAGGAATGACGAAGGGGGTCATGCTTGAAGAATGCTACAAATCGCGCACCTCCGGCGAATTCGAATGCAGTGCGGCTAAAAGCATGGCAAGGAGGTGCATCCGGTCCCGGACGGAAGCTCCCTCCGAGGCCAGCGCAGGAACAATGGGAAACAAGAGGAGGGGACGAGGGAAGCGGGCCTGACTTCTGTATGGGAAGAAGAACAAGGACAGCAATAAACCTCCGAACAACATTCAGTCTTGAATGCATTGACCATTGTTCGTCCGGAGACGGGTTTGCTGGAATTTCCGCGCGGCCTCGACTCACCGGCACCGGCGATGCGGCCGTCGATAACGTGTGAAATGCAGGGACGAATCACAATCCCGAAATGATGTAAAATCGGCAGCAGGCACGTTCCTTTCTTCTTACCTTCATCTCCCGGACGCTAAATTATCGCCGCCTGGACCGTCCAGTCCTCACGCTCTTTACCGCCCCCCATCCTACAATCCTCTTAGCGCCCACCATGCGTCTTTCCTCGCGTCTATCGCTCAAGTCGCTGGAGAGCATCCTCCCGGCGCCCGTACAGCTCGGCCCGTCGCCGCCGCCGACGCCCAAGCTGTCGTCGACCCTCGTGTCGCGCAGGGTGCGCTATCGTGGCGCATACCTCCTTCTCCTCCTCCTCTCCCTTTCGGCATACTTCTGCCTCATCCACCCGTCATTCTCGTCCCGCCTCGCCATGCGCGGGTCGCGGCCTCTTCCCCCCGACCCGCTCACCGTCGCGCTCGACTCCATCCGCGCACAGATGGTGCACGGCCAGCGACGCCCGCATCCCCCAGGCTCCATGGGCGCATCACCACTCGTGCTCGACGCTCCTCAGGAGCTTGCTGCCGTGTCGAGCTTCCTGGCCAGCCTCCGCAGCAACAGCATCCCGCACTTTGTCGACCCGAGTCAGCCCATTGACCCTGAACTCGTGCTCGAGTTCGACACGCGGAGTCCGCGCGCGCCAGAAGAGGTGCAGGTCATGGTGGAGGAGGTCTGGACACGGAATCCGGTGTTCCTCTACGCGAAGGTGCGTTTCTGGCTTCCCTTCGTGTTCTTTGTGCCCCCTCGCGCTGGGGGACGTGTCCCCCATGCTACACGACACGCCGATCATCGGCTAGTTTTCATACCCCTACACTCCGGGGATTCATTTGCCATATGTCGACGCGTTTCAGTGACGATGCTAACTCCGGCTGCAGCGCGCATCCGCCGCCTCCCGCGAAGTCAAGGCGTATCTCAATGAATTGCATCTAGCGCCCGCCCCCACGGTCATAGATATGGATACCCGCGCCGACGCCGACGTCCTCGCCCCACTTCTCATGCGTCTTACTGGCGCAGAGACGTTCCCGATCATGTTGGTCGGCGGCGAGCCCATCGTCCGTGACATGGACGAGTTCCGCGCCCTGCGCGATAGTGGCGAACTCAAGACGCGGATAACGCAAGCGGGCGCGATTGCCGGTGCTGCCCCGCGCCGCAAGAAGCACTAAGTGTGGGGGACCTGTTCAGTATGTCTGTCTCCCCTTGCTGTCCCTCGTTCCTGGCTGATAAGGCCGGGTAGACAGCCCGATGCCATGACCGTGACGAACCCCGACGCGGCAGCCTCCTATAGCGCTCGTGGCCGCCCGCAATGTGCTGAGCTCACGCCACGGTTACGCTCCGTCCCCGCCCTGCCACGTCTCGATGTGGCTCCGCAACGCTGCCGCGCAGCTACGCATTCATGTACCCACACCACACAAACCCTCATATATCCCTTGCTCTCGATCTTTCACTCGCTTTCTGTCTGGCAGTCCTTATGGTTGGTTACTCTTGTCGTCCGGTTGTTCTTGGTGACTTTTAGGTATAATTATTATTAGGCGTGCGCATCGCTGACGAAGGGCGAGAAGGGGGACCCTTTCGATAGCTGTAGCTTACCTACCCGCTGGGAACGTATATACACTGCATAGTCGCACGGACGCTGCTGTGTCGTACAGTATAAACGGACCTTGCTACTTACCGCCGGGACACAGTCTTGACATTCTGTTACAGCCTCGATTCTAGGTCTCATCTACTGATAGTCTACTGTAGAATAATGAATAGACGCGGCGTCTGTACACGATTCGTCAGGATAAGATCATTCGGGCTCGAGTCAAGTATGCGCGGAAGAAGCGCTGAAATCGCAGTCTGCAGCGAAGATTTATGGACGCGTGATTAATTTTAGGATCCGCGGATAATTCCCCTTTAAGAAGGCCTTGTGGCCGAAAAAGGAAATGAAGTAAGGATAATATAAGACAAACTCACTCATACATACATTGCCCTTAATACTACATTCTACAGCAATACATTGAGCACATCGGTGATCCAGCCGTTTACCCTCATAATCCACACATCACAGTCTAAGCTTCAAGCTTTAAGACCGCTTAGCCCACGTAGATGTCGTAGAACTCCTTAATGAGGGCGTCCTGAGGGGGCCCACCTTGGCCGCGCTCTTCAGCAAAGACCTCAGATGACATACTGCGATATTAAATGAGCAGGACGCTACACTGAACGACAATCATACTCACTAGCCGGTGATCTGCCACTTGCCCGAGGGCTTCAGACCAAAGGTAACGCCCGTCTGGATGCCGGAACGCTTGCCAAGGTCCCGATGCCAGCTAGCACGACTCTCAGTACTACGACGAAGGAGAGGGTAAGAGGACACACAACGCGCGCTGCTGGCTCGAGGTGTACCACCCCGGCTGTGCGTTCGGTTTCCCGACGGCCGCGAAGAAGGCTTCCACAGCTTGTGTCGTCTTCAGGTCGTTCTCGCCGTAGTTCGACATGTCGAAGTACACCTTTGGGCATGGCAGCGGATGACCGGGGATAAGTTCGTAGTAGTACGATAGCCCGCCAATGCCGCCGTCAAGCGGCTGAAGCAGGTCGTCGTCCGAGTTGCCGGGGAACAGGCACGAGTAAAAGATGCGCAGCTTTGCCATCGCCTCGTCGATGACAGGCCCTTTGAGCTTGCCGTCGAGCGTCATGTCCCGTAAAACGTCCTTGAAGGTGTGCTGCGCCAAAGGGAAATAGTAAATCTGAGACGAGGGTCAGGTATATAAGCAAACAGGGTACACAAGAGATTGAGGAGATACCTTCAGTCTGTTCTTCTCGTCGGGAACAAGATCGCATGCAACCACAAGGAACTTCAACTTGGAGGGCTCTCCCGGGCCTAGGAGGTAGTCGCGCATCACGTCGAAGGGCTGCTCGAGGGACGGGTTCAACTCCTTCAATAGCGGGCGCAGTGGCTCGAGGTCGCCCTGATGGTTCGTCATTGTCACTTGAACCCCGTTCGTGTCGCCATAGCTGGCATGAGCGCCTCGCGGGCGAGGGGGCAAGTAGTACGCCTTCAATCCAATCAGGCCATCGGGCTCTAGATCGAACGCTGCGACAATCAAATCGTAAGCCGAGCTTGCGCAATTGAGGTAAGGGCTTGCACACACCGACTGCGTAATGACAGCCGGGAACGGGCATCTCCGTCCTTGGGAGGTTGGGAAAAAGCCATCGCTCCAGCTTGTCTTTCCACTCCTTCGTGCCCTCGTGATCGATGAGGCCCATGCCACCCTCACCCCAAAGCCAGTCAACAACGCCGCCGCCAGCGAGGCGCAGACCGGTCTCTGGGTGGAAGGGGTCGATCGCAAATCGTACGCGCCGATTACCCTCCTCGGAGGGGTCGGTATTGGCGGAGATCTGCCAGGAGAGCTCCGTGTTCGAACCATCACGGACCCACATCGTACGCGTTTCTTTCGTGTGACCGAGCGTGGGCGCACCATTCAATCCGCCGAGGCGCGCCCACCAGAACTGAAGCGTGGATAAGCGTGGGTGAGCGAACATGGCACGGAAACGTACGAGTAGATGGCTCGTTTGAGCGCGTACAGGGTACTTCGAGCTCTCCAAGAGCGAAGCAAGGGAACGGCCACACGTCTTCCAATACCAGACAGACTGCTCCGAGAGGACAGGGAGGATCTGTAATAGGAAAGCATGAGTTCCCCCGCAAGAACAGACAATCGCATCTGCGCACGGCGGTGAGCGTGTCGAAGACTTCGAAACCCGCCTCGCTCTTGAGATCAGAAGGGCATTCCTTCAGCTCGTAGGAGTCGCCAAGGAGGTGGGACGTGACGAGCTTGACAACTTCCTGGACAGGCTTGCCTCGGCATTCCTCTGGCGAGGGTAGCGGCTTGCTGTCCTTGATCTGGGCTGCAGAAGCGGTCAGAAACAGTTTGACAAGACAGCAGCTAACGCACCGAAGAAACGAGCGTCGTTCCACGGCGCCTGCGGGTCGACTGTGGCAGTAGACATCGCGATACAGTAGGAGTAAAAGCTCCGTCTTGAGCCAGCTGCGGTCGGTTTTGAAGCAAGATCAGCGCCGATACAGAGCGATCCATGGGGATCACAGCCTACGGCCGCCATCCATGTGCACGATTTTATCTACGTGCCTAGGGAAAATCCTGGAATCCCTGGTGGAGCGAGGACTGCAGAACACAGTGATACATGGACGAAACAGTCATTCTCGCGGTTGTACCGCCTGTATTCTGCCGTTCGCAACCTACGATTGATACCTGGCAGACGCCGAAAGTTCCATCTTGACCTTCTTCTCTGTAGTGAGGCTAAGGAGGCGCAAAGGGTCTCCGTAGTGTCTAGAGAGAGGGAGCTCGGATTGTTTTGCGATAGCCTGGGGTGAGCGTACTTGCAAGAGCGATCCAGTGATACAGGTGCTGCAAGTGTGGCACACGGACTGCCATTATCCGTCCTGTAACATCGGACCCACGGGCTCCACGGAAGTTTTGAAGTTCGACAACCATCCAGTTGATGACGACGGAGCGAAACGAGATGGAACTTGAAGGGGCTTTGGACCAATAGGTGTAAATATCGACAAACATAATAAGTATGCCGCGAAAGTCCATGGTGAGTCACATCAAAGTTGCGCGCGTTGATGGAAATGAGTGGAATAGATATATTTGTACGGCTGCATGCCACTCACAAGCCTCCGCATGATGAAATCACACGAACAAGAAATTGCTAAAGGCGTAGGATAGAAAGCCTCCTGTCGGGCTCCTCTCTTCGCTGTCCGGCAAGGAGAATCTCAGCTTGGGGGTCGTCCTTAAGCTCGATAATTGCGCGGCGACATCTTTCCTCGCAAGATTATCTCTCCAGCTGAAGTTCCCGCCAATAGGATCCCGCGGTAGAATACAAAGATCAACTTCCACCGTCGGCGAAGCCCATCGCGTTGACGCCATAGATAGATGTCTGTCGACCAGGTGGTGTGCAGAGGGCTCGCAGGGGAACTCGAGGTGCACCTTGCAGAGTTCAGGGCACAGGGACGGTCGGCCGTCTTGTGTTGTCTCCTTGAGAGAGTCGATCAGTCCATCGTCGTATCTGCACGCAAGGTGCAGCTCCTTCAGCCTGGGTAAGCTCCGGAGGAGTACACTACAAGACACCGCCGTGCGATTAGACGGCGCCGTGGGGTGCACTCCAGACAGACCAAAGCCCTCTAGCCGGAGCGCGCGCAGGTCGCGGACGTCGGAGCCCTCGGCGAACTGCAACAACGACGCGTCGAATCGTGACAGGTCTCCGCCGTCCCGCAGCTCCTCCGGTTCCAGCGCCAAGCTCAGTTCCTCGATATACGGGGAGCGTAGCCGTCCTAGCAAGTTCTCTTGTACGACGGTCCGCCACACCACGGCTAGCGCGCGCAGTTCCGGCAGCTCGACCACAGTGGTGGAGCTTTCCCACTCCGGCGCCGTCGGGAAACCACCATGCACGGCGTCGACCGTGTCATCCACCGCAAGACGGCACTCACGAAGAGCCCTGCATGCTCGCAATACCGCTGCCGCGCTTCTTGTCGTGCAATATACCTCGTGCATACGCAGCACCGTCAGTGTAGACCACAGGACGCCCGCTCTGCCTAGGTTCTCCATGTACGGGAAGAAGGAGCCCGCGCCGGTGCCCTGCAGCACAAGAGCCCGAAGACGCGGCGCGTCCAGCAGCAGCGGAACCTGCTCTACGCCACGCGCGCGCCAATATTCTTCGACCTGGTAGCCCAGCACGTGCTTGTTCTGCTCCAGGACGAGATGCAGCGCGCGGAGCGCGGGAGTTTGCATACGAGGAAAGATGGGGCGCAAACGGTCGAAGACTCGGATATGCAGCTCTTCCACGCGTGATGCATGACCTGCAAGGGCACCTTCGATATAATGTGTTAAGGAAGACAGGTAGGGCGGGTCCCGCGGGTCGTCATAATGGGAGTCCGGGATTGTCGCGGTGAGGCGTAGAGGGACCGTTTCAGATCGTTCGAGGTAGGCGAGAAGACCGCTGGACGACACGTCGTCTCTCTGATCTACGCGAATGTCGGACCATAACATCTTTGCCTGCAGAGCCGCCCGACGCCACCTGCTGCATGCATGGGAGAGCGCGACAATAGGCGATGGCCTGCTTTTGAACCAGCGCCAACCATCCAGCGGTGAGCCATCTTGGTCGTCAGGTCGACACACGAGGTCGAAGATGTAGACCAGCAAGTCATCCGGTAGAGAGTGCACTGGCTCGAGGGCTGCCTTTGCGAGGTAGAGCCTGCGCGAGACGTGGATGAGCTGACGCTGTAGGACCGCGAGCTCTTTCCACGACTCTGAAATCAAGTCCGGAAGAGCGAGGCTGTGGGTCTCGAGGATTTCTGCGCGTATCCTTCGGAGGCCTTTCTGGTCGACGCCTCTGGACGCATGGAAGGTTGCTTCGATGTCAATCGAGAGCATGTTGAGGTGAAAAATGGGCTATTCGTAACCGCTGGCACGCGCAGGTTCGTCAACATGGAGAGCGAGATTTCGAAAAGGAATAAGAGGCCTTACTATGTGGCAAAGGGTCGTTATCAAGCGTGAATGGTCGAGGTCGTTGCCAGGGTCAAGGTTATAGGTCGTGACGGCTCATGGCACGTACTTGTTTATTACGAAGCAGCTCTTTGTGATCAGAATTGCTCTCGTCGCCAGTCACAGAAGTGATGAACGTAACAGCAATTCTGCGTCCTGGTGGCAGGTTGAAGAACACGTTGACGTGACTCTCAGAACGTAACGGCCGCGTTACATCACGTGGCCTGCGCGTCGTGGACCTACAGTACATACACCTCAATGCGTTACTCCTAGAGTCATGACCAGCCGCCAAGTGATGCAGCGGCCATACGCAAGGTCATTCCCACCTTGGCGACTTCGCGAAATTACTATGGATGTCGCAGCTATAATCTCCATGCACAAGCCGCGTACACGAGGAATATTCCGGCATGCAGTTATTATCGGATGTTCGAGGCATAAAATTACACGTGCAAAGCGTTGATCCATATAAGTTAGCAGGCTATCCAACCGAAGCATCTCACGATGCAGGTGCAGCCGGTATTGGAGGCTTCGGTGGCGTGGACCCGCTCCCACCCGCAAGTCCACTAGACCCGCCCCCAACAGGCGTACCACCATTGCCCACGCCAGGTGTCCCGCTCGGCGGAGCCCCACCCGCCTCCTTACCCTGCAAGTTATCGCTTGTTATATTTAGATAACCCGCCTGCACCAGAAAGTCCCACACCCGACTCGTCTTATTCACGTCGATCTTGACCAAATCGCGCGCCTCCCTCCTTCGTAGCTTCCCCCCGCGGCGCGCGTACTCCCGCACGAGCGTCTCCTTGATGACCAGGTACGGCCGCGGGAGGATGCGCAGCTGGCTGCAGAGCGTCTGCTCCGCGGGCGTGAGGAGGTGCAGCGCGGGTGAGTTGGCGAGGTTGAGCGGAGCGGGGCGCTTAGCGGCGGTAGTGGATTCTGAGTCTGCGGGGGTGGCGCGTGGGCGGGCGTAGTAGGAGTGTGTGGTGGCGGCCTTGGCGTTGGCGGCGCGCTTGGCGAGGTCAATGTCGTAGCGCTCGATGTCGGCGGCGGTGGTGAGGCCGAGCCGTCGGTAGTTCTGCAGGTCTTGGATGCGCTTGCGGAGGAGGGCTTCGTCTGTAGGGTGTAAGTAGAATTCGAGCTGAACATGAAGTACCTACAGAGGATATCGGCGCTGAAGACTTCGAAGTCTTCCGCTGTCTGCAGTCTGGCGAATGGTCGCAAGCGTTGGAGTATGTCTCGTTCTTCTCGGGGACGCTTCTTATCGTTCGCTTGCATCTGGAGTTGCGTTAGCTCTTCCGTTGAGGACAAAGACAAATCGTACAGTACCTTTTTGTAGTCTAGCAGCCCACGATCAAACATAAGCTGCTTCGCCTCCACTCGCTTCTGCACGCGCTGAGAATACATCTCGAGCATCGTCAACTTCAACTTGAGCGAATCTTCCGTCTCAGTCGGTGGCGGATATGTTGCCTCGTCGCCCTCTTCCTCGCCCTCATCTTCCCCAGCGCCATCATCCTCCTGCTTCACATGAGCATGGCCATTCGGCACCACACCGTTCTTCCCCATGCCCCTCGCGGCAGGCGTCTTCTTCCCGGGGAAGCCACGCGGGGCCTTCGCGGTCTTCGAGCCCGCCGGCGGTCCCGTTCGCCCCTTCTGCTTCTCCTCCTCCCAGCGCACCCTTGCACGCACGTCCTGGTCGTTCTCATCTTCCGGCATATTATCCCCGCCATACATATGCACAACACCGAATTCGAGATCCTTGACGAGGTCTTCCGCCTCATTGTCGATTTCATGCTCGAATTCTAGGCGGCCGGGGAGGAACCCCTGCACTTCGTGCACCCCAGGGGCGGAGGTGGGAGCAATAGGGGGTGGTGGGGGAGCTGACATTTTGGCGATGCGGCGGCGCTTGCGGTCTTGGAACTCGGCTGAATCAATGTCAAAGGTAACATCCATTCGCTGAAGGAGATTGAGTAGGGCAAAAGTGAGGATATAGAGTTGGCGCGAACCGGCATGGGCCAATCTTTCGACTCAATGTAAGTTTTGTTGTAGTGGTCCTCGACCTCCTCTTTGCTTCGCGTGCCTACGTGTTCTGATATTCGCTTCCAGTTGCCGAATCCGTAGAGTGAGATGCCCTTGATTAACATGAGCTCTCTAGAATATGTCAGCACTGTTTGCGAACGATACGCAAAGCGGAACGCACTCGTCCGCACCCCAGTCCTCCTCAAATATTGGATACGAGTGGAATTCCTGGGAAGCGTTGGCACGTCGTCAGATGTATACATGTTGAGAACGCACTATGACGCGGTACGGATGCGTGCGCTTGTGGTTCGCAAACTCCTTCCCGGAGCAAAAGCAAGGGGGACATATATCGATGCCTTCTTCTGTCTGGCACTCGGGCGCCGAGCACTTGAAGCGAATGGAACGGGTGAGGTCGCAGCCGCATGCGTCACAATGGATCTGATCGCCAGGTTCGCTGACGGCTGCATAGGTCAGTATGTGCCATGAGTGAGGAGGGACCTGTATCACGCACTCTGTACCTCCTCAATTTGCGCTTGTTTCCTTTGCGATACAGTCATAATGGGTTGCTCAGTCGATCGTGCTCGGTGGCTCTGATAGCAGGAGGAGTGTGTCTCCAACGATGGTGAGCGTAGCGTGCAGCAGAGGGAGCACAAGAGCGACTGAGTGCGGTGAGACCCGGCGACAAGGGAACGAAAGAGGCAACGGGCGCTTAACGACGCGCTGAGATCGTGGGCGGGAGCAGGAATATTGACATGTGTTTGCGGGGGGGACTCGGTCCGATATTCCCGATTGTTGTCGTCACACCTGTTATTGTGACCGTCTTTAGGACGTTCTTTCCCGCCACCATGTCCAAAGCTTTCGTGCAGAAGCTTTCTATAATTCTCACGGGCACGGACACGGGCTGGAAGCTGGTCGTCTAACAGTACAGAAATGTTCTTTGTAGGTTCGTTTGCAGGTTCGTTACAAAAGAGGTCTATATGCGTCCAATCCCGCAATCAAGCCGTTCCCTTCACGCCGTCCTTGACCGCCAGCCACGACTCACGCGAGCTGATGTCCTTCCACCACCGCGCGACGTTGGGATTCTCCTCTAGGCCGTTGAACCCCATCCTGGACAGCATAGAACCGTACGGGATATGGAAGAGGTCGGCCAGGGTAATCTCCTACAAAGTTATGTCTGAGCAATGCCACTCCCTTTTCCAAGAAGACAACACGCACATCACCAGCAAGGTACTTCTGCTTTCCCAAAATGACCTCGTACCCTTCCAGCTTCTTCCCAAGCGTGTCGAGGAGCGTGGACGCGAGCTCGTCGCTGCCTTTAAGGCCCTTCATCCTGCGGTCGGTGTCAGACCAAAAGTCCGCGAGATACAGCAGAGTCGCTTACGGCTTAAACACCTTCTCCGCAGCCGCGGCAGCAGCGAACTGATCAAAGTTGCTGCCCTCAATCGACACGGCCTGCTCGAAGAGCGCCTTCGCCTGCAGCCCCGTCGGCACCAGCGGCGTCCCCTGCTCAGGGAACTTGTCGCAGATGTAGCGGCAGATCGCGCGGCTTTCGAACACGATGAAGCCGTCGTCGTCCTAGGTGCGTATCGCGGTGCGTCAGTGCTAGAGAAAGGCGTCTATAGCAAGAGGACGCACGAGATAAGGAACCTGCCCGAAAGGCTGCTTCTTCAAGTACTCGGGGCTCTTGTGTTCCCCCTTCGAGAAGTCGATAGGTACAAACTTGAAAGGGACCTTCTTCTCCATCAGAACGATACCGACGCGACGCGTGCATGTCGACATCGGGTTGCCATAGAGTGTGAAGACCATGTTGTTGAAGGTTGGTTGTGAAGTGTCCGAATGAGGGACGAAGGCGGATGATCGATGAGGTTTGCAACGCCTCGCGCCCCCTTTTATGAGCTGACTATCGCGTCCACGGCTAACGTGCTGTCATCCCGCTGATAATCGTGGTCATCTTCTCGGACGTTCTGAGCCGTTTCTCGAGTATCCTCGATGTTCTGACGCGATTGTGCCAAATCAGCGATGGGTGCCACTGCGAACAGCCACGGTTTACGTTATTGCCGCCGCGTCATACAGCTTGATATACACACGTGCCGAAACCAACATTGCACGTGACAAAGCCTTCGTCCTCACCTGGGAGGGCCTCGTTTATATACAAATCCTTATTTACCGTTCATAACCCTTCATGTTATGTCAGACATTTATCCCAGGGCATCTAATGGACTTAGCATCTGGGTTTCGCCGCGTACGAGCATATATGATATGTGCACTTTGGTTGTACGACGCGATGACTAGCCACAGAGTAGCTTTGATGACCTTGTTTATTCGACTCAAATTGATGGTAGCAGACCTTTGCTGCATGCGTACGACGCCGCAAACAAATATTTCTCTTATGTGGCCCGCTCAAGAATGGTATTTTATGTGCGTTCGCCACTCTACATATTCTGACCCTTGCCTTAAAACAGCTACAGCTACGATTTCCTCGCTTGCTTCGCTGTAGCCGAGTATCCGCCTCTAATACTCCATGGGATTATGGCTCGCGAGTCGCCACCACTTGAAGAAGGCGCACCTCGACGCTGTCAACATATCAGCGCTACAGCTACTAATGTCGACATCATGGTATACTCATGCACCCTTGTCTGGAACGGTTGGCAAGCAACCCTCGGAGGGAGGAAAAACAACAAATTCATCACGTATATCGTACGTCGGCTTCGAGTTCATCCATCGTCAAGCTTCAAGCCTGGCTAAGACTGCTTCGCTCTTCTCTTTACCTTTACTGCTCTGGTCCCCTTGAAGATGAACGAAAGACGTTCCAGACTCATACGTCTCTCATATTCATTGACCGTTGTACCCTCGATATCCGTGACATTTATCGCACGTAATCCGTACATTTTGCCTGGTCCCAGAACCACCACCTTCCAACGCCGGCACTGAGACAGCGAGTCCGAGTTTCCTGCCAGCGGCCATCACCGGTCCGATGTCCCGGATGCCACGGTTTCTCGGCGCGATCGTCGATGACGGCGTCCTTGACGTCCGTGCCGCCATGACCGCCTCGCTGTTGTGTCGAATAAAACGCGTCGCGTCTTGAACTTTCATCACCTTAGGGTCGCTGCACGAGCGGGATACCCATCAAGAGCCTCATTCCAGCCTCATTCCGCAAACGTGATTGACAGAGATTCAGAATGATGATTGGGGTGCGTGCGCCAGGGCGTCCACAGTCCGCCGCGTGGCTGGGTGCGTGCATGCCCGCTCCGAGCGATAAGTTGTGCTTACGCTTCATTACAACTCCCATCTTGCGCTCATCGACACCCTCATCACTCCTGGTGAACGCGCTGCCCCTCCTTTCGTCCCCCGGACACTCGTCCGCCCATGCCGGCAGCCTCAGTCAACAGCACGACTTCCCGCAGGCTCCAGAAGCCGCGCAGACATGCATCGACGTCAGCGAAGAATGGCCTGGGGTCCTCAACAAATCGCCACTCGCGCACCATACATACCACGAGCGGATCGCACTGGTTGTTCCGCTCGAACCTCCGCCACCGTCGCTCCTTCCGTCCCTCCGACTATCAGCGGCGGTCGTTCTTTGGTCTGAGCGAGATCATGAGTGTCGTGGCGAATGTGCGTGGTTGTGACATGGGCACGCTTCGATCGCTGACCAGATGTCAATAGCCCGCAGAGACCCTCCGATCGCTGGCGGAGTCGCGTAAGCTGCTCTCGGACGCGAAGCAGGAGCTGGAGGAAACGCGCGAGCGACAGCAGCTGCGCCCCAAGCATACTTTCTCCCCCCTCGCTGGCTTCCACCCTCGCAAGAAAGAGCTGAAAGCCATCGAGCGTACGGTTGGCGGCGAGCCAGCCTTCACGGTGCTCTTTGGCTCGAGCTCCGTGGGCAAGGTGAGCATCTCGTCAGACTTTGAACTGCTTGGTGCTTATTTTTGCAACAGACTGCCTTGCTGCGCCAGGTCCTAACAGAGGATAAATTCAACGTGCTTCACTTCGATTTGCGCATCGCTGGGTTTGCCGACCTTTCTAGCTTGTATATCAGCCTCAGCGAGCAGATGGAGCAGTACTTCATCAATATCGCAAAGGAGATGGAGGGCTACGAGGAGTTTGAGAAGGAGGCCTGGGCGTTCAAGGTGCGTGCCGCGAAGTTTTCTCGTAACGCATGCTAATTCTCCCCCCATCGCAGCATGACCGTGCAGACGTTCAGCGCAGGATCAACGACGCACCCAACGAGTTATCCGTGCACCAGATCCGCACCAGTGATATTGCACGGCTGATGGAGCTTTTCCAAGTTTGTGGCCCATATTGACCGCCAAGCGGTGGTTGACTTCCTCTTTCAGAGCTCTTTGCTGAAATACTGGCAATTCGATCCCGAGGGGAAGAATGAGGGCAAGAAGGACAAGGGCAAGGAGAGGGAGGACAAAGGCAAGGAGCCAGAAGCGCCGCCGGCCGGCACTAGGTGGGGGCTTCGTCGACGTAGAGCATCCGAGGACTTGCTAGAAGAGCGTCGGCTTCAGGAAGACCGTCGTTCTGGCGAGGAAACAGATCGCACGCTCGCTAACGACGAAGAGAAGAAGAGGCTTAGGAAGCAGCAGAAGAGGATGCCGGTCAGTCTCGGTGTACCGTTTCGTGTAACCAATGTGCCCATAACGCTGCAGGTTGTTTTCTTCGACGAGGCGCACCGCCTACCGGACCTGCTCAGCACGCCATCGTCGATAGGGTCCGCGTCGGCTATGCAGTGTCTTCTTGACGCTATGCTGGTGCTCACGAAGCAAGATCGCCTCTGCCACGTTGTCTTCGCAACCTCGGACGCCTTCTTCCACACCTGGCTTCGCCGCTTTAATGTGCTTCAGCATGCCAAATTGCTGACGATCGGCGACTGCACGAAGACAGAAACACGGGCGTATTTCAGCGACCGCCTGGTCTCGCGAGTGCCAACACGTCTGCGTGGCAGCTATGGGATGCAGTTCGAGCGTCTGTACGCAGCTTTCGGTGGGCACTTGACGCATTGGGCGGATTATGTGACGGACTACGTCAATGCGGGTGGCGCGCTGGACAGTAAGTCTATCTCAAGAGTTTGACACGCATGATCACTGATGCATTGTAGTCAAGCAGAGCTCGCATTTCTTGCAGGCTCACGCACTCCTCAACCTGCTCGTCATTCACACCGCGCAGCGCGACGAGAAGGTCACCGATGACGATCGCGCCTCCGACGTCGACGTGACGCCCAACCAAAGCATGGCGACCCTGCTGCCCAACGGTGGTCGCGCAGCCCCGCCAGCACCACGCGCGCACACGCCCTCTACCATGCGTACGCTCGCTCCGGTGCAACCGGACAACGACGAGGACAGCGCGCACGCGTTCACCGCGCTGCAACTCTTGCGCGTCATGAGTCGCCTGCGGCAAGAGCATACCCTGCCGTACTTTTCTCTCTGTCGCGAGTACGGCGTGGCCGCGGTCGACGGCATGGTGCGCGCGCGTGTGCTCGACATCCGCTGGACGGACACCGTGGCGGACGAGGGCGCTCCGGAGCGCGCGGGGGTGTCGGAGGAATGGCTTCGACGGCAGATGGCGAGCAGCGACACCGCCGTGGGAGCGAGCCAGGAGGGAGACGACGATGACGAGGTACAGCCGCTGAACGAGTTGGAGGCAGAGATGGCACCAGTGGTGGGGCCCAAGTGCGTGCCGATGACACCGATTATGCGCTATGCCATGGCGGAGGTGGTGGCGGAATACGAGGACACGCAGTCAGTTTCGGATTATGTGTCGTTGTCGGACGTAGACGAGTACTGACAGCCCCGCATCGTTATTGCTGCCTTTACCGCCAGTCGGGAGTATTTATCGGCCTCAGGTAATTATATACCTTGCGAAGAGATTGCGTTATGTACAGTACTTACAGCTATGTGGCATCTGCGGAATGTATAGATACACGGGCCCGGACAGTCAAGCTAGTCATTCATCGAAGAGCTTGTGTGGTCGCTTTGTGCTTATACGTTTGCCTGTGATTTGTGGGTCCAAATGATGACACGTGCCATTTTGCAACTTGAACTCAGAACTAGTGCTGACTCAAGTGCTTGGTTCCTCCATTGTTGCACCGTCATGAATGCCCGGTGTGAAGCCTTGTAGAGCCGAGTCCTCTGACTGTGGTGTGTCCTGCATATGCTCCGTACACTGAAGGTCCGGTGAGCGTCAGATGAATGATAAAATCCATAATCGATGTCGGCGCCCTCGGGGGCCACGAATTTCCGACCTCCGCCTCGATTCATTGACGATAGGTATTGAACAGTACCGCCAGTACGCCCAAGCATTAATATCGATATCTCACCTCCCAATGTCAAGGCCGCGTCGGGCATCAGATAAAAGGTGTAAGTAGGCGCAATCGTCGGGACATCTGCAGCCTGGCCAAAAGGCGATGTTGGCGAGTGGAGTGACGCTGTGGACCCGGTGTGGGCGTATGTGCCGGAATACCGTAATGTGTGTGTCGTCGGGAGGATACGGCCGGTATACGCGTTCTGGCCGCGCTTCGTACGTTCATATACAGTGGTAGCTGTACTTCTTCTGACATGTCGCCGTAGAAGTTACAGATCCATGCTGCGCTTGTGTAGAAGTAGAGCGATAGACGCGCCGACTGCGCATGGCGCGCATTGTCTGTCTATGACCTGCAAAGTCTCTCACACGCGATCGTGCCTCGGCACATTGTTCATCGAAAACGGGAAAGAGGTTCCAGACGGCCGCCCTCAGCCATACGGACCTAACCTTATCTCGCCAGCCAGGACTTTATCGACCGCGCCGCTCTTGCGTTCTCTACATTCCATTCTGCATTCTGGATCCACAAGCGGAGGGCGGGCGGCATCAGATGACCTTCCCTTGTCCAATCTCTCCGCTCTCCGGCCGCGCGACATCTCCATCAGGCTCTCATTCATCTTGCCAAATCCGGCGGTTCCTTTGTCTTCACTCCCATTTGTGCCGCGCGACTTGCCTATTGCGCACCTGCCCGCTACCGGGCGCACTCGCCCCCTCCTCGTGTCTGCCGTAGAGGCCGCAACAATGAAGGACCCCCTCCAGCTGATGGATCGCATCGCACCCACCCGCGCTTCGTGGTAAAGGGTACGCACACGCTGCACGGGCCTTATAAACTGACCGCGGCCCTCCCGGTGTAGCCCAACTACCCATACCCTGCCCGCCCGTATGTCCTGCGCGTCCCGCGCACCGCCCCCACGCCGCACCTGATGACAACCGAGTCACCGCCCCCATCGCCGCGCAGCCAGTCCCCAAGCTCCTCACCGTCGCAGCCCGCGGCGCTCTCGCCAGCACAGGCGATCGCGGCGGCGTGGAAGCAGGAGTCGCGCGAGGAGCAGGCGCGCTGGCGCCGTGCGGACGTGGACGCTGCGCACCAGTACAATGACCGCCGGCGCGGCGGCGGGGTGAAGCCCAAGATGTGATACCCCCACACCCACACACCACGAGATACCAATGCCCCGAGCCCGGGGGCACCCGCGCGCGGGGAACCCGCGGTAGGTTTGCATCTCGCCCTCTGGCACGCGTCGTGCACGAACCTAATCTCGTGCGCCCAGCATGTTGACAGCCCACGGCGCGGTTTTTCCACGAGGCGGAGAACATAGAGTTGGAGGACGCATACCCGGAGGTGGAAAGATCTGTACAATAGCGTATTTATATGGTCTGAGAACGTGGGAGGAGAGGGGAGGCAAACCTAATCATGTTGTACTTTATTACGATCATCAGGACGAACTTGCATTGTTGGGTACGACGACGACACTAGGAGTGGCAGGTGGCGCGTCCTGAGGAGTGTTGCCAGCCGGCAGCGCATCCTCATCCTCGGGATCGTCAGAATCTGAGTCCTCGGCGTTCTCCTCCATGTCCGCCTCCGCCTCTGCCTGCGCCTGCGCTGCAGAGGCGGCGTGTGCGATCGCCTCCTCGAGCAAGCGAGTCTGCTCGTCAGTCAGCCCGATCATCGGCAATGACGCGAGCACCTCATCCCCTATGATGGCGCTAGCAGCTGCGTGCTCGGCAGACGGTGCAGCAGGCTCCAGCTGGGCCGCAGGGAGCATAGGTTGAGCAAGCTGCGTAGGCAACGTCGGGGCCTCGGCTGGGCGCGGCGCGAAGGCGCGAGCAAAGACGGTGGCCCACGTCGCGGGTGCCTGCTGCTGTTCACCATCGGGACCTATGGTGGACACAGCGGCGGTGCCCAGCGCGCTACGCGCACGCGCAAGCAGAGGGGCATGCAGACCGAGCACCGCCGCCTGTATCATGAGTATGACCTCTGGTAATACCTCGCCTTCCTCGAGCCCATGATTGTCCACGGGCGGCGGTTCCCCGTTCCCGACGCCGTGCCAAAGCTTTGCTCGCCGCTCTTCGCGAGTCCCGCGCTCGCGTTCACCATCAAGGGCGACTTCGGTGACGGGGGCTGCGCCGCATCCACTCCCGCGGCCGCGTGCGACGTCGCGATGGCGCTTGAGCGCGTCGCGGCGGGAGAATATCTTCTCACAGCAAGCGCATTTCCACGCCGTGCGGTCGTGCAATTTGCAGTGTCGCTTCAGATCGTGATTGCGCGCGAAGCTAGCTGGACATAGTGTACAGCGGAAGGGGCGCTCAGCAAAATGGGCGCGCTGGTGGGTACGGAGGCTGAACAGGCGAGAGAATATTTTCGGGCAGCCGTTGATCGTGCAGGGGTAGACGGCGGTACCGATGTAAGGAGTGCTCGGCGTCGGCTGTGACCAGCTGGCGAGAGTGCTGGTAGCGTAGGGCTGCGGCTGAGCGGGAGGCTGTGCGCTGTTCTGCCCGATTTGAATACCACTGAGCAGACCGATGATTTGAATGAGACCGCTAATCTCTTGCAATGTTGGCGCGTTCGAGCCGGCAGAGCCAAGAGACGTGACAGAGAAGAGGAAGATTTGGTGAAGTTGGGAGGACATGGATGCGACGGAAGTGGGGTCTAGTGGTGTTGAGGGGTCTGCGTTGATAACATTCGCGACGACGGCGATGGCGTCGGACAGCTGTTCTGCGAGGTGGCCTTGGGAGACAACTTGTCGCTTGTTTGGTCGAGGATTTATCGGTGCGATGTTCTCGCGCTCGTCGCGCTTTCGCTTGGGTCTTTCCGGAGGTGGGGGGCGATGGCCGAATAGAGAGTCGGATTGTGCAAGGGAGAGGACGATCTGGCTGAGGGACAATGCGACGCCTTTGCCTACTGACCCAGAGGCAATTATGTCTGCAAACACGGATAAAACACTGCCACCCGGTACGACAGGGACGTGGGTAGTGGAGAAGGCCGAGCGGATGATGGGGTCGCGTTGAACGAGGGAGACTATGGTGCTGAGCGTACTGACGAGCTCGCGACTTCGAGAAAGATCAATTGCTGTCGGTGGCACAGTGTGTGGCGGAGGAGTTGACGGTGGCTCTGGTGCAAAACCGTCGGGTATATGTGTTTCTGGTATTTCTGGATCCTCTGATTCGGGCAGCGCACCCATCGCTGCGAGTTCCGCCTCCAGTCTGCGGGTGATTTCTTGTGCCTCCGCGTCGATGTCGCCATCGTCCTCGTCGTCTTCGTAGTCGTCCCCCTCCCAGTCTTCCCCCTCTGTCTCGTATTCCGGCACGTCCTGCGCCTTGGCGAGGTCCTGCGTCTCCGTGCTCGCCATGGTTTGATGACGGCGCCTATTGAACCAGAAAAAGAGAGTTCAGGTTGAGTGATCGAACCCGGCCCGATATCCCGCAGTGGCGTCACGCCTCAATTGGCAATTACTGTATGGGCAATTATCTTATCGCTCCCGTTTGGCGCGGCTTGCCATCAAATTTCCGTGTAAAGCCGACATGACTCTGAGTCTCTGAAGAGCGCCTTGTTCTCGTCCTCCTCCTCGTTCCCTTCACCCACCCTCCTTCTTCACATCCCCCGCCACCATGTCAGACACCGTAAAAGATCTGACCGCCGGCACTGTCGGTGGTATCTTCCAGGTACGTGCGCGATCATGTGCACACGCGCTTGCAACTGAAGAGCGCGTCTGCACCAGGTTCTCGTCGGCCAGCCGTTCGATATTGTCAAAGTAGTACGTCTGGAAGCTATTCAATGAAGGGGGGCACACCCGCTTACGCGCTGTACTCCTCAGCGAATGCAAACATCGCCGGCGGGCACGTACACGGGTATGATGGGTTGCGCGGGCGGCATTCTGAAGAATGAGGGACCTCTTGCGTTCTACAAGGTGCGTTATATGTCAACGTAGCGAACTATACATTCAGCATCGCCTATTATAGGGCACGCTATCTCCTCTCCTCGGTATCGGTGTCTGCGTTTCCATCCAGTTCGGCGCGCTCGAGTGGACAAAACGCGTCTTCGCGCAGCAAAATCTCGCTCGCGGCGTCGGCGGACCAGAAGGCACTGGCTTCGGCGCCGGACAACTATTCACTGCTGGTGTCGCTGCCGGTATTGCCAACGGAATTGTCTCCTGCCCTGTCGAGCACATCCGTATCCGTACGTGCCAGTCTGGCTACGCTACCCTTTCACTCATCCCATCATCCTTAGGCTTGCAAACGCAATCCGCGACAAATCCCGTATACAAGGGCCCGGGCGATGCAATTGCAAAAATCTACTCCCAACACGGTTTGGCGGGTATCTTCAAGGGCCAGGGCGTCACCTTCCTGCGCGAGGCGACCGGCTACGGGATGTACTTCCTCACGTACGAGAAGCTCGTGCAGCGGGAGATGCGGGAGAAGAAGATACGGCGAGACCAGATCAGCCCGCTCAACGCGATCGGGTATGGCGCGTTGGCTGGCTACGCGGTAAGTTTACCATCCGTTCATCTTACGGGGATAACACCTTGTTTCACGGAATACAGGCGCTAACACGCACTACCAGCTCTGGGCCGTCATTTACCCCATTGACATGATCAAGTCGCGGATGCAGACGGACGGCTTCTCGCCCGCGACGGGGCAGAAGTACAAATCCGCACTCGACTGCCTGCGCACCGTCTGGCGGACAGAGGGCCTGCCGGCATTCACGCGGGGGCTTGCACCGACTTTGATTCGGTGCGTACACACCGGTTACCATCTAGCACATGTGCTTATCAGCTAATGCAGGTCACCCTTCGCGAACGGCGCTACGTTCTTGGGATATGAACTTGCGAGCCGGGCATTGAGCTCCTCATGATCACTCAGGTGACGGACTGCATGCACGACCAAAAGGTATGCATTCAGAGTACTCCTGTGGCTTTCGATGCTCATGTAGCGCATGTAGAGAACCGGGCCATCAGCACCTGTCCATAGAGTAAATTCATGCTGTGTAGAAGCGATATTAGCACGCCCGGAGATGGGAGGCGCTGCGGGGTTCTGAGGCTGTACGCTGTTGACTAGAGTAAGCTATCTGCTAGTAAAGTTGTCACTTGCTTATGCGTAGTATTTTTCGGGAACAATAGCGCTTTGTGTGTGGCCTTGTATATACGTGTGTACACTAACAATGCTCGGTATCTGCCGATGTTGATGATCGGTCCGACTGCCGTCATCGCTTGCTTCGCCAAGTTCTAACCTTCTTGAACTCCGGTGCACCAACTCTTGCACCGAATTCGTGGAAGGTAACACACTAGAAGACAAATGCTTTGCCTCAATTGTCTCGTTTGGGGGACTAGAAGATTCGATGACAACGATGCGATGGCGCGGCAAAAAGCGAACTGGGAACAATAGGCCAACTGAGGCGCGGTCCTCGCACGCACCTTCTCCAATTCAATTCCTTCTTCGACCGGTCGGCTGAGATCAGGTTAAGCACGCTCCTTCCTTCTGCACAGCCGCACGTGCTCGCGCTTATAAAGGGCGCCTGTTGCAGGTGCAGCAGAATCTGCACACCTTGACCCTTCCCACCACCGACATCCTTCATGGCCGACAGCTTACGAAATCTATTTTCCGGGCGTCGTCGCAGGCACTCTGATGCTGGCACTACTCAGCAAGCTGTCCCGTCTTCGTCTGCGCGCTGGGGCTCTGCTGCTCTTTCGAAGTTATTGGGACGAACCGTGCTGCCAAACCCTCAACGCTCCCCCTCGCCCGCTCGACGTGGGCTGGACACGCGACCTGTTATACCGCCTCTCCCGTCGAGCTCCTTCGCATATCATCACATGGAGGGACCAGTTATACCCTTGACGCCACAAGACGAACACAGGCTTCCTCGCCAGCGGCCTCGCCGCAGCCAGACGACAGATTCTTTGCCTCTACCATTCTCTGGACATGAGCCTCTTCCACACGACAAGCACCACGGATCCAAGGTGTTACGCTCGAGGAGGGCTCTTCCACCGAACTGGGTCCGCCAGCAGTACAACGACGATTCTCACAAGATGCATCAACCGCCGTCGTCTAGCAGTGTTCCTTTCCCACACTCCACAATATTGGAGAAATATCTCGGTTCTCGGATACCCTATCCTCACGAACAACCTCAATCAGCGATGCCCGAGCAGGCCCGATCCGCTTACAGCAGTTTGCCTCATGCGGCCCCCGCGCAAAGGGACACATTTGCAGCACCCTTATTTACGCCTCAATATGCTGGTGATCCTGTACCCCTTCCGGGCTTTTCGTCGTCTCGGGCATCGGGTCTGAACAGAGGCAGCCACCAGGCCGATAATGCGATGGGCCACGAAAGCGGCGCGTCTGCTGTTGCTGCCTCATTTCATGAGCGGTCTGTTTCAGACGCTTATCCTCCCTATTTATTCGCAGGACAGCCTACGGAATCCATTCAACAGCATCTCGCTCGTCCAGTACCGCGCCGGCGGCGAACTTCTGTACCAACGACGCCTAAGCTTATTCAGCCCGCTTACGGGAGTCTCTCCAGCGCTGGTTCTGCACGAAAGGACAACTCGTCCCGTGGCTATACTGCACGCGCACAGACGCCTTATAACATTGGCAATGTCGGTCGGCAGCAGGTTTACCTCCAAGGCGCTGTGCCGTCGCGAGCACATGAGATGCATCAAGGGGGTCATTATGTCGATTATGTGGCGGGAAATGGCAGTACTGGCGCGCCTGTTGTTGCTTCGTCGCATCACAAGCGGTTCGTCTCTGATACTCGTTATCCATATGCTCACGAAGGACGGTCTACTGCGCCAGCCCATCAACAGATCGCGCCTCGGCAGGCTCACCAACCTACCTTCGAGCGCAGGCACGTAGACAGAGATGAGGGGTTCATCTGGCTGTCCCTCCTTCTGCCTCGAAATAAGCGGAATCGCTACTTAATACGATGCGCTGGCGCGTTCCCTGCGCTCGTGCGAAGCAAGGAAGCAAAGTACCTTCTCCTCAAGGACGGTGAGTGATACGATTTGCGCCCCACGCTGTTCTAACGCGACCTTTGCATGTGTATCTCTCCAGTCATTTCCCTCTGTCGGGATTTCAAAGCAGGATCCACGGGCTATACGTATACAACATCTCAAGCGGCAACAACAGACCATGAAGAAAAGCAGGCGATGCGGGAGTTATCCCGAGAGTGTGGCATTGAGGTTGCTGATGATTCAGACTTGCTGGACAAGGGTGCGTTTGTTGAGCGCTGTCATCGACGCGAAGTTGTCTTGCGGCGTTCCTTTTGACCGGAAGGCTCTCATTTGACACACGTCTCCAGCATTCTATTATATCGTGGCGTTGGCCGCTGTTTATCATAAGGCTGTCGACCTTGATCGAGCTGAAGAGCCATTCTGGCCTACGTTCATAGGAAATGGAGGTGCGATATCCAAGTCTGCGGCGATCGCACGCATCGCCATCCAGTCTTCCCCCATAACTCGCGGAAAGCCTATCCCAGAAGACTTTGAGAAGTGCATAGAGATGAGTACGTATGTCCAGCTTTTCCAATCCGACACCGTCTGATGTTTCTTATCACTTCATTTTCCTTCGGTCGGTCACTCCATGGCAGCCTGCGAAGCTATCGAGTTGTATGGTCACGGTGATCGTTCTATCGACTTCGTTCAGCGCGAACGAAGGGGCATGCACAATATATGGCGCGGCAAGGGGCCTTTGCAGTCCACACTGCACGCTTTAGGGTTCACAGAGATACTGCCTGTGATAGGTTCTTCTGTCTACAGCGATATGTGGCCTAAGGGTTTGACCCTCGGTGAGTTTTTTTGCTTGCCTATAGGGATTGTCAGTGTTGCTAAGAAGTACGACAGCCACGTACGCGCACTTTTGCAACTTCTTCGATGAGTAGGCCATCACCCCAAGCTGTCTGATTTTCGGATGCCCGAGGAACGCGGGTCGAATGCTTTCGATGGGAACTTGGAAGTTTGTGAGAAGTTTGCGAGAGCAGGCACGAGCGGCGCACCCCACCGATGACAACGAAGCAGGTGTTTGGACAAGTGTACGTGAGCCGGATCTTCGAACATCATATTATCAGAACAGCATAGAACACAAGCGACGTAACAATTATTCCGGACAATAGATACATATGTACACTCGCTAGACAGTGCACATTACACGTACAATCGTGACCTCTAAATGTGAAAATTCTTCTCGAGCTGCAGGAGCATGCGATCGTCGCACTCGGACCGTTTTATGTAGTGGTCCATGATGGGCATATCCTGTACGTCGGGTAGCATCGCCCCCGATTCGCCAAAGCGCGAGGGGGAATTGAGGGGTGGGACAGAGAAGGTCGACACTGCCGCGTCGCTGTCCGCGCCACCACCCGCGACATCGCCGTAGGTCCCGAGCAGCGGCGACCGTCGGCGAGGCAGCCAGCGCGAACGGACATCCTCCGGAAGAACCTCGTCCATATCCGTAGATGGCCCGGAGGAAGACGAAGACGAGGAGGAGGAGGACGGGCGCACTAGACCAGGCGGCTGATGATGGGGTACAGGCCGGTGGGAAAGGCCAGGCACTCCCATTGGCGGCGTGGGTGGGCGGCGCGGCGCCTGCGTGTCCGCAAATGAGCCCCGCGCTTCGCGACGTGTGAACACGGATTCCTCTCCCACCCACTCTGGCGCGAACGTCGCTGGTAGCGGCGGAGGTAGCGCTCCGGGCCCTCGCCATCGCCCGGGCGTGGTCTGGGCGATGTTGACGTGGGATGGCAGCTGGCCGGGTGCAATCGTGGCGATGCTGGGTCCAGTGGCGTGCGACAGGAGGACCGGCCCCGCGAACGCCTCCTCCTTGTCTATCGTACGGCCATCAGATCCGCGCGCGATGCGCCTCTGGTCGCGCGGCCGACGATCGTTGTGGCTCCGGTGCACGTCGCGCTTCGAGGTGCAGAGCTTGTCGATGTCGCGCGGCAAGCGCGCAAAGACGGCGCAGAGGTCGGAGGCGGACAGGACGTGGACGAGGCCGCGGTTGTGCGCGTCGTCCTTTGCGGCGTACCAGACGAGGTTGAATTTGCGAGGCGGAAGGCCGGGACCGAGGGCGACGTCCGCAGTGTAGGTCCGCTTCAGGAGATGATAGCTGTCGTTCGTGAGCGGCGCGCAGGAGGGAGGAATAAAACTCACTGTCGCTGGCCGAACCCGGGCGGCAGCAACTCCCGCGGCTTCTCATCGTAGTAGAGAAAGTAATCTTTGTTTTTTGACGGGTACCAGCTGATGCCTGCAGCCACGTCAGTGCTTGGAGAATTAGCAGCGGTCGGGACGCCTACCGTCGGTCCAGCGCTCGATTCCATTCTGCTGAATGTTCCAGCACTTACGAGACCAGGGACACCGACGTCACTCACAGGTTCTGCGACCGCCGACTTGGGCTCGAACGCGTACACGTCCCCCGCGCGGATGGCCTGGCGCCCAGTATCGTCGAGGCGACGGTGTATCTTGGGGAGAGCGCCCGCGCAAACAGCATACAGCACGATCTTCGCATCTTTCTCGTTCCTACGTAGACGAAGACCATCAGCACGGCGCCCACCAAGCTGGCGAGGACGCCCACCGTAGAAAAACACCGCGGCACGTCGCCAGCGGCGGCTGCGCCTGCAAGTCCAGCGCCATGACGGGAGGAGAAGAGTGGGTGTACGATGGCGATGCGCCACCCACGGTCACGGTCTATATGTAGACGTTGATATGCGCACGACAACCCCGGATCCTCGATCTGTCAAAATCGTTAAAGTGTGTACTGCCTTACGCGAGTTAGGCTCGCACCGGGTCCGGGAAGGGTGTCGCTCACCTACCGCATCTGTCACCCGTTGTCGCTTGCCGCCGGCAGGCAGGCGCGTTGCGCTGGAGACGAGCGTCGATGGTGTAGTGATAGGCCCCCTCGGGATTGGCGGTGTTCATGTACTGGTTATGTACATGGCGACCTCGACCACGCCTCGACAGCGCACTTCGGTCTTCTAGGCGCGAGTGGCGTTACACGAGCCGATGCACGAGACTGTGAGCCTTGCGCATGGATTGGAGATCCTGTGCGCGCAGCGCAAGTGGCTAGCTGACCGATATCTGTATAGTCAAGCAAATGAATAGCCAAACAAATGAATAGTCAAGCGAAATGTATGGTCAATCAAATGCATCAGTGACCAAGCCCGAGGGCGCTGATCGAACGCGACCCAAACCTTTTGGCGGGGTAATATCGTTGGCATGAAGCTTGGGATTGTGTAGAGGAAGACATACAGTTTCCAAAGTCTCCAATTATCTGAACGAGTCTCCATGGGCCTTGACGAGGGTTTCCGTGAATCTTGACAAGACTTTGCATGGACCTTGACAAGAGCTTGACTCAGGGCTGCCCTTCGGCTAGCGCGTGGCCCAGCCCGTGGCCAACTTCGACTCGCCCATGCGCGTGAGACTAACAAGCATCTCGGGCACGCGCGCGCCCAGATGAATAGGCGCACACACAGAAGAATAAGCGTGCGCCGCAGATAGCAGATAGAAGTGATAGATTGCCTTCTGCTGTCAAAGGTAAGGTACGTCAGTGGAAGGAGGGCAACCTAAACACACGCACGACGAACCCCGATCCCAACGGCGGTTGAGCTCCTTGGATAGCACTCGCTCCGACCGCTGCGCTCTCAACTGTAGGCATCTGCATCGATGAAGAACATCTGCGTTGACGAGCGTTGGACGAGCGGCCCCAGGTTGCGTCTTGCATCGTGAGCAGCGGCGAGAGCGTGGCACGGCACCTACCGACGCGTTGTCTTTTGCATCGAGTCCCGAGGTGGTCTCTTTCCGAATTGAAGTCTCGTACATTGCAAAGTCCAGGACAAGATGCTGTTATCCGATGGTTGTGCGTACGTTACTCACTCCCTCTTCGCGTTCACGACCCCGCCCAAAAGAACGCTCGGCAACTCGATGTCGCCCACGCTGTAAAGCAGCGACACGGATCCCGCCGCAAACAGGATCAAGGCAACGGTCGTGCCTGCCAGAAGCACAAATTGACTGGAGGTAGGAGAACAGGGGTCAGCGAGAATCATATCAACATCAAGCGCAGTACGCACCTGCTGACGTCTTTGCGCTCGCAGCTGTCGCCTGCCCAGTACTCGGTCTTCACCTGCAAGCCCTCACCCTCCTGAGTCGCAGCACACGCGCAAACAAAGCATGTGCGCCCTGTCTTGCTCGCCTCGACGCATGAGCCATGGCCTGAGCATCCGCCGGTGCTGTTCGAGCACACGTCCGCAGAGTCGAAGCAGGTCGAGACAGACTCTATCGGGGATTGCGGAGGCGGGCGGCTAGGAGGGAAGGGTGACTGCGACTCCTGGGCTTGCGGTGCACGTTTCATTGCGTGGATTCCGGCTCCAGGGAAGCTGATGACGGCGACGCGATGGTGGCCTGCGAGGAGCTCGCGGATCTGCGCGACGACCGCGGCGTATTCGGCGCTGGTCTTGCCATGCATGCGGCGGATGTCGCGGAGGGAGGTGACCTCCATGGCTGCGAAGAAGTTCTCTCCGGAGGCAGTTGCGGACTTGGTGAATTCTGCAAGCGAGTGCACGCCATCCTTGGTCCAGGAGGGGAGGTCCGAGCCATCGAAGACGCTCGAGTATGCGTGGCGCGCGCGAGTAAGGTATGTGGAGATGACAGAGTACAGGGAGTCAACTGGAGGTGCTGGTATCCGGAATGCAGGCTTCCCGGACAGGACAGCTTAGGCGCGCGTCAGCCCAGACCACAGCATACATGCGTGTCAGCACGCACCAGCCGCGTCCTCGTCCTCCATAGTCAGTAGCAGGGCATTCTGCGTGCCCTCCCCGATAAAGTCTTGGGCACGGAAGGTCGAGGCGTCGCGTGCAGGCTCGAATGCCTCCAAGTTGAAGTGCTGGGACAACGCGGCGCTGGCGTCCTCCGGCGAGAGCGACGAGCGCTTGACGGGCGGAGTCGGGTACAGGTACACATTGAGCGCGCTCGCGGCGTGCAGGCCGGCGAAGACGACGGCTAGCGCACTCAGGCGCATAATGGATGGAATGAGGAGGCGTATTTGGTGGTGATTGTCCCCGACTCAGTCACGCCGGTGCCGACGCCGACGCCGACGCCGGTTAGGGGCGCGGCCGGCAATATATGAGGACAATCGGCGGCGCGAGCGCGTCTTGTCCTCTCGGTTCTCAGTTTGCGCCCACTGAACATAAGTAGCATCGATGCAGTCTTTGGCGCGCGCGACAGAGCGAATCCTCAATCCGTTCCAGTGGTAAAGCTGTCGGCCTCGCTTGTTCTTCGTGAGCTGAGGCGCCCGTAGCTCCCTTGTATTTCTCCATCCCAGCCGCTTTTACAGACGGACGCCGGTTCTGCCACCAGAGATATGGCTTGAGATCTTTCAGTTTGCCACGTATGTCCACCATGAAGCGACCATAGAGCCCATGGATCCATTCACCCTGAAGAACATCACCCACAACATCATGGGCGAGAACTCGTCCACGTCCTCCCTGCGGATGCGATGCACCCTACCTCTCGTCTGCAAGGAGTGGCGACAGCTCTCCCTCCGCCTCCTCTATCGGCACATCGTCGTCCGCAGTCCAGCCAGGGCGCGCAAGATCCTGCGCGCCCTCGAGGCCCACCCTGCGCAGGTCGACATGCGCCCGATCAAGTCCAGCGCGAGGTCCTACTACGGGCAGTGGACAAGACATATCGAGATATACACCCACGCGCGGGGATCGAGCTCCGTGCCCTTCCTGCAGGATCTCCTCCGCATCTTCCTCTCCTGTCCCAATGTCCGAATGCTCAGCGCGCACTGGACGTATGCCCCGCCCAAAGCGTTCCTTGACGGCATCTCGCGCATATACGCAAGTTCGTTGGAGGGCATGTACTGGCAGGAGGCGCTGCCCCTATGGCTGCCATGGGCAGAGAGCTTGGAACCATGGACATCGTCGCCAGCATTCGTCGGTTCGTTCCAATCTCTTCGCGTCCTTGATCTGCGCCATTTCCGAGGGGAGGACAAGCAAGAGCCTTTGCCTTCTAAACCGACGCTACCTAGCGTCACCACCCTCGTCCTATCCACCGACCCGAGGAGCCTGCTAGCCGCACAGGGGCTCTCCCTGCCCGCTGTAAGCCATCTGACGCTCTACACGGCCCCCAACACCATCCAGGTCTCCGACGCCGCCATCGACCGTCTTCTCCAGACCCACGGCGCCACCATCACCGTCGTCGACCTCCCCACGCCCTCCCGCGACGCCGAGCCCGAGTCCGCATCCCTCATCGGCCGGCGCATGCCCACCGCGTACGTCAGGCCCGACCTCTTCCTCAAACCCGGCCGCTGCCCCGTCCTCGACACGCTCGTCTTCCCCGCGGGCGCCCCCGAGATCGAGGACCACGGGCACCCGCGGCTGCGCCGCATCGGGCTGCGCGGCGTGCGCTCGGACGCGCTCTACCCGAGCAAGACACACCGCGTGAAGACGCACCTGCAGGGCCTGACGCGCGCGCTGTACCCGCGGCTCGAGGTCGTGCGCACGGTCGGGTTCTTGGTCGAGGCGGACGTGGACTCGCTCGTCAAGGATATCTTTATCTGGTGGACGGAGAAGTTCGAGAAGGACGGGGTGGACTTTCAGGATGGGGAGGGGGTGGTGTGGCTCTACACGGATCCCGTCGTGGAGGAGCAGGGTGCGGAGGTTCAGGTGGCGGTGGACACCAAGTATTAGGAGGTCATGGATCTCGCCTGGGTGGGTCTTCTCCGTTTGGGTTGTCTCATTTGTTTGCTCTCTTCTTTCTAATGTATAGATAGCATGTGCGCGGCGCTTCTCGCCACGGACATCCACGTCCCTTTCCATTACGGACATTCGTTCTCCTCTCTTTTCTTTCGCCTGGACACTACAACCACTGTATCGCTATTTCCAGTTTTCAATTTCTTCGCCGCCTTCTGTTATCGGTTCCATCGTTACTTCCAGCTTTCGATCTTATCGCCCCCAATAACTACCATACGCTCATTTTATTTACTCTTACGCGCTCCCATGTATAGTGTCCCATATCGTCGAGCCGCTCCATATTGTCGAGCCGCTCGCCCCATAAGTATCGTCGAACCTCGCCCGCTCGTCGACCGTCTCGCTCATCGAACCTCTCCCGCTCGTTGACTCTCTCCCACTCGCCAGACCTCTCTCGATACCCACAGTGTGCTTTGTTAGAAAGTACGGCAAACTTTGTTAGAAAGTACGGCAAGCTCTGTTAGGAAGCATCCCAATCTTCAGTCACCGTTATCTGTCCGATACCGACCATACTTATAAACTGATGATGAGAGGCAGAGATATCTACAGAGGCGGTTGCCGAATCTACGAAGCCTGGCAGTTGCCCAGGCTGCCACTCGCGAAGTTGAACTGACAGTATATCACGTGCGGGGCACGTGTCAGTTCTAGATATCGCGTGGATAACCGGCAAGTGCCGTAACGATGATTTTCGCATCCGACGGGTCCGCGCTCAAGCTAGCTTGACCTCTGACCAGCGTCCAAACTGCGCATCTGCTCTTCACGCTCCCCATTTGCCTGATCCGGCCAGGAGTACCGCATATGAAGAAGAGATCGTGACATGAAAACTTGGATCTCAACAATTCTTACGCGCTACTCTATGCAGCCGCCAGCGATCATCTTCGAGTTCTCAACGCCGTACTCAGCAAACACAGGTGTCCTTCGTGCACTTGCACTCCCCGCCCTTGCAAGCGCAGTCATCGCCTTTCTTATCGCAAGTTCCCGGTGCACAGCCGCACTTCTCGTCGCCGGATGCGCCGCACTTGCACGCGTCGGGCGCGCAGGAGCAGCTGGGGGAGGCGCGTCAGCGATCTTCTCATCTCCATTTCCTCGATGATGGGCAACCTACCCGACCTGGCAGCCGCACGGCATGCACCCACAGCCGTCGTCGCAGCAAGCCTTCTTGGTGGTCTGTGCCATCTGTGTCAGTCCATGCAGCTTCAGACTTCGTCGGAGAGAACGCACCGCAGATGTCATGTTCGTCCCAGATGTCGGAGGGTGAGTTGGGTGATAGCTGGTTGCAGATGGGGTGACTTTAGTGTCTGGTCAGTCCGCTTGCCTTGTTCGCCCTTATATACGCGTACTCACGCCCTCCAAAAAATCGCTCAGGCGGTTCTCAAACCCACGCATGGGCCGCATGTCTCGCTCACGAGGCGCTCCGAAAAATCGCTCATTAAGACCTTATGCTCTTCTAGGCCGCTTTGTTGTCGCCAGATTTCTTCTGCGACATCACGACGGTCATTGGCGGGCAACTCATTGCACGCGTTGAATTGTTCTCTTGCACTTTCCAGACTATGCGGCGCGCAAAGTGATGGTTCGGTACGGTAGTGCCAGTCCTTGATGGGTCACACTATAGGCATGAACTATAGCTCAGCTGACTCTTGATCCCGTAGGTTCTGGCACTGGACAACTCTAATGCAAGCTCATTCGGACTTCGCCTCGAATTTTGACTCTTCCGGGCTCCGGGCTCCGACACGCATCGCATCACGTGACATGTTGAAGATGGCGTCCCCCGCGCTAGGGCGCTTTCGGTCTCCCTGCCAAGGCGCCTTACCGCCGCGCGCTGATTCAAGGTGACAGACACGTAATAACGTATCCAACAGCTTTGTGAAGCCTTCGTATTGCGCCAGGCTTGTCTCTTCCCTTCCCAACGTCGATCCTAGCTGAAGCAGAATCTTAGAGCGCCCATATTTCCGCATTCTTCCCCTCTACCAAGCTCTTGTTGGCCTCCGCGCGTCATGTCAGTTCCGGGTACGTTGACCACATGCTCAGTTGCGCATGCTCCGGCTCCCGGTTTCCTTAGCTGATGATCTTCCTGCCAGACAATGTATGGGGGCGCCAATGCTTAAAGACCTTGGCTGAAGAGGACCCTGCAAATTCAGCGCAGGAGGACGACAACGAACTGGCCGATCCATCTGAGGAGCCGATAGCGCCTGCGACTTCGTCGACCACATTCAGCGGCGCCGATCACAGCACTGTCCGTGGTTCCTCCTTCAACGCCATCTCTGCCTCTGGTACCATCAGGTTCCCTCCTTCTACCAATGTCTACGAAGGTCCACGGACCATGGCATCTGTTCCGTCAGCACAGGCGGTTTTGACGGACCACGAAGACTTGCTGGCACCATTTTTTGAAGCTTTGAACCGTCGCCAAGTCAGACACCAATTGCGAAAGTATAAGCTAGAGACCGTCGACGGTGACATCCCTTACTTCTCTCCAGCACATATGCGCAGCGCTCAATCTGACCGCTCGTCGCCATCTCCCTCCGTGGCGACGACCGACGTTATGCAAGATATCCTCAACGAGCGCTCCCGGAGGACCTCCTACTCCTCCTTCTACGTGACGCGGCGCTCCTCTCCTGCAAGTGCTCCACGCCGAAGGCTTTCCTCCAATGTTGTGAGTATTGCGGCTCTTCCGACCGAGAATCGATGACTGACGAGTCTGCTGTAGGCACGCGGGACGCGGACGCCTCCTCTGAGGACGCCATCTTTACCCCCGGAAGTGCTTAACACCGTCGATAGTGAACTCTCTTGGCTAGTAGACGCCCAGAGGGTAGGGGAGGGACAGTCGAAGGAGATGGGCGCTGCCACCACTACGTCATTCATTGTGTGTATACCGCACTATATGTTTACACTTGGCCTTGACAAATGGTACAGGAAATGCCCAAAAGACGTCTATCCTTCACCCCTCGAATGTCCAATATCCCTGAGGGCTTCGTGCTCAACATCACCCATCAACGTGAAGTTATTGGACTAGCCCGCCGAGCACCCCTCCCGCCGTCCCCACTGGGATCTTCACCGTTCGAGCCTAATTTCGGTGAAGGCCCTGCGTTGCAGCTATCTGTCGAGAACTTGCATGGATGCGACGACGATCAGCTTCGTGCGTCTCCCTTGGTTTTTGCGCCTGCTCCCTCCATCTGAAATATTGCCAGATCCTAGGCCTGATGCCCCTCAAAGTTTACTAGCCCTCGACCCAGCTGTGCGCTCATTACCGCAGACCAGCGGCAGTAAAAACGATTCGTCTTCGACTTCAGGCTTTCGTCTTCGAGAGAAATTGCGTGAAACCAGCAAGAAATACCTGCTAGACGGCCGTGACGTTGAACCTGCACGGTTGAGCGCTGGATGGTCTTTAGCAATGGAGCACGAGCGTAGTATGCTGAGGCTTGTGAATGAAGTGAGTATGGTTTGTACTGCTTTGTGCGCTACTGACGCCTTGATTCCTCAGTCTCGCGCCGGCCTGACCCGTTTAACGGAAAGAGCGTCCGATGTTGCGGCATCCCTCTTGTGCATTCCCCACTCGTGAGATCAGTTTTTTTTTTTGTTCCATCAGTTGTGTCTGTACTACTCCCCATTGCACTCATCATTCTCACGTTCCATTGTACAATGTTAGTTCGACTTGGAACATAATCAATCTATCTCCCACGTCTCATATCGCTTTCTCTCCCAACGGCAAAGTCAATCCGTGCACTCCCTTATACCCGCTCGGTTCCGGAGGCACCCACCCTCTCAGAACGTCCGCCTTGACTTTCTCCGCAAGCGCCCAGACCTCCACCTTTATTGGCCGGCACGTCGCCTTCATCTTCTCCGCTCCCTCGGCCTCCTCGCTTTCCCCGTCCTTCGTCCCCACCCAGCCCCACTCGCTTAGATCGCCGCCGGGGCAAGTACTGAGCGCACAAAGTAGGTCCTGCTCCGCAAAGAACTCGATGTAGTCGTCTTCCGCGGCGGGACTCGCCTCCATGAAGTACCGGCCCGCCTCGTCGAGGCCGGTTACTTGGAAGACGTTGAGCACGTCGTGCACGTCCGACTCGTTGAGGCCGTGAGGGATAACGGCTCGTACGAGGTTAGAGTGGCAGTGGTAGTCGTAGGAGCGCCCGGTGAGCATTTTGTTCACTGAAAGACCCGGTTAGCGTTTTGCCCTGGTTAAAATCACTGCCGACTTCGATGTCGCATCGTATGTCTCCATCCCAGCCAAAAATCTACTCACCATACGGATCGCACCTCGTCCCTAGCAGATCATGGCATCGGGCTCCCCATTCACTCATCCCTTTACCATTGCCCAACCTCCCCCTCCCCTCCCTCCCCAACGTATCCTCCACAATAGCGCACATCGGCCGCATGCTCGGCAGACAGCTCCACAGCCTATCGCCCGTGCTCAGGTGGCTGGCGTGCAGCTGCCTCGTCCGCGCCGCCCAAAAACGCTCGCGCCCCGGATTGTGCGCGTTCCACACATTCAGATCGCCCACCTGCGGCCCCGCAGGCGTGCTGAGGCGAAACACGCACCCGAGGGGGACGCGCCACGCCGCGCCGCTGCGCGGGGGGATGGTGAGCGTGGTCAGCAAGGTGCGTTGCGCGGGGTCTTGCGCGGTTGCGGCAATGCGCGCGCAGAGGTCTAGGGGGACGCCTAGGGTGCAGCCTGGGGCGGGAAGGTAGGCGGGCTGTGGCTTGCCATGCTTATCGGCTGCATTTGAGGTGGAGGTGGGCCACATTGCACGAGTTGCGATGGAAGGAGAGAGGGAATGTAGGCCACGGGAGCCTGGCAATCGCAAGGGTCATGGACGGGGCGAGTATATGGCGACGGTGACGTCGCGTGCAGGCGATGCTTCTATCGGTGGTATCGTACAACAATGACAGTGGGGGTATAGTATTATGGTGAGTGTACATAGCATGCACAGAAGGCGTGAGGTAGCCGGGATGATGAGTGGATGCGCGAATCAATGCATAGGTGATACAATGTGTGGGTGACCGGGTACATCATGTCCAAGGGGACCATCCAAAAAGTACTCGCACAGTCCATATACAGTCTGGAAGTCGGAGGGCCAGGGGCGGGGAGATTCGTCGTGCATTGACGGTGATGTTACCGCGGGCCGTAGTCATCCATGGGCGCTCTTGTCCTGAGGTGCTGTGGTGATGTTAGGTCTGCGCCAGAGGCACGCGTGTAGTCCATGGGAGAATGCAAGGGTATGTGGTCGTATGGCCCACTGCTTTGCTGTGGCATAGGTTTCGATACCGATTTCGCGTCCATGGCCGCGGTCGCAGTCGCAATATCGCCGATGCCAGCGCGAGTTCCCCAACCAGTCTGTAAACCATGTGAGCGTTGACGTAGCGCCAAGTACAAGGACGCTTACCTCGTGCAGCGTGAAGAGCGCGTAGAGTTTCATGAGGGCGAAGTAGTAGCCGAACGCGATGAAGGCTGGCACGTAGATGATGTGCCCTGGCTGGTGCCACAAATGGGGCAGCAGCTTCGCCGTGCGCGTCGCCGTGAGCCAGACACCGTAGGAGGCGAGGATGTTCCACCACGGCAGGTGGTAACCTCCCTCCGAAACGGGCTTCGTGGACTTGTACAGGAGGTACGAGACGAGGCAAGGCCCGACGAGGAGGGTGAGCGGGTTGATGAGCTTGTCGACCATGGTGTAGGCGACGTAAGGGTGGGAGGTCCAAATATGCCGTTCCATGAAGAGCGAGCGCAAGTCCGAGCGCCAGGTATTGCGCGTCCACCGCAGGACCTATGAAATCGTCAGCACTCCTGAAGGAGCAGAAGTGTAATAGAACTCGCCTGTTTTAAGAACCGCCAGTTCGGCTTCATCGTGCTCAGAAGTTCTGCCTCTTTAGTGCACTGCACGTAGGTCGACCAGCCGTGCGAGACCATCCAGCGCGTGAGGAACTTGTCGTCACCCGAATTAAGCTGGTACTTCCCCAACCAGTAGTCGTGCGTGAAGCCGTGCAGGAATTCCGGGTCCTTCAGGATGATGGTCCGGTATGCCGCCGTGCGTCCCGACAGACAGGGGATACCGCCATCAATGTGCGTCGACGCGGAGATCTCGATATTACGGATGGTGAGGCGGAACGCCGCAAGAACCTCCCACACGGTCATGCCCTTGCCAACGGGTTGCACGCGCTGCGAGGTGCCCACACCGCCGACCTTCTGGTCCTCGAAGGGCGCGAGCATGTAGGGGAGCATGGTGGGCGGCCAGATCGCGTCGTCGTCCGCGAACACGATAATGTCCGTCGTCGTGTGCTTGATGCCATGCGACATCTGCAGCCGCTTGTTGGCGAAGGGTACGGTGAGGACGCGGATGCGCGCGGGGTCGACCTGGTTGGCGAGGTCCTGGAGGGGCGCGCGCATCTTCTCCTCCGTGATGATGAGGATCTCCTTCGGTTTGCCGACCAGCCACGAGTGTGCGGCTTCCTTGAACTCTTCACCGGCGTCAATGGTGGGGACAATGATGGTGACATCTTCGGCGGCAATGTACGTGGGATTGTCGGGCAGGGGGATGGGTCGGTATGCCCAGGACGCTGACATCCGGATGAGGAACCATAGGTAACGGTAGAAGCTGCCTTGTGGTTAGCGACCTCATACATATGCGGATATACGACGCACCCAATGACCCCGAATGGTATGACTGGATTTATGTAGTTAGTAACACCTTCCGTCGAGGAAAGACTTTCGCGACGCACATATGGGAAAGTTGTCCGAGGTCAGGTACAACATCCTGACGCGTCGCCAGCCGCCAAGGCGCGTTCAGGCTGTCCGGCTGCTCTCCCTTCGCCAGCGGGAGAATTCAGTAACGGCGGGCGATGGAGGAGAACAAGGAGAACAATGGGAAGACCGGGAGAACAACGCCGTCGTGACGACCCGTTCTCAAAAGTCTAAATATACGGACCGGCGCTCCGTAGCGCCCTCAGGAATCTCGAAAGGGTTGAACTCGAGGGCATCGTAGGGCCCGATACGCCAGAAAGGATGGCATGCTATATCGCATGCAGAAAGACTTCTGCAGTGACATGAGGGAAAGCCGAGAGGGGAACACTTCGGCAGCGCTCATATATGACGAACGCCTTGAGGACGGTCGACTGATGGATCACGAAACCTTGAACTCAGACCGACGTCGGGCGCTGTGGGATCATAACGCAGCACTCAGCAGAGCCAGGGTAGTGGCAGTGGCAAGAGCGTAGTGAGATGCATGAGTCGGTGTGTTAGAGTCTGGCCGGCCACACTTAGCAGCTGCGCTAAGTTGAGCGCTGAGCGTTGAGTTCTGGATCAACGCTGAATCGGCGAATGCCTGGCTTCGCCGGCAGGCGACACGAGGTGATGCGTGTGATGCCAGCGTGATGTTCGGCAATTCCCGCTGTTGTCACGGAAGTTGAACCTCTGTGTTTCCGCCGTCTTTCCCCTTTTCCACCCCCAAAAATGGCTGGTAAAGGCATCAGAAGCACTTTCAGCCGCCATTTTGATCCAGATCTTGCGTGTATCTCACAGCAGCGCTCTTTTCTGTAGAGTTGCTTGCATTGTCACAAAGTGATGTGACATTACGGCAGTATCCGAAACGTCACGTGGCCGGCGGCCGGCGAAGCCAGGCATTCGCCGATTCAGCGTTGATCCAGAACTCAACGCTCAGCGCTCAACTTAGCGCAGCTGCTAAGTGTGGCCGGCCAGACTCTTACATAGATGATCGATGAAGTACTAACATATATGACGATCTCGGTAGATGATGGATGAAGCGGATGGTGATGATGGGAAGACTCGCAATCCAAGAAGTAAGCAGTAGACACTACTACTAGTAGGGTGGTACCAGAAACGGGGGAGCGCAGGCATACAAGAAGAGGACCTTTCCCGCGCCTACTTTCGCTGCCTTGGCGAGAGGAACAAAAGATCCCGGGTAGGATACATATCGGACAGATCGTCGTCGGTGTCGTTCTCGGAGTCAGAAGACCTTGCAGGAAGTCAGCCAGAGAAACAAACGATGAGATGTGGGAGGCATGAGGCAGAGCGCTCGGGTGTCAGGAGATAGCTCACTCACTCTACACGTATCGCAAGCCTTGATTCCACCCGTCGGCGCTTGACCGGGGCTCGCGCAGGGCTTGGAAGTATGGTGTTGTGACGAGCGTTGGGTTTGGCCGCAGGTGCAGACGAAAATATGTATGCCCACTCGTCGTCACTAGAATTGTCGAACAGCGACTCCACAGCTGCCCACCTGGACGCAGCCGTGGGTGGTCCCGCGCTGGCAGACGCCGCAGAGATGGATCGACGCGCAGAAGATGAGCTGGCGACAGGAGCGCTCGTGGGTAATCTGAAAAGATTCTCGCTGTGTCTGCGAGGCAGTGACTTTTGCGCGCGCTGAATGGGGAGTGCTGGCAGCGGTAGACATTCGTCGTCGCTCTCGTTCACCACACTAGCCGGTGGCGATATCGTTTTCCGCTTCTTCTTCCGTCCATCGTTGGAGGCTTCAGCGCGCCTGGATCTGCGTGCGCACGCGTCAGCAACCGTACATCTCGTCATATCCTATACAACAGAACTCACTCAGCCCGCAAATTCTCCACCGTCTGCCTCAACTTCGCTGCGCCCTCGTCCTTGTCCCGTATCGACTGCTCCAGCGCGCGGACCTTTGTATGCAGCTCCTTAACGCGCGTCTTGCTGGTCGCGCTCAGATCAACGAAGCTCTTTCGGATGCCGTTAAGCTCGGCTTCGAGCGCCGCTGCACGTTGGCGCTCGTGGTGCTCCGCCTGTCTGTACCGCTCGGCAGCGGCCTGATGACGCTCGCAGGAGCGCAAAAGCTGCTGCTTATCGCGCTCGAGGGCTTTGATGCGGTTGGCGGCGTCTTCGGAAGCGCTGAGGTATAGGCGGCGGACCGAGGGTTGAATAAAGGGGCGGAGGTGTTTGGGAATTAGGGAGAGCTGGAGGGAGTGGGTAAATGAGAAGCGTTCGAGAGGGAGTAAAATGTGGTGTTTACTTCTGGCATGACTGTAGTGTATGTGAGAATGTGTTTGTGCGAGGAAGGGAGTATACGCACCTGTTTTGAAGGACGTACGACATTCGGGGCATAGTACATGCATTGTTTCCTCGTCCGCATTCGCCATAGACGTCTCAATGTGTCCGTTGAGGCATTCCAAGCAGAATGCGTGTCCTGCAGGGGAAATTATCAGATGAAGCCACTGATGCGTTGTGCGAGATGACCTACCGCATGGAACCGACACGGGCTCGTCAAAGTCGCCTAGACATATACTGCACGACATATCTCTGCCGCGCAGGTGTTCCCGGAATCGAGGACTTGACAGAAATGCAGACTCGGAAAGACGGAGGCAAGCAGCACGGCGCGTCGCGTCGCGTTATTTCCACACGTGACCGGCCCGAACCGGATGAACCAAAACGTGATTTGAAACTGACTTTGATCGTTACTGCACACCGACATTGCTCCACTGACTTGCCTGCTGCCTTCATGTCTATCTTGCTTTCGTCCTCCCACCATGTCCCTCGAGAAACAGCGCGAGAGCTTTGAGCCCTCGTTGTCTACGTATCGGCACCCCACACAGAGGACGAAGAGCGAGGAGGCGATCAGCCGCGACCGCCTCCAGGACTACTTCCAGGAGCGCCCAAAGAACCGGGGAGTGCTGACGGACGCGGAGCGATTCTGGGTCGAGCTACAGCCATGGCTGAGGCAGCGCGGATACGCGCTGAGGCCGCGGTACCAGCCGGGCTGGCGCCCCTCTTGGCGGGGGACCAAGAAGCGCGCGAGCGACTGCGAGGACGGGGAGCCCATAGGGGTGCGTGCGGCCATACCCTTCAGCTTCTTGTGTCACTGACCCAGCCGTGCAGTATCCTTTCATGCTGGACGCCACGCGCATATCGGACGGCCGAGTCGTGATGCTAAAGTGCATCTCGAAGACCCTGCACCCGCACGAGGCTGCTATCTCCGCGCTGTTGTCGTCCCCGCCGCTGCGGCTCGATCCTGCGAACCACTGCGTGCCGGTGTACGATGTGCTGCATCCCCCCGGGCACGAGGGTTTTGTCATCATCGTCATGGCGTTCTGCCGACAGTTCGACAATCCGCGTTTCGACACCGTGGGGGAAGCGGCCGAGTTCTTCAGGCAGGTCTTTGAGGGCCTCCAATTTATGCACCGTAACGGGGTTGCACATCGGTGCGTCTGGCATGCTCATCCCTTCGATCTGTCTAATAACCATATCCGCAGAGACTGCATCGACCTCAACATAATGATGGACGCTTCGCCGTTATACGACCAACCCTACCACCCCCGACGGACGGACTGGCGTCGGGACTTCAAGGGCAAGGCAAAGGCGCACACTCGCACCGAACGCCCAGTTGTCTACTACCTCATAGACTTTGGCCTCTCGCGCCGGTATGACCTTCCTTACGAACGCCCTCTTGAGGAGCCTATCCTCGGCGGTGACAAGAGCGTTCCCGAGTTCCAGAACAGCGCAGCGCCGTGCGATCCCTTCCCTACTGATGTCTACTATTTGGGCAACATGATTCGGCGGACGTTCCTCGAGGTGTGTGCTAGCGGTGTTGCTCTTTATTTTCTCTCCAGAATCTCTGTCATGCTCAAGTTGACTCGTTTTTGTAGGGCTGTGAATACAACAGCAGAAAACGCGGCGTCGAATTTATGGCGCCTCTGGCAGCCGACATGGTACACGCCGACCCGGCAAAGCGACCGACGATGGACAAAGTCGTCGAGCGCTACAATGCAGTATGTTCCGCCTCATCTCGCCGTCCTTTCCTCCTTCCCTATATACCCTTTCCTCCACGCCCTGCCTCTCCTCGACGTCCTTCCTTCCATCTCCGGACTCTCCCGCTCATGCACACCCTCTATCCCACCCAGATCCTCACAGGCCTTTCGACCGGGAAGCTTCGCTCTCGCTTGAAAAAATCAGGCGATAGTGCGCCGCACGCCGTGTACTTGTCCCTCGTGCACTGTAGACGGCGTCTCGGGTTCATGCTTCGAGGTGTCCCGGCGCTGCCGAAGCCGACGGCAATGGAAGTTTACTAGACGGCCGACGACGACGGAGATGTACTTGTTGCCGTCGATGGCAATCCTGAAGCTGTCGTCCGGTGCACCATGCTTTCGATTTCTTGGATGTTCACGTTATCACGTATGCTCTTCAGACTACCTGATCTTCAATTTGCATACCCTGAACCTGACCTTACTACCTGTAGACCATACCCAGATGTATCCCAACAAGACTACCTGTACCACGGAACTTCATCAGTCACCTTAATCTGACGGTGCTAAGCCTGCGTAACGTCGCCCGCAGAGCAGTACTTTCGTCACCCGCAAGTGTCTAAGCTTAAGACCTTGCTGACCTCCTTTCCGATAGGCATAAAGCCGCCCTTTTGCCCTCTATAAGGCTTCAAGGACTGCGATACCTGTCAAATACCGCCGACGTCCATCCCACCCTCGCCACCATCGGAGCAACACCATGCCCACTGTCCTCGTCGTCGGTGCCTCCCGCGGCCTCGGCCTCGCGCTCGTCCTTGAGCTGCTTTCCAAGCCCGACTGTCAGGTCATCGCCACCGTTCGCGGCACCCCGCCGCCCGCCCTCGCCATTTCGGGCGCCCGAATCCTTGAGCTCGACATGATGGACCACGCGTCCGTCGCAGCGGCGGCGGCGCAGCTGCCCCCATTCGATGTGCTCATCGCGAATGCGGCGATTGGGGGCGATGATAGGCTGTTGGCGGGTGCGGCGGATGCAACGGATGCGGCGGACACAGAAGCCTCGACGGCGCGACTGTCGGCGTATCTCGAGGCGAACGTGGTCGGCACGCACCGTGTCGTTCGCGCGTGCTTGCCGCGGCTCAGGGAGGGGAAGGAAAAGAAGATTGTGCTGGTCTCCTCGTTGAGCGGGTCGCTGCAAACTTGCGTGAATAAGCTGAGGGGGTTTCGTGGGGTACGTGGTCATTGTGCCAACGGGTGTCACCGTGTCAGTGGCTGATAGCATTCACATCGCAGCCATACGCAGTGACTAAGGCGGCGGTCAACATGCTCGCGGTGCAATACCACAACGAGCTGAACTGCGAGGGCAAGGAAGGTGCGTGAGGGCGCTAGGCACGCATTTTGTCGGCGCAAGTGCTGATAGTCAATCAAGGATTCATCGTCGTCCCCATTCACCCGGGATGGGTAAGCACAGATATGGGTAGGATCACTGGAGATGGGGGCATGCCCCCGGCAGATAGTGCGCGAGGAATTGTCAACGTTGTATGGGGATTGCAGCCCGAGGACAGTGCGAAGTACTTACAGTGGGACGGGCAGGTCTTGCCGTGGTAAGCCAAGTATGATAAGTAGAATTTTACCGCGCTCGTTGCGCATGATCATACAATTCAAGGAGTAGCAACGTACTGTAGTCTCGGAAGGTGAAGCTCAAGCGGCCTCTGTCACTTTCCTCCGTTCTCGCAAGGTCGCAATGGCGGCAGAAAAGGCCGCGTCGACCTCTTGCAAATACGTATCCGTGTTGGTATCTTGCATCGTCGAAGGCGGCACATCCAAAATGAAGGACGGCGCGTATGCAGGAAAGAACGTGTGGTCGGGAATATGAGTGCTCAAAGGTAGTGGGCGATTCAGCTTCGAAAACGTTTCCTCAGCTTGGTTGCTAGAATCTGTTTGGATGACTTACTGCGATGGAGGTGAGGTAAGCATACGCGCGGGCGGCGTTGGGATGATTATAGCCGCCTGTAAAGGGCGTCGGTGTTCACCCTCGAGAGTACAGTGGACTGATGCACGTACCACCGCCAAGCAACAGCGTCTTGATACCCCAGTGATTGACAACCCGGTCTACACACCACCCGAGAGATCCGGCCACGAGAGGTGGTCGTTCATCTATATCCATTGCGGCCTTCTCATCCGCATCCCCTTCGTCCACACCACCGAGACTCCAGCCACCGACAGCGCACTTGTCGCCCGCGAGCGCGTCGACGCCGCACTGGAGCACGATGTAGTCCGGCGCGAAAGCGTCGCGCACGCCTTCGACGAGCGGCCAGACGCTAGCGAGAGTCGCGTTACCGTAGCCTGGATAGAGGGGCAAAGAGAGGGTGTACGGGTCTTGTGGAGGGGCTTGGAAGAGTGGGCGCGGGGAAGGAGGGAGACCAGACAGCGGCGAGACCGGAAAGAAGCCCGGCGCGGCGTGGTGGATACTGAGGGTCTAACATGATGAGCTGGTAGCACTTGGGTAGATATTGGTAGTTATGATACGCACGAGCACCTGAGATGACCCTCGGGAAGCGAGGCTTGCGTTGTGGAACGCGTGCGAGACGCCGTCGGAAAAGTGCAGGTCAAGGTCGAGATACATGATCCGTGGCTTGCGAGTTTTTGGAGCAGGTCTATAGCCATCGACTAGGGGTGGCTCATCAGAAGTATGAGTAGTCAGTGGTATCAAAGGCGCGCGCTTTAGTGCAAGAATTGCCAGGACGCAGTCCGCGACGTAGCAGAAGCCCGAGGCTCGTGCCTTCTGAGCATGATGCCTGTAGCGCATCAGCCGTGGACCGGTAAGTCAATTGCAAAGGAAGTTTGCATACCTTCCCCCGTCCCATGCAATAGCGACATCTGCAAACCCTCTCATCAAGGTTTGCGCAGCGATCAAAGAGGCGCCCGCAACGAGTGGCACGTATTTCTCCAGGCTGGGGAAGACATGGCAGTCGTCCTCAAGGCCGAGATCGTCTTGTTCATTCATGCCTTCAGCGCCTTCCGAGCGCCTCAAGACATAGTCGAGGTACTGGCGCGTGTGGTAGACGGCAAGCTCGTCGTAGGAGGCGTATCTGGGATTCACAACCTTGATTGTTCGGCAGGTATTACTGTTCACCGTCATAGAGGTATCACCCTGAGAATTTTGTAGCAATCCAAGTGCTTGCACCAGGGTATGCACAAGCAAGGACCTGTTTTTGTTTGAGGGCAGCTGCGAAGAGACCTAGGATGTAGGAAGCGCGTTATATACAGCTTTTTAACGATGTCAACCTTTTGAGAACATAAATTACCTGGATGAGCTCTTTGTTGACTATGTACGCGACGTTGGAAGGTTGCGGGGTAGACATGGGATTGTCACTTTTGACCGTGGACCGTAGTGGACAAGTTCAACTAGTGGGAACGGTCACGCGACCGTTCCATACACGCTTGGTGTTGTTTGGCTCAGACCTCCGAACGTTCTTGCTCTTGACCTTCATCTCTTCGGCACCAGTGCTCTTGCCGTTTTTCTTTGTCTTTGGCTGAGTTCTGTCTTTGACGGTCTACTCTGTCTCGGTCGTACCTGGATCGTGGTACTCAAAGCACTCGCCTCCGTGCTCCGCGTCTCTTGCCTTCGATATCTTCAAGTGATCTCTGCTCGCCCGCCATCCCGGTACCTGCTGAACGAACGTGAGATATGCAGTCCAGAGAGCCACCCCGGAAGCAAGGTGCGCAGTCTCCGACCTTCTCATTGCATTGCGTATTGACGATCTGACGGCATCCTGCAGTCCCGCGATGGCTGCCACCGAGTCCTCAATCATACTATGGAGCTTCCCCGCATACATCGTCATCAACTTCACCAAGAGCGCCCCGCTGGCAGGCCTACAACAGCCAGAATATGCCAACCCGCTCACTCAACATCAATCACCCTAATCAATACTTTCACGAAGAGTCGGAAACATCTCTGCCTGACTATCATAATCGACGCGTCAAATTTGCAACTCCGTCTTACGGTCTGAATACAAGCTCATCGTACTCGTTTTCTCGTACTCGCTCGCCGCTGGCACCTCGTGGAACGAACTCGCCTGCGTCACTTCCCAGGTCTTTTGCTTCGTTCTCATCTCATTCCTCCTTGTACCCCACGCCCGATGCGGGAACTCGAACCATCGTCAACGTCTCTCCGTCGAAGGTCTCAGGAGCATACGGATCGCGCGAGATCTTCCTGCCTCAAGCGAGCTCTGCGTCGCTCCTGGGAATATCCAGCCCCGACAGCTTTTCTTCGCCATCCGTCAAGGCTAGCGCGTCTGCTCCGCCTGTGCGAACACGCCATCGCCCCGCGAAGCAAGTCCTGACTTTGCCTTTCTCGCTGGAAGCTCTGCGAATGCTCGCCCCGTTCACTGACCTCGACACATCCGATGTCATGCACATGAAGCGCGCCTTCGTTCACGATCGTCTCTGCCCGGAATGTGGTGACCAACTCCCCTCCGTGTATGATCAGGTAGGTCTGATTTACGCCTGTCCGTCTCCCTCTGACACACGCCAGCTCTTGTCGACTATCGTGACTCCTCAGGACACGAAAACCTTTCTCTGCGTTCGCTGTACCGGGTGTCAAGTCGACTACTGCTGCGGCTGCCTCTCCGACTGGAACTCATGCATCCGCGAGCAGCACCATCCTACTTTCCCCGCTTCGGACGTCCCATGCTCCTTGGGCTGCGCCATCGGCGTTTTCGAGATTCTTGACGCGCTCGACGCCGCATGTCCTGCAACTTGCCTCTCGCTGCGTGCGGAGCACCTCCCGCCTTCCCTTCAGGCGTCGTGCGAGCTTCTTGCCCGCGTGCTGTACCACCCATTCCAAGGCGGCGACCGCGTGCATGGATCGGTGGGTGTCCTGCTGGCGGCATCACGGTTGCCCACGCTCCTCGTCCGTCTATTCTCGCGCGCGGCGGACGTGCGTCTGTGGATCGAGCGCGCGCCGTTGTACAGGGCGGCCCTGGGCGTACTCTGGCGTATCCTGGGTGCACCCACGGTCCTCGGCGCGCTCGTCAAGCTGCCTCGTGTATTGCGTACCTGCGGGGTCCGGGCGTGGATCGCGGAGGAGGGCGAGATATCGTGGACGATATCGAAGGATGGGAGCGGAGGGATGGCGCAGCTCGTCGAAGTCCTGGCCGACCGCAGGCACGAGCTAGAGCGGCAGATGAAGCAGTCGGACGCGGAGACGAAGAAGGTGCTGGCGCTCCTCGTCGGGGACATTATAACGGTGGAGAAGCAGGCGCAGCATGCTTCGCTATAGATTCTGTATGTCATACTTATAGCATGTCCAGCATTACGAGCTGCATTCCTAGTGTAAGCATATCCATATAGGTATCGTTGTTGCCTCTATCAGTACAACCCGTTCTAGAGTGCGCCTGCCGCGACGGCGGGCAGGTCGTATACATAGTGGATGTGTGTGCCGGCATGTATAGCAGCATAGGTAACCAAGTCGCCATGGGGCGTCGGCCATATGATGGAGATAGAGCGTCTATCGTATACGCGCGTTCACCTCGCGAGTAACATAGTGCCATATATAATGCGTCCAGCCTTCTAGGACGCCTGCGCCGCCCATGATGTGGAGGCAGTCGCTTGATACGTGCTGTGCAGCGAGTTAGTGAATGAACACAAAGTCTTGATGCGTGTACGTACCGCATCTGGGCGCAGTCGTGCTGGGTTGTCGATCCCAAGGTAGTGAATATCATGGAATTGGGGTGAGGAGAGCACTCTCTGGAGAACACCGTCAGTCGTTGATGCATTCGCTGCACGCAGTACGCACCTCGAATACCCGGTTGAATTGGCCGATGTTGGCCCAGTTGTACCAGTTCCACTTGAACGGCTGCACCTCCGTCCATGGCTTGCGATGATCGTGACAGTCCTCGTGTCCGGGAAGGTAGGCGCGCACGACGACCTGCCTCCGCATACGCTTGTCCGGCGCCTCATCCAGCAGCCGCTGCACGTCTGCTGCCCATTTGCCCATTGCATGGCCGAAGAACTCGACGACACCCTCGATGCCGTAACCCGCGTCCACCGCAGCCTCGTCGCGGTAACCCGAGAACAACGTCGTGGTCCAGTGGCCGGCCGTGCTGATGACCATCGTGCCGTAGTGGTTCGCGGGGTCGGTGAACATGCGCACGTACTCCTCCGGGCTGAGCGCCCAGAACGCCTCGTCGCTGATGAGCTTGAAGTCGTCTGGGGGATTGTACAGCGTGCGGTGAAGGTCGGTCAGCTCATCACCGGTGAGCAGCGTATCGACGCGGCGGAAGGTAACGAGGGGGGTGCCGGTAGCGTTGAAGCCCCGCGGGAGCTTCATGCGCTGCACGAGCGGGGAATCAGGGTTGAGATACATGTTCTGCGGCCACGCGCGGTCGAAATATGGGTTCTTGTTGTAGTCAGGCGTCGCGATGACGTGTGGGTACAGCAGGCAAGAGATGGACGCGAAGTGGCCTTCCGTGATCGAGTCTATGTGGCGCGCGTTAACCTCGGTGCTGCGGACACGGCAGTGGGGACATACCTCCGATGAGCAGCCAGCCGCCCTTCTCGACGAGATCCTTCAGCAGCTCCTCGGGCTTGAAGTCGCGGACGGAGCATTCGTCGCTGGGGACCCACTCGTAGTTGAAGGCGTCGGGGAAGCGGTCCCACTGCTCCTCGTTGTCCGCGGCCAGATGCCAGTAGTATTCTCGCGAGCTCGCGCAGCCTTGGAAGCCAGCAAACTCGAGCGCCTCGTCTTTGTTGGTCATCGCCGTCTTATTCGTCCGCGGCCGGTACTCCCATGACCCGCGCGCATACGCCTCGGGCGTGCACGTCGAGCGCACGCGCGTCTCGGTGAAGAAGGGGAACTCGGGGAGCGTGATGGTGGTGCTCGTGCCGATTGTGAAGATGTATCCGAGGACAACGAAGGTGAAGACAGCGCCGAGGGCGATGAGTTTGGCGGAGAGGGAGCGGAAGTTCACGCTGAGGGTTGTGAAGGCCGCCATAATGACCGCAGCAGACAGGCTTGCGAAGATCGTTTGTCGCCGTTACAATGACATATCGGGGTCTCCGGCCCGCAAAGTAGGTCTACGTCATGGGGTAGATGTGGACGCGGCGGATTTCTTGGGACTGCCCATGCAGGATTTGTCGGGAAAATATGAGCAACACCTTAGTGAATGTAGGAAGCAAGACGACGTTTAAGAAGCTGTTCAACGCCCGAAAATCAACAGCAGAGGATCCGCACAACACGTGCCACGCATTCGGCATTCGCCGGTGATCGCGCGTCATCCGCTCCTGGCAGTCGGCGCTTACCTTCAAGCTTGTCCTTGAAGAGGTAGATAACACTGGACCTTCTGCAGTCCCTTGGCCCTGCACTGGGACTACTATGGCTCCCCACCGATATACCTTGCGACCTCTGTCAGTCTTCAACTACGTTGGCTATGCGACTGTGCTGCAACGGTCCTGCCAGAAGTCATCGACACTGGAACCGTGTTTTCTCTCGGCCAATGTCTGCGTCGTCGCAGACATTCCTCGACTGTCCACCTCATCATTAGTCTGTACAACAACGCGCCCTTTTGAGCGGACCAACAGCAAAGCTATTGCAAGCCTGGTCCGAGCCTTCCTCAAAGAAGATAAACTCTCACACTATAACGAGTGTGCTTGAGCATCCGCAGCGCGTTGTGGTGGCTGTCATTGGGTGCGCATAGTTATCAGCATTGAGATGAGCTAAATTGCTGACCCAAGGTGGCGCTTAGAACCAGAGGGTATGCAAACTCGCGGTCGTGAGCCTTGACGTCAAGTCATACGCAGTTGGCCAGTCCGCAGCCTCCTCACCTTCGCGTTCGCAAACGATCCTCCATAATCCACCTTTTTCTGACCTTCTTCGCAGATCGATACCTTTGCTCCAATCGATCCGCTCGTCTCTCGCCGAGCGCATTTAAGAGGGTTTGCCTCACAGTCGAGGGTCCTGCTATTCCTGTAGCTTAGCTTGTGACCGCTATCGTATTCTCCGGTACGTCCCTATACTGTCCGGCACTGGCCGCCAGTCATTCACTGACCTTCATTCTCGCGCAGCTCGCGGGAGCGGTTCTTCTGAGGCACCGACAGAATGAAGGACTCGCTGGCTGAAAGTCATGGGGTCCGCCGCGCGGCAAAGGCGTGCGCTTGCCCTATGCAGTAGGTTCAACAAACATTGTCGGCAACGCACCTCGCTCACACGCTACACCAGCAGTACTGCGCGTGGCACTAGAATCGGCCGCCTCTGGTGAGGTGAGGAGCTTTCGCGGCTTCTGGTTAGGCGATCGCTCACCCGTCTGTCCCTCCTTTGAAAATTGCGCTCGGTGCCTGGTGCTTTGTGCCCAGCCTGGCGAACAGGCCCCCGGAAGGCGTTCTGGGTGGCTGAGGGCTGTGCGCAGATCCGGGACTCAGTCGATGTTCATATTCGGGCGGAAGCGTGCTGCGCGGGAAATTGATCCCGGAAAGGAAGTTCCGCGTGGCGGAATCTTCTCGCGGGCTGATATCGTGTCGGTGCCTCGTGTGGCTGCATCTCGTCCCTTGTTGCCGACCGTCATGGCGCCTCCGCCGCCGCCCCCTCCCCCGCCGATGTGCTTGCCCTTCGGCAGCAAGAAACCCAAGCGCATCTCCTGGGAACCGCCGCCCAGCATCCAGGGCTCGCAGCTCATCCGCAACGCGTCCTACTCCTCCTCCTCCTCGTACGCGACGATGCGCGAGAAACACGCGGAGAGCCTCACCTTCCACTCCGACTCGGAGAAGTACGACGAGCTCCCGGACATGCCCAACTTTAAGGGGGAGCAGCGCCCCAAGCTCTCCCGATCAAACACGATGACCGGCACCAAGAAATCGTCCTTCTCGAGCAAGTTTGGGTACGGATGGGGCCTCGGGAAGAAGAATAAGGAAGTCGAGGTCGAACAGGAGATGATGGAGGAGAAATCCATGTCGGAAGACAGCGTCCTACCTTGGCAACCGCCCGTTCGAAGCAACTCGAAGTCTACCCAGGCCAGCAGGTCCACGCACGCCAGCAAGATGACGCAGCCCAGCCCTCAGCCAAGTCGGTCCAACACTCGCTCCTCAGACAAGACCGTCACCTCTCGACCTACTCACGTCTCCCGCACCTCGTCTGGCTCGAGGCGCCACCTCGGACACGACTCGACGAGCACCCTAGTCGGTTCCGCTTTCGAACGCAAAGTCAACGAGATGGACACTGTCCCTGAGCAGGTAAACAGTACTGAGCGCCTAGCGTCCCTCCGGGCCCTCATGGAGAAGGAGAACTTGCAATACTAGTGTGTCTCCCTGTCTTTGTCTCTAGCTCTATCCTGATCTCCACTCTAGCGTCGTCCTATCAGAAGACGCGCACGGCTCAGAGTACGTTGCGCCTGCAGACAAGCGCAGGGAGTTCATCTCAGGGTGGGTCGTCCCTTGCTCAATTTTCTGGCGTTACTGACTCAGCAATAGATTCAATGGGTCGGCCGGTCAGGCCATCATCTCCCGCAACAATGCTTACCTGATAACGGACTCCCGTTATTGGATACAGGCCCATAGTCAGGTAGACTCAAATTGGCAGGTTATCGAAGCAGGCAAGCCCGGTCAACCGAAGGACTGGATTGAGTTCCTCTCGGTGCGTGAAACATTTTTTATCATAACGCATATACTCACCTTTCACCCAGTCCCGTGTCAAGGACGCCAAGATCGGAATCGATGCCCGCATGATCTCGCACGAGAAGGCGACACTCTTGAACTCGAAGATCCACCCTCTCGGGTCGAAGCTCGCCTATCCTCCGCAGAATCTCGTCGACCTCGTCTGGCGCGACAAGCCGCAACGCTCGAAAGCCTGCATCTTCCTCCACGGTCTCGAGTTTGCTGGCGAGAGTGCCAATTCCAAGTTGGCCAAAGTCCGCGACTGGATCCGGAAGCAGCCACCCGACGTATCGTCCTACTCTCGATCTGCGCCGCGGGCCTCTCAACAGCATGTTGGCACACTCATCACATCACTCCCCGCCATCGCCTATGTGCTTAACCTCCGCGGCTCTGACATTCCCTTCAATCCCGTCTTCCAGGCGTACCTCTACATCTCCTTGAACCCGTCGTCGAAGTACCCGCACACCCTTTTCGTCGACAAGAATAAGCTGAAGCCGGAAGTCATCGACTACTTGAAGGTCATCGACGTGGTGCAGAAGGAGTACACTGAGCTCTGGGCTTGGCTTCGCCTGCGCCAGTGGGGCGAGGGCAAGGTCATCATCGCGCCCGAGACCTCGTACGCTGTCTCGCTCATGCTTACGCACATGCGTTACACCATTGCGCCATCCCAAATCGAGGTGATGATGTCGGTGAAGAACGAGACAGAGCTAGCGGGGATGCGTCGGGCATATCATCGCGACGGCCTTGCCTTCGTGAGTTTTTCTTCGATCAGTCGTCGACCCTTCTTGAACTAACATATGATTTAGACTCGCTTCCTTGCCTGGCTGGAGAACAAGCTCGCCCAAGGCTACGAGGTCACCGAATGGGAGGCAGGTCATCGTCTCACCGAGTTCCGTCGCCAATACAAGCCTGAGTGGATGGGTTTGGCGTACGAGAATATCTCGGCTACTGGTCCCAACGCCGCACTCCCCCACTACTCGCCGCGCAAGGGCAGCGCACTGGTTATCTCCCGTGATACGCCTTACCTGAAGTAAGTTCCTTGATGATCCCCGCTTTGTACCACGTCTAACACGTTCTGCCAGTGACTCGGGAGGGCAATATCGCGATGGTACCTGCGACACGACTCGCACCATGCACTTCGGCAGACCAACGCCTGACATGTGCGAGGCGTACACGAAGGTGTTGCAAGGCCACGTAGGTTTTATCTGACTACGGTTGCAAGGGCGTGTATGCTAAATTGGGTTTTAGATTGCCATCGATTCCGCGATATTCCCGGAGGGGACGTCTGGGCAGCACCTCGATGTCCTCGCGCGCAGAGCTCTTTGGAAAGACGGTTGGAACTACATGGTGAGTTGCGTCTCCGTTATCCGTTCAAGGAAAGCATGCTCACGGGAGAACTTTAGCACGGAACTGGTCATGGATTCGGGCAGTTCTTGACGGTGCATGAGGGTCCGCACGGCTTTTCCAGCCTTGTGCCTCTTTCTCCTGGTCATGTCATCACGAATGAGCCTGGTTTCTGTGCGTGGTGATCACTCTATCTGTACCTCATGTCGCTGACGTCTCCCTCAGATAATGCAGGCCACTGGGGCATGCGTATTGAGTCCGCGCTGGTTGTCACTCGTGTCAACGTACGTTTCTGGTCTTTGTAGTCTTGCATCCGTGCTCACCGCGCCGCAGACGAAGCGCGAATTCAACGGGCCCATCTGGCTTGGCTTCGAGCGCTTGACCTGCGTGCCGATCCAGACACGTATGGTCAAGGAGAGCATGCTGACCAAGGAGGAGAAGGCGTGGTTGAAGGTAAGCTTAATCTCCCTATTTAACGTAAGGCGGGGTCTGATCAGACTTTGCACGTACAGGACCACAACCAGCGCTGCTACGAACAGCTCGCGCCGTCCCTCCAGGGTGACAAGCTGACGCTCAAGTGGCTCGAACGCGAGGCGAAGCGCGGCATCGGCCTTGCCAACCCCACCGCCGGCCTCACTATCGACTGGGACTAGATGTCTCGCCCGACGTTCCCATCGTTGCATCCGCTTGCGGACGACTGCTCCCTTCTCTTTGGCTCCAGTCCGCCGACGCAGGCGCATTGACGACCTCCAGACCACACATCCACGAAGAACCGATCTACGAAGGTATATTGTTATTGTAGATGCCACGACTTACTTATTCTTTGCTCTCGCTATCTAACGTCCTCTTCCCATTTCACAGTATGCACAAACCCCCAGACTCTCCGCTCCCCGCCCTGTTTATATGACACTCCTCGGAGACCTACCCTCTTCGTGCGGAGATCTACATCTTCGCCCTTTGTCGTGTACATTATTCTTCTGATTCGGTATGATATTTTCGATTGTCGACATTACGAACTGTACGGATAGGATACGCATATGTTTATGAAGATCACGCGCAGGCGTTGTCTACTATAGGCGCCCGTCGTCGAGGAGATCGTCGAGGTGATCGACCGGCTATCGAGACATTCACTCGATTCACTACCGAGCGAGAAACACGCAAGGCTGCGTGTGCGTCTCAACACCAGTATGCTGTATGAGTTTGGGATGTAGGACGCAGACTTGAATGAAAAGCATGAGAATTTGAGGCAGAAAAGAACAATGGCGACCCCGCGTTTGTGACAGCCACGTGCTACGCGCATGAGGCTGTGACACAGGTGCCGCAGGGTCCCGTACACCTTGCCTCTTGCCACAACAACGACGCCCAAGAATGTCTTCTGATTACGAGTTCAGCGACGACGAGGCTGACTACTACGATGACGAAGATAATGCTATGGACGAGGACGACGATGGCGGTATGCGTCCCACAGCTCGAGGTGCTGACTCAGTGATTGACGGCGACCATGCAGGTTCGATGCAGTCCGAAGACGATATGGTCGTGGAGGCGTTCACGGAGTCCAAGAACAAACTGAAGCCATACGAGGTCCCGCACGAGCCCCTGAGCCAAACGCAGGTCGAGAAGCTCATGCAGCAGGATGTGGACCACATCTGTGGGATCCTCGGCGTGGACGTGAGTCGCGTGCATTAGTACATTCGCTCATACTGATGAGCGACCAGACGCCAACATCCGCACTTTTGCTGCGACAAGCGGCGTGGAACAAGGAGCGCCTCATTGAGCAATACATGGACAACCCCACGAAGGTCCTCGTGTCTGCGGGCGTGCAGCTTCCAGAGGCGCCCTCGACTTCATCGGCGGCCCCGATCCGCTCCTCTTCATCCTCGGCACGGACCGCGAAACCTACGCGCAGGACAACGAGCACGAAGCCCAAGGCGCCATTGCCGTTCGTGTGCCCGATCTGCTTCGACGATGCACCCGATATCCAGACGAAGGCGCTCGCGTGCCAGCAAACATACTGCTCGAACTGCTGGTCCGCGTACGTCAACTCGAAGGTGCGCGACGAGGGCGAGCACACCATCCCGTGTATGGGCGAGGGCTGCTCGCTAGTCGCGCCGGACACCTTCGTGCACTCTGTGCTCATTCCGGGCGGGCCGACGACGATGGATGCGGCGGAGCAGGAGGAGAACTCGGCGACGTGGTCGCGATACCAGCAGCTCATAATCCGCCACTTCGTCGCCTCAAACGGCAACCTGAAGTACTGCCCCTACCCCGAGTGCACGAACACGGTCTCGTGCCCATCCGCGTCGAGCAAATCATCTTTGCTCACCGTGGTGCCCATCGTGTCGTGTGGTGCACGAGGCGTTCCAGGACAGCAGCAGGAGCGCGCATCACAGCTCGGTATCTCGCCGAAGGAGCACATCTTCTGCTTTGGATGTCCCGTCGAGAGCGATCACCGGCCTTTGGTATGCGCCGTCGCGAGGTTATGGCTGCAGAAGTGCCACGACGACAGCGAGACGGCGAACTGGATCAAGACGAATACGAAGGAGTGCAGCAAGTGCCAGAGCACGATTGAGAAGAACGGAGGCTGCAAGTTCGTAGTTTGGCTCGCGACATGTTGTGCGGTGCTGACATGTTTGCCAGCCACATGACTTGCAAGAAGTGCAAGTGGGAGTTCTGTTGGGTATGCATGGGTCCCTGGACTGAGCACGGCACGTCGTGGTACTCCTGCAACCGGTATGATGAGAAGGCAGGCATCGACGCGCGTGATGCACAGAGCCGCAGCCGGGCTTCTCTCGAGCGCTACCTGCATGTATGTCGCTCTCGAGTGTATGTCTATGCTCACTCACATCCCCGCAGTACTACAACCGCTGGGCGAACCACGAGCAGTCTGCGAAGCTGTCGCTCGAGTTGTACGTTAAGACGGAGAAGAAGATGGAGGACATGCAGATCACGTCTGACCTGACCTGGATCGAGGTGCAATTCATGAAGAAGGCCGTCGAGGAGGTGGACAAGTGCCGGCAGACGCTGAAGTGGACGTACGCGATGGCGTATTACCTGTCCAAGGGCAACGAGAAGGACTTGTTCGAGGACAACCAGTCGGACCTCGAGAAGGCAGTCGAGGACCTCTCTGAGCTGCTCGAGCAGCCGATTGAGCCCGAGAACATCGCAATGCTCCGGCAGAAGGTGACGGATAAGACGGTGGGTGACGAGACGCTTGTGTTTAGAGTGCTGCTGACTCGTGGGCAGGTGTACGTGGCGAAGCGGAACGACATCGTGCTCGAGGATACGGCGCTCGGGTACCAGGACGGGCGGTGGAAGTGGAATGTGGATGTCGAGGGCTTCGAGACTGGCGAGCGGATCGACTATTGAGCAACCTGCTACCCTCATGAACTGGAAGCGCTGTTCGCGCGATGACTTATAAACCCTAGTTGTACTATATGAAGCAGGATGAAGACAGTGTTACTACGCATATACCGATAGATGCATAATTATAATGGACATTGGTCTGTGTAAACCGAGGACACCGCGTCCTTCGCGTACTCTTTCGACGGGTCCTCCGGGCGTATGCGCAAAGGGGACATGGCCCGGCGCTGGCTTGTTCATCTTCGAGTTGAAAAATCGTCATCACTTGCGCGTGACTCGGTTTACTTTCTCCCTTCTACGTTGAAGTCCATCTGTGGTCCCCGCCTCTCCCAAAAAGACTGCGAAAGCAAGGAGCAAGCGCAAGTCGGACGCGAACGCCAAGAATCTGGGAGGGAAGAGGCTGTGATCGAAACAAACACAAAATGAGAAATAAAGGTGCGGCGCCCCTTGCCTCCTGCCATATCGCGGCGTCAGCTGCTTATTTTCTTGGTTCCTTCTATCCCCAGCCCACCCGCCTCAGCGCGACAGGACAGTGACACTTCTAGCAGAAGACCCAGAGTCTCCCTTTGCCCCGACGACGGCGACCGAGGACGACATCGCCGGCAACCAGCCTATCCACAACATCGCCTTCCAGCCTGCTATTCCCTACCCCTCTCCCTTCTCGCTACTCCCACACGCCTTCCAGGGCTTTCCCTTCGACCCGCACATGCAACAGCAGCCCTTTTTTGCGCTGCAGACGCCGTTTTTCCCGACTTCGCACGCTGTTCAACAGTATCCATTCCCGCAGATGCAGCAGCAACAACAGCAGCAGCAGCAGCAACAGCAACTGCCGCACTCTCGCGTTCCCGGCAAGGGCGACTATGAGCTTCTGAAGCAGGTCAAGGACGCCATCCTCAGCGGCCAGCACGAGCACTATCGCCCTGTTCCGCAACCCGCCGCTCTCGTCGATTTGTACATGGGCAAGCTGCCGGATGATCTGAGTATGCAAGTCCAGGCTTCTGTGACTGGGGTCTCTCTACCGGCAAGCTCGACTCAACCGCCGACGCCGACTATGACCGCAACGGCGAATGGGACTCACCAGGATCCTGCTGACGACACGACCCGGCCGCCCCCTCGGCTGCAAAACAAGCAGCAACAGCGGAAATTATCATCTGCGACTGCGGTGCGTATTTACGATCTTCATCCTGAGCCAGCGCTGACGTGTTCGTCCAGGCCCCGCTTGCGAATGGGGTGCCGAAGAACGCTAATGGTGCACCCACCCCCACCGCGAACGGTGTTCACGCTCCTGGACCCACTGCACCCGAAGTCAAGAAGCCCGCGCCGCAAGCTACACCATCGAAGGCTCTTGATGCCAATACTGTCCCAGTCAAGACTGAACCTATCGACCCTAAAGCTCTTCCTCCACCTTCCCGCGCTGCCAATGGGGTCCAAGCTGACAAGGATCCTAGAAATGGGGCCGCTAAGCTTGACACTGCTGCGAGACTTGCTCGTGATGATCGCCCTCGGGAGAGGGACAGAGACTACGAACGTGACAGGGACCGTCGAGGCGATGTCCGCGAGCGTCGTATGTCTGATGCACGACGGGCTGCTCCTGGCGACCGCCATTATGAACCCGGAAATTACGACCGACCCCGCGACAGCATCTATTCACGCACCGACGATCATCGCTTGCCTCCTCGGGACACCAGACCGGCCGCTTACGACCGGGCACCTGCTGCCGCCACCCCTCGACCTCTTGCATCCCGTATCGCTCCGGCCGACTCCAAGGGCTCTCTTTTGGAAAGCATAAGCATGTCTAATATCGAAGATTCTCGCCCGGCTACTGTGACATCTCGTCCTAGCGATGTAGTGGGTATGGTCCGTCCTGCTGATCCCCCTCGACGTCTGGAGGACCGCATCGGCCCCCCTCCTTCTGCCTCCGGTCGGACTTTGCAAGAGCGTCTTGAGTCACCCGTTCCTGCGGCCAAGCCTTCCTTGGAAGCCCGACTTTCTGGACCAGATCCTCCATCCTCCCGCCCTCCGGTTTCGACGGCTGAAGACCGCGGCCGACCTGTGGCTTCTGTCGCTGACCGTGACCGCAGTTATCGACCTTCTAGTCCTCCTGCCCGGGCTGTCTATCCGCCTCGTGCTGCTTCTGTCCTTCCTCCCCGGGATGATGCCAGACCTACTCGTGGCTCTTCGCCTATCCGCGCCCGTGAAGCGCGTCCGACGGAGTTGAAGCCCAGTACCTATCGGCCCGGCGATGACGAACGCTACGACCGCCGGCGTGACCCTATCGATGTCGACCGTCCTCTGGCACGCACGGCCTACGACCGAGCATTCTCGCCTCCCACTCCCGCTCAAATTGCCCTTGATCAGGAGCGCACTCGCCGGAGCCATTATCCGCCTCCTTCACCGCCTGCGGCCCGCGCGAGGGTCGTCAGCGATGCGTCTTACGACGAAGATCGCCGATACTCCACCGCGTCTCGAGAGTACTATGCCTACGACCGGGAGCGCGCCCACGGCCTGGACGACGACCTGTACAAGCGCCGCCTGACGCTGAGCGAGCGCTTCGACCGCGACCTGCTCCCCCCGTCGCGCGCCACCTGGGACGAGCGCGACCGCTCGCCCCCGCGCAGCGTCTTTGACACCGCCCCGCGGCCGCTCAGCGCGCGCCTCAGCGACAATTACGGCGTGCCACCCTCGGTAGACGACCGATACATCGACCGCCGGTTCGACGCACCGCCGTCCGTGCGCGGGTCGCCCCCGCCGTACACTGGGCGCGTGCGGCCGCGGAGCCCGAGCCCGCTCGGGCGGCGCGTGGGCGAGCCGCCGGAGAAGCGCAGGCGGGAGGACGTGCTGCTGAGCGAGTATTTGGGGCGGCGGGCGGAGTATGCGCCGCCGCCGCCGCCGTCGAGGGGGTATTACGATGCGCCGGGGGCGGGGGTGGAGACCGGGTATGATTATGAGAGGGCGGCGTATAGGGTGCGGTCGCCGTCGCGGCCAGCGACGAGTTATGCGAGCGCGAGCTACCGCGCAGATCCGAGGGACGACAGGCGGTATGCGCCCCGTTGATGCGGCTGGTGTGAGTTGGGAGGCTTGGGAGTATGTGGCGTGGGCTGACCTGGTTGTAGGAGACGGCGCGAGCGTGCTGGGCTTTCGAATCTATCGAATGGGAGACGATCTATGTAAATACGTATCTATTATGGACCAATCTATGCTATATGCGAACGGAAGTGCAGGCTTGTGACTGTCGCAAGGGTGAATTGTGGCCAGCGGATGCAGACAAACGATGATGTGAGTCTTTTGTCCACCATAGTCGTACTATTATACGAGACGTCTGCCGCCTTTATCCTTGCCTCTTCGTTCGACAAAACGCAGGATTGAGGGGACTTGGCCATAAACGACTTACCATATTTGGGTACAATGTTGCGTCGCTGGTCCGTGCACGTCCTGGTCCGTGCGTCTCCTTCTCGCTATATATTCCCTCTCCCGACACCCCGATTCCTTACCACTCTGGCCTTTTGGCTTAGATCAAGTGTAGTATCTGTTCTTAAAAGTTTAACCACTTTTACCGAAGCACTGCTTCGTGTTATGGTTATCCAATTTTTGTCGCCCCTGCTCCCTGGGCTCTGCTTGCAACCCGGGGGCGCGATGACCTTGCCATTGCAGTACAGGCTTGTGTCGTCGGGGGAATCTTCCTCCTCTCCCTCTTCTCTTTGGGCTGCGCTCTATCCCGCGTCTCTTGACGTTGCGGAGGGCGCGCGCAAATGGAAGTCGGGACTTGTAGTTCAGTAGTAGTTATTCACTGTCTGAACGAGCTATTTGCAATCCAACTCGTTATTTTGCTTTCATCATAAGCCCAGGTCAACCGCATCGCATTTGTTTGAGTCTTTCAGCTTGGGATTCGGAACGCTCGACGGAAGATTTGGTCGGAGAGATGGGAATGTCGGAAAAATCTGAAGTCGCAAGTTACCCCTTGCTAGGCCATATTAGGCGATTAGGCCTCCGGGGGGGGTAATTAACGCAAGCCTATCTCCAATCCACGCTTATTAGGCCGATTATGCTAAGTAGGCCTAATCGCACATAATCACCAATATTAGGACTAATTAGGCTGCCAGCCAGGGCATAACAAAAAAAATAGCAGGGGCGATCGCGCGGTACCGCTCCCGGTACCCCGCGACCACCCCTACATCACCACCAACTCGATGTAGACAATGAGATGTATTTGCAGGGTATGATAATATACAAGGGGGTGGGACATAGCAACGAAGCTGTGATACACAGAAGCCTCGCCGAGATCATCTGCAACGACTGGTCAGACATGGGCTGACAGTTAGAGAAGGCGCACGCACCTCACGCACATAGAAAACTGCAGACCCGCTGTGGGGTTTGTTAGAAGAAATCCAACATACCGCGCGGACGACTTACAGCCTGAACGTCATCGCGCATCTGGCGGGGCATCCAGCGCTCCTGATGATTTCTAGCACCCCAGATGTTGACTGGGGCACCATAATCAACGAGACAATGGATCTGACTGACAACAGCGAGGCAACTAGGAGTATGGGTTGCTGGGGTGCATGGTGGTCGCTGGTCAGGCGTGGGTCGTTGGCGCTGCTGCTTACAAAAGCGCTCGGCTTTTGCCGATATTTCCCACGCCTTCTTTGAGCGACGACAGGGGTGACGCGGCCAGGCTGGCAGTATTGCGCCGCCGTCGCGTAAGCCAGCACGGGCGACGATTCGAACGAGTAATCGCTCAGGGGTTTTTTGGCGGTCATGTAGGACGTCGGCACGCGCGCGCTTGCGCAAGCGCGATCGCTCTGCGACACGTCGTGTATGCACACGCCCGCTCGTCCACTCCTTTCTCGAGACAGCTTGTCAGCGCAATGCGTTGTATAATATTTTGCGACCAATGTCAAGGATATACACTATGAACTACTTGTCCCTCCGATAGGAGTCCTGCGAGCATTATGCCAGGTGTGCTGCTTGCACCTGCATTCGGCCAGCCACAACGTGAACCTGTTACCTGGTCGATGCTACTACTGATTCGGACATGTTATTGCGTACCAATAATGACTCTATATAATCTATCTAGTATCCACATCATCTCACTCGATAGCGTGAGCCGGAAACGGGCAGGCATAGCCAAGGGCCTTGCCAGCTAATGCTATAGGCTCTGCTCCGCGCTACTACATACGTGGAGCAAGGGCAACGTCGGCATATGGCAGAGCACACCGACTTTCCTTGGTACCCCACGCGAGCGAGCGTCCACGAGCACCCTGGAGCTTGGGGCGGTCGGGCAGTGGATAGGGCACAATTGAGCCTAAGAGCGGCTAAACAGACCTAAGCCGACATAATACCTGCCTAATTGGGCGGCGCGCCTGACATAATTAGGCCATTAGGGGGTCGTACGTCTAATTAGGCTTTTCCGATTTTTCCGACAAAGTATGGACCAAATATTTGGTCTCCCACATGTCACCTGGTGTCGATGAAATTCATGATGCATTCTTGTCTTCCTCTTCATCGATCATCGTCAAAATGTTCATTGAGCAGCGCCTTCCGAATGCAAGCTTTTACGAAGCACCCTGGGTCATGCTCTATATCTGCTGCAAGGATGAAGTATCGGTCGGCTTCAGCCTCTGGTCAGCCCTATCGGTGAATCCCTCACCGCGCCTTGGGGCAGTTTCTCCGGGAGTTTAGCCTCTGATGGCTCCAAATGAACCCTTCATCACTCCTAGCCTTAGGGACTCGCTGGGGACTTCGTCGGAGTTGATGTATTCCGGATAACCAAGCTTGAACAGGATGAAGGGGGGCTGCATCTACCTGCGAAGTATGAAATAAAACGGTCGATGAACAGGCCACATAGACTGCCATAAAGCAACGGAACACGGACGTACAATTACTAGGCCGGATCAATGCCCGCTATGTCCGCCTCGAGAAATCTGAACATGGAACAGCTTCTTCAACTCCGAGATGCTTGATCGTCGGCCGGCAGGCTGTGACGCAGATGAGGGTGCTCGCGAGTCGCAACGAAGCCCATCATATACTTACTCACTCTCTTTCCTCTCTCCTCCATCTCTTTCCCATTTTCCTGCAACTCAGTCTCGGCACCCACTCACTACGAGCAACATCTAACTCCTGTCATTCCTTCAATTCTGTAGACTCTCGCTTCAATGGGCGCAGGACCAGCGGTCGCCACGAGCGGCGCCGACTTCTCACACCTTATAGACTCATCCCAGCCATGGTACAAGAACACTAGTGCGTGGCTTGTCTCGGGGTTGGAAAGCGTTCACTGACCGCACTACAATGCATAGGATTAATCCTTCTGAATGCTTGTATCGCTCTCCTGTATGCCGCTTCGCATATAGCTTCGCCCCCGGTGTTAACATCACTATAGTCTGGTCACCTCCGCGACCAATGGATACGATGGTCCGTTAACTATCCCCCGAACGCCTGCTTGAAGCGTCTGACAGTGCATTTTAGGTAGCATGATGAGTACGCCTTAGTCCCATGTCGGTCCCTCCGAACACTCTTCATTCACTTCCCCATCACAGACGGGCTGCAATCCCTCGAGCAGTGGAACGCGGACTTCGGCTACCCTGCGGGCAACGAGGTGCGTGCGCAGAATCGGCCAAAGCACTTACATGTCCTGAACCACTTCCCCGGCAGCTCGGACTCCTCAACGCCATCCAGGTATGCCTCATACCATCTCCCTTTTGATAGCACTTCTCAGATTATCAGGGTATCGGCGGCTTGTGCGCGTACCCATTCTCCCCGTACGTCACGGACGGCCTCGGAAGGCGCACCGGTATCATCGTTGGCGTAATCCTCATGATCATCGCCACCGCGCTGCAGACCGCATCCTCCTCGCTAGCCATGTTTATCGGCGCACGGTGTGTATACAAATTTATGCATCCTCCCCTCACCGTACACTGACCTTGTACCGAACCAGCTGCCTCATTGGCTTCGGCAGCACATTCGCCGCGGCGGCGGCGCCCCTGCTCATCACCGAGATCGCATTCCCTACGCAGCGTGCGCAGGCCACGTCGCTGTATAACTCGCTCTGGTGCGTACTTCGTTGGAGGCCTTGTATTTTTGCTCACCGCCTTCCGCGTCACGCAGGTTCCTCGGCAGTATCATCGCGGCATGGACGACGTTTGGCACGTTCCATATTCCGAACAGCTGGTCGTGGCGCATTCCTTCTGCGCTGCAGGGGCTCCCCTCGGTACTCCAGATCCTCCTTATCTGGTTCGTGCCCGAAAGCCCGCGGTGGTTGATGTCGAAGGGCCGGTATGTAGCTGTCATCCATGACGAGTCTTTGCCATCGAGATGTTCTGACTTTCATCCAGCGACGAGCAAGCAATGCACGTTCTCGCATACTACCACGCTAGCGGCGACAAGTGCGTTCCCGCTTTGTGAATTCACCGACAGAAGGGAGTTAACGTCATGCAGGCAAGCACCGCTCGTCCAGTACGAGTATGACGAGATCAAGACCGCCATCGTCCGCGATGCAGAGATCTCCAAGAACACCGGCTGGTCAACCTTGCTCGCAACACCTGGCAACCGCAGGCGTATGCGTATCATCGTCGCTCTTGGCTTCTTTTCTCAGTGGTCCGGGAACGGCTTGATGTACGTTCTCTTCCCTTAACACGAGCCACGTCGTAGTCTAATTCATCATCTAGATCGTACTGTACGGATGTCTTCATATGCTCTCGCCAAAGCGCAGCAAGCTGAACGGTTTGTAGACCTCAACAAGGTGTTCAACGCCATCGGCAGTGCGTGCATATCACCAACTAGCACTGCCCTATGTACTGATTATCTCACCAGTCACGGACCCCACGATGCAGCTCATGATTGTGAGTGGCTCGAAGCACTCTGGGTCGTTATCTTACTTTCCCAAGAACGGCTTCCTCAACATCTGGAACTTCTTCTTCGCCGTCACCGCGGGACTGCTCTGCGACAAGGTCGGGCGCCGGCCGTTGTTCCTCGCCTCGACGATTGGTACGCTGTAATCCCCCTGTCCCTCAGAGTGCGAAGATTGACGGGCTTTGCGAACAGGAATGACTATATTCTGGACTGGTCAGACGGTCTGCTTTGGCATATACTCCGAGACGGGCAGTGTTGCTGCTGGACATGCTGTTGTCGCGATGATCTGTCAGTCATCTGCAATTGTGTCTATGTCTATTGACTGACCGTTGTTCCACCAACAGTCCTTTACTCCACATTCTGTGAGTCTTATTATTCACAATAGTCGTTATATCTTTGCTGACCACCTTCCACAGATGATGTACGATCGTGTTGCTCTTATGCAGGAATATTGCCGCTGACCAGCTCGCAAGATTGCCTTCACCCCTTTAGTAGTATCGTGAGTTCGTCTATCAATGTCGACGGCGTATCAAATTCATGAATTGTCGTTAGCTACACCGTCGAGATCCTTCCCTTCCATCTCCGAGCGAAGGGCTTTACTGTCTTCGCCCTGTCCACCTCGATATCGAGCATCTTCAACCAGTGAGTCTCCTCCGTCAGGTCTAGGCCACCTTCTGACCTCGACGTCCAGATACGTCAACCCGATTGCGCTTGAAGGGTGAGTGTGTTCGAGAGCAATCCTGCTGAGGTACTGATTGTCTGTAAAGCATGGGATGGAAGTACTACGTGAGTCTCAGGATGCCGCATCAATGAAGCCTACTGACACGAGTCCCATCCAGATCTTCTATGTCGTCTGGTTGATCTTCGAGTCGTTCTTCATGTACTTCTTCCTCCTGGAAACCAAAGGCGTGCGTATCTCATGCTTTATTAATCATAACCGCATCGCGCTCACAATATGTCTGACACCTCTAGCTCACCCTCGAGGAGACTGCAGCGTTCGTCCGTTTTTTGCATGTGTCTGGACAAAGCTCATGACTTGCGACAGGCTTTTTGACGGCGAAGACAAGATGGGCGCGCCCGTTGTCTCGCTCGCTGTCCCGGAATACGACGATGGCTCGAACGCGCCAAGTGCGCGGACGTCTGCTACCTTCTCGCCCGACGACGCAAACAGCGACAAGGCCAAGTTCGACACCGTGTCCCTGGACGAGAAGGGTACATCCAGTTCGACAAAGGACCTTCACCTTGTATGAACATGGCTAGGCTGGAGTGCTTCCACAAACCCCTCGTCCAACTCCCCTTCCCTGACCTGCTTGAGTAGTCCCGAACCACTTTCACGGACCCCGCTTTGCTTACATACAGTCAATTAATATCGTAGAGCATAGAGAATACCATAGATTGCACGGCAAGACAGCCATACACTTGTAAATATAACCTAGCTGTATATAGTATACTCCGTCGTTCGCGCACCGCACTGTATCTACTACCTACTGTACTTATCATCATGGACAACAATCTGGACACATTGGATAGCCTGGAATTCTTGTCATAGCTTGAAAGAGGCGTTGAACTCAGAACGTTCATGGACAGCGTTTACGGCGAAGCTGGTGCGAACATCAGTCGCTAGTAGTGCATCAACATCGCCAAATGAGACTGACCTGCCCTGCGCATTTGCATCGTCATAAGTTCCTCGGCATTGTTCCAAAAGTCCATGCCCCTTGTGTTCACACCTTTCCAATAGTCCGCAAGCGTGTACGGATGGTTGAAGTACGGCATGACAACCAAGCGAGGATCTTGCACCCTCTCATGCATAAATTGCAGTAAATCGGCGTCGTCAGACACAACGACCAGCATAGAGAGCCGGGGCGCTGCGTCGGAGCCCGCAAGTAGAGCGCAGAATAGGGGTATGTACGCGCGATGGTCGCAGGACCCGAGCGCGTACAGATTCCCAAGCGCGACGTGCGTGAGCTTGGGGAACTGGGCAAAAATGCATGCCCAGCGGTGTGGGTCAGCGAGCGGCGGAGGGTTGACGAGGTCGAGATGGGTTATGTGGGGAGATACTGTGATCGGAGAGGCTAGCAGTGACTGAGAGTCGACGGAGAGGCGCCGGAGGTGCTTCGAGTACTGAATGGGAGGCGTAGGGCGCGTCCAGCAGGTGACGTCGCTCGCGCCCGTACAAACGGCGAGGACGCGGGCAGCGTCTTCCGCCGGCACTGAGGTCGTAATGTAAATCCGCTTGACCGTGCGCTCGAAGAAAGTCGAGGGGCGCTCTTTCAGGGTGCGCAGAAAAAGGTTTGTTCCGGAAGGTGGATAGTCGAGAACAATGGTTTCGTAGAGAATGGCCTCCACCCTAAAACAAGGATTAGTCACGGGAAGAAAGAAGGGCATGAAGACGTACCAGGTTTGGAAGCGTTGTGCGACCAAGGCGAGGGTGGTTGCTATCTCAGGATGGGCGCGGACGGTGAATTCGACGATGGCTAGCTCGAGCTCGGGAGGCAGTGCGCCATGCTTTGATGACAAGGTCATTTGAAGAACGAACAGCTGTGGAGAAAGCCGCTAGCAGGTTTAGGAGAAGATGCTGGACCGTCGAGTCAAGAGGAGAGCGGTGAATAGGGTTGGTCTCAGACTTCGGGGTGGTTGTTGAGCGGCGATCGTCTCTGGATGATCTATGCATCGACAAGGCATACTTGATGCTTGTCGGTGCTGGTGGATTGTTCAGCTCATTCCTGGCGTGCAGACGATAAAAGACCGAATCGCATGGCAGAAATGGGCAGCTCGTCAATCCCATGCGCAACAACGCTAAGGCATGTAGGAGCAGCGTCCGCGTGACTTATCTTCCCCATGTGTGAACAAAACAGGTGTAGCCCAGATGCCTAACCTGGGATCGCGAGCGACTGACGCTCAAGTGCTAGTCGAGCCACACTCGTAAGTATAGGTCATAAGTAGGTCACGGACAAGTTGAACTTTTGCTCAGGAGCGTGACGCGTTGCCAGACCCGAAAGGGTCCATTTCGCACGCTTGAATGACGTCACTGTCGCTTTCGACAAATCGCGGTTGTGCGCAGTTTGCGCAGCATGCCTATGTTTGGAACAAGGCGCACGCGTCGCCCGAAAGAGGATGTTCAACTTGGTCTTGTCCGTCCTTTCGCTGCTCCGTCGGCGGCTGGCTTGTCTGATCAACTTGCTTTTTTCGGAAATTTCTGGCGCTGTATAGACGGCTTGAGCTAAGTACCAATGGACGCGAATGCAGCCTTCCGACACTGACATATGCAAAACACAACGCGACGAAGTGATGAATGTGGAGAGCTTGTCAGCCGAGGGTGGAGTCGAAGGCACCCCCGTCTCGACGACGCCGCGAACTAGAAATTTCTCGCGTTCCACAGTCGTCGATTGACCTTCGCCGTCTCTTTCTCTCTCCCTCCATCTTCCCCACCCTCCAGGCTCGACTCTGCTCTTTTGCCTCTGGCGCCCGCCCGTCTTTCATTCTCACTGCAACTCTATCCTCTGCAATCTAATACCATGTCTGCTGTCGCCGCCGCTGCTCTTTTTGTCCTCCCCGCGCTCGTCCGCGCGCAGGATCAAAGCAGCTTCCCCGAGACACCGCTCGCAAGCAAGACCTTCGCCTACCCCGATGGCATCGTACGTTGCACTTTCTAAGTGACCTGCCACCCTCGCTGACCAACTTCCAGCCCTATCAAGCCGACACCGACACTAACCTCATTCGTGGCACGCAGGCGGGTTACAACCTCTGCAACTCGACTACGGAGGGCGACAGCAGCATGTGCCAGACGAGCTTCCTGAACGCTCTCGACGGTGCGTAAATCCCTGATTGGCTGGTATCTCCGTATTGAATGGACACCAGACTTCTGCTTGTGGGCACCGTCCGAGAAGGACTCCATGATTGCGGACACCGAGGGCGAGGAGGTGGCTTGGTGCACGAAGCCCGGCCGTGGCACGCGCATCATACCCGATGGCGCCCTTCAGGGTGTCCAGTTTATGCGCACCCCGGACTACGTCCAGGTCGTCGGCTTCATTGACCAGAGCAAGATTAACATCCAGACGGATGACTTTGGTGGCGAGCTCGACCCCCACGGCGCTGACCTTCGCGGTAACCCCATGGGCGGTCTTGTCTACTCTACTGCCTGGTCCGACAGCAACGACAGCTACACGCAGGTGATCGAGTGGCACAAGTGCGTCTTCCACATGTCTTTGAGCACCCCCGATCGTTAACACGTCACCCAGCTTCATGGGCGGCAACGCCTTCTGCTTCAAGGTCTGTGACCCGAGCAAGGAGCACGCTGCGGACTACTGCCAGCACATCTACGACCGTGTCGGCTGCGCCTACAATGCGCCGAACAATGCCCAGAACGGGACGTTCGAGTCGTGCGAGGGTGACAACCAGATGTTCCCGGGTGTCTACACCGGTGACGACGGCCAGACCACCACCTGGACGCAGCCCCCCGAGAGCGAGGGCGCTATCGCGACCATGCCATTCACCCCGTCTGTCCCTGCTAGCAGCAACTGCCAGACGTTCTCCAGCTCTGAGCTGTTCGCGTCTGCCAGCTCGGGCGCGTCGGGCTCTGGCTCTGGCGGCTCCGGCTCGGGCGCGTCGGGCTCCGGCTCTGACGCCGCCGCGACGGGCAGCAACGCCGCGTCTGCGCTCCGCGTGAGCGAGGGACAGAGCGTCGCCTGGATGGGCGTCATGTGGGCCACCGTCGCCGTCGCGATGGGCGGCGTTGCCGTCTTCGCGTAAAGACCCTCGGTCTCCGCGCATCACCCTACGAATTGTATGACCTTGCGTGCCCGCGTACCGACCTGACTCTGCCTGCGCTCATTGACTCTGCGTACCATCCTGACATTGCCTACTTACTTCATGGACCGTATCCCGCACGTCTCGCACGGACTGACCTGGATGGGCGCATATATTTGTACGTCGCCCGAACACATTCGGGCTAATGTGGACTATTTGTGCATAGCTATACCACCTGAATTATGTCTGCACCAGCAACTAGACATCCCTTCCTTCCCTTCGGTGTGATTCTGTACTTTGAAGGTTTAGTGCCGCTTTGCCCAACTTCGTTGAACTTGAGGCTTCGATGAGCGCGCACAGGGGCGTGTCTAGCTTGCGAAGTCAAGCTTCAGTTCAGAACGTTCAAGCTTCGGCCTCAAGCTTCATTTATCAGTAAACATTGAACGTTGGTGCCGGGTCTCGCCGGCGGCCTGCAGACTTAATGGCAAGGTTGAAGGCGATGCAAGTGTCCACGTAGGTATGTAAGGTGTCGAATGCCTGACGATAGTCAGCAATGATTTTCAAAGGCTCAGCTCGGCGCTCAGCGCTGAGGACGGCGCGGTGGCCCACACTGATATTGAAGTTGAATTGGCACCAGCAATAAAACTTCCCACGGTCGAGTAAGCGTGGGAAAGCAGCTCGCTTTGACCCCACTCCTTTCATCTCACCCTCACTCATCGTTGCATCAACCTTATAGTAGTCGCCAGTTGCTACTGCCTCTAATCGCAGATACTCCTCGCCAGGCGATCAATCGGCATAACATAACATATCTCAGAGCGTCAAAGCGCGCCACTCGACCATGGAGTCCTCGACCGTTACCGAGACAAAATCAAGTGCGTCTACTCACCTTGATGCATCAGTCATGACTGACGAATCTCCCCAGTGACTATGGGACCACCTCAGCCCGATCCAGTTGCTTCTACCTCTTCCACAACCATACACCTCCCCAATCGAGTGACCCAAACTCCCCATCCATGGGACGAGTCAACCCTCTCCCTCGAAGCCACCCAACACGAAGGCAAATTCCACTCCTACACCCGCCGCCGCGTCAAGGTGAACGTTGCTGGCTTCCCCCCAGATTACCCCTACAGGCTACAGGGAAGCCAGAACGTGCGCACCTTCTGCTATGGGATGCTCCCTTTCTTGGAGTTTCGGGGCGCTGGAGTGCCCTCCGAGGACTTCGGGATCACAGGGGATGTGTACATCGACACCACTCCGGGCGCGGAGGCACTCTACTACTGCACGTTGGTTAAGGGGAGCGCGCGCGGGCCCTGGGCCCGCTGGGATGGCACGTACCCGCCACCCAAGCACCCATACCTGTGCGACGAATCGCGCTACCCGCGATACCTCTGGGTACAGCCCAAGTCGACGACGTGGGCGTCGAACATGACCTTGGCGGGATTGTCGCAGGAGATACTGCATCCGTACAAGTTCTCGCGGCCGAATGGGGCGGAGACGCAACGGCAGGCACTGGTGACGGATATCGTGGGGATGCTGGCGCAGGACCCCGCAGGCGAGCAGAAAAAGCGTAGAGGCCGGCCGCCGCGGTACAACGTGAAATTGGAGCCGGGGGAAGGCGACGGGGCGGTCACCGCGCCAGTGAAGGCGAGGAAGCGGAAGCGGGAGAGCGAGACGCCGCTGTCAGCGCCACCGCCTAGGCGGATGGCAGCGAAGGCGGCTGCGAAGGCGCTGCTGGAGTCGGCGAATGCGCAGGCACAACTGTCTGACGAAGAGGTCGCACGTCCTATACAGATGCAGCCACCGCCTTTGGCGGCCATCATGCAGCTACCAAAGAAGGGACCAAAGCAGCGTACGTCTGTCCGATCCTTTTACGCCGTTTTTCTTGATCATACACCCAATTTGAGCTCACCTATGGTATTCTCCAGGCCCCGCCCAGCAGCTTGCGGCCCGCCATACGGCATCTGTCGTGCATACTACATACGGGCAGCCGCTGCATGAGGCGACCATGGTGCAGCCGCCGGGGAGCGGACTAAAGCAACGTAAGTCTTCATCCGAGTCTTGTACGACCTTCGACCAAATCTGAGCTTACCTATCGTATAATTTAGGCCCCGCACAGCAGCCTGCGGTCGACCCCACGGCCTCCATCTCCGCACCCGCGCCTGCTGCTCCCGCTCGCATCCCGCTTCCTCGGCGGAAAAATATCACTTCCAACCTGATGCTGAACGGCATGTTATCTCAGCTGCACAACATTCGCGAACATAGTGGGTGGCTCCACGCAGCTCACTACCTATATATCTGACCGTCTCTTAAGTCGCCCAGGGGCCCCAGGAATATCCTACCACGCAAATGGATACTGATTTGCAGAACGGTAGGCGTAGCCGTGATCGGGGTTGGGGCCCTTCTGATTGCTAGCTTCACAGTTGTAGATAAAGTGGAAGAGTCACGACTGCGAATGGACATGAGAGAGAAGGAAATAACAGATGGTCGGTGGACTTCTTTCGTATGTTCTGCTGTTTTTTGCTCACCGTCTGGTCAATGCAGCTCTGCGCACCAAAGATTCGACCTTGTACGACATGCGGGCCGAAAGAACGAAGTTGGTCGGCGTTGTGCAAACGTTGCAGAAGGGTGCGTACAGACGTTTACTGATTATATGTGACTCGGCAAGACTGACGGACACACCGCAGAATTTGCCAAAATATTTCTACCCGCGTGGAGAGCGTCGGTCAACCCGGCACAACTTTCCAATCGTCAGTCTCCTATTCCTTTTCATTTGCTGACGTCTCACGCGGCAACAGCGCGCTTCAACTACGAGAACAATATCGCCAAGGTTATGACACCCGCAGGACCGACTGAGCTGGACAAGGCGAAAGATCGTACGTCCCACGCCACATATCCTGAATAAGCGCCATCTGATCATGTCGTCTAGGTATCGCCCAACTGGAGAAAGAGCTGGAAGGGATGCGTATGCAGGACCGCGCGCGACATCCTCCGCCTCTACTCCCCATCAAGCTCGAGCCGCAGGCCGGTACACCACTCCACTTTTTTAATCAGCCCAGCGGCGCGACATCTGCTGCCGATTCCGACGTGGAGGCTTTGGATGATTTGGTCCTGGAGTATCCGGAAGACTGAAGGAGCGGGCTCTAGGCGACGTATAAAGCCGTCTGTACTGCGTTTCCTGGACCGGGCTGACTTGTTCTCGTTATTCTGCCACCCGCACGATGCCTCACCTTCCTGTCGTTGCCCTGTGTTTTATACTGTACTAGCGCCGCTGCAGGCACTCAATATTCAATAGCAACGTGTTCTGATGTCTGATAGGCTCATAAGACAGGGGAAGTGCAGATGCGATTCATGTTACGTGACTAATTTGGTGCTCTTTTGCCTCGCAAAGCTACCAAGTCGTCGTCTTTTGGACAAAATACAAAACAGAGATTATGTGCAAGGTCCTTCTGCACAATCTCTCTTTCCCTAAATATTTTTAAGATGCACGGGGAGAGCTCTGCATAATATTTTGTCAACACGTGATGTTGGTCGCATCTGCACTTCCCCTGTCTTACCATACTTACCTTGATGATTAGTGAGCTTTAATAACTCGAGTAACTTGGCCGCCGTTGAGTGTGCTTCTTGCTGCTACTGCTCCCACGTTACTACTTACCGCCTTGTGACGGATGAGATCGAGACATGACAATACTGCATTGCTCTAGCACGTGCAAATATCTCGTACCGAGGCCGTGGACATCAATTGGTGGACATGGCGGTACATACGTGAGACGTGAGAGGCAGTCGGAGCTTGGACCCACAGCTGTATTCCCGGACCGGACTGGCCGGGGCGGTGAGTCATGTGGCTTTCATCGCTCGATTTGGCATTGACTCGATCCAAATCGATAGCTGGAAAAGTCGAATGCATCGGCTGCTTCGACTGAGATTGCCATCTGCTTGTCCTCAGCGACCACTCACTAGACCCTTGTACGCGTCCCTCCGCGCCCCAACAAGAGCCATGGCCACCGACAGCACCGGAACGCACAAGGATCCCGTCACCGGCGAGTTGATCTCCAAGCAGTATGTCCCTTTCTTTTCCCGGATCGGGCATGTTGAAAACGTGTTCAGGGAGCTCAAGCGCCGTGAAAAGCAGCGCGCGAAGGATGCCAGCAAGGCTGCCAAAGCGCAGGCTGCACCTGCCTCGGCAGCCAAGCCGAAGGCAGAGAAGTCAGCAGCCGCGGAGGAGGAGCAGCTGAACCCCAACGTACGTGCCCATCAGGGTCAATGAACTGAGACTGACCATGTCTACAGCAATACTATGAGATGCGCTCCAGAGCAATCATGAAGCTCAAGGAGACGCAGAACCCCAACCCATACCCCCACAAGTTCCATGTCTCCCGCTCCATGACTGCCTACATCGCTGTGTATGGCAAGGAAGGAGAAATCGAGCCGGGCAACAAGTCAGAGGGCAAAGAGGAGTCCATTGTTGGTCGCATCTTCAGCATGCGCGCCAGCAGCTCGAAGCTACGCTTCTACGACATACACAGCGAGGGAAAGAAGGTTCAGATCATGGCAAACGCACAGTCAGTAGCTTGCTCCGTACCCTTATCCATACTCATGATTGTCTTTAGAGACGCAGAGGACCCCTCCAAGTTTGAGGAAGTCCACGACCTCTTCCGCCGTGGCGACATCGTCGGCGTGGTTGGCACTCCTATGCGCACGAAGAAGGGCGAACTGTCCATCGCCCCCAAGAGCATGACGCTTCTTGCACCCTCCCTGCATCAAATCCCCACCTCCCATTTCGGCCTCAAGGATCAGGAAACGCGCTACCGCAAGCGCTACCTTGACCTCATCATCAGCGAGAACACCCGCAAGATCTTCATTACGCGTAGCAAGGTCATCAACTACATCCGTCGCTTCCTCGACAACCTCGGCTTTATGGAGGTTGAGACGCCCATGATGTCCATGATTGCTGGCGGCGCGACCGCGAAGCCGTTCGTCACGCACCACAACGACCTCAACCTCGACTTGTACCTCCGTATCGCGCCCGAGCTCTACCTGAAGCAGCTGGTCGTTGGTGGCCTCGACCGCGTGTACGAGATCGGGCGCGTCTTCCGCAACGAGGGCATCGACATGACGCACAACCCGGAATTCTCTATCTGCGAGTTTTACATGGCGTACGCGGACATGTACGATCTCATGGACATCACGGAGGCCATGGTCGAGGGCCTTGTGCGCTACTTGACGGGTGGCAAGACGACACTGGAGTTCTACCCAGATGGCAACATCGGCACAGAGGGTGCTCGCGTGATGAACCTGAATTTCCAGCGCCCGTGGAAGCGCTACGACATGATCGAAACGCTGGAGGAAAAGCTCGGAGTCAAGCTCCCGCCGGGAGAGACGCTGCACACGGAGGAAGCGAATCAGTTCCTGCGCGAGCTTTGCGTCAAGCACAACGTTGACTGCAGTGAACCTCGCACAAACGCACGCCTACTGGACAAACTTGTCGGCGAGTTCATCGAGCCGCTGTGCATTTCGCCGTCATTCATCGGTACGTTTTACTTGCGTCTGATCATTGAGGATGTCGCACTAACAAACGAGGATCACAGTTGGTCACCCGCAGGTTATGTCGCCGCTTGCCAAGTACCACCGTTCGCGGCCAGGCCTTTGTGAGCGCTTTGAGGGTTTCCTGTGCGGGAAGGAGATTTGCAACGCCTACACGGAGTTGAACGACCCCTTCGAGCAACGCCTCCGCTTCGAGGAGCAGGTGCGGCAGAAGGAAGCAGGCGACGACGAGGCGCAGGGCATCGACGAGACCTTCGTGGACGCGTACGTCAATCCCCACTTACGCTATCGCTGCTTTTCTTAACGCCACAATTTCAGCCTTGAGCACGGACTCCCACCCACAGGTGGCTGGGGTATGGGCATCGACCGCCTCGTCATGTTCTTGACGAACTCAAGTAGTACGTATCCGCCTTGTCAAGCTGCTTCCTCTGATGCTCACATATCATCGCAGACATCAAGGAGGTCCTCCTGTTCCCGGCCATGAAGCCGCTCGACCAGGGTGTTCCGCCGCCAGGCTTTACAGCCGAGCCGCAGCCTGGTGGGCAGGTTTAAAAGCCTCAAGGAAGGCAGACTGTTACCTTATTTCTTGATACTTATACATACAGGGTGTACTACTCACGAATCGATCTGCTGAGCCGCATACCAGAGTCCGAATGTGACTGCAGTCGCTGGATTGCCTCAAAAATATGCCGACGGCGCACCCGAATCTCCGTTTTCATCGTTCTTCTCGACCCCTAAGTCCTGTCGCATATACTTATCGTTGTCTCGCTGCTTCAGCTTCTTCCAGCGCACGACGGAGAACGGGTCTCACTGCGGGTGTCTCGTTGTGGGTCCATTCGGGATGTGCCGAAGACGGATCAGCGGGGCACGTGACGTTCTACACAACCGGAACCTGCCGATCGGCCCTTTGGTTCGTCTTCTGTCTGTCTATCTCCAGCACAGCTCGTCGCAGGTCATCGCCGACGAAATGGGCAGCCCATAAGCTACCTCTTCCGGCTCATGCGCAAGTTTGGAAATCCGAGCGACGCTGAGAGCCTCCGCCGATCTTCAGAGTTGAACGTTGAACTTCGGGGCCAACTCAACCGCCTCTTCATTGTTCTCGGCCCTCCTGAGGCTGGGTTCTCGACACGCCGCTTTGGACTGATCGCAAAAAAGGACTCTGCTTGCACTCTTCGGCATGGTTATATTCGCTCTTCGGCACGCTCACGCAATTCGGGAAACTTCCTTCAGGTCTGAGTCAGCGGTTGAATCGGCCAGTCGGTGCAGACCGGAACATGCGTTTGACATGCGCCGTCTCATCCATTGGCTCGCACAGGTCGGGTCCGATGGCAATCGGGGACGCATCGACCTCCCCTCTGCTTAGCGGCATGCCGTCGTGCCGGGCTCGTCGCTCGACGCGCGGGCGAAGACCATGTCGATAATTCTGGATGTTCGCGCCACCCCCTTGCTCTTGGGCAGGGTCCCCGAAAGATCACGCACCACGGTCTGGAATTCCGCCTGCTCTGACGCTCCGACTTGCTCGTCTGCCATGACCTCACTCTGTCTTGGTTTTCCAGAACGGCGAGACGTATGACGGTGGCATAACGTTTACTTCAGATCTCCGTTCCGAGTCAGGGTGTTTTTGTCAGCCGTCCTGCGCGCCGAAGTCAACGGGTGCTCACTCGAGCGCGCGCGCGCGCTGCCGCCCCCGCTCGGCTGACTGATCTTGCCGTAGGGCAGAACCGGCGATTTATCCTGTGATCCAGATTGCCGCTTACGCGAGGGTATAAAGGGCGGATGACATGGACTGACAGGCTCCCCGTATCTGCACTGCAGCGCCACCCCCGAGTACAGCACATCGCCTTTCGCCCTCGCAGCTCATAGTCCGTAGCAATGGCCGCTGGTGAGCACTTTTCGTGCCCTTCGATATTTCTGAGGGTGACATGGCACGCAGAAAAAGTTCAGAGGACCGGGTCCGCCGCCTTCGTGCGCTCCCCTCGTCGTATCTTGTATGCCATCGCGTTCTTCCTCGTCTTTGCATTGAGTGAGTGCTGCGATCTGCCCATCTGAACTTTGCTGATCGGCCATGCAGCGGTGTCTGAGCTCGGCCTCGTCTCGCAGCAGCTTCAGCGCGGCGGAAATGCGTACGAGAACTACCCGGGCAAGGAGTTCAAGCACGACCTCGGTATTTTGCTCTTCAGCTGCATCGGCACGCTGCTCTACTTGATCGGGCACTTCTACGTGAGCTTCGGCAGTACGTCTTTCCTCAACAAATTATTCTTTTACTTGTCCTGATCGATGCCGATTTTTCTCAGTTATCGTGTTCTTCACCTTCGTCTTCGCCATTTTCTGGGGTGTGGGCGCTGGTGTGATGTTTGCGGTAACGCCGTTCAAGGGCACGAACTGTGGTAGCGACCCGAGCACCTTCCCTGAGGCATGGCAGTTCTACGCCAGTCAATGTGAGATCGTCGTCTCAATGGAGGGTGTTGCATGGGCGCTTTGTGAGTTGCGTTGTCCTGCGTCAGTACAAGATCTAATATCTTTTAGGGGGCCTGATGACTCTGATGCTTTGCGGCATGATCTACCACGCTTGCGAATTTCGCCCGCGCCACAATGTCACCTTTTACGGCGCCTAATCTTGCCTTTACCCCTCTTACCCTCACACCTATGATATCGCACCGCAAAAAGAGCGACGAAGCTTCCACACGAAGTTCATCACTGTACTCCGCCACATTATTCCTTTGTTTTGATTTTACGCACTTCCTCACGCTGTCGCCTTTGACGCCCTAGTTCCGCATCTTGCGTTTTCTGGTATCCCTGTAGATTATCTTGTTGTACCATATCGCTCACGATCTTAACGAGCCTTCGCATTCGACTGGTCTAATAGACATATATCTTGGATTGCACTTGCCTGCGAACGAATAATTTTTCGCGTGATACTTCGGGAGTGAGTGGCATTCTAGCTTATAGGGCGTAAATAGCGCGAGGTGGAAAGGTGAAGAACTCTGGAAGAGCCACTCCTTTGCCCCTCCAAGTACAATTATGAGGTTTGCTGCGTCGCGATTTACGCCACTGTAAAGGTCTACAGCGCTTTTGACACGCTACCTCGATACGCATGATGAGCAGGGTGGCACGGAGCGGCAGTGTATGAAGACTAGTGTCGAACACCCGAGAAGGTTGGAGAACAAAGACGCGTGTCCTTATGTTATTCCCGATTTGGTCATTTTTATTCACCGCCTGCTGCTTGCCTTTCACCACCCTCGTCTGTGCCCATCATGTCCGTCGTCGGTATCGACTTTGGAACTCTTCACAGCAAAGTGAGCCGCGTCCCCTCATATGCTTCAATCCTTATACTAAAAATTTCGTTTTAGATCGGTGTCGCCAGACATCGAGGAATCGATATCATCGCCAATGAAGTCTCCAACCGCGCTACGCCGTACGTGTCGAGCTCATGTCAAGAAGAACATGGCTGATCTTACCCATCGCATAGGTCGCTGGTCGCGTTTGGCCCCAAACAACGCGCGATAGGTGAAGCAGCGAAGACGCAGGAGACGTCCAACTTCAAGAACACGATCGGCTCTCTGAAGCGCCTGATCGGCCGCACATTCGCTGATCCTGAGGTCCAGGAGGTCGAGAAGAAGTTCTTGAACGCAAAGCTGGTCGATGTGCAGGGCACGGTCGGCGTTCAGGTGCGTGCAGACAATATTGTACATTCAGGATGGAAGATTGATCGGAGGATTAGGTCAACTACTTGGGCGAGCCTCACACGTTCACGGCCACGCAATTGGTGGCAATGTACATCGCGAAGCTCCGCGACATCACCGCTGCTGAGCTGAAGAACGCCGTCTCCGACATGGTCATCGCGGTGCCTGGGTGGTACACCGACATCCAGAGGCGCGCGATGCTCGACGCCGCACAGATCGCCAACGTCAACGTCCTCCGCCTCGTCAACGACACGACCGCCGTGGCTCTTGGTTACGGTATCACGAAATCTGACTTGCCGGAGGATGGCGAACGCAACATCATCTTCGTCGATGTCGGTCACTCGTCTATCAGCACGTCCGCCGTCGCCTTCTCCAAGGGCCGTCTCGTGGTCAAGGCATCCGCGTACGACCGCCACTGCGGTGGGCGTGACATCGACTACGCCCTCGTGCAGCACTTCGGCGAGCAGTTCAAGGAGAAGTACAAGATCGACGTGTTTAACAACCCGAAGGCGACCTTCCGTTTGGTAGCCTCTTGCGAGAAGCTCAAGAAGATTCTCTCCGCAAATGCTGAGGCGCCTTTGAATGTCGAGTCGATCATGAACGACATCGACGCCTCCTCGAAGCTCACTCGTGACGAGCTCGAGCAGCTCATCGCGCCCGTCCTCGATCGTATCACTGCACCTCTGCAGCGTGTACTTGAGGAGTCTGGTCTCACTCTCGACCAGGTCGACGGTATCGAGCTCATCGGTGGCTCTACTCGTATCCCATCGGTTCGCGCGAAGATACAGTCCGTATTCCCCGGCAAGGTCCTCTCGACGACGCTGAACCAGGACGAGGCCGCCGCCCGTGGCGCGACCTTCTCCTGCGCCATGCTCTCGCCCGTTTTCAAAGTGCGCGACTTCCACATGACCGACATCAACGCCTACCCGATCAAGCTCGAGTGGGACCCCATTCCCGACTCTGAAGACGACACCCCGTTGACGCTTTTCCCGCACAACAACGCCATGCCCATCGTCAAGGCCCTGTCCCTGCGCCGCAAGGAGCCTTTCGAGGTCCAAGCCGCGTACGAGGACCCCGCTGGCCTGCCCGGAGGCATCAACCCCTTCATCAGTCGCTTCGTCGCAAAGGAGGTGCCCGCAGACCCATCAGGCGACTTCACGACCGTGAAGCTTCGCGCGCGTCTCAACCTCCACGGTATCATGTCGTTCGACTCGTACTACATCGAGGAGGTCGAGGAGCGCGAGGAGCCAGCAGCGATGGACGTGGATGGCGGTGAGGCCGCCCCGCCGAAGAAGAAGCGCTACACGAAGAAGAAGGAGCTGCCGTTCATCGCGACCCACACCTCCCTCGACAAGTCGATCGTGGAGCAGTACCGGGAGCAGGAGACACAGATGTGGGCGGCTGACAAGCTCGTCATGGACACTGAGGTATGCGCATCATCTGATATTCTCGATTTCTCACTAATAACCTCACAGGACCGCAAAAACGCCCTCGAGGAGTACGTCTACGACATGCGCGGCAAGCTTGACGAGCGCTACGCCTCCTATGTACAGCCCGATGAGAAGACGAAGCTGCTCGCGGCGTTGCAAGAGGCTGAGGACTGGCTGTACACGGAGGAGGGCGAGGAGGCGACCAAGTCGTTGTACGTCCAGCGCCTCGATGCCCTCAAGAAGCTCGGCGACCCGATCACCCTCCGCTGGCGCGAGAACGAGGAGCGCCCGCGGGCGATGGCTAAGCTCCGCGAGACCCTCAACAACTACATGACGCAGGCGACGTCGGGCGAGGAGCGCTTCGCGCACATCGCGGACGCTGACAAGCAGTCCGTCGTCGAGAAGGTCGCGACCGTGCAGAAGTGGCTCGAGGACCAGACCGTGCGCCAGAGCGAGCGCCCGAAGAATGTGGACCCGGTGCTCACGACGGTCGATATGGACAAGAAGCGGGACGAGGTCATCTACTTCGCGACGCCCATCCTCACCAAGCCCAAGCCCAAGCCGCCCGTGGTCCCGAACACGGGGTCGGGTACGCAGACGCCCAAGCCCGAGACGCCGCAGCCGGACGCGGACAAGAAGGAGGAGAAGAAGGAGGAGGGTCCTTCCGAGATGGACGTAGACTAAACTAGACCCCGCGATGCTGTCGACTTCGGGATGATTTTAGTAGTGTATCTGCCTTAGAGCGCCAATTGTAGCTTTAATGAGAACTGTATATCAGAGCGCGCTGGCATATGGACTATGGTCTTACGCCTTTGTCGAAGCGGAAAACGAGGACCAGGAGATAAGAAGGAGAAGGCAAAGTCAACCGTGAGAAAGCTGCTCCATGACGTCGCACCGAATTCGCACCGAATCGATCAATGTCCTCACGATGTCCTCTCGCTCAATGCACGCCAAGCCTCACGTATTTGTCTGATACGTAGCGTGGACTACATAGCAACGCCTATCTCACTAGTCCATAGAGAGCAGAAAACACCCAAGGATATACTGACGGTAAACAAGCCACCGGCGGAACTCTGGGTAGGTAGATCGTCCGATGGTAGGAAGACTGTACTGTAGTGGATAACATTTCGAGCGAATCATATACAGCGGTAGATTATTTGAAGCAGAGCACTAATCGAAGTGGGATAAGTTATCGGCAGGGTAAAATTACACAATCGACGGCCTGGTACAACAGTATACGCCAGAGGTCGAGGTGAATGCAAGCGAACGACGCAGTCGATCCCGCAGGAGATCCCAATGCAGATGTGGTATATAGGAAGGTGAACGTTGTCCAAGGAGCGGGGTAGGGTGCATGCAAAGCGTGACCACAGTCTGAGTTCTATGTAGGTGAAGGGCGGGGGGGGGGGGACCGGTGGTCGAATCTGAGCAGAGGTACGCCGGGTACCTCTGCTCATGGACGCAGTCGGGCTCGCCCGAAAGTCGTAGAGGGGAAGAGTCCAGGGAAGGTGTTGAGGTATAGGAGGAGTGTAGCGCCTTATCGATTATCGCAGGCAGCGCAGCTTCTGGATGACCTCCTGCATGTCGTCCTGGTTCCACTCGCCGCTCCAGTTCTGGCGCTTCTCGTGGCGGATGACGGCCGCGTCGCGCTTCACCATCGCGAGGTACTCCATGTTGTCCGTCATGTACGCGCCGTACACTTGCGTGCCATCCTTGATGCGTGTCGTTCCCGTGTCCGTAGCGTAACCGTCGTCCGTATGATAGTCCGCGAACGGCGTGTCGGGGCGCATCTTCATGGTCGTGCGGGGTGGCTTCTGCAGATGTCCAAGAGAGTGCGAGTGCGACTTGGAGTGGCGCTTGTAAGATTCGCGGGGGCGAGCCGTCGCGAACGTCGGCGTCGCGGGCGAGGTGGCAGTGATAGCGACTGCGGCTACCGTGGCCACTGCGGGCGCCTCCGCTGCCACCTTGGGTACAACGGGCACTTCATGTATGACATCTCCGTCCGAGTCCGAGGAGTCCTCAAGATACGCGACAACTGCGATGGGGGATGGAGGGTCCGCAGGCACGGGCAGAGGGTTGGGCGTGTTGAAGAGCATGGGGGAGAGGCGAATGGAGCTGCTGTAGCTCGCACGCTCGAACGCCTCATATGGGTCTTCGCCGTAGTGTGAATTCGTCGGCGTGAGACTCCCCGGTTCCTCCACCGCGGGCTGCAGCGTACTGAGCCCGCGATACGCGTCGCCGGGCATGACCACGATGGGCGTAGGGCGCATCATGGGCGGCGATGCGAAGTCGTCCGACTGATCGGAGTTGCCTGCGGTAGCGCATTAGTACACATGTGTGGACGCTCTAAGGTAGGTAGCGGACGCACCGAGCACACGGTTAGCCTTGGTGAGCTGGCGGCGGCGCCTCTCCTCCTCCGGGGGCGTCGGAAGCATCACGGAGGCTGCAGATTGCGCCGTGGACGGGCGCGATGAGTAGTCCGACCGGGACCACGCGCTGCCAGCAGTGGAAGGTCGCGACGATGATCGCGTGAATACGGACATCGAGGGGAGCGACGATTCTGAGGTTTGTGGGCGGCCTGAGTAGGGGTATCCCGAGGAAAGAGACGATTGCGATGCCTGTGGGCGCACGTGGCGCGAATACGTCTCGAACGGATCAGTTGCCCTCTGCTGTGGTGGCGGGGGACGGGGCACAGAAAGATGCGATGAGTTGGAAGTCTTGCGCCTGAGGCCGCCGGAGAGGTTGGTGAACAGCGACCTAGACTTGTTCGACCCGCTCTTGATCGACGCGTTTGATGTAGTGGTGCGGGAGAGAGTGGGGTCGGACGCGGTGAGGTCGCGTGAGGCCTTGGGGTCCTTGTTTTTGGGTTTGCGTTCGGGGAGGGGACGTGGGGCTTTCTTGCCTGCGTTCTCGCTGTACGCCACATACATCGACGGCGGCGATGCGGGTCGGCGTCGCTGTACGGGCTTGGGTCGCTTCGAGCTGCTAATAGATGACGAGGAGCTCATGCTGGGTAGTAGAGACGGAGTGCTGGCCATGGTGTTGGTATTTGGAGTGATGGTGTTGGAGGATGAAGGCGAGGTCGAGGATGGGAGCGAGGGCGAGGTAAAATTGATGGAAGTAGGACTGCCACGGGGTTCTTGTGTAAGTACAAGGGTGCTGTGCGGAGGGATCGATCAGAGGTGGGGCGCCGCGGGCGTTCGACCTATAACTCGTTACAACGCGCGCGAAACAAAAGGCGCGTGGGGCGAAAACGCGGTCGGGGGGCGGGGAGAGATCCCTTTTAAAGGAAGAGACCTGCGGTTTACGTGTCAGGGTTAGTGTTAGCTTGGGAAACATGCTCACAGTCCCGTTCCTGGTGCGTATTCGGTCTATGTGAAGAAGTTGTACGGACTAAATAAGAGCCGTATGTATGGACAATGCGGCCTGCGGTGATTGTGCGAGCTGGGGGGTGAGAAGCCAAGAGACGCGTCGCGTCCGTCTCCCTGCCCTCTTTATGTCTTATCGCTTGACCGCTGCCCAGGCAAATGACGACAGCCATGCATTTTCCATCGTTTGAATCTGCTGCGCGTCGCCCTCTGTTCGCGATGACATGCAGACGGCAGATGGGAGTGGATCAACAGTTGAACTCCGATCACGCGGAGGCTTTACTTCGAGATATCATAGATTTTGCGGGGCCGGGCGCCGATTCTCGAGCGGGGTTAGCTTGCCGTAATTGCCTTTTCAGGACACAAAGGCGTCGCCAACGGGAGCGACATGGGCGCTCGCGCTCGGACCTCAGCCCGCTGATACTCATCGTCCACGATCTCCGACATTCCATCCAGCGCACTGTTTGAAGCAGAGCAGAGGAGAAAGCCTTTCGGGACGTCCACTCAAAGTAATTCTTCAGTCCGGGCCTGGATCGAGCGTGCAGGGTTGTTGCCATCATGCGGGATCACCCTGGGAAGGATCGCGACGCGTTGTCCAGCGCTTTGCCAACGCTCACAACAAGCGCTCGGCAAACTGGAGCTGCTGCTGGTTGCTGCCTGCAAGCTCGTGCGCAGTGATAGGCCTTAGCTATTCGCCGGAATCGAGGGAGAGTATCGAACGTAGGCTGGGGTCACGGGGGATGAGGTGCGCACAGGGTGCACCCTGGAGGCGCGGCGCATTGCCGGAGCGCACCGGTGACATCGATGTCCGGCGAGCGCGCGCAGTTCCTGGCGGACACTATAGAGTTCGAGGAAACAAGAGGAAACAGCGGTAGAGTTGTCGCCGAATACCGAGCCGCTTGTAGGCTAAATGGACGCCCTGCAGGCTCGCTGCAGACCCTGCAGTCTTCTGTCTCAGCGCAATGAAGGTGCAATAAAATGACAACTCCCGAAGGGGATTCGTCATACTCAAAGCCCCCAAAGCGCTGCCGCGTCCGACTACGAGAGACTGAGGAGTTGCTTCAAGTTCCCGCACCTGTCGACATTCACTACGCTTCCACATTCAGACTTCGTACAGACGCGTATGCACATTACATCCACATACAATAGGTAAGTACGACTACTGAATAATTATATACTCGTCCGATACGAATAAATTAGAAGGAATGAGGTGGCGAGCGCGAACGCGGACCAAGACGTGAACGTCACCAATCGCCTGACTCCGGGACGCAAAAACAGTTGCCGCCAAGGTACAGAAGCATCTTGTCGAGCATGGCCTCCCATACCACGCCTATCGAGTCCCCTACTTGCCCACGTAGTACCACTTCCAGTTCCACTCCTCCTCGGGCGCGAACACCGTCATCTGCGACGGCGTCTTGCGGTGCCCGTTCTCGTCGATGCAGGAGAGGCCGCTGGCGTAGGGCATCGACACGCGGTGCCGCGGCATGCACGGTCCGGCGGCGGGCTTATCTGACGACTCGACGTCGACATCGCCGTGCGGGGCGGGGGACGGCGCCCGGCTGCTCGTAATCGGAGCCGGCGCATGCGACGCGAAGAAGGACCGCACCCAGCGGCGCACCTCGCGCAGGCCGACGTTCGAGTCGGTCGAAGACGAGGACGAGGTGGACGACGTCCGGGAGGCGCTCGTGCGCTGCTCCCTCGGGCGCGCGCGCTCCTTCGCCCTGGCACCTTCTCTCGCGTCGCTTGCCGCCTCCGAATCCCGCGCGGTATCCCTCGCATCCACCTCGGCGTCTTTGGTCTTCTGCGGAGGCGAGTCCAGATACGACGACCGCCGCCGCCCCGGATACCGCGCGGCGACGACGTCCTCCCAGCGCTGCTTCAGGCTCGCGAGGCTCCCCTCCCGCACGCTGAGCTGCGCGCGCAGCTCGAGGCAGCGCGTCTCCTCCTGCGCGATCGCGTGCAGCAGCGCGCCGTGCTGCTCCACGAGCGTGCGTGGCTCGCCAGTCGCGTGCCCATCGCTGGGTGCACCGCGAGGGTCCGCCAACCACGCTGGCGGCGCTGACCAATTTGCTACTGGCCCGGTCGGCCACCCGGACGCAGTTGACGGCCCAGCCCCGGTCGAGTATCCCGCCCCAGTCGCCGGCCCCGCACCATTCGATAACCCCGCCCCAGTCGCCCACCCCGCGCCCGTCATCGCACGCGCGTCCCCGGTCCAGGGCGTGCGCTGCCCGTCGCTCGAGGGCGAGCCGGAGCCGCGCGAGAGCGCCGAGCGCCGGCGCGCCTGCCGCTCGCGCGGGGATGGCGAGTCCGGCGGGAGGTACGAGATGCTGCCCTGCCGCCGTGCGCGGGTCGTGGGCCCGGGCGTCGTGGGCGGGGTGACGAGGGCGGGCTCGTAGGGGTCCAGCTGGGTTCTGTCGGTCGCGGTGTTTCTGTCGTTTGCGATGTTTCTGTCGTTCGTGATGTTTCTGTCGTTCGCGCTCTGAGGCCGGTCGCGCTCGTTATGGTAGGGGACCCGATCGTCGAAGAGGGCCCGCGCGTCCGCGCTCCGTGCGTGGTCGAGGGAGCGGCGCTTGTTGATGGCGTGCTGGCCGTCGACGAGTTGGAGAGCGCGGGGGAGGGAGTGGCGTTTGGATTTCGGAAGGGGGTTGGTGGAGGTCGATGCTGTTGAGCTGGAGTTGGTTGCCGCTGCGCTGGAGTGGGATGCCGTTGAGCTGGAGGGAATGGCGTAGGATGAAGGGGGCATGGTTCTTGTGCGTCGTGAGTTGGCTACAGAGGTATATTTGCAGGTACAGGGTGTATTTGCAAGAGATGATCGGCGTGACGATGACAATAAATTAGAATATGCGCGTCAGCTCGGCGTTGAACTCGACGAGGCCGAGAGCGGCGTACAACAAGCGAAAGAGAAGAAAAGGGGAGAGGGACAATGATGATCGTGAGGGAAGAGGGAGAAAAGAGCAAATGGAGGGCGAGGGGCGACCTCGAGTACCGAGCACGCCGCGCAGAGGGGGGCGACGGTATGGGCCTGATACGCGCCGCTTACCTCCGGGGACTTGGTGCTGCATAGCGCGATGCAAGCAGATGGGCGATCGCGTGAGAGATGGGAGGTATGTCGTCGCTTGGCTCTGAGGCTGTCAAGTGGCTAGTGGGCTGGAAAAGAAGGATGGTGGGGTTGCAGAGCGCATACCCCCACGTTCGTATATGAGGCTGCGGGTCCGAAAACGGGCGGCGGTGCGTCCTTGCACGGCCATATCGTCTACCGAGCCTCCGAGGCTAGTTGGTACGTTAGTATCGGGTCCTTGAGATCCCTGCCAGTGCCAAAGCTAGAGAAAGCTCGACTATCTTGTTGAGAGTTATATGGGCGTGTGGCAGTCTAGGATTGGATCTGATACATATGGTGTGCGAGAGCGATCTCCTCGGGATACACGCAAGGTAGAAAACATATAGTCACGTCAAAGCTGCAAGCGCATGCGAACAAGCTGCCCGTACCGTGCGGACAAGGAGGTGAGCCTGAAAAAGCAGTTGTCGGCACTTGCCGCTCGGGCCCGCTCCTGTACAATGGGTTTCCCACGGTTCATCTAGCACATTCAGCACGATGAACGTGCCATGAAGCGCGTTGTTTCCTTGAGGGCAATGACACCGAAGATGCTTACTTTAAGTTATGGCTAATTGCTGCCATGCTTGGAGTGGGCTTACGCTCCGGCATTGAATGGATGTTGAGACGGACATCAAGGCCCGCCGAGCCTGGCACTGCATGGCATTGTTCCCTTTATAGGATTCCTTTTGCATCGTATGATAGACGCAGAAATTGGCCTCTAATATCAATCGCGTTACTGAATATTTCAGCGCATTGCCCGCCTCCTTGCGCCCTCTTTCCCGAAGAGGGGCATGCGAAAATCTACACGTGGTGGTTGCATCATGACATTGATTGCCTTGTACTTTGCCTCAACTCCTTTCCCGGACGTTCGCCATGCCGCCAACTCTTTCACTGAAACAGCGCCTGGCTGCGCTCTCAGCGGCGCCCTCAGCACCGTCGTTGCCATCCCCCTACCATCCGAATCCGCCCGAGACGCCGACGTCGCCGCGCCGCAAGTCCATCTTCCATCCCCCGTGGATAAAGCGGCACGACGACGGGCACGCGCGTGGCGCGCAGTCGGAGCGCGAAATGCTGCAGGAGGTCATGAGCAAGATGATATTTCAGGCGGGGGTGGACTATGAGTGCGTCGCGCGTCGCTGTGATACCGCTCGCCAACCTGATCATTCGTAGAACGAGGCCGATGTACGTGCTCAGACGCAGGTGGACCGCGGTTTCTGATAGCTCGGCAGGGTTGTTATGTGCGCATCTGCACTACCGGATCCCAAGGAGGTCAACTACGATGTCCTCTTGACGTGCGCCACCCCTTCCCCTCATTCTCTAGCCTCCTGATGTCCCGAGCAGGAGGATACTCGCGTATCTCAACCTTTATGGTGCGTCATGATGCCTATACGGTTTCTATGCTCCCTCACGTCCTGCTCAGTCGAGTCGGACTATACTGTCGTCTTCTTTGCCGCTGGCGGCAGACATACACCAGGATGGAACTGGGTATGGAAGGCATACCGCAGCCTCAGTCGCAAGTACCGCAAGAACTTGAAGCGCTTGGTGCGTTGTTATACTAGACGTCCCTTTGTCATACACTGACCCTCTTTCAGTACATCGTACACTCGACATTCTTCTCGAAGAGTACGCTTTTCCCTACCCCTCACTATGCCCAACATTGACGAGAGATTACGTCCAGTGCTGTTCTCGCTCGCGGGTGCCATAATCAGGTGCGTCCTATCCACATGCTATCCGTGTACAAGCCTAATGTCCGCATCCAGTGCGAAGTTCTTCCAGAAGATCGAGTATATCAGCACGCTGTCTGAACTCGCTCTGCACATCCCTTTGACTCAGATCGACATACCACCCGCGGTGTATCAGTGCGTGCTCCTCCCATTTATACATGCCTCGGCTGACGAAGACCCAGGGAGAATGCCAAACATGAGCGGGAGATAAGGTTACCAATACCCGTCCGCTCTAACGTATTCGGAGTACCTTTGGAGGAGCTCATGGGCTATGACGGCGAGAAGGGCGGGATACCACGCGTCGTCAAGGACTGCATACAGTTCCTCCGAGATACTGGTGCGTATTCATGACTACATTGGTGAACGACCTGATGTTTTTGTAGGGTTGCATGACGAGGGCTTGTTCAGAAGGTCGCCTCAAACGACATTGCTGCGCGCAGCACAAGCGGCGTATGATCGAGGTAACTATACACAACGATCCTCACTGAGATTATGGTACTGAAATTGTTTCCTCAGGGCAAATGGTCTCACTGGACACCTTTGGCGATCCGCATCTGGCAGCTGTACTTCTGAAGAAGTACCTACGCGACCTTCCGGAACCCATCTTCCCTGAGGCCACCTACGCCGTCATCCGCCAGTGTCCAATGCCCACCAGCGACCCAGGAGACATGGCCGCCGTTCTGTATATCCGGGAGACTATTCTCCCAGAAATAATGCCTTGCGCGTACATTCTGCTCTCACATATTCTTCGTGAGTATGCACACATACATCGACCGAGCCTCCACTTAAATGGCTTCTAGATCTCATGCATGAGGTGTCCATATTGTCGGCCTCAAATCGTATGGACGCGCACAACCTCTCCATCGTCCTTTGCCCCAATCTCGTCTCCTCGAAGGCACCCATGCGCGATGTGATGATGTGCGCCATACCCAACGGCCCCTCACCCTTCGACATGGCACTACCACCCACCGCCAGCCCGACACCTTCTGCTGAAGGCCGGACGACGCTGGGCCTCGTCATCAAGCTCTGTATCCAGCGGTACTACGAGGTCTTCGATGAGGTCCGCGACCGAAGTGAGGCCGTTGCCCCAACCGCCGACTACACCGCAGAATCCATGCCAATCTCGTCCTCATCGTCCTCGGCCTCGGGGTCAAGCCAGCCCTGGAACCGGCCGCTCGTCAGCCCCGCTAGCGACAACTTTCGCATAGCGGACGAGGACGAGGAGGACAGCATCGACGACATTGCGATCTCTGGGTCAGGCGATAACATCGGGTCCTTCGCGAACACCCACGGTCGCAAGCACTCCGTGCAGCGGCCGAACGGCGCGAAGCCGCCCAGCGCTTGGGGCAGCGGCGCGATCGGCGGCGCGTCGACCTTCCGCCCAAAACACCGCACCACGCAGTCCGGTGCGTCCAACAGATCCGCGCCGCCGGGGCGGGTGTTGGACGGTGGGCTGCCGACGTCGTACAGTAACGGGACGATGGGTAGGGCGAAGTCGACGATCAGTATTGAGCGCAGTGGGATGGGGACTCTAGGCGCGGGCAGGAAGGGCTCGATCACCGTAGGGAGGGGGACGACGAGGAAGGCGGCGGGTGCGGGGGTGGAGGCAATTGGGATCACTGCGGCAGGGTTCTTTGCCCCGCCGAGCGAGACGCCGTCTGCAGCGGCCACACCAGGTGCTGACAGCGCTCCTGCGAGCCCACCCGCGCAGTAGGACCTGGACGGGTGATGTTCGCTTGTTTACTCTGAATCGCTTCACTCATGCGCTTCCTTCGCATTTATTATACCACTTTCGTCCTCCCAATAGACCTTGGGCCAGCGATCTTCCAGCGACCTTTGACTGCTCAAAGTTGAATTATCTGGTGCATGGAAGACACGTGTTGTGATGATCGTAAGTACTGAAATTGACATGAGGTTGACCGAAACCATGCCGCCGCCTCATGTCCGGGAGCGGGGGCATCGATGGGGCGCGGGCTACAGGCGTTGGATTCGACGCTCACTGGCACAAGAAGACACATTACCGAACCGCGTAGGCCCAAACTAACATGCTACGGCGTGATACCGACAGCGGTAAGGCAGACATGCAGTGATTCGAACCATCGCTGATCTCGCTGATCACGACAGACCTGGGGGCGCTGTACCTGGTGCGCAACCGGGAGGGGACAGGCAAGACGCTTGTGCGGCGCCCACACCCGCCGCCCACGTCTCCGCCCATGGACGATGACTTCGATGCCATGACGCAGGCGGGGACGACCACACGCGGCGCGCAGACAGAGTGGGGGACGCACCTCCGCGAGTCGCGCGCGTTCACAGCGACCCCTATGGCGAGCGACTTCGACGCGCGCACGTACACGGCGTCCCCGGGCGAGACCATCGCGCCAGCAGAGTCGGAGTGGCAGATGACGATGACGGCGGGCGCGCCGCCGCGGGGGAGCCCGCGGAAGGGGCCCGGGTCCTCGAGTACGCGCGTGCTAGCGGGCGACTCCAACCGGCAACCGCACTCTCGTTCAGGCTCGCTTGCGCGGCACGCTACCGGTCGAAGCAGCGACTGGGGTCAGTCGCAAGATGGGTGGCCGCCGCGAGGCGCGGTAGTGCGGCGAAGTCCGACGACAGCCAGCCGCGTGAGCTCTAAGCGCCTCCCCGACCCGCCCTCGGATCGCGACTGGCCCATGACACGGCGCGAGACCGAGATCATACAGGGGAATACCGAGTACGCGATGGTCAAGCGGCGCGTCTTGGAGGACAGCCCGCAGAAGACGGTGACGATTTCGACATGGCGGGAGCAAGTCGCGGAGGAGGCGGCGCAGGCAACAGAACCGGAGCCAGAGATGAGCGTGTACTTCGTCAATGCGGACGACTATCCAGAGTCCGTTATGCCTGGTCCGTATTCGTCAAGTACTCGTATCGTGGAGGAGGTGCGCGGGCTGGGAATGGACAGCAGCGCGAGGAGCGCATCACCGCCGGTAGGTCATCCTTCGCCGTTTTTGGATGTATGTTGAGTCGGCGTGTCAAAGATGCTGCCTCAAGGTACAACGCCTCCTCGCAAGGCATCGTATGGCTCCCGAACAGACAGCCGGAAGACTGGGAGATCGACGTCACCACGGTCTTTGCCTAGCCCTCCACCACGTACATCGACCCCAAACGGCGCGACCAGTCCCGCAGGGCAGTCAAGTTAGTGATGTCTTTCCTATACATAGTAAACTGCTGACCTAATGCATACGCAGACCGAAGGTATACGCATAGTCGCACAGGATCAAGCCCACAGCAGCGCATCTTGTCTTCGCTGTTCCATCCCACGCAGTCGGGGGCGACTATCTGCTCGATTAAAACGCCTCGAGGCGCCTTTGACAGTATCCTCGATTCGTGCGAGCCATCCTTGCTACACATCGCGCCCGTGTTGGAAAGCCTGGGCATGACAAGCGAGGAGCATCTTCGGGCCGTCGCACGTCTGTCAGAGGAGACGAGGGATAGGGAGGTGAGGGAGGAGGCGCTCAGGATGGGGGTATCCGTCGTTGAGTGGGCAATTCTGCTTGATAAACTACAGACGCTATGATATGGCTCGCTCCAGTGCTCTTTGACATGATGATTACCCTTTGTTCACGAGGGACAGTATCGATATAGCTCACCTACTTATATACGCGCTCCCGTACTTATGTTTCATAGTGGGGCTGCGTTTCTCTTCGAAAGAGGGTTGTGTTACGCTTGAGTATATGGGTAGGACTGGGATAGAACAAAGCAAGGTACGCGAGAACGCGAACGAGCCTGCCCTCAAGTCCTCCCACGTGAGCGTCGCGTTGTCGTTGCAGTGATCTGTCTCACTGCCACTCTCAGCTTGAACTTGAACTTGATCCAGACACGTTGCCTGACTTTCCCGTCCCTACCCTCCGCGCTGCATCATTTAGCATATCCCCTTGTCAGAGACTCCGAAATGACGACTAGCCCTCCGGCGGGCGCGCATAATTTCTACATTCAGAACAAATGCTTCGACCACAGATATATCCGCTCCCGAGATCTTTCTCGAATAGTCGAGCGACCAGAGCGCTTACGGGCGGTTCTTATTGGGCTATCTGCGGCAAACTCTAGACTTCGAGAATTGGCACACGATGACGCCAACCTGACCAAGCGTGAAGCTACACCGTCAGACGATCTCGCGGACGCGCTGGCTCGCCTGAATATCGCTTCGGGAAGCAAGACTGCAGGGGAAGGATCTCCTTGGACGATTCGGCATAGCGAAGCCACCCTCAAGCTTCTTAACAATCCGGCGGTCAAATTTGTGCACGGCGACATCGACCGCGATGTCTATCTCGAGAATCTTGTCAAGTGGGCCAAGGAGAGCACGGACAAGATACAACAAGGAGGTTCAGAGATTCCTGAGGGATATGCCCAAGGAGATCTTTACTGTGAGTCAGTGTGCACTTCACTCATACGCAAGGCTCATACTGGCCATCCTAAGTATGCCCAGAATCAATTGACGCGATGCAAGGCGCTATGGGCACCGTATGCGAAGCTGTTGACGATGTGATCACTGGTCGCGCGCGTCGCGCCTTCGCCGCCATTAGGCCACCAGGTCACCACTGCGGCGAGGACACGCCCTCAGGCTTCTGCTTTGTGAACAATGTCGTGGTCGGGGCCGCGCATGGTGCACACAAACAATGTCTAGCCCTTCATGCCACTGACTCATTGTTCAGCCCATCTTACGCACGGCGTCAAGCGAGTTGTCATCTTCGACATCGATCTGCACCATGGTAAGTCGTCAAAAAGGCGAGATACCCGCACGAATTTGACGTATCACTAGGGAATGGGACGCAGTCGTTGATTTGGCAGATCAACGAAGAGACCTATCGTCAAAGTCTGGAAATCGAGGCAGGCGCCCCCGATGTGAAACCGGGGCCACAGATCTACTATTCGTCTATGCACGATATTATGTCCTATCCGTGTGAGGTGGGTTTTCATATGTATACGTTCGTATGCAAGTTTCCTAATGACCACTATCAGGATGGTGATGCATCACTTATACAAGCTGCCTCTGTATCCATTCGAGGAGAACATGGCCAGCACGTCGAGAATGTCCATTTGCAGGGTTGGAATTCTCCAGAGGAGTTCGACGCCCTATATCATTCACAGTACACCAAGGTCATTCGTCGCGCCGAAGAGTTCCTCGATAAAGACGGCCCCGGCGACGATGTCCTTGTCTTCATCAGGTGCGTTCCGCCATGTAGGCCTTCTCTGGACGTTGCCTGATCCACAACTCTTCAGCTGCGGTTTCGACGCCTGCGAGCACGAATACGACTCGATGCAACGCCACAAACGGAACGTCCCGACCTCATTCTACCATCAGTTCGCGCGTGATGCGTGCGCGTTCAGCGACCGCTACGCGCGAGGCCGATTGATTAGCGTGCTTGAAGGTGTGCATAAGACGGTGAAAGTTCATCATGCAGCTAGGACTAACGCCTTTTATCAGGCGGCTATGCAGACCGTGCTCTCGTCGCCGGTTCCTTCGCGCATCTCTGCGGCCTCTCCGATCTCCCTGGCGTGCGCCCAGAGTGGTGGGACGTCGAAAATCTGACGAAGGTCCGCCTCCGCTGTGTCTATCGCGTAGTTCATTCGCTCACTCGACTTCTCTAGCTGGAAAAGGTAACGAAGAAGCGCCGCGGCCCGCGATCGTCGCTTTCAACTTTTGAACCGTGGCTAGCACATGCCGCAGAGCAGTTCGACGCGCTCAAAGAGCGTGTGCCACAGATCGGAGAGTCGTCCAAGGGGTCAAAGGCACCGCTTGCGCCGACTTCGATGACGCTGCGGCAGCGGAAGAAGCCAGGAGAGGCTGCGTCTGCACCTGCGTCGACCACCGCGTCGCCTGCACGGAAGCCTCAAACTACCGTGACCACTTCCGACTCATCTCTGAGTAGCGAGGAAGATGTGCCGGGGCTTCCGGAGTCAGCGTCCACTGCGGCGAAGAAACTACCGAGGGTCGTACTGAAGCTTGGACCGCGTCCAGAGGTATAGAGCGAGGATAAGGTATACAGTAAATTGTTACAGGCTGCTCTTTTTTCTGTAATTCGACCTTAATTGTGAGATCAAGCCCTTTCATGAGTGCACTCAAGCAACATCAATCACAATTTTGCCGAAGAACTTGCCGCTCTCTAGGCACTGGAACGCCGCCTTGGCGTCGTCGAATGCGAAACGGCGGTCGACGATGGGTGTGAGAACATTCTTGACGTTGTTGCCTATGAGGCCAGTGAGTGTTCCGTAGACGACATAAATCACTGCTTCGCACCTGCACGCAAGTACGCTTGCTCGTGCGCGCGAATCATCTGCTCGAAAAGGAGGCGCGAACCGCAGACAACGCCACGGACAACAGCCTGAGAGTACAAAATGAGCTTCGCGAGGTCAGCGTTTGACTGCTCGTTCTCTGAGACCGGCTTGTAGTCGTCCAGATACTGTTGTAAAGGAAGACGCAGTGGTCAATACCATCACAAAAGAGACGGATTCATGCTGAACACAGAGGAAGAAACTCACCCCAATTACCCACACGCATCCACCAGGTGCGGTGCAGGACACCGCGCGAGGTAGCGTGCTCCGCCCGCCGATCTCGATGGTATGGTCAACGCCGCGCCCACCGGTTAACTCGCGAACGCGGCTCTCCCAATCCTCGATAGTCTGCAAGCCGAGGGCGGTCAGATCGCTTCTGAGTTGAGTGGCCGATGCCAGAGCGTGGCAGATCACCTTGTAATTGATACAGTCGTCCGCCGGCACGCCAAGCTGCTGTACGCGCAGCAGCTTGTCGTCCGAGGAGCTTATCACAATGGGACGTGCACCGGCAAAAAGGGAAAGCTGGAGTGCAGCGATAGAACAACCGCCAGTTCCTGCGGCTATATAAGTACTAGAACTATGATTTACCAGAGGATCGGCATACATACCTTCGATCAGCACGGCCTGTCCAGGCTGTACAGTGCGCTCGAATCCGAAAAGACAATGATAGGACGTGAGAGCGGCAACAGGGAGAGTGGAAGCCTCCGCGAACGGTAAGAAATCAGGAATATGCACAACGCCGTCCTTCAGATAAGGTGAGATATCAGCAGAAACACGTCTCACAAATTGGGCTGACCTCGTTCAGCACAGCGTACTGTGCCAATACGCCATCAATTCCACCTCCCACTACAAAAATCAGGGATTGCTCGTCAAGGAACAGAAGGGGGATTGACATACAAGCCGTCTTTTGCATCGCGTTGCCAATCTCACCGTAAACCCAATTGTAAGAGAGATGAGAGACTATACGGTCTCCCGGACGAACCTATATATCACGAAATTAAAGGGGTCAGTACAGAGGACGCGGCTATCCTATCACTTTTTATAATATGTCTGTTAAGTAGTACGCACCCTGTCGACCTTATCGCCCACCTTTTCGACGACTCCTGCGCAGTCCGAGCAGGGTATGATGCCCTTTGGTGGAAGGTGCGGTGCGGGATACACGCCAGAAGCAACTGATCAAATGTACGGTGCGTGCGTGAGTGCGCCTGAGGTGCAGTGTCGGACGCAAGCTCACTTTGAAGATCGCGGGCGTTCAGGCTGACGGCGTGTACGCGGACGAGCTTAGTTCCATGTCAGCAATAGGCTTGCCCATAAGGAAGAATTGGTGCAGGCATCCATACCACGTCATGTTCGGCCAGTCTGTCCGGCAAGGTGCGCCTCGTCTGAACTAGTCCGGACAGATCCTTCCCGAAGTCTTCCAGGCTGTACGACTTGTAGGTCCCTGCCATGATAGTGGCAAGATTGTTGAATTGAAGTTACCAACGCAAGCCCGATGAGGAAGGATGAGAAAGACGTGCGTCGATGACCTCAGCAGACGGTGACAAGTTGGAGAGCGGCTCGGCCGCGGTACAAGTTTTTCCCAACGCGCCAGCTCATGATCGTCGTGCATTTTTCGCGTATATAGAGAATCTTGGAAGTGTTACACGATTTTTGGTTAGAGTCGACGACACAGCCAAAGGAGCCGCTGGGATTTTCCAAACGGTGTGTGACCAGATGGCAAGCGTCGGAAGACGGCTCGACCCAGCTGATGACGTGTGGGAATGTTCGGCAAAAGGCGGATCTTCTCACGGTCTCGTGAGTTCGACTTGGGTGCTGACATCGAGATTCGACAAGCCTTGAAGCTTGAAGCGCCGGAGCCAGCCACCAAAATGACAAATGTAATGAGCAGCTTCTATGCATCCGTCCGATAGATAGTACGTTTTGCCCTGTCCATCTCGCGAGAGGCGGTCTCATATGAAATTCAAGTAAGTAAATAGACCAGCTCCTTCATGATCGTCGCCGATGTCGATGAGATAAAGTAGTCGCGTCGTCTCATTGCTTGATGGTGGCGGTCTCCGCATACCTCAGGTTAGCTCGTGTCGTGCAGGGCATATCGTTCGAGGTTTGGGCGCCGTTGCGAGTAGCGGGTGGACAGGTCAAAACATAGACTCTCAGGCCTCAGCCCTCAGGCTTGACGCTCGCCCAGAAAGGTGATGAAACATGTGACGCGGACGCCGGAAATGCGTATCCGCGGGTGCAACATAGGCTGGGATTTTGCTTAGAGACAGTCCTGCACATTCAAGTCGGATGGTATGTTAGCCAGCTTTTCTAGACTCCCCAGATGTTCACGATAGAATAATGCGGGCCAACACGGCTACTAGCGAGGGGCTGTGCGCAAGAAAGGCAACATTGACGCAAATAGAGCTGGGCGCACCGCAGAAACACGAGAGGGTCAGACTTATCTGGACGTCCTCATAAAGCCGTGGCGCTAGACGTCACAACGTAGCCTGAGGGAGGGTAGATTCGCGAGGTAGTATCTGGCTAGGAGCAGATCAGACGTGCCGTACTGCCGGCGGTGCAGACTTGAAAAAAAGGCACGCGCATAATTTGTGAAGGAACCGTCCGTACGACCGACGCGCAAGCTACGCTGAGGGAATGTATGAGAAAGCGCCGGAGAACGCAAGGGCGGTTCAGACGTAAGGACAGAATAAGCATTGGCAATGTCAAGAGCACGTCGTCCCCAATTGAAGACGACCCCATGTCGGCCATGCGCAGACTCACCTTTGGGAGGCTACGGTGGTCTCGTCTCACGCCTGATGGCTACGTGGACGCTGGCCGTGTCATAAAATCTCTGCGAAAGAGAAGGACCGAGGGAGACGTCTGCCGTCGGCAGTTGCAGCAGAGCAATAGCCAGAACGTGTCCGCAAAGCGCAGTGAATAACGGTCGACTTCCTGTCGCGTGGAGTCGATGGATCGAAGCCAGTGGTTATGTACACCGCTCCGATGACATGAGGACAATATCGCGTAGAAGTAGGAGTCAAGGTTGATGTCGAGGCAATGTATCGTCCTCTAGAGCGATGGAAGGCCTCAAAATGGGCACAGCGGTAGTTGGACGAGCTGTGGACAGCGAGGTCCAGGCCTGGTCCGCAGACCGTCAGCAGATAGAGAACCCTCCCATGACGAAAGCGCCCGAGAGGAAGTACGGACCTGGTAAAGAGCGAACCGGGCCATGTCCAGCAGAAGATCTGGCCAACAAGGCCTCGGAGCTCAGCTATCGGTCAGGCGGCCATCCGCGTGGCATCGATTGTTCTGCTGGATCTGTAGGCCACGCGCGCGTACATGGCTTCCTATTGAGCCAGGTGGCAGGAATACACGCAGATAATAGCTCCGAAGAGTCAAGACCACCCTCCTAATCTCGTTTACGAGTGAGCGAAGGCTTCGAGTGCCGAGTCCCGAAGGCAAGGTCGTTGAGAAGCTCTCCGTGTCTACGAAGATGTTGGCCTTCCGCGCTGAGAGTGGCCAGTGAGAAGGCGTGGCCAGTGAGAGTTAGACAGCCGATGACTTTGATCTCTTCGACCAAACGAGATCTCCAAAGGACGTACACAGGCAAGCCGGAGCAGCTCGCGCGTACTTAACGCCAGCAGTCCTCGTAACACGACTCGGTTCAGAATAAGCTGCACGATCTTCTGCTGATTCCTCCGAGTGCGCGCAACACCCGCATCTCCCTCGAGCATCTCCCCATCATCACGAGGGATGGCCGTAACCCTTCTCAAGGAACATAATCGCCCATTGAAGAACGTCAGAACGTTCCGAGGGAAGAGGAACGGGACGAGAAGCAGAGCGAGCGCCGTCGAATGACGAGCGAGCCAGCATCAGCCGAGCGCAAGCCGAGCGAGTTGAACGTTGAGAGCGAGCCAGCCCTTGACTGATGTTGCAGGCCGTCGGCAACGTCGTCGTCGATGATGCGCAACCTCCCTGACGATCGCCGAAAGAACGAAGATCGAAAACGTCGGTGGCGCACACGAGGGGCCGGGAAGGAATAAGCGTTGCAGCGACGCATCGCACAATAATGACAAGAATCTGGGAAACGAGGTCCGAGGACATGGTGATGGGCTGGTGATGGGAGGACACGCCACGAGATTGCCATCACACGTGGCCGTTAGCTTGTTTCGGCACGTGCTCGGATTCCGGAAGCTTATCTGCGCGCACGCGAGGGAGAACAATGGGCTTTCCGAATTGGTCGGGGTCGAAAGTTGGGCTGGTCAGTGCCATGCCATTA